>JARYHS010012519.1:91218953-91508940 GCA_031002005.1 Vandiemenella viatica
TTGTGGAATATGCTTCTAAAAGATGAAGGTCGGATAGCACCGGACAGCTGGTAACCCCGGACATTCTAACAAACCAACCACGCTGCGTCGGTAAAACTTTTATCGTAAATATCGTGTAGTGTAAAAACAAACGCAACTAAGTTGCGGCTTGGGCACCCAGTCAGTTCCTCACTAGTCTATGTTTTGTGCCTGGCAGAAATTCTTCGTTGCTTCCGTCAACATTTTCTGGAGATTGGTGAATATTATGCGTGAAATAAACGCATAGTAATGCGGGCTCGAATAATCCAAAAGAGCGAGATTTTAATATCTTCGCCGTATAAAAAATCTGGAGAGGACAGGCAAAAAAGTGAAGGCAATAAAAAGGGCGAAGCGAAATAATAAAAATCTAAAGACGCTATAAATACGTTGAACACAAAGAAAAGTATTCAAAGCCTTTCCGAAGCAAATAAAATAAAACAGGCAGAATGCATCGTGCGTGGAGAAAATTTTGATGAATACTGGCTTCGGTTCTATAAAGCAAAGACCGAGCCAATGAAAATATTAAATAGATTCTTCAGATCATCATTATTATTGTGTTTTTAGTAAGGCGAAAAAACCATTAGGCCACCATACTGTGTCCGGGGCTATCAGACAACTTTTCTGTTGCCAAAAAATTAAGGCGAAAGTTTTTTCAATTTGATTCGTTGAAAAAAGTTATGATTACTAACTTCTAATTAATATAACTTCAGAAGTTCCCAGTTTAATTTTAAGATTAAAATAAAGACAAACTGGAGTTATTTGATTTTTATTTGCAATTTATTTTAAGTGTCTGGGGCTACCCAAACTTCCCCCACCTTCGAGAATTTTTCGGGAAAGTTTTATTTTATATACCCGTGGATTTGAAACTGTATTGCAGCAATGATTCTTATAAAAATTTCCAGTGCAGAGGGTACCACTATCCCATCTTACACTGTTTAATAAATACACTGAACAGCCAAAGAAGCTGGTACACAAGCCTAACATCGTGTAGGGCCCCCGCGAGCACGCAGAAGTGCTGCAACACGACGTGGAATGGAGTCAACTAATGTTTGAAGTAGAGCTGAAGAGAATTGACTCCATGCATCCTTCAGGGCTGTCCATAAATCCGTAAGAGTACGGGGGGTGGAGATCTCTTCTGAACGGCACATTGTAAGGCATCCCAGACAGGCTCGATAATGTTCGCGTCTGGGTGGTTTGGTGGCTGCGGAGGTGTTTAAACTCAGAAGAGTGCTCCTGGAGCCACTCTGCAGCAATTGTGGACCGGGGGGGGGGGTGTCACATTGTCCTGCTGGAATTGCCCAAGTACGTCGGAATGCACAATGGACATGAATGGATGCAGGTGATCAGACAGGATGCGTACGTACGTGTCACCTGTCAGAGTCGTATCTAGACGTGTTAGAGGTCCCATGTCACTTCAGCTGCACACGCCCCACATCATTACAAAGCCTCCACCAGCTTGAACAGTCCCCTGCTGACATGCAGGGTCCATAAATTCATAAGGTTGTCTCCATACCCGTACACGTCCATCCGCTCGATACAATTGGAAACGAGACTCGTCAGACCAGGCAACATGTTTCAAATCATCAACAGTCAAATGTCGATGTCGACGGGTCCAGGCGAGGCGTAAATCTTTGTGTCGTGCACTCAGCAAGGGTACACGAATGGGCCTTCGGCTCCAAAAGCCCATATTGCTGACGTTTTGTTGAATGGTTCGCACGCTGACACTTGTTGATGGCGCAGCATTGAAAGTGAAATCCGTAGCAATTTTCGGAGGGGTTACACTTTGTCACGTTTAACGATTCTCTTCAGTCGTCGTTGGTTCCGTTCTAGCAGGATATTTTTCCGGCCGCAGCGATGTCGGAGATTTGATGTTTTGTCGGATTCCCGATATTCACTGTTGCACTCGTGAAATGGTCGTACGGGAAAACCCCCACCTCATCGCTACCTCGGAGATGCTGTGTCCCATCTCTCGTGCGCCGACTATAACACTACGTTCAAACTCACTTATATCGTGATAACCTGCCATTGTAGCAGCAGTAATCGATCTAACACCTGCACCAGACACCTGTTGTCTTATATTGGCGTTGCCGACCGCAGCACCATATTGTGAGTGTTTACATATCTCTGTGTTTGCATACGCATGAGTATGCCAGTTTCTTTGGCTCTTCAGTGTAGCTGTAAACCACATCTTCCGCGTGGTACTGGATTCGGAATCTCTGATTTGAAGTACTAGCTCTATATCTTCGATGCATCGAAGACAATTAGAGACAGCGTTGTATACTTATGATTAGAATTCGGATATTTATGACAAGACATATTTTTTCCTGTCTTCTTTTTGAGCTGTAATGCCGAATTAAACACTGATTAAAAGTTAAGTTAAATGTATTTTATATAGCATTTAATGCATATTCAGGCCATTTTCCTAGTTTTGGTCATATTAAGATAATATTTATGGTCCTACAGTCATGTTTTGAGGAACGATCTGGTAATTTTTTTAATAGTATCGGTAATTCAATAGAAGTTGTAGATAAGAAGATATTAAGGTAATTCATAGAACTGTATTCCTATTATACATTGGAGGAAAGAACAAAACTAATTGTCCCTGAATTGGTCAGAATTCACGAGACATGAATTAAAGTTTTACATCATTGTCACTCTCTAAACGTTAATGTTCCCGCCGCCTTTTAATAACGGCAATACAGCTGCAACATGCCTGTGCCGAGCCCCGTTGATCAATGTCTCATTGAATATAATCCTTAGTGTTAAATCTGCAGTGTATCAGTGAGTACTGCCATGTCGATAACAAAATTTTCTGAAAGTTCAGCGTTACGTAAAAGAAGTTGGGGAGGATTATTTTTGTACAAAGGGATGAGTTGTTTTCTGTAAATTATGTGGAATTAAAGTGATCTCAACAAAATGATTTAAAATTTAATTTCCTAATGGTGAAGTGAGTGCACGGAAGCAAATTATGCTGTCTATATGAAAACGAAACTACTACATATAATTTTTAAGTAATATTTGTACACATATTTTTTTTTGTCTTAAAGATCCTAACCCTACTTATGATACTGCCCTGTTTACGGGGAGCATCAGAGTGAGTCACTTTGAGACCAAACTGCTGAGAACCTGATTCGATATCCAGAATAAGGTGAGGAAGTGGCGTCTTACTTTTTAATGCGTTAAAGAGCCATGTAATAATAGACACCAGAAGGAACATACCTAGATTAGTGGTTGGCATTCCGGAAGACGTGGGTTTAAACCCCTGACCCGCTTACCCAGATTTCGGTTTTCCATGGTTACTCCAAATCACTCCATGAGAATGTCTGTGTGATTCGCTTAAAAGACTATACCTAAATTCCTTCCCGTTCCTTGCCACCACTATTTTACCTCCTGTGATGAGCTCGACGTTTCAGTCGTATCAATTTCTTCATTGTAACTCAAATTTCAACGTAACGTTGCTGTTACATGCTCACTGTCACCTGTCTTATAAAGTAAATTATTATTTCATAATTCTTTACTTACTGATGGTTCCCACAGATCCAGAACCGCACAGTAATGGTTGCCTACCAACCATGGAATTCTTGCATCAAGTCAGAAACTTACCACGACTGGAGAATATGTTCTCCAACAATGCTAAGAAATTATACGGTAAGAATAAAGAAGTAAACAACCCACTCATAGCTCGGTTTTACTAAAGAAGCTTCATCAATTCAACTAATTATTTCCACAACTCCCTTCCCACCGAGAATGGTGGTGTAACGGTTAGCGTTCTGGCCTCACATTCGGGAGGATGGCGGTTCGAATCCCCGTCCGGGCATCCAGATTTGGGTTTTCTATGGTTTCCCAAATCACTCCAGGCAAATGTCGGGATGCTTCCTTCAAAAGGGCATGGCCGAATTCCTTCCCATTCCTTGTCCACATTCTTTCCCGTTTCTTAAGACCTCGCTGTTAAGAAACGTTAAGCAGTTTTCTTTTTTTTTTTTTTAAAAAAAAAACCTTCCTTCCCATACGATCCTTACTACATTGTTTCCTTTTTAGGTAGAATTTAAGATCTCAGTTCAATTATCCAGCACGGTATACGAGGGGGTTCCCAAAAATAACCAGATTTTTTTTTTTTTTTAAGCTATATATTTTCAAATTTTTTACGAAACAACCTTATTTCCTTCAAAATACTCTCCATTACAACTAATACATTTGTCCCACCGGTGCTTCCACTGTTCGAAATATTTTCTTTAGTCATCTTTAGATATGGCTGACAGCTCATGGGTGCCGGGAGGGGAGGTGCAAGGGGGTGCACCTGCACCCCCCTGCCATGAAAGGAAATGCACAGAAAAAGATTAAGAAATAAAAATTTTGTTAATATATTCTCTGTTTGAATAATAACTTAAAGCGTCCTTCTATGTCCAACACCTTATGAATAAAATCGGTGTCCTACATACTACTAAATGACCGTTCAGTGCTACGTAGCTGGAACAATGAGGCCAATCTTGATTGCCTCGCATACCGCTGCGCTGTTTGAAACGGGTGGCCCGAGCAATTAAATCTGCGTATTCAATAAGGGATTCATTTAAGGCCACATCACTCACTTCACCTATTTTGAACATCTCGTAGCGCGGATCGAGCGTGGTTGGTGAGCGGTTAACACCCTGGCCTCGCATTCGGGAAGACGGCGGTTCGAATCCCCGTCCGGGCATCCAGATTTGGGTTTTCCACGGTTTCCCCAAATCACTCCAGGCGAATGCCGGGATGCTTCCTTCAAAAGGCAGTGGCCAAATTCCTTCCCGTTCCTTGTCATTTCACCCCTCTAATTA
This sequence comes from Vandiemenella viatica, assembly GCA_031002005.1. Classification (NCBI taxonomy): domain Eukaryota; kingdom Metazoa; phylum Arthropoda; class Insecta; order Orthoptera; family Morabidae; genus Vandiemenella; species Vandiemenella viatica. Next base: position 91,223,783 of record JARYHS010012519.1, read on the forward strand.
CCTCTACGTCGACGAGGCGTAAAACCATAAGTAAAAAAAAAAAGAAGAATAGTACCAAGTGGTAGGCTCATCAATAAAACATACATAAAGATTGTGTATATTTTCTGCCATGGCTAAAAATGAAGGTTTGTCCTATTTTCTTATATTTTCTGGGTGTAGATTTAGAAACGAAAACGATTTTTTTATATGCAGAAGAAAATTCTAAGAGAAGAAATAATGGGGTATAAATATGGGATGAGGATAAATATTCTGAAGAATTCTTCTCTATTTTCAGAGGGTTGATTTGATCAGTACGTCTGTTTTGTCACTATTTGTTGACGTTTAAATTCAATATTTACTTCTTCACAATTTTTTCGAGCTTTCTCGACAATAACGACGAACTCCGTCGCGGCATTATAACGGTGATATTTTATTTATGTGATCGTGTATTGTTTTTATATTCATATTCACTTGTTGTAATTGGTTGCACATGAGCTCAAATTTGGTGGAACAGGTAGCAATCACTAATAATGTCACAATGTATGTTTGAGTTGTCGCAATAGTGTGGAGCTGATATGCTTTGGTTTTCGTTATCGATTTTGGTGCCTGGTGCTAAAGCTTTTCTAAAACTAGCACAATAGTTATAAAGTTTGTAGAAAATTTTCTTATACTCTTGTACGTTTATGTTCATATAAGGGAACAATATTTATGCCCTTTGTCGTCCCAGCAGCATCTCACTTTATAACTGACATCGTTCAGGTCACTGATGACAAGATTCAATATTCGGCTTACACAGTTGAAAAATAGAGCTCTAGGATACTTAATTTTGTGAACACCACCTACATGACTAACCATTGCAGCACAGGCGACGTATCCTCGACCAACAAGTTTATTTATATCAAAATTACTACCTTCTAGAAAGTGAATAATAGTTTCCGAAATGGTGTGGCCGCTTATTCTTGTAGCGTCATATATCCCAGCAAATCTTCACCAATTATTAGGTTTTTACAATCTTTATCACAACGTAGATAGTGCACACCACTGTATAATTGCTCTGTACCTCTAATATTCGCAGTCTTATCAGCTACACCGAAAAAGCCGAAGCATGCTTCACTTCCTCAATTACTTTTCTTTTCAGAAAAAATCTGTATCACTTAATTTTGAACCTGACATGATAAGTACAAAGCGTTTTTTGCTTCAGACTCTAATTGATTTTTTTTTTTAAATCTAGACCGAGTCAATTCGGAAACATAGCATATCTGCGAAAACAGAACCCTCATCAACTTTCCCGTGAAGTTGAAGATCATGCTGTCGGCAAAATAAAATTTTGATACAACTGATCGAAGTTTTACACGATTTTCTTCAATTGCCTTGTGATATTCCGTATTCAAAGATTCATGAACGTTCAGTCCCCTTTTATCCATGATCTTTTTAAAATAATTTTTGAAGAAGTCTTCGCGTCACGATGCCACTTACTTGTTGCATGAGACTGTGCAGCATCATGTAACTTTTGATATTTAAGGCAAGGAGAAACGATAAGCTATCCTTGTAGACTGCGCTGCACTGGAGGCTGAAACAAAACATATATTTGTTGTAAAGTTCCTTTTTCTAAAGCTGAGTAGACCAACCAGAGAGTGATTGTAACCCAGTCAGACTGAAAGGTTCTTTTAGCTTCAAGATTTACGTCATTTTTTAAATTGTATGTTTTACTACGATCCCAAGGATATCTCAGCAATTTCAAACGTAGATCGTCATCAATTTGATAATCAAAATTTAAACACATTCCAACATCCAATAATGACTTAGTTATGCTTCTGCTGGTAGAATCGATTGATATGTGTTGTTGAAGGTATTTGCTGGTATAACTGGTGCCTATAAACAAAAAAGAGATTTTAGTTAAATATAAAAAAGATTTCAAGATTAAGAAATATACACGGAAGAAAACGTACCGAAGAATAATTAATAAAAAATTATACGAAGGAACGGACTACCTATTTGACCCACCTTAACTTTACTAGCTGTTCCCCACGACATCGTTCTCGTTTATAAAATGTATCATATATGTTATTCCATGACCATTATCATTTTTTTTTACTAGAGTCCTTCCAGCTGTTCAAAGGTTATTAAAGGACAAACATCCAAAAAATATACTCTCACATTTATAATATAATATTAGTAACAACAATCAGATAATAGGATAGATGGCGTAGCCTGGGAGAGCCTATATTCAGCAATGGAGGAATATGGGCTTATGGATAATAGTGAATGTATTCAAATTGTAATGAGTGTAATGTTAACATAATTTTTAAAGTAAAATTTGAGTACAAACATAACATACTGGACTGAGTGTGTAACGAACGCGTCTTGTGACCGCTAGTTACATTAATAAACTATACGTTTATTATTTAAAATGTGGAATATTTTAGTGGTCATTTGGGCGCAGTGTACAAGTGTGGAGCGGCAGATCTGAGGAATGCCAGCAGGCCGGTTCCTAGAATTAGCAAGGGGAGAATAGTGTGTGCCTAATGGAGGGGAGATTTGTGCGTGCCAGGTAGACAAACAGGGTGATCGGGGAAAGTTTTCTGTTTTGCATGTGGCACGACGAACGAGGGAAGGAGATTCGATGCCGGCCGGCCAGCGCGTTCCGACGATGTGATTTCTGGACTGTCTATTCGTGAGTGGGACTGTTGCTGCTGCCTGGATCCGGACACCCGCTATTTTGTTTGAGCAGATAAGCTCAGGCAAAGGACGACATCTGAGGAACTGTGCTACACTGGTCCATAGCAGAGAAGACCGTCATCCAATGTGTGGCGGCAGACATGTACATTCGGTAATTATACATCGCCAATGAAGGACACTGTGCTGGCTAGACTTTCAAGTTCATAGCATTGCCCAGCTACGACCCTGCAGATAAGAACTCTCATAGCCCGGAGCAAACATCTCTTTCAGAAGTGAAGTCAAAATGTTGACTTCGTTTACTGTTTAATTTTTGTGTATTTTATATAAAATACCCTGGCGCCCGCAAAAGGACAACTGAGTAATTTTAACTAATTTGTTGTATATGTCATGTGACTAAATGAAATAAAACCATTTGTGATTTCTCATATAAAGTTTTCACGCAAGTTCTACCTTTCATGATAATAAAATAAAATTAATTATAATTTTTAATCAGGTGATGAGGTCAGAACGGTACAAGTGTTGTAGTATGAGGTGTATCATCATCAGAGTGGTAACATCAGCCTTGCACTTTTTTTTTTTTAATTACATCTTTCATAATTTGAACAAAGACCCACATGTACCATCACTCACTCGTCTTGCGGCGTTGTCGGCTAATTAATTACTTGTTTACTTGTTTGTTAATTAACTAATTGTTTGCAAATCATGAGCTTGTACGGGCAGGTAAATCCCCATCCATACCCAACACAAAACATTTGACTCGTAAGACACCCAGCCAAGATGCGTTCCAGAGACGCAAATTAAAACCCGCATAACATAAGATTGACATTAATTTAATTAACATGACGTTAATGCTTCATTTTATATACCTACCGATAATTGTAAAGATGTATTATATTTAATTATATCTTATTACCTATTTAGTTAATAAATAGTAAGTAATTTATATAATGTGTATAAAATATAATGTGAAGATGCACACCCCTTAAAGCAATCCTGCCGGCGCCCATGTGACAGCTCTTCTCTCGTTTTTTTCTTGAACTCTTCAATATTGCCAAATCGGTGCCCTTTCATGCCCCTATCAATGCTCGGAAAAAAGAAAAAGTCGCACGGAGCCAGGTCAGGCGGGTAAGGTGCGTGGGGAAGAGGTACCATGCCATTTTTAGCAAAAACAGATACAGCTGTGTGTGCAGGTGCATTGTCGTGGTGGAAGAACCAGTCTCCTGTCTGTTATAAGTCGGGTCTTTTTTGACGATCACTGTTGCGTAATCTTGTTAAAACTTCAGAATAAAAAGTTTGATTGGCTGTCTGATGTGGAGGAACAAACTCTGAATGAACTACGCCCTTGCCATCAAAAAAGCAAATGAGGATTGTTTCGATGTTTGAATTGACTTGACAACATTTTGTTTGGACGGGGTGACAATGACGTCTTCCATTGGCTTGACAGTTGCTTTGTTTCGGGATCGTAACCATAGCACCATGACTCTTCACCAGTAATGAATGATCTCCGAGAGAAAATCTTGATCAATTTAAAGCTGTTTTTTCAAAGCATGACAAGTTTCAAATCGACGTTCTTTGATTGTCAGTCAGAGCCCGAGGAAAAAACTTGGCAGCAACCCTTTTCATTCCCAAATCTTCGGTTAAAATTCGCTGAACCGAGCTCCAAGATAACCCACTAATCTCTGTCACTTGATCAATTGTCTGTCTACGGTCAGAGAGCACAAACTCTCGAATTTTTTCAACATTTTCGTCTATTCGGGCAGTTGATGGACGTCCAGAACGAGATTTGTCATCAATCGACATGTCACCATTTTTAAACCGAGCGAATCACTTTTGAGTTGTGTCATCTTTGTAAGCTGTTTTCAACATTAAAACAATTTTTCAGCAGCATTTTTACTTAGTAGAGAACAAAATTTCATATCTGCACGTTGTTCACTTAAACTTGCCATCATCAAAAACGAAAAAACAACAGAACAGAGCTAGCAAAAACAGTCACTGCAAATCAACAGAAGGAGCCAGGTCGAAAGCACAGGCGGCACTGAACTGACAATGAGTTGCTCTATAAACGCCTAGCGGCAGAAACGAGTAATACGCAAGCTCCGCCAACGACAATGCTATTCCGATTATTTTTGGGTACCCCTCGTATACGCATAAATACAGTGGCTCTGTTTAGAAAGCGACAAACTTTGGAGGAAATACAAGTGCACATAAAATTAATGATCAGAGATTCATTGTAATTAGTGACTAAGAGAGATAGTTTCTGCTTTCTCTTGTCTGCAATTTCTCCTTGTTGCGTCACTGCCATCCCTCTTCTCATTACTTGGCTGAAACTTGGTTTGATTCAACGATTAATCTCCATTACTGAAGTTCTTACTCCTGGGAGAGAATTGCCTTAAGAGGTGTTTCATTAAACTGGCACAAACAATAATATTGAATTAATTGGGCCACCATTTTGTTAAATAAAAACAAGCTGAGTAGTAAGAATATTCACTGCGAGTGCTTCTCGTCAGTAATAGGTGGTCGTATTGTGTAGTCACATTCACGGGTTTAATATGTAGTGTTTGTATGTAGAGGATACAGACTTTTTCTTTTAAGCTAATGGCTTATAGCGCCAGGTGACCCATTCAAGTTATTCGCTCACCTTATAATATTTCAACTTCGTATCCAATGTTTATTTTATTAGAAAAATTGCTAGATAAAATTAATATTGATATTCTTACGATAATGCATGTCGATTTTGAGGAACAGGCGGGGTAATCACATCTATAAGTGAATTAAAAAAATCTTTGCTGAATTTAATACACAGTATTAATTGACGTGTAATTGACCAAAATCAACTGGAGCCGTTTATTGAAATAATGTTTGACTCAATTTGATAAAATTATTTACTGACTATTTACAGTAGCAATGGAAATGATTATTAATGTACGGAGTATGAAACTCAAACGTCTGATGTTATTCATTTAGGGCGTAATCTTGTTGTGACGGGCGGTGGATTATCATGTCTGAGTTAACATATCGGTGTGGTGGCTGTCGTCTTAAGCTGGATCTATCTGCGAAGGTCCATATGGCAAAACTTGGTAGTGCTTCGCAACTCAACTGCATCAGACAGTATCTGACGATCATCTTCAGAATGCTATGTCCGACAGTCGTATTTATCACGATTAGAAATCTTAGTGCCGTTGAAATAACATCGAACAAAAAACACTGTGTGAGCGAAATCTCAGTATCCCATTTAACAGTGCCAAAAGGAATTTCTTTATCAATTTCGTGACCTATCGACGTCAGCTTGCTATGCACGTCTCTGCTCAGCGCGCCTTGGGGTCAGTCAGCCAGGACATTGACGAAATAACATCCGCCGTTGATTGGTCGTGAAAACGATTTGAACTATAACATTAGTGCGTTAACAATGAAGTTGAAATTCATTCATAGACTATCGTCACTTTCACGTTTTCCGCATACAGTCACACAACTGTCATTGACTGAACCACCAACGTGATCCGCGAGTTTTCTCTGAACAGATACGTTATTTTAAAAATTGCTGTCCGTCCTCCTTTACGATACAGCAATGTCCAACGAGTATATTCCCAGCTCTGGAAAATTATCGGCGGCATTGCCACGTCAGCTGATACCTGCGTGTTTATTTTTTTCTTATGGCTTTAGGCTTTGACGAAGTCCAGGTAATTAGAGACCATAGAGGACTGGGCAAAAGGAATTAGAAGTAACCAACCATGTGCAATCACGTGGAGTGTTTTTGAAAAACTTAAATCTGGCTGAGTCAGTGTTGATCTCAGAAATCTCTGTATTTTTCACCAAAATACGAGCCTTCATTGACTTCCCTGGGTGTTACTGGTGACGTCTCTCTCCTCGTTCATTGACCCACGCCAAGGTGTCTCGACACTACCCTTATGTTCTCGTACAGCGGTAGACAGTTGCTACCTTTTATAGCTAATTTGACCTCGGCCCGGTGCTCTGTATCTGCCCTTCGGTCACTTGTTCTACCGAAAACTTAAAAAATATTAATATTACTGTCACTATTAGAATCAAATGATTTTTCGCATAGCCTATAACCTGGTCATTCCCGATGCTATGTTAGAGCTTAAATGATCAGTTTCTATCCCTACGTCTTCCACCTCGATCGGATGAAGTTATTTCAAAAAGGACCGTTAATAATGTAATTTGAATTCTGTATGGTAAGTGTCATTTAGTTTTTGAAATGTGTAGCTTATACGTCGACGATTGGGGACTCTCCTGGTATTCGCTAAGGTGATTACGAAAATCGCCTAAAAGCTGCAATCAGAACGGCTAACACATCAAGCCTTGGATTTAAACTCGTAGTACCTATCCAATCAAATTTGCTGGCGCTTTCGCACACGCAACCATACTGGCTATTTCACAGAAATAGTACAAAGTGTAGAAACTTTTTTTCTTGAATTTGCTATCAGAAGCAGTTACAAACTGGATATTACATAACTGTTGATGATACGGGAAGAGTTACCGATTCAAGTCTTGTAAGTAAAATTTGTCAGTCATCAAAAACTTATCCTTTCGTAAAATATACACATCTATCTACGCGTTATAACTGAATAAACTTTCATAACTCACAATTTAAATCATTTCGGAAAACGAGACTTAGTTCAATACAATGAGCTGGAAACCATCTTGATGATTTTTTGTTACTTCTTTTGAGATTAATATTAACAGTTATAATGTAGTTGACTGTTTAGGAAATTGCATTAATAATATATGAGAAAAATAAATCAATATTCTATTTTCATTCCTCCTGTACTGCTTGGGAAACTATAGCAATTTGCTATATGCAGATGAGAAGATACAAAAGACAGATTCCAGTAGCAATTTGGATAATAAATACGAAATCACTTTTTTGGAATGGGATCCAAATATTGGAATACCTTCGTTATATTTAGTGGTTTTAATCTATCTAGTTAAAGAGCAAAAGACCTAATAAAATATTTTCTCTTTCTAAACCTGTTTGTTTAGTAGGCCCGAATAAGCGCATACTATAGTTTTCTGATTTCTTATGTGTAGTCTAAACATGTATATGAAATATAAAGAATATTGCAATGTTTTTCATAAATGAATATCTCGCATCAACTACGTTTCATACAAATATATAGAAGGATAACAAAAGTTTGTATCAAAGTATTTCGATGTATTGGCAGTTAAAGTTCGGGCTAGAGTTCTGGAGTAGTGGGTTCGATTCCCGGTACGGCCATACTGCTTACAGTTTTCCATGCTTTCTAGAAATTGCTCCAAAATAATTCCGGCATGGTGCATTTATAATAGCCGTGATCAATTCCATCACTTTACCCACTCTCTACGTCCTAAAGATCTCAACACTGGTGAGTCATAAACCATTTTTCTCCTTTTTCGTTTTTTGTTGTTTTTTGTTTTTTTTATGATCGTCGACGTACTATACCTCGCTATGGTAGAAGACTTCAGCTGGCCGGAAAAAAAGTAAAAATTATTTCTAAGTAAACACGCGTATGTTGTACTACACAAATTAGTCTAGTAATGACCCTGAGTTGGTCTTACACAAGCTAGCGGGCATTTGGCAAACGGTAATTTCAATGGAATTTCCATTGCTTTTAAGTGTTAGAAATAATACATATTTTTTTAAATGAAATTTTTACAGGATTTCAGCCGGACAGCGTCGTAAAAAGATAACGTTTCGACAGCTGGCTGTGCTGTCTTCATCAGATCTACAGCTTCAGATATTTCCACCTGAAAATCACAAACTAGACTGGCTTGGCCGGCAAGTTTGTGATTTTAAGGCAGCGATATCTGATATCCTAATGAAGACAGTACAGTCAGCTGTCGAAACGTTGTCGTTTTATGACTCTATCCGGCTGAACTCCTGTGAAGATTTCGTTTCAATAATACGCCTGGAAAGTCTCAATTCATATATTTTGTTCACTGTAGTAAATATTGTATTCATGTTAGAGATAAATAAATAGCTGCCACTTAACCTAATTAATTAAAAAAGGAACAACAAATTCGTCTCCTTGTTAACGAGAGTACCGTTTCACTGTTAATTAGTGTTCAACATGGGGATGACAATATTTTGTTGTGTTGGTAATATGAAGAGGAATTAATAACACACAGAATTTCCTATGAGTAATGAAGATCAATTTGAAACTCATAGCTAGAAAATTCATCGTCGAAAGGATTTCCCAACCTCACCTTTCGATAGACAAAATGATTTATTCGATGTCGGATATTTAGCGGGCACTTGACTGTGCGCGGTGGTGGCATTAATTAGCCGTTTCATTTTATTTGGTGTGAAATCGAGTTCGTTTATTTGTGGGGTTCAATGAATTGGAAAAGGCTGACACAGTCGCCTAGCTCAAATTAGCAAGGAACCTTTAGACGCTTTATAACATTTTATCGCTTCTATAGAAATTTCTACAAATGTCGACTGAATTAATGATATTGTAATGATTAAGTTTTAACCAAAAATTTACTGTACCAGTTATTAATTTAATACTCTCCTTAGGGTCACGAGAGCATTAGATGGGTAAACATTATTACAATCTCTGCGTCCCTAAACGTTCCTAGCTGTGCCAGCGACTCATCACGCGGGATGTGAGATTTGTGGTATAAATTCACAGAAAAATCAAATAATTGTATGGCATTTTTAGCTGGGCTATATCGACGGATTGTTCGAACGCCAGGTGACAGGGTTTATGATTCGCCGTGCAATGCGACTATTTTTGTTGTTAAATAAGCTAATCCGGTAATCCTGCCGGATATAGGGGATCAGCAGCGTAATGTGGAAGTCGAACTACGCACGATTTCTGGCGTACATCTTATTACACGTCAAGCTGTACCGAGATGAAGGTCGGATAAAAGGTTTTTAAAAATTCCAGCCGAGACAGGGATTCCAACCGCGGAGACGAGAAAAAAAAAAATACTGGGTTACTCCTCCGCTTTTAGATATCAGTCCAATATTTCTTTGATGCTCAATTCACAGGTAAGATATCAAAGAAATATGGGATTTTGTAGGTGAAAGTTTTTTATTTTTATTTTTTATTTTCTTAGGCCTCCTCCTTTACATCGGAATTTATATTTCATGGAATACTTTAATCACATTTGAGTGCATCATTTTTGTCTACCTCTCTTTGAAAGTACCACTGATTGGGAAAGTTTGTTGAAGACCCACATGCACACTTCAATTTTGTGGGAGTTTCCTTTATTGGGAAAAATACGATATTTCGGTGAATGTAATATTTTCCGCAGTTAGTTAGGAACAAGTCAGAGCAGACTTCGTTAGTACAATCGCAGAGTAATGCCTCGGATACACGCTCCGTCTTGCACGCGCTCTCACCTGCACAAACTAGTTTGCGCAATACAAGACGGAGCGTGTGGACGGCAACACGGTAGAGCGTGCAAACTCGAAAGAGTGGTTTGTGCAATCGTTAACTTGCAAAAGATTTTTCACTGCGCAGTTTTACCTGCACATGCAAGACAGAACGCGTAGCCGGGGCATAAGGTCGTTTGTTCCCCACAGAATGCTTACATGCTGACAAAAAAGTGCATCTTCAGGTGGATCGATTGGAATCAATGACGTCAAACACAACGTGCTGTGGGGCCACGGCGCAAACTATTCGTTCTCAGTTCATAAGGAGCAGTTCAATAGACAAGATGGGTTAACGAATTTTCAATGCATGTCTCTTACAACATTACTTCCCTTCAACATGGAAGACAGCTCTTCCCAAAAGGGGTAAAGACAAAACAATTCCGAATAACTACAGACCAATTAGCTTAGTCTCTGCTACCTCCAAGCTGTTGGAACGTATTCTGCTAAACAGGATTAAAGCAAGCTTAGACTTTGGACAAATTATCAGGAAAGAACAATTTGGTTTCCAAAACCGAGTAGAAGCCACTTGTCAGTTAGTAAGGCTCACCGAGCAAATCAACAAAGGTTTAATTGTAATAAGTCTATAACCGCCATATTTGTCGACATTGAAAAAGCCTATGACAATGTGTGGTACACCAAACTAATAAAAAAAGCTATTCCATCAAACCCGACTGCTATATTTCTCTCATAGCAAGCTACCTCAAGGACAGGAGGTTCTTCGTACAAATCGAAGGCCAGAAATCTTCCATCGTCACGATTAATGTGGGCTTACCGCAGGGATCTGCTATATCACCTCATCTGTTCGGCATTGATGTCAATGATATACGAACCCCGCCCAACGGTTATATCGCACAATTTGCGGACTACACGGTCATCTACGCAAACGGAGGTAACCATGAAAGAAATATTTCCAATGCCCAAGCAGGCCTAGCAGTCTCTCGTCAGTCAAATCTAGCCAGCAATACATTCCACTAAGTTCATTCTGCCATTGTACGAGTTAACATCAGATACTTCACAGCTTTGTCATTTATTCAATAGGTGTATTAAGCTGTCATTCATGGACACTGGTCGGCAATAGCCTTGCAGTAACGCGGCAACGATTGTTACGTGCAAAGTGCTAGAATAAACAGGTTGTTCAGCTGATAGAGTCTTGTGATTTTAAGAGTAAACGTTCAAATTAGTGCTAGCCTTCCTTACCCATATTACCGAGCGTATCATAGAGTGGTGTCAACTACTGACGTATCTAAACCTCTTATCAGTAAACCACAATCACGGTAGAGTCCTTGCAAAATACCGAACTCACATCATGAGAGGCGAGAAGATACCGTAAGACAGATCAAAAGTGCGTTAGAAAATCCCGATGGTCAGTCAAATACATCCTAAGGTCGTTTCACATACCAACCACCCACGAAGTATATACCGCACCGAACCAGATATCCAATTGTTCACTTGGCTTGTCTGCATGAAATGGTGCTGCTTGGCGTGTAATTTTTATTTATATAAACTGTGATTTTTTTTACTTTTTTTGCTCTCGTCAGTCTCTTAAATGGTTTGATGCAATCCTCCATTCCTTCCTATCTTTTACTAGCCTTTTCATCTCAACACACCTCGATCATCTGTTTCATATATTCTAATCTTTGTCTTCCTTTGCAGTTCTTACCTTTGACTGTTCCTTCCACTATCAAGTCAACCAATTCGAAATATGATCTACTATTCTGTCTCTTCTTCCTGTAAGACTCTTCCACAAACTTCTTTCCTCGCCCAGCATTTCAAAAACTCGTTCGTTTCGTATTTTATTCGTCCACGTAATTTTTAGCATCGTTCACATTTTAAATGCTTCAATTTTCTTTCTTTCTCGTATTTCTAAAGTCCATGATTCACACCGTAAAGTGCTGTGCTCCACATATAGAGTTTTAAAAACTTCTTGCCGACCTCGGTAGCGTAGGGGCTAGAGTGCTAGCTCCGCGTGCTGAAGGCCACCGGTTCGAATCCGGCCTCGGGCATGGATGTTTAAGTGTTGTGTGTCTGTGTGAATGTCCTTGCCGTCCTGTGGCGTCCATACATTGGAAAAATACAATATATATACTGGATGACGACTTATACACTGAAAGCTTTAATAATTACATTGAGCTGGCTGTATGGCCTCCGTTGCCAAATGCCATATATATATAAAAAAACTTCTTTCTAAGTACTAGATCAATATTTGAAACTAAAAGATTTCTCTTTTTCATAAACGATCTTTATGCTAGCATTATTCAGTTTTTAACATAATTCCTGCTTCGGCCATCGGTTGTAATTTTACTACCGAAGTAGCAAAATTCACTTACTTCTTCTATCGCATCCGATCCTATTTTCATATGTAACCTACTCTTATTGATAGGTTAAATATAATTTCTGATACATTTAATCACTTTTGTCTTGTTTTGATTTACATTTAATACAAACTCTCCCTTCGGTATTTTGCTCATGACATTCAGTAACTTTTCAGTATCCTCAGCCTGTTCTGCTACCAAGTATCAGCAAATCGTAGCATACTGATTTTTTTTCCTCTTTGAACAGATATACCACATGTAAATTTCTCTCTCACTTCTTCCATTGCTTATTCTATATACAGGTTGAAAATTAATGTGGATAGACTCCCACATTCTCTCACATCCTTTTTAACTGATGCGTGGCTCTCGTGTAAGGGAACCAAGATAATAAAACAGGATTTAATTTTATTTGAGAATTGGTACGTAAATTTTGTCATTGTACGTGCAAGTTACAACTCGCTTGGAAGTCGCTGCTAGCAGCCAGCGGAAGCAGTATCACGCTATGGTCACGAGGTGACGCCGTCGTGTCAGCGGTTTTACACTCGGTACATAGCTAGCCTGCACGCTTTAGTCGCTCTTCATTCTATACGGGACGGCACGCAGCAAACATGTAATCGTTCACAGAAGGTAAGACACGCAGCAGCCTCGGTTGGTCTCCAAAGTTAGTTTGCTGGTCTAAACTCCAAAGTTAGTTTGCTGGTCTCCAAACTCCAAAGTCCAAAATTAGTTCGTTGGTCTTCCAAAATTAGTCGGTTGGTTCTCCAAGTCGGTCAGGTCAATAAGTTTGGTTTTCAAGTTAGTCAGTTTGTACCTAAAAGTGTTCAGTCTTTGTTATAATAATTTCTAAAGTGTTCGGTTGGTTTGGAGTTGGATAATATTTCGTTAAGTAGCTCAACTGCCCCGGTGTAACTTATTTGGTCGATTAGGCTTCCATTTATACATGTTGGTAGAAGATGCCGCCAGTTATAAGAATTATTCAGTCGTCGTTGTATTTCAGTGAATATGTGTATGTGTGAGAGAGCGGCCTATTTGTGTTAATGGTTGTAAAGTAATAAGTGATTTGTAGGAAGCATTTGTTAAAGTAAAGGCAGTAATTACGTGATAACATTGAGCAGTAAATTCAGTTTAATAAAGCAAAGACGTGTCATTTTCTCTTCAGGTCAGTTAGTTGGAATCGGACTAAAATGTATGTTAGGTTTTTTATATTAAATGGTTTGTAACTTATCCGCATCATGTTTGGTCTCAATAACACTCGTAGACTAAGTACCCATAGCCCCACAGATCCTGATATGATATTGTATTGTGTTTCAGAATAATATTGTTAGCTTGATACTATAAAGAAGAGTGAACGGAGTTTTATTTCCATGAGGTAAGAAAGTATAAAATCAATCGCAGTCTGGTAATCTCTGCGTAATCAAAGGTCACCTGGTGTCAGAATCCTGATATATTGCTAGAATTAACATCTCCTAGCTAATATCCTCCTCCCCCCCCCCCTTTTCGGTTACAAGTGAAATTAAAGTTAGATGAAAATCTTTAGTAATGTTGGATAGTTAATATGATAAGCAACCACTCGTGCCACATAACATACAACCCCTCACAAAATTGGTTTTCAGAAGTGGAATAGCAAACATGTGCGTGATTAAGTCTGAGAAATATGTGTTTAGTTGTGACCAACTTTCCGCAGTGAAAATTTGTTTTGTGATTTTGTTTTGCATAACTTGGAGACTAAGCGAAGGCATGTTGCGTGTCTTTACTAAAAAAGGGTGTCTGGAAATATTTTTTGCAAAAGATAAAAAATTATTTTGAGAGTTCGAAGTTGTTGTAGTTGAGCAAGGAGCAGAAGATGGCGGCGTGGCAGCAGATGGCGTGCAACAAGTTAACGCCAAGATAGCGTACAGATGGCAGCAGCGGAGAAGATGGCGGCGAGCGGACACAGCGCGAGATGTAGTAAACAGCAGCCGACGCCAGAATATGTAAAAGTAAGTGCATTTTAATCTCTTGTCAGTGTGTAGGGACATCTCTATAGTTAAAAGCATTGTAAAAGATAATGTAATCGAGTTTGTTCACAAGTGATGGTACGCAAGCAAGTAGTGTGCATTTGTGGCTTGTCGGGAGTGCGTATTTGAAATCTGTACTAAAGTAAGTGGCAACAGGCGAGCATGACCTATTCGCGCGTAGTGAGGTAATAAGTTGTATTTGTGTAAAAGGCGCGACAGTTGAGAAATCCCTCCAGGGCACGAAGTGTAACAAGGTGAACATATAAGAGATGAAAAATGATGTAAGAAGCAAATGACGTTATACGACAGTAGACTAAATTTTTCGATTTTATGGTTTTGGTTAACTAATTTTGTGAAACTTACTTTAGAGTGCAAACACGCAGGTGTTTCCTTTTCAGAAAGTTAAATGGCAAAATACAGGTTTAAAGTTGTTAGGGAGTCGCGACCCAAAATGCAACTGTAAAACAGACCTATTAGCTTGTCACATCTTAGTTTGCAAGTTGGAAAACGTGCTGGCATATTAACAATCTATTTCCGTAGGTTAAGCTAACACTGTTCGTTGTTTTTCTTTTGTGTATGGTTCTAAAAATTATCGCCATTGAAGGGTAGAGCTACAAGTGGCTAATGGTGTAATACTAAGTCTATTGGTCAAGTTGAAGGGAATGTAAAGCATCAGTAGTGGTTAAGTGGTAGTGGTTCACCCAGGTGGTTTGTTGAGGTTACACAGAGATTATGAGTTGTATTGTCTAAGGATGAATAACAGAAATGTGTCTACATAATGTTACCTTCAGGCAACTGTGGTATTTAGTGAAGTGTGGTGCCCCACGAAAGCATGCATGTAGTGATGAGTCATACGGCCGTATGTGGAAATGAGGAATATTTGAGAGGAGAGAGGGTTATGAGTTGATGAATGTGTTGTGTAGTCAGTAAGTCTCGCAGGAACAGGAGTAGGAACAGGAAGAGTAAAGAGGAGTAAGTATAATGGTGTAATAATTGTTGTGTTGGCCACTAATGAGAATATTTGTTGTATGTGGAGTAATGTAATGAAGGCATTCCTAGACCGAGTTTGACATGAGTTATTAGTAGCAGCCACCAGTAAGTGAGTAATGAGTAAATTTGAGTTTGAAGGCACACATGATTTTGTTTATGTTTTGGGTTTTGCTTGCTTGGTTATATTAGTAATGTGTTGTAATGTTGTGTACACTGGTGATGTAATTTGGTGAAGTTATAATGGGTTTAGTGATGACGGTTATACTTAGTATACCATATCTGGCTGTGTGCAGATATGTCATCACATGTTGAAGTATAAGTAAGTCTGTGGTGTTGATGGCAGTTAGGATATTTATTTGTGATTGAGTTAAGATCTGATCTGTTACAGTGCAAATAGAGAATAATGTGTTGTGGTAAAAGAGTGGACAGCTGATATGTTAAGTGGACTCTGTACATAAAAGAAGTTGCAAGTTAAATTATGGTACCCTGTCATTGAGATGTGATGCAACTGAAGTTCCCATGTAAGGTAGGAAAAGTATTTTAAATTGTAGTGGTCAAGATTGCCCATGTGAAACTGTTGATATGTGGTATAGAAATTTTTACAGTCTGTGTGAGTGATAGTACACCACCGATATCCAGGTATCGTAACGACTAAGTTTCTATTTAGTACAATGCAGTAATTGATGTGGCGAAACGATTTATTGTTTGTGGAAACACGAGAGTGTAGACCCAGCTTTAACGTTATCAGGCAATATACAGAGTTCATACCCAAAGGAGGGAGAGGCCACCCCAAATTTGGCAGTTAAACGAACCTAAAAGTCTGTCGTCCATTGAAACACAGCAGATGTATTATATAAACCTACATTGAATTCTTCATATGATGGTAATTCTAACACTTGACTACACTAAAATTGTAATAAATTTGCAGATAAAGCCATGTAATGAATTATTTAGTTGAGAGAAGTGAGCCAGGACTTTGAATATTTGGAATTGAGTCATTAGTAGTATTCTTCTGAAGTTACAAAATTTACAAGTAAATTTATTTTCCCCCTGTTACATTTTGTTGTACTATTCACTATGAGAATTTAAATTATTAACTCTTCTTGGCATATGTGTTCACATTTTATTATTATTGCAATGAAAATATCAAGTAAATTTCAAAAGGCGGTTCTAAATATGTTAATTTGTTGTGAATTCCTCTGAAGATAATATTAAAATTGAAACAAATTTATTGTGGCTCAATAGTTCATGCATGTGAATAAGTTAGTAGTATTAACATCCTATTAAGATTTTGGAGTATAGTTATTGGTTGAAAGATTTTCCTGGGAGTAAGATATTTAAAGAGTTGTGAGTAATAATGAGATTTAGCAACCAGAGATATTTGTGTGTCCACAAGTTTTCATCATTGTAATGGCTTCTTGTAATGTGTGCAGTGCTTAAGGAATTTTTGCAGAAGAATTAGTGCAATCTTTTATCCATCTGATTGAGTGATTGTCTTGCAAGCTGGTATGAGTCACAGGTCTTACTATTTTGATTTTGAAATTAGTTTTGCAGTGAATTTGGACTTTAATATATTGTTCTGAGATTTTATTTATGTCATTGATGTCATACTGTGTATTTAATTTATTCTTTGGTTTTCTTATGTGTCATATTGGAATCAAGTTGTCATGAAAAGCAGGCTGTAAAGGGATGTATTTAAGTTGGTTTACGAGACAGCTAAATGGATTAACAGTTGTACTCAGGTTTTGACGAGTCCTTTTTCAATGACGTGCTCTTGAAAGGTTGTCTAGGCGTAAAACTGATGCTCGTGGTTAGATTTAGGGGATGGACAGATGTAATAGTGACATTCTAGTTCTCAAGTGACATTATCTAAAATTTGGTTTTGGACATTCATGATTTGTTTGACAGAGTGATGGTAAAGTACAGTTGTGGTATCGAGTATGTTATCAATGCTTCACCTTTACTATTTGGCAGTGTTTTCTAAAGTGGACTAGTAAAAATAAATTGTTGTGACTCAGTAAACATTATGGACCTGTAAGAATAAGAACTGTGTGGTTAATGTAGTTGTTCAGCAACGTCATACTGGAGAGTGGTGCGTAGAAGCAAAGTTACGTTCTGCGTTTATAATCGTCAGTGTGTAAGAAACTGCAATAACCAGAACTTGTTGGTAGCTACTGTTTCCTTACGTTAAACCTTCTCATCCGTATAAGGCTTATAACATCTAGGTCAAGAGAACTTATTCAAACTACAAGATTCCGCAAGATTAGTACCAGCTAGAACGAGTGACAGATTATGTTGAAGAGAGGTTATGTTGTCATCGTTGGTTTATAGTTCCGCAAGATGTTTGATAATAAAACGAGTGGCAAGTTATGTTGACATCCAGAAATTATCATCGTTGGTTCAGAATACAGGAAGAGAAGAAGATTTAGAAGTTCAACGTTGTGAAACTTTATCGGCAGAGACTTTAGCAGTTACAGTATCTATATTTTTGCCCAGCGTTGTCTGTGTTGGAGAATTATATTACTTTTATTTTGGTCTTTGATTGCTATATTGAACTATGTGTGTGTTGTGAAACGTGTGACTACATTGGACAGTGAATAATGATAGATAGCAGTTCGCAGCTTAGTCTGAGAGGGACGGCCGACTGCAGGAAAAGTGAGTTCCTCGAGTTTAGCAGGTTTCGTATAACGAGTAAAATTATGGCTCAGATGTGTATTTGGGACAATGGGGTAGCACACAAAGCACCATATCACTTAATTCAAGTTGCAAGTCTAAGAAAATTTCAGTACATTTTGATGTAGAATTCAGTTTGGACATAATTGGTTCATATTTTGTAACGTTTGTTAATTGTTTGTTGTAAGATTGTTGTTTTGAATTTGTATTGTCACTTCTTAGCCTTCGTTTAGTTTGGAAATCGATGTATTGTTGTGATTGCATGTGATGCACTGTGAAGCCAAGTATTTGAAGCACTGAGTTTTATGGTAATTGATGTTGAGATATGAGATAAGCAATGTTGAGTAAGAGGCAGTTACGGTTATGTGAAGAGATGATACTGCTAAGAATTAATAATCAGATCAATCCTATTGTGTTGGGATTATGTGCCATTTTGTAACACCACCACAGGCTGAAGTCAGAGAGAGTAACCATTAAGTGAGAAAGTAACTATGAAGTAAGAGAGTAACCATTAAGTCAGAGAGAGAGAGAGAGAGTAATTATGAAGTACTTGTACCCAGTGATGTTGATAGTTTGTGAACCAGTATTATGAATTTGTTAGTACTACCATTTGATAAATGTTTATTTTTGAATCTAATTTTTGTTCAGAAAGTGTATGTGGAATAAGTAGTATACGATTGTGAAATATAATGCATGAGTGAAATTTTAAGTTGATTTGGAAGAGATCTATAAAATTATTGTGAATATTTTGTCCTTGTTTGAAAATATGTGCATGTTAAAGATAAATTGAAGATGCAGAATCAATTTTGAGAGTATTTGCTTTAAGAATTTGATGAATTTTGATAATTTTGGATTTGGAGTTTGAGTAAATTTGAGTAATGATTTTGATTTATAAATGTTAACTTTGTGATTTTGATTTGTATTAGAAATTTTGTAAAGAGATGCTCCTACCAGATAGTAGTTCCTACCAGTTTTGTTGAAAGTAAAGTCTTTGAGTTAATTAATGCTGACAAAGAGAGAGAGAAAGAGATTAAATGCATCTTGCTTAGTTAAAAGTGGTCCATGGAACAGATGTAATGATTGTGATTTAAGTGGAAACAGAGAACAAGTACTGTCGCAGATTATAATGTTTCAGCGTCCTCGAGATGCGGCACGAGAATAATGAGCAGATGGACCAGTATTCCAAACAGCTGAGAGAGGTCAACAACCCAGGACGGAGTTTCAGTAGATCATCACCCTAACATCAAATTCCAGACATCCCTAACATCAAGATGATCGTCAGCCCCCCCCCCCCCAACATCATCAGTTCCTGACAGCCCTAACATCAAGATTGTCAACATTCCCCCCCCCCCCCTCCAACATCAACATTGATCAGCTGACGTAGTTGTGTAGAAAGCTGTGGACTTATCCAGTAATTGATTATTTTGTAGAAACTCAGTAGAAGAGGAGTAGATTTTTCAATTTGGTATCATAGTAACTGTAGTTTGGTGAACTTAGAACTTTCAGTAGATTTTGATTTGTTGAGTATACTGATGGACTTCAATGATTCGAGCAATTTTGGACTATTAATTGATTTGTTGCAGGACAGTGATAATGTAAAACATCTATTTTGATTTCATTGGTAAATTCCATTTGATTGCAATTTGATTTTTGAATACTTGATTTTGAATATTGAGATACTTTGATTATTTTGGTTGTTTATGTTTACAATGACACTTTGAAATTGATACAAACAATTTTGTACACTTTATGATTTTATTTGATGATATTTATTTGACTTTGTGTGATTTTTCTTGAAAGTTGAGGATGAAATTATTGTGTTTTTCAATGAAGTCCGCAGGTTAGATTTTTTCTCAGAAGAGAACATGACACGATCAAAGAGTTTAAATGTTTATAGATTTTTAAGATTTTACTATGTGATCAGAGAGGCAGAGTGTTTGTGTGGAAGATTTTGATTTGGTTTGATTTTCATATTTTTGATTGGTCGTTTGAATTTCATTATCTTTGGTATGGGTTAGGTATCATCGTTGATTAGTAGAACTTGGTCTCGTAACTGAAGAGACGTGGACGTCTCTTATCCCGGAGGGAGAGTGATGTAAGGGAACCAAGATAATAAACAGGATTTAATTTTATTTGAGAATTGGTACGTAAATTTTGTCATTGTACGTGCAAGTTACAACTCGCTTGGAAGTCGCTGCTAGCAGCCGCGGAAGCAGTATCACGCTATGGTCACGAGGTGACGCCGTCGTGTCAGCGGTTTTACACTCGGTACATAGCTAGCCTGCACGCTTTAGTCGCTCTTCATTCTATACGGGACGGCACGCAGCAAACATGTAATCGTTCACAGAAGGTAAGACACGCAGCAGCCTCGGTTGGTCTCCAAAATCAGTTAGTTGGTCTTCCAAAATTAGTCGGTTGGTTCTCCAAGTCGGTCAGGTCAATAAGTTTGGTTTTCAAGTTAGTCAGTTTGTACCTAAAAGTGTTCAGTCTTTGTTATAATAATTTCTAAAGTGTTCGGTTGGTTTGGAGTTGGATAATATTTCGTTAAGTAGCTCAACTGCCCCGGTGTAACTTATTTGGTCGATTAGGCTTCCATTTATACATGTTGGTAGAAGATGCCGCCAGTTATAAGAATTATTCAGTCGTCGTTGTATTTCAGTGAATATGTGTATGTGTGAGAGAGCGGCCTATTTGTGTTAATGGTTGTAAAGTAATAAGTGATTTGTAGGAAGCATTTGTTAAAGTAAAGGCAGTAATTACGTGATAACATTGAGCAGTAAATTCAGTTTAATAAAGCAAAGACGTGTCATTTTCTCTTCAGGTCAGTTAGTTGGAATCGGACTAAAATGTATGTTAGGTTTTTTATATTAAATGGTTTGTAACTTATCCGCATCATGTTTGGTCTCAATAACACTCGTAGACTAAGTACCCATAGCCCCACAGATCCTGATATGATATTGTATTGTGTTTCAGAATAATATTGTTAGCTTGATACTATAAAGAAGAGTGAACGGAGTTTTATTTCCATGAGGTAAGAAAGTATAAAATCAATCGCAGTCTGGTAATCTCTGCGTAATCAAAGAGTACCTGGTGTCAGATCCTGATATATTGCTAGAATTAACATCTCCTAGCTAATATCCTCCCCCCCCCCCTTTTCGGTTACAAGTGAAATTAAAGTTAGATGAAAATCTTTAGTAATGTTGGATAGTTAATATGATAAGCAACCACTCGTGCCACATAAACCCCTCACACTCGTGATCCTCTACATTGATTATTGCTACTTGATTCTTATAAAAATTATAAAGTATTCTTCTATCTCTGTATTTTAGACCCGACTTCTTTAAAATTTTGAACATCTTGTCCCACCTGACATTATAAAAAGCTTTTTATAAATCGACAAACGCCATAAAAGTTTCTTTGTTTTTCTTGATCCGAACTTCAAGTATTAATCTTATGGCCAAAATCACTTCTCTTGTACCGCGGTTTTTTCCTAAAGCCAAACTGATATCCACCTACTATCCCATCTACTACATTTTCCATTCTTCTGAATAAAATTCTGGTGTTTTAACTGTGATATAAACTCCCAAACAGAATCACAATATCGAACACATCACCATCGCGGTAGGGATTTCGTCTGCGGCTAAGCTCGGTCAGGCAATATATATTTTCGTGTTGTTTCGTATATCTGGTAACGTATTTTCTTACAGCATGGGATATAGACATCTATGGTAGCCACCTAATCTAACCTGTTTTAGAGGTCAATTTTTTTTTTTTTTTTGTAGCACTAATTGCATTTTAGATCTTTCACAGTATACACGACACGAGATGAACATAACACTTAATTAAAACCACCCATGCCCGAAGACGGACTGGAACCGGCGACCCTGCAACGCGAGACTAGTTCGCTATCCCCTACGCCGCCTGGGTCGGCAACCAACTCAGCCACCGTACCGTTCGTACGCTGACATGAGATTGGTTCACAAACATTCTGTATCATGTTATGAATTAGGATAACTTTGAAGTGGATAATACTATGATATTAGATGCGCATTAGCTCTTCATGCAATTGAAATGAGGTAATGAAATAACTTAGTGTTCTTTGTACAGGAAACTAATCGAACACCCCCAAAGAAATACTTATGTATTGGCACAGACACAGATTTTCATTTAACTGTGATCTCTTTTTTTTCTAACCTTTGAAATGATGTTGAGGAATTGATAAAAAATAAATAATTTTTCGATTAGAAAGACGATAGAAATCCAATTTTTTTTTTTTTTTTTTTTTTTGTTTCAACATGTAATTAGCTCCTTTGTATGGTCTACTTCTGTTCTAAATTTCCGCAGTGTTTTATTTTTACCAACAACATAAAAAAATGCATTCATCAAAATCGAAACATCTTCTACTTCTGTTTCATAAAATATTTAAAAAATTCTTAATCCACCACCATTTCACGGCTACGTTCATTTAATTCTACGTCTGTTCAGCATATTTTTAGCACCAAAATCTATGTGTGGCATACACGCGTATGGAACGAAAGTGGCAATCTTCTCCAAAATTGTTCTGTTCTACTATCAGTCCGTGCTTTTAATATGTATGACGTTAACAATTCTCAAATGGTGGCAGTAATGGCAGTCGTCAGAGTGGACATTGTTAGAGTTGTTTTCTGCGTGCAGAAAGAGAGTACTGTAATTTTGAAAATAAGCTTATATTCAACCCAAAATTTAGCTCTGATTACAAGGAAGATTTTGAAACACTGAAAAATGAGCACCATTATTGATTTCCTTTGAATTATCAGCTAGCTCATCCACATTTTCTTATTTATCTTCAAAACAACTGAATTATGTCTTCAAAGTCATTTATCTAGTTTCATATTTATACTCTCTTTTATTCATAAGACCATCCCACACCGTTAATCAGTAGGTATATAAAAGATAAGAAGTGAAATGTGAAGTAACATCACGCAGTTATAAATGTCTAACTAATGCTGAGACGTTGCTAATGGTTGTGTAGAAAAATATGTATATTGAAGGAGAAAAAGCAACGTGGTAAGGAGGACAAAATAAGAGCATTTCCAGTATAGATTGCCCAGTGAAGTCATACAGCCAATAATCCATTTCTCTCAACAGATAATAAGCAATTAATTTCATTTTTAAAATTATTTAAGCCTGTTAAAATAGATATGAACAAATAACATTAAATGATTCATCGGCACCCATCTACGACCAGTAATCGTACTGCATTTTGAAAATTATAGTATTTGCAAGCATGTCAGGTATATTTACTGTTTGCCGTTGTAATACCTCTCTGAAAATATTGCCATGTTGAACATGATTGCATTTTTAATCATTAAAAATAATCCAACAAAAATTAAAGGAAAAGGAATCATCAATAAAAATTATTAAAATCAGATACACATATTCTTAACTATAGAATTTTGAGGTTTCCTTTGTTACTTCCAAAGATATTTGTGACAGGTACTTGAGAGGAAACTCAGTTACCATGTTATAAAAGTGTAAGCGAACTTTATTTGAGATATTAACGTTAAGGGATAACCCTGTTATTTATTATTAATATAATTTATTGTAGAAACTAAATAGTATAATCTAAAATTTGTCATTCCTTAGATGTAATTATTTCAGATTATCTCTTTCATAATCACTAAAATAAGAAAAAGTGTATGAAAGATAGAACTTCATATGAACCGAATTTTACCATTTAACAATTCATTTTATATCTTCCTTTTTCAGTTTTCAGCAAGTTTTTTAATGAGCGGAACATCTCTTTTATGGCGTAACGCAGTAGTGGTTGCGGTTACCAACTTTGAAAAGTAGTGTAACAAAGTAAATAGACTGCGACAGATCTAGTTCTCAATCAAAACTTTCAGACTTTGAAGAGGTTTCTAATTACAACCTTCAAACTGGCGCTGGCACTCGCATGACCTTTGCGGCTAGAGAGGGTTTGACCTCTATGGTAGAACAATCGTTTGTGCGCTGTTTTGCGGAGCTGAGCTGTAATATTATCCACTACAGCTGCATGTGAGCTTCTGTGTAAAATTATCACTGCAAAAGTGAATTACCAAATTCGCAACGAGACAACAGAGCCTCAAAATTCTTTATATAAATAATCTGATTAAATACCATACCTGCTGTATCATTTTTTTCATTCTGTCGAGCTAACCGCTTACGAAGGATATAGATCATAGGTTGCTAACTTTTTTTTGGGAAAAGTTATTCAGAACCCACTTGTCAGAAATGAAACAACACACCGATGCACTTCTTGTATCGAATAATGTAACATATAGTGCTAAAATTCTCTTGGTTCGTATCCCACGTTATTCAACAATGATTCAAAGGCGCCCCCTTAGTCATATACAGAAATTTTTAAAATTACTTTATTAAAAGATATTAACAATATTGGCGTATGATTTACAGTTTTATTGAAAAAATATATATATTATGAACAAAAATATTATTAATTACAGGGCTGTTCTAGGTGTAGTGATATTAACTTTTCGATATTTGCAGCCTTATTTGTCATTAGCGATCTTAAATCGCCACGTTCCTCTATTATCAGTCTGTTTCTTTTCTTAGCTATTAAATTGCAGACTACGCTAAATCTTCTTTTGGCCACAGATGATCATACAAATGCAATTAAAAACTTCTTTGGTGCAAAGTTAAAGCTGGATATAATTGGAAAGAAAGAAGTGGCGGTTGGTTGTCAACGCCCTTTAAATTGCCTTGGACCTCAAATGCCCATTATGATCTCTTCAACGCCTGCCGTTGTAATCACTGATGTAGATGCTTTGTGTCATTATGTAATAGTTTTGTTGTAGCTTTTGGTAAAGCCTTCATACCAGCTGCGAACCATCACATTATCCCTGTCCGCAATAAATAAATATATAAAGTAGAAGTCTGATGATCCGAGGTAAACGGGACCGGGACCAACTCGGATAGATAACTGGAGGTCAAGGAAAGAGGTTACAATGAATCAAAAAACGTATTGAAACTGAAATAGTACAATGTACATATAGTGTAAAACTAATTTGTGAAGCAATAAAGTTGCGATACACGCAAGAGCTACAGTATCACGCTTAATATCGTACACACTATAGTTGGAAAAATATTCCATATCTTCATAAAAGCTCCCTAATACATTTCTAAAATTTGCATCGGTTAACCCGGCGGCTCGGATAATCGGAACTCGGATAACCGGACTTTTACTGTATTTCACTTTACGTTTTATTATCATGAGATCTTTCAGTTCCATTGGCTAAATTTCATTATCATCTTCTATTTTGAAATTATATAACTTAATTTATATTCTTTTTCATGGATAAGGATTTTCTATCACCAAACTATCAAATCAAACTTCGATGTTCCCCATGGTTTCTCAGATCATTCATGTGAATGAAGGGATGGTACTTCATTTAAAAATCACCATGCCATGATTTATCTCTGTTCCTTCAGTAGAATCCTCTTACTCCTATGATTTAAGAAACTAGACTTCCATAATGTTTGGCTATGAATAATTAATTACTTCAAAGCCCATTGTTTTAAAATAAAACTTTTGTTTAACTTTTTTCTAATGGCCGACTAGAACTTGTATTCAAACCGATCTATATCCGCTAGTTCCCAGCATGCAATTGGCAACGACTGTGCTGTTCCAAGGGAGGTAAAACATTGAAACAACGTGAATTAAGTAAATCTGAATGACTAAAAGACCTTCCAAATAAAAAATTTAATTATCTGAAGTTAAAAATGTTATAAATAATGAAAATATCGAAAATAAACATGATTTTACACTCGACCGCAGGCTGCCCTGAGGGACAACTTACTTTAGTAAATTTGTAGAATCCGTTTTGTGACATTTCTCATGCAGTTAGCGAGAGCTGAACGCGTGATACAATTGTCGGTT
Organism: Vandiemenella viatica; assembly: GCA_031002005.1. NCBI lineage: Eukaryota > Metazoa > Arthropoda > Insecta > Orthoptera > Morabidae > Vandiemenella > Vandiemenella viatica. Next base: position 91,249,706 of record JARYHS010012519.1, read on the forward strand.
CCGTGTGAAATTTGCCGATCAGTGCTGACTAGCTAAGTTTACAGGCGGCTCAGTGTTTAAAGATTCGCCCTCACTTGCCTGCAGATCAGCCTAACGTATCACTTTCCGTAGCCTCGGAATTTCGACCGACCGACTTATTGCCGCCTGTGATATGTTAATTATAGATGGGAATCTTAGCAATCCTAGGACCACTTTAAAATTTTCCTCAGCTTATGCATTCTACCGTCTGTAAATTCTTCATCACAGATTTCCTCGTATTTTAACACTCTTCATATTAGCGTAACCTGTATGAACGTAACGGATATTTTAATTCAATATTCGCCCACTTCCAGACTCCCAAAATGTTTGAACTTTTGCACACTTATTAAGAACCGATGACAATATAATAATTTCAATGCTATGTCCTGGGATTCTCATTACATGGAGAGTGATAGAAAATATTTGGGAATGTGCCTGAAGTATGATAAGCAGCCTCTTGCTTACGTGTAGTAGGTTGCATAAGTCGTCTTTCGCAGGGGTGAAAGCTTCACTGAATATGCATAGTACGATGAAATACCAATCGATTTTAAAAATTCAAAGTTTTTGCATTATCTTTACACAGATTGATATAATATAATACGTAAGTTAATGTTTTATGATTGAACAACTTTCGCTGATAAATTAACGGTTTTTATGGTTTTCTGATGCGCACTATTAACATATTGACGTTTGCAGTAGTTTTCATAGCCTTTTAAGTTGAAAATGATTTTAATAATTTCCTAAGAAGACCACTTATACACAATAACCAAATTTTCACTGATTTAAGTTTTTAAAGTAACTTAAACGCCAGTTGATATTTTCAATTTTCCTCTTGTGAATTACCCAAGTACGTAAATAACAATATAGTTTTAAAATCTAAAAAAAAGCTCTTTTGTAGCAATGTAAGCCAAGAAGTTACAAATAAAATTACAGTTTAAAAAGTAAAATCCATCCATTTTCGTAGCAATGTGAACTAAAAAATTAAAATAATCTTTAATTATAAAGATTATGTTCAAAAGCGATGGGATGTCCCACAATTCAGTAGCTTATCTTTTCGAATAAACTTATGATAAGAATAAGGTCATTAACTAAAAATGAACTTTACTGTACTTACTTTTCATAATGACTCAACCTTTACGAACAGCTAGCAATAAAAAATATAAGGCAACTGATATCTACCACCCCATGCTTTTTTACATTAAAGACTCGCGTTTTGAATGAATGAAGGATGAGGGTGAAAGACCTTAGCGGCCAATTAAGGCCTACTCTTCCGAAAGATAGCGCTCTGAATGCGATTATTGACGTTCCCATGGCATCGGTCTTCATTAAGGTGCCTCAGCCAACAGGCGAAAGTAATATTTGTATTTTACGAGTATATTTAATTGTGAACTAAGTACAGTGTGACGTTAAAGTTACTGATTGATGTCTTAGTTTACTAATAACGATACGAAGGCAATTAATACTTACAATGTAATAATACCTAATAGTTACCTACTTTTCTTTATATATATATATATATTTTTTTTTTTTACTGCTTTACGTCTCTTTTTAACATCGAGATCTTTAGAGACGGGAAAGGATGGGGGGCAAGGATGGGGGCAAGGAATAGGAAGGAATTCGGCCATGGCCTTTTGAAGGAAGAATCCCGGCATTTGCCTGGAGTGATTTGGGGAAACCATGGAAAACCCAAATCTGGATGCCCGGACGGGGATTCGAACCGCCGTCCTCCCGAATGCGAGGCGAGAACGCTAACCGTTACACCGCCCTGCTCGTTTTTTTCTTTATAGCTTATGCTGCAAACAATTCGACTGTTAACGTTTGACGCGATTCTATGCTGGACTCAAGGAAAAACAACATCTCGAATTTTGATGAGGTTTCGAATAAAGAACAGCCCATGATCAGGGAGCTAAGACACGTATGTTTCATTTTTATGTGGAGCCACAAAACTGATAAATGTAAGATAATCGTTTTCATTAATTAGCATCCATTTTTTATTCATAGGGATTATTGCAAACAAAAAAAATGTTCTAATATTGATGAGGTTTGGAAAAGATGTGCAGCCCATTGACTAGGGAATAAAAAAGGATATATTTCATTTTCATGTGAAGTCAACAAGCTAAGATATTTAAGATAAAATTTCCAGAAATTAGCATCAATTTTTCGTTGAACGTGATACACACAAATAATATTTGTCGGATTTAGTTACTTCTGACAGCCGAAATGTTAATCGTAAGTTCTGTTAATAGTGTCAACTGTAGCATAAGCAGTTTAAGACTGATGTCCGTTCTTTAAAACTTCACTTGTGGGCAACACGTAGTATCTAATAATCCAGCTGTTGTTCCAGTAATTGAATATTCATAATTTCTTAGTAATTTTTGTGCAACGCAGCCTGATGGAACGTTAGTAATACTAGTCGATATGAGTGTTTTTATAAATCAGATTAATTTCTCCATTCAAAATAGAAAGAACTTTTTGTAAACTGGAAGTATTTAGTTGCCGTTTGCTAAATTGGTGCGCATACTGCTATTGACCATCTTTTTCGATAGTTATTTCTAATTAAGAAATTATTGTATTTATGAAGAAAAAACTTTTTATAGTTTCTACAACTTAATTAGCCGTACCAGAATATTATTATTTTATCAACAGAGATGTTATTCGAGATAAGGGTTAAAGAATGAAAAGCTTTGGCTTAGAAAAATACGCTGCTGACACCGGCGCCTTTCTCGATGGATCCGCCGCTTTATTCGCCTCTGGTAAGCCCTCATCTTTCACCGCAGCTCTGCAGCATAAAAGATTTGCAGACCTCGCCGAAGAAGTAACATTGACTAACTGGACCATAAAGCCCCTCGTATCAAGCTAACATCTACTTCGCCGTCTGCGACAAATTTGTCAGAATTGTCGCTTGAACTGATAGTCGCCACGTACGATAGTGTAGTCGTATTAGAAGAAGAGAGATCAGCTGAGAAGGAGTAGGATAGTCCTATTCTGAGTTTGGTGACAGGTTCTTTGTTAGGAGTATAAAGTCCACAGTGATTTACCACGGCGCTTTGAGAACTTACGGTTATACAAGGCGCATTCTACTACCAAGATCTTCTAAATTTTTTTTATTTTTTTTATTTTTTTAAATGAAAATTACCCCAGAAACCTAAAACTAATCTCACGTTTCAATATAATCTCCCCATAGTCATTTTAGAAAGTTTGATTGTATGATTACACAATTGATTTGAATGCATTTTTTTGAAAATGTGCAGATGAGGAACCCCCTGAGGTGGTGAAGAAACAACCGAATAAGGCAGCACCAGGTATAGAGACGTAGTATTGTTAAAAGAGCTCGTGCAAAACATTTTGTGGCTGTTTGTCTTGTAATACAGGAGATAACTATTTCTTACAACTATCATTGTACGGTGTATATCCTTCTCTCTCCGAGCTACAGGGTCAAGGTCATGTTGCCATGGCCCTGCTCCTCACCTCACCGTCTCTTCCCGATCTTACTTCTCCAAGCTGACTACTGTATCCAGGTCGCCGTATGACAAATTCTGCCTTCGCATGTAGTGGCAAAGAGGTGCAGGGATAGAGCGTAATGACATTGATTCACCTCTTTTAACTGAGCCGGCGAAGCAGTGACAATAATACCCTCGAGAAAGCAAAAAGTCTACGTCGGGGGAACGGCTGGATAGTATTCGTAATCGTTTTCTTTGCTTTATTTAACATTTAGCACATATGAACGCAGTTTTTTCACTTATTGGGCATTTTAACTGCACGTCTCTGACACCTAAGGTAATCGTCGATGAACATCATTCCACTCCAGTAGAGAAAAAACTGTTAAATTATCTGTTTTCTTGGAGTGTTAAGGTCGCCATTTTAAGTGTTCCATGAGTCCAAAACATTAACACGTGGGTTTTTTGCAACATACTATGTGACTCAGACCCAAAGCGTGCTATTTTCTTTTGAGATTTCTTCCAAGTTTCTGCCCGCTTCCACAAGAGAACTTGAAACTAAGAAACAGAAAATCAAATATATATTAGAAATGTGACTGGTGCTTGCAGCGATGACGTTTCGATGTGCACTTGAGCAATGAATTGCCATATCGCCCGGACACTAAAATTACACTTTTATCTCCTTAGTTTTCGTCTGTTGTGGTCCGTGTATGAGATAGTTTGAAAGCAAATTCAAACGACCATTTTCAGAATTCTTCGTACTGCTTATAATAGTACACAAAAAATATTTTATGTTACGCAATATATCCAGAATAGCTTAAGGTAATGGCTTTCGGTTCGAGTCACTCGGAGTAAGCTAAGCAGGAACTCGCCATTTCTCCACTTCAGGATTCCGTATACAGATTTTCTTGGCTATTGAACTTAATATATTATTTTTTTGAAAAATAATTTAAAAAATTCTGCAGCATATGATTTCTAAACAGTTATCAACGTATTAAAAAAAATATGAAAAATTTCAAACATATTTTCATTACATGTTTGTTGTCAGATTCTCAAAATTCTATTGAATAATACATATGAAGTTCTGTTCGGAAAAGAACTGTAGCATAATTATATATATTTTTTTTAAAAAGTACTCATTTTACTATATAACTAAAACTATAAACTCGATAATGATTTTTACAATTTACATGAATACGTTTTGAGGCTACATACCAGTTAATTTTGAAAGAATTTTTGGATAAGTTGATTGTGAAATGAAGGAGAGAATAGTATTTCTGCTTTTTGCCAGAAGCTTTCACAATTCATGAGATAAAAGCAAAATCCAAATATTTTGAATGTCATCGGGAGACCAGGTTTCATTTGACACCTATGGACAACATCTATATCTACAGCTTTTACTAAAGCAACTATATTTATCTCCGCCACCATGGTTCTTGTAAATTTTATCATACAATCTTGTTGAGGTTAGTAAGAATTAAAGTTGTGCGCATTTACAAACTTTCAAGTTATGAAAATCTGATAGCAAAGCAGGCAGGTAAATGAATGAATCCATAAGAGTTCCGTCTTTCTTTCTGATGATATTATATCATAAAAGAAACAGTGGACATCATCATACAAACTATCTACGTTTTAAGCAGCAGAACGAAGTTACACTTAAGAAGTAGTTGTTCTACTTTTATCGTTCACATTAGGAAATAATCGGCCTTCAGCTCCATAGGAGTTAATTAATGATTTACACCACACGAATAATGAATACATGTTCGCTATAATACACAGGATGTACCTAGTATCAACAGATTTCAGAATTCTCGTAAAAGAAACTGCCATGATTGAGCAGAAAATAACATACGAGTACTTACCATCACATTAAAAACTCTTTAGTGGGACAATTTTTTGATTTAAATGCGTAATTCACGTTTATAGTGGATTTCGTATATGAATGACTAGCTTACCCGGCAATGCTTCACTATTGCTGGACTTGATTAGGCACAAAGATTAAATGAAAAAATATTTACATATAAGTTTTAAACTGCTGTTTCATTCAATTTCAGTTGGAAAGGGTGAGAGGGGATGCGCTTTGGAAAACATATGCAGGCAGTATTTTTCTGTTTGTTTCAAAGTATAAGTGTGCAAATTCCCATTGAAATCTGATGAAACATGTGGTTTTGTCTAAATTATGGGGAGGAGGGGTGGGTTTTTTATTTATTTTTGACAGGAACCTTCTCTGTCATCCTGTCGACAACTCACCAAAGCTTCACCGTAATCGGACGAACGGTTGTTTAAATTATTGGGTGTTATGGGGAAGAGGGGGTAATTAAGGTGGTGGAAAGAGAGGAGAGGGATTGGGTTTTTGTGAAATTAATGTGTACAGTATTTCTCTCTCTTTTTTAAAGTATAAGTGTACAAATTCTTATCAAAATCGGATAAAATATGTGGTTTGCCTAAATTATGGGGTGAAAACGTAATTTGGTTGGAAAGGGGGAGAGGGGATGGATATTCGGAAACCATACGTAGGCAGTATTTTTCGATTTGTTTTAAAGTATAAGTGTACAAATTCTTATCTAAATCGGATAAAAAATGTGGTTTGCCTAAATTATGGGGTGGAAAAATTATGGGGGTGGAAAGGGGGCGAGGGGATTAATATTCGGAAACCGTATTTTTCTGTTTGTTTTAAAGTATAAGTGTACAAATTCTTATCTAAATCGGGTAAAAAATGTGGTTTGCCTAAATTATGGTGTGAAAATGTAATGGGGTTGGAAAGGGGGACAGGAGATGAATATTCGGAAACCATACATAGGATGTATTTTTCTGTTTGTTTTAAAGTATAAGTGTACAAATTCTTATCTAAATCGGATAAAAAATGTGGTTTGCCTAAATTATGGGGTGAAAAAATTATGGGGGTGGAAAGGGGGCGAGGGGATTAATATTCGGAAACCGTATGTAGGCAGTATTTTTCTGTTTGTTTTAAAGTATAAGTGTACAAATTCTTATCTAAATCGTATAAAAAATGTGGTTTGCCTAAATTATGGGGTGAAAAAATTATGGGGGTGGAAAGGGGGAGAGGGGATTAATATTCGGAAACCGTATGTAGGCAGTATTTTTCTGTTTGTTTTTAAAGTATAAGTGTACAAATTCCTATCTAAATCGGATAAAAAATGTGGTTTTGCCTAAATTATGGGGTGTTTATGGGGAATAGGGGGTGACTTTTTTGATTTTTTTTTTCACAGGAACCTTCGCAGACGCTCACTCGAAAACTCTCCAAAGTTTCATTGCAATCTGATAAATGGTATAGGAATGCATAGAAGACGAACAAACCCACAAACATTGATTTTTATATATAAGAAGAAAAGATAGTTGAAACGATGAATATAAAAATTTAAAGAATAAAACCCACCGCCAGGTGTTTTTGATAAAAATGTTCACTAATACACGTGGCCATGTATAATTTCAGAAAGTCGGTTAAAAAAAGAAGAGACGTGGCAACACATAGTGATACTTAATTAATCCAGGATCACATACATACTGGCCCTAATTAAATGTATGATTACCTTTTGGGAGGTTAGAGCCTTTTGAAGAGGTCGAGATAATTGAGTGTCGGGGGCTGCGGCGTTTACATACCTTAGTTATTCGGTTCTCTCATTTCTCTTGTTCTACAGCTCGTTATAGGCCACTCAGTTTCTGTAGCACCGTCAGGGAAAGGTGGGACTGAGCAGTGAGAAGGGTTTTGCGTGACAAACCGTTCTAACAAATATGAAGCAATGCTACATTCGGTCTGATTATAAATATTTCAGGATCGTATAGTCCCGTGACTGGTCATCCATTCAACCAGCAGGATGTTTTCAAGTAAAACTCTATGCGTAAGTGTGGGGAAAAGCAGAATAAGAGGAATAACCGCGTCTCTAACCAAACCATCGTCTAAACGTTGCGTAGTTTCCTCAGATTTGCCGACTAATAAACTAATCCCCACAGCATCAGTAGATGTTTAATGCTACAGTGCCTTTACTTCTGCAGAAATTAGAACAGTTTTTCTATTAAAGCTATGTATTACTTCTGTTTTCTTGTTCTGTTCTGTTCTGTTGACTTAAAAAAAAAAAGAAATGAAATGAAAAAAAATGAGTATAGCATTCATTGTTGGCTGGGATATACCAGAAATTCGGGCAGTAGCTAGCTAAATATTCATTTACTGATAATAGCAGTTAATTCAGGTATTAATATAAATGATGTAATATTGAGAAATGAAACTTTTAATATTAATATCAGTTGTGAATAGTAATTGCTGTTGATAAACTCTTACTCTTGTTTTAGCGTTTCAAATAGGTTTCTATGCACAATATGCGTTTTGATGAAATTTCTCGGTCACGGGAAAAGCTCTCCTCTTGTAGCAACGTTGTATTAAAAGGTCAGTTGCGTTAGATTTTTGAGCATAGTTAGAAGAAAATATTCAATAATACTTGGACGGTGACCCCACCCACCCAATTTATCACTGATGTTCTGTATTAGTCAAAAGGAACGCTACGTGGCGAGTCCTGCAAGTATTTAAAGTCAGTTACGTAGGAAATTATGTAGCATTAAATTGTAAAATATAGCTCATCTGGATTAATGAAACTGCATCCTGAAACAAGGAATGATAAAGCTGTTAAAATAAAAATAAAACGTAGTAAATGCGACGCCTTCTGCCAACTGCCTTCACGCTAAGTCCAGGTTCAATTGCTATCCGTGGTGTTCTGATTTCCTGTCCAACATACGTTATTCTGTTACTATGTACCGATTAATACTCGCTGTTATCGGACTTTTCTGTTCTACAATTGCGCCAGTACTAGGTGTTGGAATGGAAAATTCGACCCATACCACCTGCAACGTGAAGTATCCAAGCGTATTGAAGTACGGTAGAGACTTGATAATCCCAATCAACTGGAACCGAGGGTGGTTCGGATTATCGATTTGTTCGGATTTTCTATTTGTGTAGTTTCCGTTTATATAGTTTTTATTTTTAATTAAAAATTACAGTAGGTACATTGTAATTTTACATACCCCAAGCAAAAGAAGTCTCTTATTAAATCTGCTTCATCTTGGAGACACTTATGTTTCCTTTTAGAAGATGCTATTATAGCTGCATAATGTTGGTACAAGATACTAAAGTCAACAGAATACAGCAATTCAACAGCAAACGCTCAGAACTAACACGACATGTTTCGGATTTCTGAAATAAACTCAAAAGTACTCATACATTGAAAGAATTGATGTCGCATCGCGGTTACGACAAACATTCAGCATCAAAGCCAGTGTCTGGTTGGTCACGAGGATAATGCAGATATAATAAAATAACAAAGGCAAAGTGTAAAACTAATTGCACCTAGTTCTTGTTAGTGGCATTTCCTAACAAAACATGTGCAAAGCTGTACTGCAATGTAAATCTGTAAATAGAAACAAAGTTGACGCTTCCGTAAAAAGAATTTAAATAAATAATAAGTTTGGTTGAACAATTGACGTTTCGGATTATCGTATCGACGCCCTACTGTATGTGCCAGTTCCGTGCTGATTCACTGTAGCGTGATTCTACGTCCTGATAACAAAAGCTAAGTTTGATGCGTTACGCCCTGTCGTCTACACGTGCTCCAAATGTGAAGTACTTAATCCGCCTACGTGCAATATACAGACACCTAAATGATGTGTACTCTGATTGCCTATTACACTTTACTACAATTCTATAATATACCGCATGTTACGCAGCGCAACGATGATTAATGCTTTACGGGGAGCTTCAGTCTCTTATGATTACAACATCGATCGTAATTTTCCATATTGTTTAAAGAGACTCTAAAGAAGCTCAACTATGTTCTACAAATTGATAGCATTCAGGGACCGAGTGGGGTGGGTGAGTGCTAACGCAATGGCCTCGCATTCTGGAGGACGGAGGTTCAAATCCCCTTCCAGACATCCAAATTTGGGTTTTATATGGTTTCCCATATCATTCCAGGCAAATGTCGGGATGCTTCCTTCTTTAAGATGCCATAGCCAAATTCCTTCCCATTCTTTGCTCACTACTCCTTTCTCTTCTCTAATGATCTTGATGAGGCGTAAAACCATATTTTCACACCAGAAATTAAATGGATTGGTTTTAAATTTATTCATAGTCTACCTCTAAAACACTTTCTTATAGATGCTCTAACATTAAGAGTTTCTTAAACTTTTTATGCTTATTTCCGCGCATATGTATTGCAAATACACACCATTTAGAGGTAGAAAGAGAGAGACTCGTTGTTCAACTCTTGATTTATAATTGGACGAAGACTGCGATCACTGAAGCAGCAAGTAGGACAACTTCTATGCCCTCGAAATCTTGAAGCTGCAAGTAAAACGTTGAACAAGATGGGACGATGAACGACACGGATAAGATTCAATTATCTGCATTGAGTTTATATAGCCGTTGTGTAACGGGACTTGCCTTTGTCTAACCAGTCGGCGCCCTTTATCCTTCCAAGTTCATTTTGCGAATTGCCAACTATGTGATTCATGATTTTGTTGGACTTACTATTAATACCCTTGCGTTATGAATTTTAGTATGGGATCGTCACAGATGCAGTTTAACTTATCTCTTTATTAGGCAGCAGTTTCTTCGTCACAAGAGGAGACAGGGTGTCGCTCTATCGTCTGGATCCTTTGCCACTGATCTATAGACGTGAGAAGATCAACTTTCAACATGTCTTCCTTCTAGAGTCCTCCGTGTTACTCATCCATTTAGTGCATTGTTCAACCCTCTATTCTATTTTATCTTATTTAAAATAACAAGAACAATCATAATTTATTGTACAATCATAAACATCAATATCACAGATTCTTAATACTCACAGTTTTCTCAACAATTATTTACTTGTCGCGTGCCATGCCTGGATCTCTAGCAATATCGGCGAGAGGTGAGGCAATGTTGAGGCAACTGTGGCGTTAGTGGGTCACATCAGCAGTAATTGCGTATATAAAGGAAGCCACAAGACAGTCGTTGGTCGAACTGGATCGAACGTGGTCGGTCGGGGACGTCGCACGGAAGTTATCGCCGGCCCGGGCGGGCCAGCCCGGGCCCGAACGCCGGACTCCGAAGCCTCGCCACTGCCTCCGCCCTCTGCTCTGCTCTAATACTGTAAGCATCTGTATCTATATCTACTGGGCCATAGTACCGTTCTATGTATCTTGTCGAGACCTTATGTATCTTTCTCATTGTTCCTTTCTATGAAAGGGTTGTAAATATACTTCTGTATCTTCCACCACTGTGTCATTAATAGCAGTAATAGAAGCATGCACTCCCGCGCTATAGACCTTAACAGTGATTAGCTCCCTCTGAGTACTCGACTAATTGCTCCCATAAGTACCTACCCTGCGTCCCAAGCCACAAGGCAATACCAGGGTTAGCTATAGCCACAGTAGAGGCGTTTCTCGGAGTTCTAAGAGAACCGGGAACGCGACAGTAGGAACTAATTTATTTGGTGTCAGATGTGGGGTCTTGAAGATGTGGTGTGTTGAACCCAGGATAGTGTAACAGATGACGTTATTTTTTCTGCTGACAGTTGTGGAGCGTAGACCTCTTGATACAACAGGGCAGATGACGTAGTTTAAAAGTGTCAATGTCGGAACTTGATCGCCAGCTAAGGCAAAAGAGGGTTCTTTCTGGTGATTCTGGTATCAGTAGGGATGTAAAGCCCTAGACCAGTCACACTATCCCTTTAGTAGTTGCAGAAGAGTTTGTGTGTTAGCTGGGGACGTTAAGCCCTAGTCACAAACATGCAATTAATGGTAATTTTTAGTGGTTTCTAATAGCGCGGTGCTTCTATCTACTATATTTCATTTTCTGTTTTCATGCAGCCCTCAGTCATGAATGGAGACTGTTGGCTAAGTCACTAAATAGGATTTTCTAGAGCAGAGGGTGGGCAGATGGTCAGGCGGTCGTCACACGCACGTTGGAGGCATTGTTGCAGGAGTCAACCAGCGACGCTAGCATCAAGCGACGGGTGTTGCGACGTCAGAGCCGCAGCGACAGCACGCACAGAAAGCTGACGGAGGACAACACGGGTCTTGCAGTCGCCAGCGGAAGCCGCAGTCGACAAAACGTCATGCGGTAATGTAGGCCAAAGGCAAAGTAGCTTATTGTAATGTGTGTAAGCAGTTATTTCGAGAAGTAAAAGTAGAAATAATGTAGCTGAAAGTGAGAATCAGTAATAAGTTAAATGCAAAAGTTGTTGTAGAAAGAGTCAACAGTTGGCAGAAGCCCTCATAGAGGCACCGGCATATTTTGTGTTCGGGGAAAGGTATTCCCAAAGGATTAAGAGGTTGAGTAAGCCCTCATAGAGGCACCGGTATAATTTGTGTAGGGGAAAAGGTATTCCCAAAGGATTAAGAGGTTGGGTAAGCCCTCATAGAGGCACCGGTATAATATACTCCATTGCTGTAAGTTTTGCCCTGAGTTCTAAGAGAACAGGGAAACGCAGTAGTGGAGGGGGGAGAGTGTATGCAGTTGGAGATGCACAATACTAAGTCATTAGGCCGAGATGGCGGCATAATAGTAAGTACCGTAGCAATGTATTGCTTTACTGTCAGCGTTTATCCTGAGTTCTAAGAGAACAGGAAAACGCAACAGTAAAGCAAATATACATACAGAAAAATGAAAGCGCGAGTAAAGGGGTCGCGTTGTGCTCAGATGGAACTGCGTAAAATGAAGTCGTTGGCCGAAATAGCGGCGTAATTTAGTAGTGTTGTATTTCATAATTGTGAACAGTCGCCGCGAAGTCTCAGAGGACACGGGGACAGCATGGTGAAGGAAAGTAATGTTTAGTCGTAAGATGTCGAGTGAAGTGAAATATGTAATTACTATGTAAATAAAATTGGTGTCGAAAAAGTAATAATGGGAAATAATAATTTTAAACTATATGTAGAAGTAGGAGCGGCCGCAGATTGTAATAAAGTTGATGTGTGGGAGTAAGAATAGCCGCAGATTGTAGAAATGTAGTAATAAATGGTGTACACCTTTGGGTAACTAACGTGGAATTAATTATAGATATGTCTGAATGTATAAAAATGTAAGTAATTTATAGGATTGGTAGAAATTAACTTAGAGGGATTTTAAGTGATAATTAATTGACAAGTGGGTATCAAAAATGTAGTTATTAGCGATCAAAAATCTGGGAAAACAGAGGGAACATATAGATGTGGTACATGTGTTAAAATGAATATAGTTAATTTAATTGTCTAGAGAATGAAGTGCTTTATTTCAACGGATGAAAAGTTGGCGTAACGTTGCACCCAATCAAGAATGTAAACAGATTACTTATTTCAGTCCAGGAATGTTAACACCCGTCGTAACCAGGGCACGCATCATAACATAACATGACATGCTAGTATTTTGTCACGAGGTCGATGTCAGCAGTTGTCATAACTTGTTTTGTTTGCTCAAACACGAGGTGGTGTGTGTTTGGTCACGCACATTAATGCAACTTGTAAATCACGTTAGCGACAATGATGTTAAGAAATAACGGTAGCTGTAGCTTAGTTGAGTATTTATTATTAACAATAAAGGAATTAATATATTGTGTTGTGGAAGGAATATGAATAACGTTAGCGTTATAAATTGTATTTTGTGTTATCATTACGTAAGAACTTGGTGAATAATGGTCATTAAAGTCATTAAGTAACTCTACCAACAGTAAATGGCGTTAGTGAATCAAAGATAGTAAACTGTATTCAGACAGCAAAAGCAGCTAACTGGAAAATTTGTGAACACAAGACGAGATCACGATCGCAGTAGAAACATTCGTGAAATTGTACGCACTATAGTTTAAGTAGCGCGTCCTTAGCATTTACCGATGCAATTACTAACACATCGTTTTGAGTGTCGTAAATCGCGAACCCTAAGTTATCTGAAGCTGAGCAGAAATGTATGAAAATAACTATTGCTTGTACGATTATTCTTGTATATTTTTTCCTACAAGTGTTTGGATCTTGCAACTTAACAATCACCTATTAAAAACTTCTCGGGTTTCAAGCCGCGTCAGAATTGAGCCGTCTGGCGACGTTTCGGAAGCTTGCACTGCTTCCATTGTCAAGCAGTGCAAGCTTCCGAAACGTCGCCAGACGGCTCAATTCTGACGCGGCTTGAAACCCGAGAAGTTTTTATCAAGCATTGCCGCCGCGAAAACGTACATAATTATCTAATCACCTATTAGTTGGAAGTTGTACTCAATAAAGCTGTGGTTAGCACCTAGGTGTGCGCAAATGAATCACTAAACTTTATCGATCACGCATTTGGCAGATGAAGAATAATATAGCGCAACACTAAACTGCACGAGGTCAGATAGTCTATTGGTGAATCATTTACGTTACATTGTAAAAAAACTTCGTTAGGTAAAATTAATAGCATCTGTTAAGATCAATTTGACTGCATCTTGGCAAAGTTTAATTTTGTGGAATAAGCTAAAATGCTTAGCAGAGGCACCGTAGAAAAATTGTACGAATTATTGTTGCAAGTTGGTGAATCGCACTTGTCGGCTAGTAATGGTATGCGGGTAATAACGAATTTAGTAACATACGTTACGATTTGTAAAAATCCTAGTAACAGCATCAATTGATTGCAGCGAAAGAACAAAAAAAAAAATAAAAATAAAAAAAAAAAAAAAAACACACACACACACACACACGAAATAAAGAAGGGTTACTGCGAAGTGTTTTTTACTACGGTAATTCTATCGAACGGACGGAACCTACAATTTATAACAGTTTCACATTACAAGTGTTTGGTTAACAGTTAGGTGGCACTTTGATTAATAGTACTGACCTAAATTGTAAAAGTTGAATTTTTATAGAACATTAATGAAAACTGATATTATAATTAATAAGAGAAATTGTAACTATTTCTGTTCTTGTAGCAAGTCTAACAGATTGTACAATTTTATTTAGATGCATTAATAACAATTGTGTAATTTGATCGTCGCAAGGCGCTATACGGGTCTGTCGGCAAATGCGAAAGTGTGGTACTGACGTTATCAAGAATGCCATACAGGGCGGTTGCAAGACTGATGACGCGTTACTCAGCTAAGTCGGCCTTGCTGACTTAGCAGGAGCAATCGCAGGTCACTGTCACTTGGACGTAAACACATAGCGTCAGCTTGTAAACAGTCCCGTAGACGTAACGACTGCCGAGTACTTCCGATTGAGCGCATTGCAATGACCTATTATCTTATCGTTCAAGATGGAAGTAGAAAAAAATTAATGTATTGTACTTTGAATCATTCTTATACTCAACCAATTGTGAAATGACTATGTTTAAAAGCTACATATTTCTAATTGATTGTGAAAGTTTTTCAGAGTCGCTAAAAGCAGGCACCCAGAACGGGAGATGTGCCACTCCTCTGGGCCACGAACACGCTTTTGCGGTGAACGTAAGACACTTCAAACGACAGCCGACATTAGAATGGCATGTTGGGCGACAGATTCTAAAAAAACAATTTGTTTTTTTTATGATTGTAACAATTTGTAATTATGTAACATATCATTTCATGTCTTGTACATCCTTGTACACAACAAGAGCCAGAGAACTACTAACTGATATATGTACAACCAAAAAAAAACGTACAGCCAAAGTATTTATGCAGAGTTAACGCACCTAAAGGCATTTGTTATTTACTATTGTAAAATCATGACAACTTGTATTGCACTGAATTGTATTTCTATTCAAATGTATTTTGTAATTTCATTCTGCGACATCAATGTATGGATGAACATTGTATAATTTTGAAAGTCAAATTGTAAGACAACATGCAAACCAATTTATTGTATTAATATAAAGAGATTCTGTATGTAATCACGATGGCCCTTGAAATGTTGGAATCAATTTGAAATTGTAAAGGCACGGCACGCGGAATTCTGTGATGTAAGAATTCTAATGTACTGTATGGAAACATTATGTGTTTAATTTACTGTGAGCTCTACCCGGTCAAGCCTCGAGGAGTGTACTTAGTAAGCCAGCGGCCAGGCAGGCCGATGTTGAATCACCTTCCCATGGTACTCCCGCCATTTGCGGGGTCTGAGTGGCTGGATCGTGGTAGATTAGGTTAAGTACGAAGATACGAAAAATTTTGATGGCGTAGCCTCCAAAATTTTTCGTTTTTTCGGGAGGATAGGTGTCGCGTGCCATGCCTGGATCTCTAGCAATATCGGCGGAGGTGAGGCAATGTTGAGGCAACTGTGGCGTTAGTGGGTCACATCAGCAGTAATTGCGTATATAAAGGAGGCCACAAGACAGTGGTTGGTCGAACTGGGTCGAACGTGGTTGGTCGGGGACGTCGCACGGAAGTTATCGCCGGCCCGGGCGGGCCAGCCCGGGCCCGAACGCCGGACTCCGAAGCCTCGCCACTGCCTCCGCCCTCTGCTCTGCTCTAATACTGTAAGCATCTGTATCTATATCTACTGGGCCATAGTACCGTTCTATGTATCTTGTCGAGACCTTATGTATCTTTCTCATTGTTCTTTTCTATGAAAGGGTTGTAAATATACTTCTGTATCTTCCACCACTGTGTCATTAATAGCAGTAATAGAAGCATGCACTCCCGCGCTATAGACCTTAACAGTGATTAGCTCCCTCCGAGTACTTGACTAATTGCTCCCATAAGTACCTACCCTGCGTCCCAAGCCACAAGGCAATACCAGGGTTAGCTATAGCCACAGTAGAGGCGTTTCTCGGAGTTCTAAGAGAACCGGGAACGCGACAATACTTAACAATCGTTCTTCGATGTAGTTACGAGGATTGGCTGAAAAGAAATGCATATATGCTTGTAGTACATGAATAAAGACTAACAGCAAGATCGTGCTAAAAGTACATTAAAGTACAATTCTTAAGCTTAGAAATCATATATTTATTTTTCACCGTTAACGCTAACACACTTTTCCCAACGTATAACAAGTTTTTTTTATTCCACTACAAAAAATTCTTCCGGCATTTCTCTAATCCAGGATTTGACACTTCATCGTCCGAGGTGTAATTATTTCGCTTTAGGTATCTCTTGATTGGAAGAAAAAATAAATAAAAATCGCAAGGTCCAAGACCGGGGGAATAAGGAGAGTGTGGAAACTGTTCAAACTTCAGGATTCGCAGAGATGTGGTACTCATCGTGTATAGATTTTACGGTATCCCAATTGTCCAATAATGAAGCCGGCACGTTCCTTGGATATTCCAACGTGGTTTGTGATACACGTTTAGTCATTCGCCGATCATTTTGAATCAAATCATCAACGAGTTTGTGATTTTTATCGTCTGTGGCAGTGATCGGACATCCGCTGCTCTTTTCATCACCCATAATGGCTTTTCCGGGGTCGCAATCATAAAATTTTACTGCCCACCTATTTAATGTAGAACCATCAAAAGCATCGTAACCATAAACAGCCTTTAAACGATGATGAATCTCAGTAGGAGTAGCTATTTCAGTAGTTAAAAATTCGATAGCAGCATGCTGTTGAACTCACGTTTACATATAACTAGAAAACATCTCCACACTTCAGCAGCTCAGAATACACTGGACGAATTCTACGTAGGCGGTTAGCATTGAGGATGTCCTGTTGGCTTCCCCAGTGTGTGTTCCTTTGTGTTATTGTTGGTATGGATGACTGTGATAGTTGTGTGTCCAGTATTGAGTGTTATTTATGTTGTATGAAGATGAGATGAAGAAGGTACATGGTGAAACCCTCTACTGCCCCATTCAGGCCTACTCTTCCGAAAGATACAACGAGGGCTTAATTTCCTGATCCGACGGACGAATCACTATCAACAGTATTGTATGCATACACTTCATATTCATTGCGGAGAGGCTTTGGCACTCAATTTGATAATTACGAGTTGTGCATCATCTACCCTCCAATCCTCATGATGAAAATTTCTTCAAGCACCAGCTAACCCCATGTCAGCGCAGGACACTATCACGGTGCGGAAACCAACGGGGCGGTCCAAACATTGACTGACTTGCAAAATACCAAGTGTAAATCGTAATCAGGCTGTCCGAAATCCCCATGGTATTGTGGAGGTCCTGGTACTAGAACCAGTCATTTCTCTCGAAGGTCAATATGGTGGCACCTAAGTGAAATTGGTGGGTGTGCTGGAAGTATAATCGTGCCAGCTTTTATAATCTACCTCTCCCTACTATCCTTGGTATTTTTTAAATTTTATGCACGAAATTCCTACTAGTGTCTGTGGCGTCTATAAAATTGAAAAATTAATGAGATGTATTAATTAATAAGTTAATTTGAAAAATTAATCTCTGGTAGGCGCCAAGAATGGAAGTGTTCTCTATCAGAGAGAAGCGACGTTCCAGTTCTGAAATACTTTTTATGAAAGCAATTGTATTTTTGAAATAACCATTAAAAACTCATATCTTCATCTATTCAAATGATATACTGATACATTGGAAAGGAAGTTATTGAAAGCAGGGTTCACAACACTTATATTATTTACTTTGAACATAAAATTGATTTATTAACAGAACTGAATATTTAAGGAAGGTAAAAAGTTAAACTTTTTTTTTAACAATTCAGAGCATCATTCAAATTTCACGCCGTTGCCTAGGGTTGAATGACGGAAGAGTGTTTAAACCGTTCTTTACCGTAGCAGAGGAGGCGCGGATAACACAAGGTCTCACGGACAGGTGTCGGCCGCTTGGTGAGGTGGCTCCCCTCAGGTGGTGGGTGGGTGACCTCTGGCAATCTCCCGGGGCGCGCCGCTGCGGGTTGTTCGCCGACCAGGAACACAGTGTCTTCTCCCTCGCTTGTTGGCTCCGTCGAAAAACCTCCAGGCCTCGGTGTTTTAGCTTGCCCGGGAAATTTCAGCCAATTGGAACGTTTGGCGGGGCATCTAGGATCTCCATTGGTATTCCTCATGCAACATACAACTTATACTTTATAAAAGTTCTTAACACATGGTTTGATTTGCTGATTCCCAACAGAGGCTTGCTGCAACCTGACTTTTTCTCAGAGATATCGTTTATTTCGTTTTCAACTTTCTCCTCTACTAGAAAAACATCTTTCGGCGCAGGTCCAATACTGTTCTTTGAATTTATTTGGATGCACGTAGCGTTTAGATTTATGTCCTGCCATAAATCATTCGTCCATTTTAGCGCAGGTAGGAGTCACCTACCTCAAGCTGGTGGATGACAAAAAAGTTTGGAATGTGGCTGCCCGGCCCGAAACTGACTAATTCACAGGCACAAATTTCCCGTTATCAAGGGAACATTACAACTTTGCCTCTCCACCTGATGATTTCAAATTCTCCTCTGGATGACTTTGAAATTCCATTATCACTCGTCCCTAGATTTGAGAGCACTGTTTTGATCACTACCTTTTCTTTTTACCGTTCTGTTTACAAAATCTTAACGTAATTACAAAGGAATACCCCACCTTCAACTTCCCCTTGCAGATGTATTATTTGAAAAGATTTTAGAATGTATTCCTAGAGCGATTGCGGTTCACTGTGCGGAAAACAACCCAGTGGAAGCCAGCGATATTTGAAGTACTTTATACATATACTAACGTATGACTTACCAATTATATTTTTAAATCTTACTTTATAATGCAGTCTGTAAAACTGCAATTTTAGTTCTTAATCTAAATAATAAGACACTAACTTATAGAATAATATACAATTACACTTTTAACCATTCTTTCAAATTTTAACACAAAATTTATATTGACAATTATTATTGCAATAATTTTAACTAGCATTATATTAACGACAGTGTCATGCTTTCATGACCAACCACGATCTATTTAATAACGTGTTCAATGCCTATTGCCAACCATTACCTAAGAATTCACCGAAAAAATGATTCTTATAATTATTTATTAATTCACCTTTTCATCACATAAGTACCCTAACAGTTATCAATACATGACATTAACTAGGATTTTAAATCCTAAAGTTTTTAATTACGAGTACTTAAAAATTTCTTTATCACACCCTTTTTTATCCTGTATTTTAGTACGAAAAATTCTAATACTTTAATAGAATGTTTCACATGCTAGTTTACTTAACAACCTCTGTTGAAATCATTGCCCAGACTGGTAGCTTTTTTTTTATTCAATTATTTGTGAGAGATACATATTTTATTTAATATCTCCTCCAGGCACCTGTTTCCACAAACATTTTCGCTTTAAAAATAGCAGGTAGACAGACGCAGGCTCACAACAGCTATCGGTTGTCGGCGGAGCGCAGGGTCCTCCCTATTGTGTCGGGTTTGAACAAAGAGTTACAGGTGCGTGTTTTTCCGTTTTTCACTGCCTCTGGCCACGCCAGACAATCTACTTTAGCGTTAACTTATCAAACGATCTCTTAAAATCTTTTATTTCAATAAAATTAAAAATTTTAATTTTTAAAAGATTAATTCCCTACATCTTCCACACTTATGGGTTTATAACCATTGGTAATTATAAAATATTTCCTATAACTATTTTGTATTGTTAATTTTTATTACCATTTTTTTTACCAATGACATAATTCTAGCGCTAACCAACATTTTTATACTTCTTAATTCCTTGTATACAACAATTTATTGTTTTACTCCATATCCTCTGATTCTATACGCAGTAATTTATTTTCATCGTGGTTTCATGAGTATTTCTTGTTTCTTAGTGTACCGTAGTTCACCAAACACTTTATTTTTAATCAACAAACGATTATATCTTTAGCCATTTCTCTTTAAATAACTTCATGTCATTATTGTTTCATCTATCAACGGTTTCAACCGAATATGTGAAAACTGCGACCAGTGAAATTTGCGGCCAACCTAAAATCTGTGAAATCTGCGGCCAATACCTGTTCTCTTTGTGTCACTGCCGGGCCGTCCTAATCACTCTAATGGCCCCTTTACCATAGGGGTCGTCTGGTCTCAATAAATCGTGGCCTGGAAGTTTTTACGTGAACAAATAGAACGGAAGCTAGTCAACGACAACATTTTACATTACACGGCCGAAACAGCCAAACTAGTTTCTATTAAAAAAAATAGACACGCAAATGTTTCGAATAAAAAAAGCACATCACCTTGTTAAGTATTCTTTCTTAGAATTTTTTCGCACTCGTTACTGAAAGTTAAATTTTTTGCTGATCTGCAACACTGTTCGGAGACTCCAGTGCGGTACTAACCAGATCGGGCTGGCACATACCCATTTTCATAAAGTTTACGGGAATCAATAAAATCACAATAATTCTATTCAGATTTATATAATAAACTTTTGACGTACATTTGGAATTTATTGTGTACCTTATGTGCTTTCTATGGATTTTTAAGTAACCCGGACAGTTAAACTTTTAATAATAAACCAAGGGGGGACAAAAGATTACTTTTTTACATTTTATTTACTATGTATGGATATTTTGTTTGTTAGAACAGTACATGTAAACTAAAATTTTTAAAAAGTTATATGAAATTACATTTAATTTACCATTGAAATTATCGTAGTTTTCCACAAAATCCACCAGCTTATATATTTTACTTTACGTAACTAACCATCATAGGAATTATTCTCGGCAGATGGCCACATTATAGCATCCTAGAATGGCATATAGTCTTCAGGAACATATTGTAGCACTTTCTTAACGTCATCCTTTTTTGGCATTGATAGGATTCATGTCTGCAAAAGTTTTTGCGTCAGGAAGCTCAATACCTGTGTTGTTCCGCAACAACTTAAAAGTTTTTTAAATCATTATTATTTCTCCAATTTTATTATAACCTAAACGGACTCCCTCATTCGTTTCATTATAGTAGTGTTCTGATATTTTAAACAAATCACGCTGTCGTTTCTTCTTTCCAAACTTTTTTTGATTTCGAGCTTCACTTGGGAGCACATACTTTTTAAAGTGCTTGGGCCACCACTTGTTAAAGTCTAAGATGCTATCATTGTCTCCCAAAAAATGTCCACTCTTTTTAATCGTCTCTTGATAACAGCAAAGATACGATCATATGGGAGAAAACTGTGACTGCTCACTGGAAAATATTGCTTGATTGTTACTTTAGGTATCAGGGAAAAGCAAAATAGAAACCGCAAAACCGTATGCCCTGTACATACGTCGGAAAAAGGTGGGTTTCTTCTGCTGTTTGGGGGACGAAATGTGCTATGAAGTGATTACGGAAAGAGGAAACTTCATTCCCTCCTTTTTTTCGCAGTGCCCTCATGGTAGGTATAGATTTTGCTTGTTCTGGGTTCCAAGTCATAAAAGTTAATCCACAACTACAGATAGTAGAATATTTTTTCCTGCACTGGTAATGTGAGGGAAAGGGAGATTTTGCATGAAATCTATTACAATTCCATAAGTATCTGCCTCGTTATGACAATTCTTTTCTACGTCTTTTAAGGCAGAATAAAACTTATGTTTTAATAACAATTATAAACTATAAAACATCTGTAGTGTTAACAGCTGTTTAGAAACATAGGCTACAAACGTAGAAATCCGCTCAGAGCGCCGGCGGGGCGGCTGTTAACAATACAACCAGTTTGAGCCTATTCAATAATAAACACCGATTTCATACCGCTACAGCATTGTTGAGAGTTCTGGTCGCAGATTTCACTGGGCGCAAATTTCATCGGGCGCAGTTTTCGCTACACCGTTTCAACCTTCCTCTTCTTAAAATTATTAGCGTGTTGGAACAACCCCTGCTCACATTTTATTAAGTACATGTTCATTCTAATAAGTTCGATTACTATATGTCATCTTCTAAACTCAAACTGTCGATTCCTTTCGTTATTATAATAATATTGGCCGATACCTTCCTTGGTTTCACCGTCCGCAATATTTTTGTTTCTTTTATATAATCTCTTCATAGACGATCTACATATAACAAACTTTATCTACTCTGCGCTATCGCAAACATGTTATTTCTTTCAGCTCTTAATATTTTAAAACAAATCAACACAATGATAATACTTAATATTCTTCTCGAAGGTCGAGCTCCCACAAATTATAAATCCACAACTCAATGCACGGAATATTAATGATTTTACAATTGTGGCGATCCTTTCGGCAAACGCGTTTTGAATTGAAACCGTAATTAAACACCATCTTTCACTTCTAAAAATTTCTCCGAGGATTATTTTTTAATATCTTTTGCTTCGCATGGATGTTTTTAAATTAATGAACAATAAACATTTCATTTTTCACACTATGGATCTATTAGTATTGTTGTTGCTCATCATATGTTTAAAATTTTTATACAAACAAACTAAAATGTCATTCTTAGACATCAAATCCGTTTATGTTAGCAATTTTAAAATTACTTCTACGGATTCTGATACCCTTCCTTAGTTAGCAGGACAAAACTTTAAAACTATGTCACCTATACGCCATTTACATTCACTTACAATAAACGAAACCAAAATCTTGCACGGTCATTTACATAAATTTGGTGTTTCAAAACTATCTCCGTCATCTTTTTAATATTTTAAACGGCAATGCAATCTTTGAATCCAATTTTTGCCATCAAAATTTGCGCTATCGCCCATTTCGATACTAAAAATTATTCAATGCATCAAACATATCTGTTCATCGTCGATCAACGATCTCTGACACTTTCGTTGGTTAGTCGTTGTCTCTATATCTCCACAAACATTCTGGCGAAACATACGTTCTGGCACTGCAGCCGTTTTCGGAATTCCTTTCAGCTGACCGTGAATGTGCAATCTGGTCTTTAGGCCCAGTGCACACGAGCGTCATTTCACGCCGCGTGCACGCGACATCCGATGCACACGTAGCAGGCGGCAGTAGCCGTCCCACTAACAACGATGGACGAGTATAATAAGAAGCTGGTGATTTTTGCATACTTTATCTTTAAAAATCATTCATTAAGGCCACAGGATAGATGTTATTGGCAGTTTAGGACTATTCCAAAGAACTTATTTTTATAAGAAGCTTGAAAACAATTAAATAAACATTCCAAGAGGTCAACCTCTGCCGGCACTGCAGGTCCAATAATGCTCTTCTATTTTGTTGGTGATGAGGCATTTTCCCTATCACCAAATATATGAGGCCTTACAGTGGTAAAGTTTTATCAGAAAAAAAACAAGGATTTTCAGCTACAGATTGTCATGCGCCAGGAGAAAAGTAGAAAGTACATTTGGCATTCTGAACAATAAATGGAAAAATTTTCATAAAACAATTAATGTAAATTTTGATTTATCTATCCTATTGATAAAGACGTGTTGTTCACTTCACAATTTTTTAAGAACGAGAGATGGGTACAACATCCAAGACGAAATGAGTATAGAAGGTTTCATCGATATCGGAAAAGACGCCTCAGTTCCAACAAGAGGAACTACTTAGCAGTCTATCCAAGTAAGGAACATGATAGCAGCATGTTTTGTTTCTGATGTTGCCACCTTACCCCGGTAAAGGAATTTTATTTAAGAACTTTTGTGTTTGCAACAGCAATTTACTATAAATTTTATAGGTATGATACATAAAATCTAGATTGTAAATACTTTACATTAACCTGGAATTATAATAAACACGAAATATTTTGCTTAAATATTTCATTTTCGCCCTTGTCGTCCTTCTCCTCGAATCCCTCAATGAATATCCGACATAGACTGGTCCAAGCTCTCCTCTTGATTCGATCATGATAATTTTTTGACGGATGTCCCAAATTTCTGGATAAGTCTTAATTAAACCAATAAAATGTTCGATGTCAATATTTTCTGAAACTAATTACTTGTCTGCCATGCTTGCCGCGCTAGCGTGTTCTGCCGCCCGTGTGCACCGTTCCATTAGACACAATGTACTTGGAGACCGCAGTAGCGTGCGCGGCGACCCTGCGGCGTGGTGGGCGAGAACAGGAAAAACGACCTCTGGGTCGCCGCGGCGTTACCGCTTGTGCGTGTGCACTGCCGTATCTGTTCCTGTGTACTCCTAGCCGCTAGCGCGGCATCTCAGCGTGCTCGCAGCGTGAAATGACGCTCGTGTGCACCAAGCCTTAGACTAGACTCCCTGGGGTGTTCTACCTGATGTTCCTCGTCGTAACGTTGGACATGCAGAGTGTTTTACATACTTCAAATATCCTTTTTCGCTATATCCATTTAACCATGGTTTTATTTTTACGATTTTTCTTATTTTGGATGTGATCGTGCACAGCTGTTGTCGGATGGACTTGATTTCCTCCACCATCCTGATTTTGGTATATTCGGTAACTGAAAATACAAAACTGTTATTCTCACACACTTGGTCTTCTTGTTTCCTTTCAATTTCCACCAAATCTATCTTGCCTTAGATTCTCTAACTATGTCTCTGGTTTGTTTGTCTTTAGAACCTTCCTCTACAGTCGTTTTATTTTCCTGCAAAGTGATACTCATACCATCCAGGTCAGTCCCATCATTTGTCAAGCCATAAATTTCCGCAGCTACGATGTGTTTCAAAGTTACATGACCAGCTCCATTAATTGCTGGTTTTATTTCCACTTGCTCTTTAATGCTGGCTGTTAATTGTAAGTTCTCACGCTTCTGTTTTCCGTCCACTGCACCCAATCGTTAAATCACGACGTCAATTTTCTTACAAATCTGCTATTCAGATTCTTTAAATTTTTTATTCATTACCGCTCTCATTTGTTCGCTAAAGGCAGCAAAATTTTCATTCATTTCCGCTCTTAGGGCAGTAAATTTTTCATTTGTTCCGCTCATTTGATTTTTGGATACTTCTTTCTGTTCGCTAAAGGCAGTAAGTTTTTCGTTCATGTTGCTTATTTGCTCTTTCGTGTCCGCGCTCATTTGGTGTAACATCCTCAAAATCTGGACAGAAATACCTAAATTATTTAACGGTGGCGCAAGAATTTCGTCCGGCTACCTTCGAAATGGATTCGTTGATTGGTCCTGAGAATCATTGATGGGAGGGCAAACTATATTACCCGTTTCACTAGAGATCTGTCCGTAATTCATGATCACGGAGTTACCTAACAAATTAGCGTAATTTCCTTCCATCGCTACCTCAAGATTTCTCGACTCCACTTGATTCAAACTTTGTGCCATACTAATAAACTTTCCACTCCGGAGCATCATTCAATTTAATTTTTAGGATCGCACTTGAAATCAGCATTAATTTAGGGAATTTGTTTACGCACAAAAGTTAATCAAACTTCCCTTTAAATTTTCTTTACGGCCTCCCGTAATTGCAATCACCGCGAACACTCTGTGAATGAATCAAAATGAATCAAAATAAACAACCCGATCAAGCTTCTGGATCATAAAAATCAATACAAATTTTGATCACACCACGATGTCAAAGAAAAAAAAAAAAAAAAATAGATATCAGTCCGCTTTAATTTAAAAATCTCCCATCAATTTCGACAGCGACTTAAAGGCACACAAGTTTAGTAATACTTCTCGTGACATATGATTTCCAACAAACGTAATTTCAATCCCAATACCACATTTAAAAAAAAATAGAATATTCCCTCGACATGTCATCACTCATAAAACACGAATAAGTAGGATACGAACAAAATAAAGACATTATAACCGTCCCAGAAGACATTAAAAAATCAAACATATCGTTTTTCAACGCTGATCAGACGAAATAATCTTAACATTACACACCAGTACCGAGAAATCGTTTCAACAGATCCATTACTATTCAGTACCAAAATTCGACAAAACAACAACAAAAATATCGAAAGAAAACCAGAAAATCATATTTCAACCAAACAACAACATATCGAATGAAATACAATAGTCACATCATATTTCCACCATTGACAAACAAAACAATTTTTCAACGTCGATTTGAACATATATCAACACAAAATATTATATAGTATGCTTTTCAAACTGCATCAATCTCCGTTGAAGGACTAAAATAAAATGATTCACATCACATAGCGCTAACATATCACATATAACATCAAATAAAATTTTCTGCTGGCTCATCTGGTTTCCGATGAAATAAAATTTCACCATTTTTTTTTATTATCAATATTCATAGAAACTCTTGCAATCATTCATATTTCGATATCCTCACGTTAAAGGGTGCCATATTGTGGCGTCTATTTTTAAAGAAGTTATTAAAATTGATGAGATGCATCTATTAATAAGTTAATTTGCAAAATTAATCCCCGGTAGGCGCCAAGAATGGAAGTATTCTCCATCCGAGAGAAGCGACGTTTCAGTTCTGAAATACTTTTTATCAAAGCAAATTGTACTTTTGAAATTACCATTAAAAACACATATCTTCATCTATTCAAATGATATACTGATACATTGGAAAGTAAGTTATTGAAAGCAGGGTTCACAACACTTATATTATTTACTTTGAACATAAAATTGATTGATTTATTGAACAGAAATGAATATTTAAGAAGGTTAAAAAGTTAAACTTCTTTTTTAACAGTTCATTCAAATCTCACGGCGTCGCCTAGGGTTGAATGACGCAAGAGTGTTTAAACATCGCCGGAGTTCTTTACCGTAGCAGAGGAGGTGCGGATAACACAGTCTCACGGACCCTGTTGGTCAGCTGGCTGCAAGGCCAGTGGTGTCGGACGCTTGGTGAGCTGACTCCCCGCAGGTGGTGACCTCTGGTAATCTCCCGGGGCGCGCCGCTGCGGGTTGTTCGCCGGCCAGAAACAGAGTGTCTTCCCCCTCGCTTGTTGGCTCCGTAAAAAAAATTCCAGTCGTAGGTGTTTTAGATGACCCGGGAACTTTTGGCGGGGCATCTAGGATCTCCATTGGTACTCCTCATGCAACATACAACTAATAGTTTATAAAAGTTCTTACAACACTGTTTGATTCTCTGGTTCCCAACAGAGGCTTGCTGCAACCTGACTTTTTTTTCTCAGAGGTATCGTTTCTTTCGTTTTCAACTTTTTCCACTGCTAGGAAAACGTCTTTCGGCCAAAGTCCAATACTGTTCTTTAAATTTTTTTGAATGCACGAAGCTTTTAGATTTATGGCCGGCCATAAATCGTTTGTCCGTTTTAGCGCAGGTAGGAGTCAAATTGCCGTAGCTGGTGGATGACAAAGAAGCGTGGCATGTGGTAATTCGGCCCGAAACTGGCTAATTCACACGCACAAATTTCCCGTTACCAAGGGGACACATTCTCGACTCGGTTATTACAAATAGGAGAGAATTATGAAAATGGAACGGAAAAGAGACCAACCAGGGTAACGTGGAGATCCGTTCAGTCATTCGCCTGATGTGATTTCCAGGAACAATAGGAGACTAAACTTTAATGTCCGGAAAGGGAGAAGAAAACGCGAAAACTGTAATGCTAGGCTCAGACATGAATAAATCGTCCTCTCAACGTGGTGGACAGTTCCAGTTTCTATTGAAGGCATTGGTTACTCTCTTAGCAGTACGGGAATGAATTACTAGAACTGTTACTGGAAAAGAATTTTTGTAGTATTCCAGCCTGTACTTGCGACATGATGTGCTACAAATCAGCTAGTAATCAATATACACTGCTGTTATCACTCGTTTTTCTACGACAGATCGAAGCCGACAAAGGGGAACTTGCGTCGACTTAGTTGCTGCTCTTCATTTCTACGCTCCGAAAAGTAAGGCGCGATTTACGATGTTCATGCCGAAATTAATTTTTTTAGAAAAAATGAAGTTTTTTGTATACATAAATTGAATGTGCCATATTAATCTACGAACTTTTCTGTACACTATCCCATCGTTTTGCTGTATATAAATGCCAAGAAGAGTTACCTTATTATTTGCACTCAATTTTTTAAATTACAAGGTGCAGAAGGATTGGTGAGGCCTTGAAGGGTAATTATCATCACAAATATTTGATAATAAACTCAAATGGGGAGGTGGAAGGAAAAGGTTTCAAAATCATAAATTTTTGGAGAGGGTGATGAAGGTATCTAGCAGAGAAGTACTGTTAGTTGGTTACAAAACTTTGGTCAAACGATTGCTTTAAATGGTGGTGTAGTGTGGGATCCACATTCTGGGAATGTGTCAAGTACAACTGGAGGGGGTGCAAAGGAGGGCTGCTAGAGTGTCTGTGAAAATCTGTATATATAAAGATGTATGTATGTATGTTTTTTTGTTTGTTTGTTTGTTTGTTTGTTTGTTGTTTGTTTGTTTGTTCTTCATACAAATCCACAGTTTTCATCCTATCTCGATGAAACTTTGCACACTTATTCTTTGAAACAAGGAGAAAAATACTGTCTACATTTGATTGAAAAATTATCTGTATAAATAATACATGTTGTCTTATAATTTCGAAATATTACTGAACGGCAATAGACAGACGCGTTGGATATGGAGGTCTCTCTATTGTTTTTCCGTGTAGCGGTCATGTAGCTCAGTGGCTAAAGCGCTTGTTTACTAATGCTTGGGTCGTGGTCTTCGTTTCCAATCTCCGTGGAGGCTAAGATTTTTAAAATTTAGATGTTCGTAATAGTCACGCCTGAGCCGTCGGTTATTCGTATTGAATGTTAAACTGTAGATATCACAAAGTTAGGAGTGCAAGTCGTAGGTAGTCTTGCAATGCTGTAGGTGTACACATTTTTTACGTTATAATGATCCCTCAGGGGTTGTTCGCAGTCAGTGTGTGTGTGTGTGTGTGTGTGTGTGTGTGTGATCTGCAGTAATAATACTATAAATGCAGAAGTAAGTCTCTGTCTTTATGTTACGTTTTGGCGACTAAATGGCTATATCGATATTGATAGAATATGACAAGAAAATCTGTAGGATTGGCACAGGACATTTTTTTCCGGTATGATTAACAGTTGTAGTCACGAAATTTTAAGAACTTATCGAATGGTGACAGAAATATGTTGGAAATTGATTCTCTTCAATAGACAGGTTCGACGGTAGAATGATATAGTGATAGCTTTCCTGGTATATTGCTTCAATTCGGTGTTGTTTGGGACCAATCCTTCGTTACCAACAACTTTCTATATTCAATTCTGGCAAATATATTCTTAATCCACGCGTACGAAGTCGCAGGTATCAGCTAGTAATCGATAAAGGAACTGGATTTGTGTTCATTTGAAGTCAAGATGAGGAGAAAGAGAGTAATGGGAGTTACAAGGGGTACTCGTATATTGAAATAATATTTGTAAATAAATTAAGAGTACAGCATGAAACGGGAAAGATAATCCTGGCCAGAAAGTGACTCTCAATTTCAGGTATAAGAGAATGTGAAAATTCTGTTTTGTAGTCAAGGAACTCAATGATTGGAATATGTTACAAACGGAAATGATGACTGATTTACCAAAAACATTTAGAATATTTAAAATTATAATTTGTAACTAGCATGTACATTTAATGTCAGAAAATTTCAACTTGCCTTTAGAAATTTCTATTATTTAGCTGCACTATTCTACTTATCAATTCACCTTACAGATTATTACTTTTGCTGCAATCAATTAACAAACCAATAAATCTTGATTCCACAATCCTTCAAATTACGTCTTGTCTCGCTCGTCTTGCAATCTGTTGTTGTGCATAACATTGCTTTGTCGCAGAGGCAAAAAACCAGTTGCACAAAAATTATTCAAATTCTTTTTAAATGACCATCAGATACAAGGTGTTACCTTGTAATCTACAGTAGACGGGTACAAGGAAGGGAAATAATATGTATGTAGGTAAATTTCCACTGGAGTGTGCGTTCCATCGCAATTAAATCAAATCCCATTCCAGTAAAACCACGTTCAACTTGTTCAAAGATACTGACGTACTGCTATGGTTGAAAGGGTCTCGTGTTAGATTATTACAAGAAACCACCACGCTCTGTAGGTATTGGAGTTTGCTTTGCACTCTTTCTGGGTCTGTGTTTGGTACGACCCGCTTATCGCCTGTGTGGAGGAGAGGCGCAGTTCGGCGTCCGAGCACGTCGCGAGACGCCACAGGTAGCGGCGCCAGTGCGCATGCGCGAGGCGTCTGGCGGCGTCGGCATCGCGACGGCAGTGGCTCCAGTGACGGCCGCAATCAGGCAGCGTCGGGACCAACGGTTCGGCCCACCGGGACGTAGACGCCGCTGCAATACGTAAGTTACAGGAAACTGCCACCACTTCCTACCACAATCATGGCAACCACAACAATAACAAATACTAGTTTCCTGACGCCAATTAGTAGGGTTCTGATCTTTATAACAAGTCATATTATCTTCCTGCCTTCTTTTTGAACAGTAATGCTGAATTAAACACTGATTAAACGTTTTAAATACCATATATATATATATATTCAGGACATTTTCCTAGTTATGGTCGTATTACGATAGTGGGAAAAAAATCTGGTATTTTATAATAGTGCCGGGAATTCACTAATTATAGATGAGAAGAAATTTATATAATATTTCACCGAACTGTGCTCTGATTATACATTGCAGAAAAAACAATACTAATTTTCACTGCATTTGTTAGAATTCATTAAAGTTATACATTATTGTCACTCTCTAACGTAACGTTCCACCCACCTTTTAAGCTAAAAACAGCAGCATGCCTGTGTCGATTAATGTCTCAATGAAATTCTTTTGAAAATAATCCTCAGTCATCGTTAAATCTGCAGTGGATCAGTGAGTAGGCCTACCGCCATGCCAAAAACAAAATTTTCTGAAAGTGCGAAGTTATGGAGTTACGTAAGGGAATTTGAAGAGTGGTATTTTTGTACAGATGAAAGAGGTCTTTTTTGTAAATTATTAAAGTGACAAAAAACTATTTAAAAATTAATATCCCAATGGTGCAGCGAGTGCACTGAAGAAAATTTTGCTGTCTACCTGAACGCGACAGTACTAGATAAAATAAATTATGTATAATGGAGCAAGTTTTGATGTATAATAAATTTAAATTTTTGGTCATATTTGACTGTTTTAAAGTCACGTTTTCCGACATATTCTTTTTTTTTCAGCAAATAATTAGTAATCTTCGTGTCAATAATTTAATTTTTTGGACTGAGTGATTTTTTTTTAATTTCCCCAAATTAGGTATACAGTGCTTTAATGAAATACTGATTTTGTGTTTGTATCGAAATCTTTATGGAGAATATAATAAGGTATGATACTAAAATCAACACTACTAATTCCCGAGTTTGGTTTAGAGCAGTTTTTCTCAATCTGTGGTCCGTGGCTACAAGTGAGTTTAAATTATCAGCCACGAATAGTTGAATGATCAGGAAAAATATTCCGGAATGCAGATAGTACAGCATTGTTCCTGCAATAGTCTATTCATTTCCAGTTTCCATCAAAAAGAGCGCCTTTTGTCTAGGATTAAGCAAATGACCGTTTTATGAGGGTCTTATAATAAGTTCGAGGGACCGCGGTGTTGTTAACATAAAAGTAGTGAAGTAAAGAAAAATGAAAAATTTAATATCTAGCGTTTTTTATTTTATTTTGTACATGTTGATCGGTAATTTAGTGTAGCAACCAGGGTATATTATTTTTTCTTTGGTAACCAAATATAAAAAGTCTGGAAAGTATGTAATTAACTTTTAATAGTTTATTTCCAGTTTAATAGTGGTGTTTCACGTAAGAATTCAGTACATGCTTTTAGATTTATTATGTTATAATGATACCGAAAAATATCTCTCATTTGTTGATAATACACAAACAGGTGAGAAAATAAAGCCCATAAAAACATTATTTTTGAGTATTACTGGTCCTCGGGTTGAAAAAGGTTGAGAAACGCTTGTTTAGAGCAAACAGGCAAGTTTTTATTCAACTGTGAATGTGCGCTTCCATGACGTTTAATATGAATTTACCACTGGTTTTGTTATTTGGACATGCGCGAAATAATATGTATATTTCCGATTTTCTCTCTCGTTAAATGTCATTAAATATTTTATGTGGAAAGTTTCACATATTAATATATACAGAATTTTTTTCCTTACGAAGGCAATAATTTAGGGATTGCTTGGATCATCTGTATTAAAAAAAAAAAAAATACGGAAAAAGCGTTGCAAAATATAACAATATCAGTCAACGTTCACGATTACGTGTGCACTATGTACTTTTACCAATCATTTTTCTGTTTACAGGATTATGTTTAAAGGTTCGTGACTACATTTTTAAACGTAATTGAAACCCTAAGTGAAAAGTTAGTATTATTTAATGTCAATCGTGTGTTGATCGAGAAGAGTAAGAAAAATAACCAAAATGTTTTTATCTTATAACCATAATAATTACGTCAGTAAATAGCATACAATACATAGTACGTTACATATTTTCAGAATTGAAATAAAATTTACGCTGTTATAATAAACTAACGAGCAAGGGATGTTGTTAATTTAACTAAACTACTGTAAAACAAATTCCCGGTTTCATTAACTTAATCTTGCTGGCTGGAAAGTTATCCTTTGCCAGAATCTGGAACATTCCCGAACGAAATATCGGTTTTCTTTCACCTTCAGTTTTCAGCCCCTTTCTCTTTCTGCGATATATTAACTTATTGCGGAATTGTTATAACTAATTCATTGCTTATGCTATCCTTCCGTGCTGAAAAGGTATGTGGCGCCAAGTGATGTAATATCACTAAAAAAAGTCAATTTGTCTGTACGTTGTTCTGAGTGTGTTTCTATATTTATTTCATGGAAACTTGTCAACTTTCAGTTTCCATCCGTCGTTATTATTGTTAACATTCATAAAATAAATGCACGCCGCCTAAACTACTCAGTATAAATTTCAGTATATTCTACAAAATACTGCGGCGCGAAAATGTCTTTACCAGCAACAGACAAGAGCTTATCAATAAATTTTTAAAACATCAGTGATAACGCCTTCGGCGTTTGTTTATGTATTAATTACAACTTATTTACATTTCGCTTATTTCGGCTTGAAGTTTTGTAATGGTTCGAATAGATTGAATACACGTAGTGACGTAATAGTGTTCATTGACAGTACCAATCCATACTAATGGCCTGATTAATAACGATGCAGTCGTCAGCTTAAATTAATACCATCTTTCACAATTATCTATCATATAGCTGTCTTAGCAGCGATTTTATCTAAAGAATTTAGCCTCAAGGATTTAGAATAAATATGTGACGGTAACCGTACACTTTCTATTACTTTTCACGGTTTTGATCATGCTGTAAGCATACATTAAATTTTCTGTAACCTGCAAATTTGTTGCTTGATCTTATTTAAATGTCTGCAATAATATTCCTTTACTCGTATCAGTTACTAGGTTCAGATCTACATTTCGTTCTTCAAATTTTATAAAACTTTCAAAAAAGTAAACCAATAATTTCATCGTTTTATGTATTTTCTGCTACCTGCAAAAAAATTTCTCGATCTTAAATGTCTGCAATAATATTGCCTTAGTCGTATTAGTTACAAGGTTGATATCTACAGTTTTGTTTTTCAAATTTTGTAATACTTTCAAAGAAGTAAACCAATAACTTCCTCGTTTTCTATATTCTTTATCCGAAGGTGCATATATCATTCTCCGCCCTATTGATCCTGTAGAGATATGTCTCGTACGGCCCATGACCGGTGAGGAAATATATCAACCCTCAGGATGGATTGAAGTGCTTCATACACACCCTCTTATGATATAAGAAAGTATTTCAAACTCTCTCCTTCCCGTTTCCGAATTGTTCCACTGCTGTTGCCATCCATTTAAGATACAGTTTTTAACGTCTATCTTCTTGGAATATTTTGAGATTTTGAATAAACGAACTAGTGTTTATTTTCGCCATTATTTAGTTTTCTTAAGAAATGAAAACTAGAAAAGTGCCTAAGGTGCGCGAGGCCCCTCAGACCTCGAGGTTGTAGGCCATCGCCCACATCGCCCACGCCTAAAGCTGGGTTCCCAAGGCGCGTCCTTCGGCGCCAGTTAGGAGACGCCTCTCATCTTTGCGGCATAAGCTAGCAGGTACGGCGCGTCTCGACCCACCGCCAGGCGGTAGAAGATGAAAGGCGCATCCTGCCTACCACGCGCCGTAGGAACGGACCTTTATGCCGCTTCTGGTAAGCACCTTGATAACAACAGCTGTGTAAAATGTCCCGACGCCATGAACGTTAAGGCTCCATGGTACCGGACTATTGAGGTACAAGGGGTCGAAGTTCAAATCCGGGGCCTGTGTTCCGGCCTTCATGACTATGGATTTGGGCAAATACTTGGACAGTCCAAAATCTCCACCTAATTTATTACATGTTTCAGAAACAAAATGTATTTTCACTATGCAGAACCTGGGTTAGTTAAACCTTTCGCAAACAGATTGCGATGTTACATTTGGCTCACTAGGACACTGCTCGTGGCAGAGGAGGGAGATGAAAGATACTTGCAATCAAAACTCTACCACTTAAGTCTCCCGGCCGAATGGCATACGCTGAAAAATATGAAATTTACAATTTCTTAAGTGAAGGAGCCAGAGATCTTACGTTTAAATATAGCGAAATTATCGAAGTGAAGACTTCTTTAGGTGCCTTGGACGTTTTTTGGAAGGGTAAAATCTTATGATTTCGCGTCACCGACATGCTAATGTTAACAGTATATATGTAGCTACAAGTATGACGCGTTGCGCTTGGACAGCGATCTAGTGGCTCAGTTGGTTAAGGGTCGTGACTGGAGTACGGAAGGTTTCTGGTTCGAATCCCGATCTCAACTGCAATGTTATATATATATACATAAAATATATCATGCAATGAGTATTTCATAGTGGCTTAGGAGTTATCTTACTAGCGTGATAAAACATGGAAAGATAGTGGTGTAAGAATTGAAAGTAATGCATGGAAAGGTAAAGATGACCATGGCCACAAGCTGGCACTCGATTTCAGGCATAAGGATGTAGGAAGATTCTCTTTTTAAGTAAGGGTGTCAGGGATTGGAATAAGTTACCAAGAGAAATGATGAATAATTTGCCAAAAATGTTGAAAGAATTTAAAGTTAAAATTTGTAAAGGGTAAATGTAGGTGGATGCAGAAAAGGGGGATGATGGGTGTTTAGGGAAATTGCCACCGGAACATGCGCTCCATTGCAATTCAATTTAATTTAATTTTTTACTAAAAACAGTTTTCTAGTTGTTCGATACTATTTTTGCCGCCTATTTTAAAATTAAAATTTTTAAATAATCTTATAATAATTTTAGATTTATGTGTTGAATTTTGAAATATGGTTATTAATACAAAATTAATGTTTATTAGCTTATATTATAGAAATTTTCGATTGAAAAATTTGGAAAAATCCTTAGATTTTCAAGTAAATTTATTTCAAATTTAGGTTTTTATTAGCATATGCTATAGAAATTTCATGTTGAAATATGTATATATTTTCTTACTTCAGTCACCATTAGCTTATTGTATTCTTTTTAGAACATAATGAACCAGTTGATAGTACACATAACATAGTATTGTTGAAATTAATGATAATAATGTTGCAAACAATAAAAATGTTGAAAACTACGTTCGTTGAAATTTATGTAAATAAGAATACTATGTACAGGGCGTTCGCCGGGAAACGCAACCCACTGTTAGTGCTACAAGGAAGAAACTGCTCCCGGCGAGCGAGCGGTCAGCTTCCGGCATTGTTCGACCGTCGGCCGCGGACTATTTCATAATAATTACGCTTCATAAACTTCATAAACTTGTATGTGCTAAGCATTTAAATATGACGTAATTCATTAGCTTACCTTATAAAAGATGCTGGAAGTGTTGACCCTCTTGTGTAATGCACATTTCACATCTTCTGAACATATTTCGAGACACACGCTGCCCTAACTGACTTAATTATTTTTTGGGTGACTGTTCTAGTCGAAAAGCGATATCGTCAATTTTCTCCTCTGTGAGAATACGGTTGACCGACAGTCTCTTTTTGTTAAAAAATGAACCCGTTTCTCTACTTTTTTAACCAGACGCAGAATTGTTGATTTAGCTGGCAGTAAAGCGCCAGGAAATTCGCGACGAAATTTACTGCGACACTTTTTAAACGACTTCTTCTTCACATATGTATCGTAGAGAGTTATTCTTTGTTGCAAACTGTAACGTACCATAATTTTACTCACACTCAAACACGGTACAGATTTAGTAAGAGTATGAAGCCCCAAACCAGCCAAACCGCAAAGAAACGTTTATTCACAACACTGATTAATAAGAGACTGAAGTCACAAAGTAGCTACAATGCAAAGAAACCGTTCTTAACAATGTAAGGGTCCCATTATACTGCGTCACTGCACTGTTGGGGCAGCGGAGGTGTTAAACAGTGCGGTGATTCACGGTGCCGTGTGGCGGGAGTTGCTGGTTCCACTGTCCGAGCAAGTTGCCGACGGCAACAGACTGGGAGGGTAGCGTTTTTCGGCGAACGCCCTGTATAAATAATATAAATGAATACTGATTTTTTTTGGTAATATATTTGGCATTAATCGTTTGAATTAGATGTTTGAAGTTAGCAGCCATTAGCAGTCCCCGTGGGAGATGTGGTAAAGAGCAGTACCGCTGAATGGAAGATTTCGGGATCGTATACACAAGATAAACTTTTTTTTAAATGAAAACTTCTTTGGGCGATTTTTGGATGTGCAAAATCTTAAGAGCTATAAGTATGACGTGTTTTGCGTATGATATTCATAGTTTTAAGTTTTAACTTCTGTGGGCGGTCCCCATTGACTGCCAAAATGTTTTTTTGTTGTTTTTTTTTTGTGTTTCTTATGGGTTTTTTGTGTTTTTTGTTTTGTTTTGTTGTTTAAATTACAAATTTAGCTGCAAGTGCGTTAGCAAAACTTGACTGAATGATTTCTCCGGCATGAGAACAAAACATTTACTGGGCTGGAGGACTGTTGCAGATGAGCACAAACACGATCGCTTATTGTGCGGCGTTTTCCATACGGGTATATAAATGATAATTCCACGGCAATCGCTGCTGCTTCGTCCTCCCACACGGCCAGCAGCATCAGATGACGTCGGATACTCGTATCGACGCATGGAGATCACTCTGCCTCAGTACGTCAAGGTCATGACAGCAGTCAGAACAGAATGACCAAACAATTCCAGGGATCTGAAACAGCAATCGTGGATCTGAATGTCAAATTTCATGGAAATGAGAAAGCTAAAAAAAAGCTATCTGCTGCGCTGCTGCCTTTTACATTTTCCCTGCCAATATGGAACGCGGAAAGGCTTCTCCACAGTGTAGATTTTGGTGGCTGGTTCAAGCAGTACGGCGGCAGCACGTGTAACTGGTAAGGTGCCCGTCAGTCCAGACAAGTACTTGGAAATAATTTTCACATAAACGGTTCGCCTATAAACCGGACTTACGAAACTGTGATTTTTTTAAAACTATTTATCGTGTGACGCTTGCTTACTTACCAACTGCCGTCCGTAACTAATCAGATGCGTATATTACAGTTTTTGTCCAAACATTGATTTGTTTTAAATATCTCGAGTACATGTTGTTACTAGAAACAACTTTTAGAAAGCAATGCAGAGGAGAAACTAGGAATATTTGTTTCATATCTGCAATCATAAATTCGATTCTTAGTAGACCAAGTGTGGTTGGTGAGCGGTTACGCTATAGCTTTACATTCGGGAGGACGCGGGTTAAAATCCCCGTCCAGGCATCCAGAATTGGATTTCCTTGATTTTCCCAAATCGCCCCAGGTGATTGCTGGGATGCTTCCTTCAAAAGGACGTGGTCGAATTCCCTCCCGTTCCATGCTTCCATTCCTTTCCTGCCTCTAATCAACTAGACGTCATCGATGGTTAAAGCCATAAGCAAATTAATAAATAATAAATTACGATATTTAGTGAAAAAACCAATGTTAGTATCATTTAAATCAGTATCTTTGAAAATTCATATATAACTTATCTGTGTCCTATTTCAGCACACTTATTACCACCTGAAAACATTCGTACTTTCTGAATACCATGTATATTTAAACTGTATTACACAGGTAAAGTATAATGCTGGCGCTGATATTTGATCACCAAATGACAAACTCATATCGAACAATAGTGCTTGACATATTTCCACAGTGAAATTAGGCTGTATATCAATTAATATTTAGAATAGTTTTATTTAATTAATTGGGGGTCTAGAGGTCCCAGATTCGATGCCCATTATCGTGAATTGTATACAGTCATCCACCCAGGATTTCATACTGCAACCAATTTTGTTTCGTATATATGAAATACGCTATGGACACGTTGTGATTCGGATTCTGCAATGAACCGTACGTAGAGACACAGAATGTATAGCAAGTATTGTCACCCAGTCTATAATACCACATGAATTTACGGAATTTG
This sequence comes from Vandiemenella viatica, assembly GCA_031002005.1. Lineage (NCBI taxonomy): Eukaryota > Metazoa > Arthropoda > Insecta > Orthoptera > Morabidae > Vandiemenella > Vandiemenella viatica. The sequence goes on from JARYHS010012519.1 coordinate 91,288,338, forward strand.
ACGATAGAAGGCTAGCGAAGTTACAAGCAAGTGGGTTTTTAAAAGTTTATAAGATTAAAACGATATTCTACACGAGACTCGAGTAGATTATCAAATCAGCAATGATGGAGCACTATTTGGATGAAAGATGTCATCAACCAAAGGGCTTCTTATAACGTAAAATTACGGAATCTACTGAAAATTTTAAATACCACTATATATATTTTTTTTTTCAAATATGAGAGCTATATACTGAATGAAATGTGCGCTTGTGGATAAGTGCGATGTCTAAATAAAACAAGGTGAAATTCCATAGAATGTAAAACTCATCAATATCATCTCTGGACCAGAGCAAATTCTTTGCTGGAAAACAAAACAACCAATCCAAGGTTCTAAAAAAATACGAAGTTAATATAATCAGTCTTTTTCATCATACCTGAATATGATCTCAGGTTGGGTCTGAAACGATTGCAACAAAAGGAAAAGAATGACTCAGTGATAAGCCGGGATCGTAATTACATCTGCGTGACGTGACAGTTGCGAAAGGTATAAAATCTTACGTCTACACAGAAATGAATAAACACGCACTTATAAAGAACTTTTCGATTTAAAAACTTTGTTCAAGTTTGCAACAAATATGTGGGGAAAGGTCGGAGAGCAACTGACAGCTTGAGTCTTATGACATGTAATAGTATGCAAGGTGTTTATAAGCCAAGCAAAGATATCTCCATTTCCACTGATACCATCGTTTTCGAACTAAATGCTCCAATTCATTGAAACATTTTATGGTTTGCATGTGACATAAAACAATCTACCGAATGCAAAAAAGCTGCCAATTTCCACAAGGGATTTAATCCTTTTCACAGGTTGCTTTGAAAATTCTGTTTAGTTAATGACGAAATATTACTACATTTTGCTTTACGCCTCGTCGACGTCGACGTCAACGTCATTAGAGACGAGATGGGACTGGGAACAAGGGTCGGGAAGGAAGTCGGCCATGGCCTTTTGGATGATTGATCCCCGCATTCGCCTGGAGTGATTTGGGGAAACCATGGAAAACCAGAATCTGGGTGCCCGGACGGGGATTCGAACCGGCGTCCTCCCGAATGGGAGGCCAGCACGTTAACCGTTCACCCACCACGTTCGGTCATATTTTAAGAAGCGATTGGCCAGCAGAATATCTATCTGAGCAGAAAATATTATACTAACCAGTGTCTGTATTAAAGGTGAGAGACTAAATAGAAATTATATAAAAGACCTAAATAACGTTTTAGAAATATTTACGAACAGTTTTAACAAGTGGAATTAGCGGGAGAGACGTTAAACGCAATCAGAGGCACTGTGAATTGCAAATAAAATTTACACTAATTTTAGGTCTGCCTTCCTTATGTACGATATCAAATTCGTGATCGTGATCAAAACAGGATTATATGAACGAGTTCTATTATTTCACAGTGCTGAAAATAACAAGATTATATCTAAAGCGAAAGGAGAATACGATTTAACAGTTCTATGGAACCCACGTATATGGTATCTCTTGGGCTTTATATATAATACCCCTCCAGAAATATTGTTCGCGTCATTTTAACCTCGTAACAACAACTTATTTGAAATTTCCGTTGTCATGGCAGGATTTCAGGTGGTGGAATAAGTAATCGCTCGGTGATTGTTTTGTTTACAGCAGTAGGTTGTGTGGCTATGTTTAGTCGAGCACTGGTATTTAACCAAACAATGCCGGGAGTAAGCATCAGCCTTAGTTTATTACGCTTCCGTACCCGATGGAAAACAGTGCACTATTGCTTTTTGTCTGTATGTCACAAGCCTTTTGTTCCTAAACAAAAAAACCTCCGGATTAAAAATTTATACATATCGTTTATTTTAATGATGCAAAGCCGGAAATCTTATTTAAAATTTCGTAAAATTATGTTTTATTGAATTCTATAGAAATAAAGGAAGTTGAAAACATTAATTCCATTTACCTCAGCTCGTGCGATTTACAAGGCTGGAGAAAGAAAAATATTGAGGCCAATTTCACTACCATGTCTTTTTTTTCTTTTCTTTTTTAAGGAAAAAATGCTCTGCTACTAACAAAGCTTGAAACTTGTCCCCAGTATAGACATTTATGTACAGTCGGGGACAGAATTCGCGAGACCCTTCGCCTTTCGATTATGCTTCGTTCTAGACACGAATACCACATGGGACAGCATAACTGGTAGGTGGTACACTAAATTCATGATAAAATAGACCTCTCATACCCAGCACTTTACTCAAGACTAAAAAAACTGAGCCCGCGCGGCAAGATACTCGCAGACGCTCAGAGGCAAAGTTCGGAGTTCTACAGTAAAAATAATCACGAATATCACCATTTTAGCCATAATAATTATTGAAATAACCAAATAGATTGATCATAGAGAGATGATAACACTTTTTTCGTAATTTTGATAACCATTGTGTATTTTTTCCCCGACGAGTAAACAGTTAACAATTCGTTAGCAAACGCAATTATATGGCGAATACCGAAAAAAAACTCGCTAAATTACGCACGGAAAACCAGTAAGAGAGTTTGAATGGACTTAGTTACACTTTCTAGAGCTGCAAAGTTATAGAACGGTGTGTGACAAATACACACAAAGGTTAAGGGTTAGTAGAAAGAGCATTTACGAAAGAACTCTAATGGTAAACTATGTCACGAAATATAAATAAACTATTTCTAGAAAATTAAATGATGCGGAATATTAACATATGAATTTTGTTTCATCATACCATATTTAGAAGGTAAGCTAAATTTGAACGCAGTAGCAACAGTTTTAGTAGTCATAATAATAATTAAGAACAATAAATAAATAAATCCACCTGCAATGTGAATTAGAGGATCCACATTTTAAATCTGGAAGATGGAAATAGGAAAACTTTCATATCTCTCTTTGTTTCTAACTAACACTGATAACACTATAAAATTTTCTGTCAAGCTTCACTTCTTGCCTTCCAAGCCCGATGGGTTATAGGTAACACTGTTGCCTGGCATTCGGGAGGACACGAATTCAAATCCCGTTGGGCATCCAATTTCAGTATTCATGATTTTCGAAAATCTCTCCAGCTGAACTCCAGAAAAGTTCTTAAATTATTACCCGATCCTAGTTTCCAACACCACCAGCATTCATATCACATTGGTGTCGAAGATATGAAGAAGACGGAAAAAAAGAACGTGGTAGGTATGTGGTATCACTCTAATCCGGCTTTCGGGAGGACTTGGGTTCGAAACCGCATCTACCTATCCAGGTAAGCGTTTTAGATGGTTTCCCCAAATCACTCCAGACAAATGCCGGGATTGTTCCTTCAAAAGGCCATGGCCGAATTCCTCTCCATTACTTGGCCCCAGTCCTTGCCTGCCTCTAATGACCTCAATTAGATGTGAAGCTAGAAGCAAAAAATAATTTCTCAAATAAAAATAATTACATCTCTGTGGTGTGTTTGGAGCTTTTCGTTGTTGGATTTATCTTATTCAACGGCCGAGCATGGTATCGAAGGGATTAGAGTGCTATTTCCACATGTGGAGAGTCTCTAGTTCGGTGGTGTTTTAGGGCTGGTCGACGTCGAAATCATTATAGAGGAAAGAGGACTGGGGGCATATTTCTGGAAGGAATTCAGCCATGGCCATAGCAGAGAATCATCCCAGCACTCTCGGAGTGATTTCGATTAATCATGCAATATCTAAATACGGATGGCTGCACGAAGATTTCAACCCCTGTTCTTCCAAAGGGGATGGCTTGAGCGTTACCGGGATTCTCGGTGACTGGTGCGATTCCGGCCAGGGGCATGGGTGTTAAAGTAGGTGTTGCTGTATGTCTTGTGTCGTCTTTCAATTGTATGAGCAAAATGCATTTGGAAATACATCAGTACACAGGATAAACACACTAAACGGCTTAGCTGGATGAATGGCTATCGGGAGGAATGCTATTAAAAATTTAAAGACAATTTTTTTGAACCAAAAGGCAATTGGCCGCCTTCAAAAATATCTCACAGGTCCACCTCATCTCACAGAAAATATTCTTTGTTTGGTGCCACTCAGTAACATGGCTAAGTTCTCAAAACGTATTAGAATAAAAAATTTGGAAAGTAGGCGTACTGTACTGAAGCTCTTTAGTGCACACGGGAGGGGTATTTAATTTCAGTTGAGTGTATAGGATTTAATCTCTTTAACATTATGTGTGGTTATTTCGTAAGGAGAAAATCTTCCTGCTGGCTCAGTTCAGACGCAAGGAGGAAGTAACCGATCTGGCAAACATTTCGAGGAAGTTTTTATTTACCAGTGGCTCTGAGAAAGTGAAGAACACTTGTGCAGTAGAATTTTCTCTTATTCGGTTTGTGAACATGACCATACGTACTCGAAATGTGCACATTTTCGAATCACGAGCACCTAAAAATACAGTGACAGCCATTTGCCGAAGTTACGGAAACCACTTCATATAACATATTATTAAAGTTATTAAAGTTCCTTGATCATAGTTAGAAGACCGATGAAAATGTTGAAAAAACATTGAACTAATATGTATTAGTCATTAAAAATTTCTGAGAATTGCTTCTCGAGGATCTTGACTTCAGCATACCCTCATTGAATCTTACAATGTTCTACTTGCACTATTTGATTACGAAATGAAATGATCAATATTCCGTAATAATGCAGCTATTAAAAAAAAAAAAAAAAAAAAACTTGGAAGTGCACGTTATTGAAAATTGACCTGCCTCCATCTGCTGATCCAAATATTTTATGACCTTCGGTGCCTTTGAACATTTAACCAGCTGACTATTGTGTCAGCCTTTGTTGAGGTAAGGTGGCATTGTATTGTGAAATCAACACAAGGCGAACACAACACTCATTCAAAAGTAGCCATATGCGAGGAAGAACTCGAATCCGTGGCCTTTATTATTATTATTACTCCGCGAATCACTAAAAGTGTGTGGCGGAGGGTGCATTGCACCTATCCGAAAGGGTAATGGTTTGGAAGGGATATGGCAGAAGGCCTTTACAATGCGATGTCAGTGTTCTGGCCCCTACATTGCTAGCGCCAGCTTAAGTATCTTGGTCGGGACTCTATCGAAGGATTTTGTGAATGTGTCTGCTGTCGTGGTTTGCTAACACGGAAGACAATTCCGTAGGCCCACAGAACAAGGAAATTATCAGACATTTCAGGCATGCGATTTTCCTCTTCCTCGTTCAACTAACTTGCTTATATTGCTACCTGAGGCTGTTGTCTCACACAGTTAACAGACGAAAGAATTATACAGGAGTAGATCCGTATATCCTCGAGGAACCAGGGCTTTCTGAACTTTTTTAAATTTGTTTCCAGCTTGACTTCTCGACTTCGAGGTCATGGGAGACGGGAATATGGGCTTTTTGATGGAACTATCTCGACGTTCGCTTGCAGTGATATGGAAAAAACCGTAGAAAATCTAAATCTGGATGGCCAGAAGGTGATTTGAACCCGCATCCTCTCGAATGCGAGGCCAGAACATTATCGCTCGTCAACTACGCACAGTTTATTTAATTGACCGTAACATATAGATATATAGGAACAATAATTACAGACTGACTCGGCCATGAATCTTTTTCTAATATATCAATTTTTGCAGTCTATATTAGACGAACAAATATTTGATCAACTAAAGATGTCATATCTTAATCACATCGTTTCTCATGAACCCGGAAACAACCATAATACACCCACTTTTATAACCACATATGTAACCTTTCAATTAGTTTTTCGAAGATAACATCATTTTCCTTTTACAAATCCAGCTTATTCCAGTTTCACTGTCTATCATCCATTTCCTTCAGAATGCAGGCATAAGAATTTAAAAAGCTCGACTGCATATGAAATTAGCCAACGTCATTAACTGTAAGGCTGACAGCGGTCTTTTTCCAAGGACCATTCTTTTTTTTTTTTAATGGCTTTCGGCGACTAAGCCATTCAGCCAGCTCAATGTGTCTATGCTATCTCTTCATGTGAATATTTTAGTTTCTCCAGTGCGTTTATGCTTCCTATGTATAGACACCACAGGACGGACAGGACACTCACACAGACACACAACACTTAAACATCCATGCCCGCGACCGGATTCGAACCGGCGACCTTCGGCACGTGGAGCTAGTGCTCTAGCCCCTACGCTACCTAGGCCGGCAAGAGCATTCTTGCTTGCAGAAAATGCCATGTTGTCTCCCAAAGTGAGAAGAATTATTGAGCCGGTTCAAAATCCAGTCGGCTAAAGATTTCGTTTTTCCATGTTTTCTCAAAACGTTTGCAGATTAATAGCCAGGATGATTCCACTGGTAGGCATTGATCAACATGTTTTGTAATCTTGTTCACAGTTCTTTCCAATATTTATTTACCTCGACAGTAACGAGGCGTTTAGCCCTATAAATAATAAAAATTGTTAATGTATAAAAAACGAAGAACTGATGTGCAGTTTCCAGAGGTGAAAATTAAATTCCAAAATACTGTAAAATAAATATTTGAAATATACAGAAATTATTATTATTTGTATTGACAGGTATTTGACGAATAAATGAAAGGCATGTTTTTCAATCGTCGTTCATAAAACCGCAGACCAGGATGTTGTTATCACAGCGATATGTGAAAACTTATTTAGGATATTTTTAAAAATATTATTGTTTAATAGGCGGGATTAGGGGTAATAAACTATTCTTGTTTAATTTTTCTGCAGCACGTCACAGTGCCTAGTATTTAAAAGTTATTCACACATCGAAACGGGATAATTACTTGCAGTTATCAGTTTGTAAAAGAATCTAATCCAGCAGTATTCTTGTTAAACTTTTACAATTATAAAATTTTATTTTGTTACTCGTTTGTCTAGCCTCTAATGAAGGAAAATGTAGTTTTATTTTGATGGCAGATAATTCCGAAGTCACAGTAGAAGGAAATAGGCATTGTTTCCTGCCTGAAGACTTCCTCATCGAATGTGCGACTAGTATTCAAACATTAGTTTGCTTCACTGTCCATCGCTTCACCAGCCACATCAAGTAATTTGAGTGATTTGAGAGGGCGGCAATTATTACTTTGCATGAAGAGCAATATTACTAGAATCATGAATATATACAAATAAACGGTGCTATGCCGTTTATTTGGCAAAGGAAAGAAATGTCATTGAACAGTCCCACACAAACACACCACGGAAAACAACATCTGGCGTACGGGACGACTTTGTTCGTACTTGGTAAAGTTTAAGTAAATTGTGTATTTAGTAAAATAAGTTTAGGTAAGTTGTTTGTTTGGATAAAACTTAATTAGCACATGAATCTTACGGAAAACATCTAAATGTACTCTTGATTTGCTGTAATGAATATTATATCCGAAAGAATAATCTAATTTCAAAACTAACACCTGTTTGTATACACAAAAAAAGACCTGACCTTTCACCTGACTGTGGCATATCTAGTGACAATAACTAATGGCGGTTATTTTTTAAAGTAGCCTACTCAGTACCCTGCATACAAGCCAGAAATGATAATGGGACATGTATTTAACAAATATTATAATTTCATCAAAGTATTTCTTTTTAAATAGGAGGTTTAACCACCGCCTTCCTTTACTGTTTCCAATTATTTTTGCAAATTCTTCATCCTTTTGTGATAGATTTGTTAAAATAAATGTGGACATACCATTAAATCGCGCCTGCAGGCAGAGTGCTAATGACTCCCACTTTGTTTCATTTAAAAAATATCAATATTCAAAACTTTTAAATCAATTATAAAGGTACAGGACAAACAGGCGATTAGATTAGTAATTGTTTTTGCGTTGCGGTTACAACAAACATTCAACATCAAAGCCAGTACCGCACTGATCACATGAATCGTACCGTAATAGTACATTAACACCAGGCTAAAGGACTAGTATCTTGTTCTTTGCGTATGGAAATTTGGAACTGCAAAAAAGTTCTCTAGATGTGTGTCTGGAAACGATCGGAGAATGCAATCAGTAAAAGATATGATAAAAGAGCTGGAATTGGATTCATTGGAAGACAGGAGGAGGGTGAAGAGGTCATGGGAGTGTGCAAGGCGTATATTGATGATGAGGCATGGAAAGATATTGGAGTAAGAATTAAAAGAAATGCTTGCAAGGGTCCGATGACCATGATCACAATCTAGCACAAGGGTATAGGAAGATTCTCTTTTTTAGATAAGGTGTCAGGGATCGGAATAAGTTACCAAGAGAAATTATGAATAATTTACCAAAAACGTTGAAAGAATTTAAAGTTAAAATTTGTAAAGGGCAAATGTAGGTGGATACAGGAAAGGGGGCAAGATGAGTGTGTAGAGAAATTGCCACCGGACCATGCGCTCCATTGCAATTTAATTAAATATTATTAGAACATAACAAGTGCAGAGATGTATATCACAAACTATTAAAAAACTATTTATATTGTACATTACACTATAAAATAAAATAGATGGTATCAAATCTTAAAATAAACAAATTTAATAAATGTTTGAAATCAATAAACCTCACTAATGAACGATCAATGAAAAAAAACAGTAACTATCTCAACTTATCCATACAAATTTTCTATTTGCAAATTATGCACTGTACATTTTAATGTTAAACAAAATAAAAAAAACTACAAAATTAGTCTTTACATTGCCAAAATTAGTTAGCTGCGAGAGCTGTAACGTATTCGTATCTATACGACAAATGCGATTAACGAAACAAGCGATTAACGAAATGAATTTGTGAGTAACGATTCAGTACTTCGAGTCAGGCGATTAACCCGTTACTCAGTAACGAATACATCGTTACTTTTACAGCTCTAATTTACAACAAAGTTCTTAAGCTAAGTGCAAAACAAGCAGACGTTTCCATTTCGTGGTTATTTTCCTCTAACACTGTTTACTGTATATGGTCTTATTACAGAATGCACTGCACCCCACTGCAGCTATAACAAATTTGATTTCAACTGACCCTTGAACTAGCATTGCTATTAGTAGGTGGCTCGACGGTGAAGAGCCGTTAACAGGAGACCTTTACCTAAGGGTGTCCTTTACCCAAGCAGAAAATTTATCAATCGTTCTAACTTTCAAACGGTATAAGGTGCAGACTTCAAATCCACACGTCTGAGATAAAATGTTCTCCGACTCCAAGGATTACCATTTCTATTTTTGAGACCCACTCCTCGTATGCGGCGTAGAAAATCAATTTCTTGCTCTTTGAATCGAATAAAAAACCAATGAATCAGCACACTGTATCGCAAGCATATCTGGAACTCAACGTTCCTACATTTTTCAATTTTCAAAAAAATGTCATTACAATATTTAAAATTTTATTAAAATATTTTGAAAAAGGGTTGTTAAGGGGGAAGGGAAATGCGAGACAAGTTTAAAATAATCTATTATGGCCTGTCTCATATCCAGGGCCGGCGTTAGGGGGGGTTAAGTGGGGCAAAAGTACCCGGGACCCGGGCTACCAAAGGGGGGACCACCGCCCTGGGTGCCTAAATAAATAGAAATCAACCACAAGTTTTAAAATCTGCACCAATAATTTAGAACATTTTTGTATTAAAATTTTCTGAATTTATTAACAAACAAAAGTGTACAGTAAAAATATTTTTTGGGGGGGGGGGGCGCTAAGATCGCATACCCGGGGCCAGTGAATCCTAGCGCCGGCCCTGCTGATATCGGTATTAATGATCATTTAAATCTTGATTTTTGCAACAAGCAATTTCTGCCTGATATACCACAACCTTATCTGTTAAGATAGATTTAGAAAACTGAAAACTGATAATTTTCTTTTCTCTTTGTAGGAGATAAAATATGGTCAGATTGTTCGATTTTGAGACCCACATCTCATATTCGGTAACTGTAAGGAGCAGAAAGTCAAACTTTTGCTGATTCGAGTAAAACAGCCAGAGAATCAGTACGCTGTTCCACAAGCATCTTTGAAACTCACCGTACCACTTTTTCTATATTTCAATTATCAAAAAAAGTTATTAATACGTAAATTGCTGTAAAACGGACGTCAAAATCAATCACTTATTCTCTCTAAACATCTATTCAGCTTCAGGCTCAATATCACCATTCATTTTTTTTAAAAAATTTATTGAGGATTTCGCTTCGACGTTGTGAAAGTCATAAGAGGTGGGAAAGGATTGAGGGCAAGGAATTAGAAGAAATTCGGCATGGCTTTTTGAAGAAATCTTTCTGTAATTCGCTTGGAATGGTTCCAGAAAACCACACAAAATTAGGTCGGCTGGTGGAGGATTCGAACCCGTATCCTCCTGAATGTGACGTTAGAGCATTAACCGCTTACACACCACGCTCATTAATATCGCCATTAATTAAAAACCTCTCAGCATGGTGTGTGATTGGAAACATTATGGCCTCGCATTCAGGTGGACGCGGGTTGAAATCTCCCTTCGGCAAACCTGATATTGGTGTTTTCCGCGGTTTTCCATGATCACTCCAGGTTAATGCCGGGATGATTCCTTCAATAAGGCCAGACCGAATTTTTTCCAGTTCCTTGCCCCGGGTCGTTTCCCTTCTTCTCCGCATACATGGCAAATCTGATGGTAAATTTAAAGCGGTGTAATGCTTCTCGTATTCCAGAAACGAATCAGGGATCCAGTTTAATACGGGGAGACACTTTGATTTTTTTCGACATAATAAACACTATCTCTGATGCTACTTTAAGAAGCGAGCTAATGATATAAAATTGCGTCATTGTCTTCCCAACGAATCATTAAACTCGTCGATTATTCACAATAGCGGAACTCCAGCAATACCGCGGCTGTATTCACAAGTGTATGTTCCTCGGAATCCATCATAGTTTGTTCGCACACATAGTATTCATCGTACAATGCTACGTAATATCCACCTAGATATATCGAGGATTGAATGCTGTGCCAGTTAAGTGGAATTTAAGAGAGCACTATCAATTTGACCATTACTCTCTTGGTATGGCGGTTGTAAATACCTGCTATTAATGGGAGGTTTAATGCAAGCTGACCGTATAGTTATCAACGTATGACTTCATTATCTTCCACTGTATAAAAAACGAAATAATCATTCTTTAGTGTAAAGAATTCTATTAAATTCTTTGTCGGTACTCACTGAATAAGCCACCATTTTCTTCCTCAGCTGCATCTATTTTCCCTCACATAACTGCAAGATCACTAAGCGCAAAATATGTTATAGGTAACCAGAAATGAATGATTAAATACACTAGTTCACAATATAGTGACACTATGAGGGAGCAATGGTATGGGCATGGAATGGCGCAGAATTTCCTAGACGTATCGTCTTGTCGTCAAGTTTCCCCTCACTGTCAGAAAGCAGAAAAAATGGAAGGAAATGGCACCCAACACTAAGACACCACTCATTAAGGCCGTATGCCTCTATATAATAAAGACTGATCACTGTGAAGCTGAGAACGTCTCGCCAATCCTACAGGGTGAGCGGTGCCACTTGGGTCTGACATTCAAGAAGACGTGAGTACAAGTACCCGTCCTGTCATCCAGATGTCGGTTTTCCATAATTTTCCGAAATTGCTCAAGGTGAATGCTGGGATGGTTCCTTTAAAAATCACATGGCCGAATTCCTCCCCACTCCGTGGCCACAGTCCTCTTTCGTCTTTAATTACCTCGACGAGACGTAAAGTCGTAAGAGTCGAATTCGTTGGTCATCTGTATTCAGAAAGAAGAGAGATTCATTGCTGAACACTACTCTTCACCAATCCTCAAACTGCGATGATATCAGTTTCTGGCAGAAGTTCAGAAATTCTCGATGATAGTTGTAGTCATCAGGTCCTGTTCTGCTAGCCTCTTGGATGCGGTAATGATGGCTGCAAACGCTTCCCCAATGCCTCTTATCCACTTAAACACGCTCAGGCGAATGAGCTGCTCAATGAAGGGAGCGGATCAAGTGTGGACGCCTGAACACGCTCGCAACGAATGACAGCTAGCGCGCTCGTTTCCAATGGAACGTCTGTCGGTATTTTAGAATGATCATAGGCGAGCCAGTATGAATGGTACTTTGCGATTTTCATAATGAGCGCGAGCTTTCTTAACACTAATTGAAGGGTATGAATCAAAGAAGATATTATGGGACAGCTTATACGAACAGTATTATAATCGAAGTAAGAAAGAGGATGCATGGCGTGAAATTAGCAAAGTATTAAACTTTAATTTGGTGAAACGAAATCTTCGCGGGTTTTCTGCTAGATGATATCTTTATTAAACATGATTTCTTTAATATACAACGTTTCGTCAGCAACCTCCGCTTCCTTCATCAGGTAAGCTGTTATGTTTAATAAAGATATCATCCGGCAGAAAACCCGCGAAGATTTCTTTTCATTTATACGCCGGGAAAAACTGGAATCTCACTGTAATACTGATGACGAAAAATAAATAACATAATACTAAACCAACCTTTGAATATATATAGGTAATCAAAGTCTATAAAAAATAAACAGGTACCAACGTCAATATAATTTTGCAGTTCCTTAACAGACTACTGGCACAAAACGGCTGATGCTTTGTTTAGGTTCTGCAAATATGTGCTGCAGGCTTGTATAGGAATCGCCTAAAGGTACCAATTTTAATCTTTATTCTATGGAGGGACATGAGGTTCAACTAAGCACAGTAAATGCTTGAAATCGATAATTGACATTCTCTTAAAGTTTTGAAAAAGTCTCATTATCTCCTTCAAAAGTCAATTCGCGAATTATATTATTAAAGAAATTTCTGCGCTGATGATAAATTTCTCCAACTGTAACGTTCCCACCCCTCCTTTTAATTAATTCCCGACTAATTTATTTATGATTTATTATCAGACCTCTTTGCCGAAGATTGACTGCATTCTTTCCAATACTTAATCCCGGTAAAAGGGGTGATAGAATTACAAAGAAAATAAAATTTAGATAGATGCACTACACTGATTTGAATTATATTCTGATAAATTGTACACTGAGACACACTATAGGTTTTCTGTTCAAACACATATATTGAATCCACTAATCATCGTCTTGATAAGACAATTACAACTTCCTTCTTCATACACTTAATTTGCTTTACAAACTGTGAGCCAGAGTATTAATGGCAGATACACAGAGAGAGAGAAACAGAACATAATTTGGGCTTACATCATGAACCCGTTGCGGAGCGACATCGCGAACTTCCACCGCGTAGCACTGGACAAAAACTAGTCAAGACTTGGCCCATGGTCCCATTGTGAGGTCTTATATAATACCCACCTAACGGAATTCGGGTGGGCTGATCTTCTGGGGGGAGTACTACCAACATTGGATTATTACTTCCCCGTTGGTGGGAGGACTATCTCTGCCAAATGGGAGGGAACACAGAGTTCCACCGATACTACCCCATCCGACGGGTAACTTGTTTTTGTGGGGTGGTTACTGTACCAGCCTTATTCCCGCTAAACTCTGGGCGGAAGCAGAGTGCCCGAACTTCTTCAGCATGGCTTAACCGCCATGACAGTAATCTGTAGCCACTTGAAAATCTTAAAATAAAAACTTCTCCGCCTCAGTCTCGCTACCTGATTGGAATTACTTAATCCTATCCTTATTCTAATTATGGCTTCAAATGTCTTGTGACATCACACAACCCACCACCTTATTATTTTTAATTTCTTCTTTGACATTGTAAGAATAATCATAAAGGCCGCAGATGACACACGCATACTGAAAACTTGTCAGAAGCCGAGCATTTACTGAGCACTGTGGTTATTGCAAAACAGGCTCGTTTGACTAAAATTTCTTTCTTCTCAAGCATACTCAAACGAATGTGCAGCTCATTCGCCTGAGCTTGCTCAAAAGGATACGAGGCCCAACCACCACTGCATGTCTCTGGAAAGTGTGCAGTCGCTCGTAGACTGCTCACAGTCCACCGTACACTGAAACGATCTTCTCTGCTGATATCCCGTCGAGACCTTTAGTCGCGTGTTGTGTACATTCACGTTCCCACTACGTCTGTTAACACACTGTAGTCAAATGGCGAGCTATACGCGGAAACGTAAAATGCGCCTTTTATGAAACTTGGACTATTGCTTGTCAAATACTGCCTCAGGGAGAGCAGTGCGTTTACTCAACTTAGCTCTGTGGTTCACTCTGCCACTCTGGCCTCGTTCCTAGTGTTGTAATAATGAATGAGTGAGAGTCGTGTTTGCCTCCCAGTGGCCAGTACGAGCTAGCAATTAGCATTAAACACAGATGGAAAAATTTAGGGGTGTGACGTTACTGTGCGTCAACCTTCGTTGTGTTGACGTGATACGTTCATGCTGTTCTAATATTTATTCAGTTTTACAAGCATATTTAAAACGTTTGCAGACAGTTCACATATTTAGCTTGCATGAAGAATAAACGAAAGGTGAAACTGAATCAAAGATACCAGGTAGGGTTGAATACATTTCTGCTGCTTTTTAAGTTTTGAATATACTTTTGCTCTTTTTTTTTTAAGGTTTACTTCCGTTTTATGTATTTCAGTAGTTATTAGCATTCTATTTCTGAAAAAAAATGGCGTTTGTAAATATACTACTTGTCACACTAAATAATTTTTTATTTTTTTTTGCGAATACTTTCTATACTGCATTCATATTATAAAATTCGTATCTGACAATGTTTTTTTCAATATGTGAGCTATTTACTGAGTTTGAATATTGTCCATAATGCTGAGTCACTTAAAGTGTACCCACATTTCAGTTTACGTTAATACACAATGGCTCCTTCTTGTCTTGCTTGACCTTAAAATGTTCTTATTTATTTCTTCTTAGTGTTTTCAATGATTTTTACCATTTTGGTGTTACTCGAATATCTTCACATAGCGAACGAATCAGACTAAACGAATTAGACTAAACTAATCAGAACATAATTCCTGTTGGTTGTTTCTAGAGAAGATATGCTCACATCTGATCAATTTGATATAACAAATCACTTAATTTTCGCATCACGAATACTAGGCGCCTGTATGGTTGCTTGTGTTAAGGCGCCACTTATTGTACCGGCGAGGTGTCATCCTGATTGCGGTATTTATGTGGGTTTATTCCATCACCTGAGAAATGCGGGAACGATCCCAAATCTGCACCTCCTAAACTACACATTTTACAAAAAAGACGCTTATCATACAGAACACAAGTTGCATGTTGCGCTGACAGATGGCAACACCGCTGCGCCATAACAATAGTTCCCTCTAATGCGTCTCACTGACACGAACTGCCGTTTACACTCTCGCAAAAATTCATTCATGGATGACTAGTCGTGGTGGGCTATGGGGGTTTGGTCCAATAGTGAAACGCTTTCGTTAAAATAATAATAATAGTTGACTTTTTAAGGTTTTTTAAAAATAGATTTAATGATGTTGATTTGTAGCTTCAAGGAGCTAATAAAACTATTATAGGTTACCAAAATGTTCTGTGTGTCATTATTTATTGAAAACTTTTAACTACTGCGTTACAATCTATTGAGAAGAAAATTTCAAGAGTTTCCTGAATTATTATCTATAAACGATAATAACTCCAGAGGATATTGACACATTCAGTACTCACCTCAACAAACTATAGACATGGAAAAACGATTTGAAGATATTTTGAAATTCGAGGTGTATGACTGGATGAAAAATCCTTCTACCGCAAATATTGAAGAAGCTGTTACAACTTGACGGGAAGAAGGTTTAGAAATCGTATATAACGCAGAAAGTAAACATAAATTAGATAGTGATGAATATGAAAACCCGTGGCAAAATAATAAAAAAATACCTATGTATGACAACTGATATTCAGTTTAATGAAATCTTTCCCTTCATATCTCATGTAATCAGGCATTTGTGCTGATAATCATTATAGTCAAAGAAAGAAACCGAAAGAGGAGACCTTCGTTTGTTCCTTGCAAAATTGACCAAGATATCCTGTTTTTATTTTAGCAACATCTGCCTTAGGAATCTCATTAATAAATCAAATAAAAGAATCAAATTTCTCCAAACTTCGTGCTTTTATATACGCAAAGTATAAATAAAAATACAGATTTAACTACAGTGAGTGGTTTTATAAAGACTTATTCTGCCAAACGTAGCGAAAGTCAGACAAAGTATTTAGCAAATTATTATTATGGGCATTAACTCGCTGTACGTCTGCTTCATAAGTTATACATTGATACAAAAATTGGCAGTAGGTTGACTACCTCTTGTAACGTACTTATATGTAACGTCTCTTTTTTGTATAATACTTTAAATATATTTATATACTTTATTGCCTCTTATTTCCAGCACCAGACCAGTATATAGAGATTTCCTTAACCCCTCTTTGTCCGGCGCTGGTTTTAATATGATACTCCCGCTGAAAAATCAAAATTATTGCTATTCCAATTCTTATCACACAAACTCAAATTAATTCCTTTGTCTATATCTACATATATCTCAATCTCAAATTAAAACATTTTCTACTTATCTCATCACTTGTATATATTTTATTTAACAAACAATTCTCTTTTCTCAAGTCATATAACATTATCTTTATCCATAACCCTAAACTTTCTGCCCTCAGGCTAATATTTTACTATTAATAATCCCGCCAGGATTCTTGTGGCTTCTCCAGTGAGCCAAACGGTTTCATCTCTTCTTTCAAACTTATTAATTTCAAAAAACAAAAACTCGTCCTCTCCATTCAAATCTTCTCTTCAACAACTCACTCTTGACTCTTCTTTTATTTTTCAGAGATCTCATTATTCATCTTGTTATTCTTTGACCTTTGAACTTAAAATTTCCGAGTTAATACACACCATTACAATTTATTAAATTTAAAAAATAGCTTAATTAATGTAAAATCACACATATGTGAGGTTGTGTACCTCACACTCTGCTGTAAACAATGTGCTCGCGCCTTTGACTCGTGCCAAGAAACCGCCACTGAGGCGAGCGGCACTCGCGAGCTTAGACGAGGCGAGGCGAGACTACGCGAGTGCACCGTTTACACTCTCACGGTCGCATTGTCTCGCCTCGCCTCGCCTCGTCTAAGCTCGCGCGGGTGTGTTAACACGGCATGGGATAGAACTCCGTCAAGGCGAACCGAAATGACCGCAGCGGTCTGCCGGCAATGAAAGCAACTCGGTAAGAAGAAAACTATAACACCCAGAATAATCTTCTAAAAAGATCATTTTTGCGTGCAAACAAGAGCAACGAAAATGTTAACGCCTTAGAAAAATTAAACATTAAGTATGATGTGACGTTTTTCCTGGCGAACGGCTGACAAAAATTCTTCTCGGGTATTCTGCTGTATAAGTTCTTCTGTCCACAACGTTTCGGCAGCAACTTCCACTGTCTTCTTCAGGTGAGATGTCATAGCGACGACAGTCGGTGCTGTGTAATCGCAGTGGTAGCTTCGCTATGACATCTCACCTGATGAAGACAGCGGAAGTTGCTGCCGAAACGTTGTGGACATAAGAACTTAAACACCAGAATACCCGAGAAGAATTTTTGTCATTAAGTATAATGAAAACGTTCTAGATGTCGTGAAAAGACTCCTACAAAACAGATTCTAAAAAAATATGAAGTAAAGTACTGATCTATTACAACAATGAGCTCTTATGCGATCGCATTTAGACAATGAAACGAGCATCACTTTAAGGTTTGTGAAACACTTTCCACATGTAGGACACAACAGCAAGCCTAAAAACAAATCACGTTTGTGATTTGTGGCTCTGTTGAGCTGTAATTATCTGATGATGGAAATTGGTGGTGTTGCTATTTATAAAACAGCTTAGTTTATGGGGGGGGGGGGGGGGGGGAAGTGGAAACGCTTAACACGCAGCCAGTGGTTTGTGATATTCATTCTAAAACATTCTTCGGTCGAGTGTACTTTCAAAACAATGCAGGTTGCGCCAAGCGGAATGCAAATGTATCACCCCTCTTCATATTCAAATTTTCGGTCTAATAAATGCTATGCACCTACTGATGATTCGCCGTGTATGACCAGGAGTATTAATTTGTTGAACGACTGATCGGATTTGTGTTCGCAGTTCATAAATTGTTGATATTTTTATTTTATTAATAATGTCTTAAAGAGAGCCACGATCTAAGTAAAACGCTTTCGGCAGCAAAAAAAAAAGTGATTAAAACTTAAAAACCGTTTCGCTTTTGCTAAGATCAGATTGGTCACGATAAGGACTGTCGGCAATGAATGGAATACCCATTATTTACTTACATTTTGTATAAAAGAGAAAGATCTATGAAAGAAAGTAAGTAAGAAATTAAAACTAGTTGCCACACTGTTCAAAACAAAAACCATTCGAAAATTTCATTTTAACAGATGGCTTATTTTTTATTATTCTCTCTTCATCGACATCCAGGTCATTAAAGGCCAGTGAAGGTTGGAAGACAAGGAATGGGAAGGAATTGAACATGGAATTTCGGAGGAACTATCGCGGCATTCGGCTGCAGTGACTTAAACCATGGAAAATGGAAACCTGGATGGTAGGACCAGGATTCGAACCTGTGTCCCCCTGAATGCATGGCTAGAAGATTAGCGCTCATACATCACGCTCGATAAATAGATTGAATGAAATTCAGACGACGCGTAGATCATACAATTTTTTCACCGTGATACACTTGTGTGGAGTCGTTCCAGGCCTGAAAGAAGAGGTTAGCCTCTCTCTGTGTATCTGATTGTTTCTGTTTGTGTAGAGACGACTGTGATTTGTGCAGTTATTAGTTTTTTTTATTTTCGGACTTAGGGTAACGAATGGTTCTGGCCTCGCATTCGGGAGGACGGCGGTTCGAATCCCCGTCCGGGCATCCAGATTTGGGTTTTACATGGTTTCCCAAATCACTCCAGGCAAATGCCGGGATGCTTCCTTAAAAAGGTCATGGCCGAATTTCTTCCCATTCCTTGCCCCCCATCCTTTCCCGTCTCTAAAGACCTCGCTGTTGAGAGACGTAAAGCAGTAAAAAAAAAAAAAAAAAGGTAACGAATGGGAAAGAATTCAGCCATGGATTCTGGAACAACCATTCCAGCATTCGCCTGGAGTGATTCGGAGAAACCATGGAAAACACAAATCGACATAGCCGGACGAGGATTCGAACTCGTTTCGACCACCCACCACGCTCGGTTTGTTTTGTGATGTTGAAAGAGGATGGGGGAAAGCTAAGCGTGAAGTCTGGTGTTTGTTTATTCTTGAAGCGAAAGGAACTGGCAAGTTAAACGTCTCCATTTGATGAACTCCAATAATCTGACACAGTACTACGCCCTGACTCCAGAAGCAGTTGTGAGATGTTAAGGACTTATCTATGTCTCTTACAGTGATGGCCAAATTCTGAATGTTAAAGATTTATTACAGTATTCGAACCAGTTTAACCTGCTTCTAATGCCAGACACAATCACCGTCTTTTAGAAAACAGACCAACATTGTGAGCTTAATGATGTAAATGTTTTGATATTCATCTCCGTGAGATAGTATATCATCATCAACCGTAAATAATCGATTCGGAATGTGGCCTATTATTACACACAGGCGTAGTTAATATCTGTAATAATAAGCCCAAGAGATCAGGAGTATCTGCAATTGGTAGTGACAACCGTATGATCAGTCTTAATAATTCGCATATCAAACACTGAATAAAACACGCTTGTTTCTCATCTCGTTAAGAAGGCATTAACCAGTATAAATTTACAAATTACTCGCTTCAAAGATTACTACACCAAGTCTTCGGATCCTGCCTAGACTATCTTCTCCGACTATCGAGTTCTCTTATGAACCAGAAAAGACTGTAAGTTCCTTCAGTGTAGAGTACACCATTAGGTGTTGTACTACATAGTGTTTAGGTCTCATACATTCATATATGATTAGAAACACTTAAGATACGTAAGAACTATGTAACTTTCATCAAACGAAGAAATATATGAATTCAACTATACATTAAAAGACACGATCAAAATGAAGACTAATGCAGTTAGTCCCAGAACTGCGAAGTTCAGAGCTCTAAAACTGAACAGAAGTTGATTTATTAAAGGGAAAAGTCGAACTCGATTGTGTATCAGAAGTAAATCGGGATTACATTCTTCATCTGAGAATGTAAGAATTCTATTGCTCCATCAAACAAAGTATACTTTTAACAGCGTCTATACTTTTTTTTCTGGCATCAGCTTCTCGATTGATCTTCTCCTATCTTGATCTAACATCTTTATTTGAACATACAACTTAAAAAACCCACGTCCTCGATTATGCACTTCAAATATTCTAATCTTTGCGTTTCCATAAAGTTTTTTCCGTCAATTGTTCCTTCCTATAATAAATTAAACAATCCTACGTGTCTTAAAATGTGGCCCACCATCCTGTTTCTTTTTTCTGTGAGACACTTCACTAAATTCTTTCCTTGCACATCATTTTATAAACACTTCCATTTCATACTGTTTCTGTCCACTTAATCTTCAACACCTTTCTGCAGCACCGCATTTCCAACGCATGAATTATCATTTTTCTGGTAATCCAAATGTATGTACAAAGCTCACTTCCAAAAAGTATTGTTTTAGAAACGCCTTTCTGAATCATGCGTATTTCAAAGTTAAACATTTCCTTTTTGAAGAAGGTTATTTCGATAATGCTGTTATATGCAATGATATTCTATTCTTTTAACATCATTCCTGTTATGGTCATCAATTTTAATTTTACTTCCTAAGTAATAGAAGTCACTTATTTCTCCTGTTACATCTGGTTCTATTTTTATACTCTGTTTTAAGACACGTCTATTTGGTGCTTCGGCTCTCGCCAAGTGAGAACTATTTCTATCGTTTACCAAGCTCAGAATCTCTCGATATGTCTCTCCCTATTTTCTGTGGTGAGAAAATATAGTATCAGATTGGCAACGTCATAATTACCTGCCATCACCCCACAGAGTACATGTTTGCAGGTTGCAAGGTGTAACATTTATTTCAGAAACCCAACCATACTGCAGCATTTATTAATTAATTGCGAAGAGTTTGCTGGATCAACGCACTTGGTATCTGGAAAATGGCGTGGTATCAATATACAAACAAAACACTCTTCCTTTGGAAACATCATTCAGAACTACCACCTCAGTCATTTAAAGCATTTGGAAAGGTAGTTTCACGCTCATCACAATTGCAGTTCATACTAATACTAAAACATCTTCTATTGTTGTGGTTCGGAACGATGGTTTACTGGGCAAGAAAGTGCTGAAAAAAAAAAAAAAAAAAGAATTTGGGATAAAAGATTTGTTAATAAATATGGGGGTATCCTCATTACGACATACTAATAGCATAAATTTCATGCATTTATGTACCCAAAAATTCGTATATCACTGCAGAATCGCAATAATGATTAGAAACTCCTTTTACGTTATGCTCTAATTAAATACAGGGACGTTTGCTCCCTGATAACTGCTGAAAGTTATAACAGCTATAAATCCTTCAGATCCACCAGCGAACCTCTGAACAACTAACAGGTGTGTTACAAGAAACGTATAAAAGAATTTTATAAATTAAAATATCACTCCAAATTTCACCAATATTTCACTGACATGTTATTTTGAGGACTAAAACTGTAAGACGTGTTGAAGTAATGAAAAACTGAAAAAAAATATTTTCATCACTTTTTTGTTGTTTAAATTTGTTTCTGTGGGTTATGCCATTTAGTCATATTATAAATCTGATGCAAATTACTCATTGGTAATGGAAACAAAATATAACGACGAAACCGACTTAAATACTTTCAGAAAGGAAGTATGATAACTAAAGTGTAAACAGGTTTACTACCAAAGAAAGGAGAATAATCCGAGCTATCTGTACTCAAAAACACTTGTCGTAGCCCCGAATTCTCTGTAATATTTTACATGCAAGCAATACATCTATGAAATTACAAAACAAATGCGGAGGCAGAAACCATCTTCGTGAACTGCAAGCAGATTTCAATGTAGAACATGTTACAAAAATTATATAAAAATCAAAGAACTCTGCAGATTGTGTACAGTTGGAGGGAATATGCCTAGCGTGATAACATGACTGTTTCTTTAGAAGCGACAAGTGAGTGACTTAAGATCATCAGAGAATTTAACCTGGCTCTGTTGCTGTTGAGGATAACCTCTTTTCACTATCTATTAAAAATCCTGAAGAGACTATATCTAATAAAATATGCTTTTCTACTACTTCAGTTAATGAGCAATAATGTTATCCATTAATTTTATGTACTAGAAAGGCAATGAAGAATTGTTTAAAAATTAAGCCAAATCCTTAAAAAAAACAAAAAAAAAACCAAAAACAAACAAACTTTGTGTAGTCTGTCTGGATTGGACGTACATGCGTCCTTGAGCACAATTTTTTTTTTTTTTTTTTTTTAACTTCGCGATTACCATTACCACTGCTACAAATTGTAATGTATTTCTGAAATATTTCGCATACAATTCAGTGGGCTAATTGATTTGCATGTAATGAGTAGGCTACTCTAATTTCTAACGTTTTGTTGTTAACTTTTGTGCTGGTATGTCTCGTTTGAGTCACATTGTATTTGTTAAAATGTAATGTCACCATTCAATATAACTGAAATCATTATGGTATCAGGTATATGAAATATTGATAATAAGTTATAAAATGTTAACTCTATTAATAACAATAATTGGCATCGAGAACGTTTATTTACCATTTGATAGATCATGAGAACAGATTTCACATTAATAAGTAAACAATAATTGTGCCTAAGTTAAATTCTCACCTCCAAGGCCTACTCCTTAAACGCACCTGTGCATGGCTGTCCAGGCAACCATGTGCGGTAAACCCTCGAGCATTGAATCGCGAGGCAGCCGCGCGGGTACGGTGTTGCCGCGCGAAGCAACTTGAACATTGGCTCAGTCAAAAACGCATCACTGCCAGCAATTCTCGGTACGTATTAGGGGCGCAAAACAGTTTGAACACCGTGTCGCTGTTCCAGATGGCTTACGCCGCAAAGCGACAGTTTACAATGATGGATAATGGAAAGTGTCGCCTTTTAATACACGAGTAGTATTGTTATACAGTAGTACAGTGTATCTATACAATCTTTAATTTCATTCAATTGCGATGGAGCTCTTGCTACGGGACAATTTCTCTATACACCAATTTTTACGCTTCCTCTTACCACCTACTTTTGCCCTCTACTAATTTCGGCTTCAAATTCTTCTGGCGGTTTTGGTAAATTAATCATCATTTCTCTTGGTAATTCATTCCAATCGCCACCCTGCTTACCTACGAAAGACCTCCCTTCCCCAATATGCCTGAAATCGTGTGCCATTTTGTGGTCATGGCTATCGTTTTCCTTCGATGCACCCCTTTTAATTGTTCCACCAATATAATTCCACACCTTCTCACTAATATACGTCTAGTACTCTCCCATGACCCTCTCTTCACTCTCCTCCTGTCTTCCAATTAATCCCATTCCAGCTCCCTTATCATTAGGGATTGCAATCCAGCAAAGCGGGATCCCGCAATCCCGCGGGATCCCGCATCATTAGACAGTCTGGCGGATCCCGCAAAAAATTAAGCGGATCCGCAATCCGCAAAATCCGGCGGAAACGCATGTCAGTCTGCGTGACTCGCTGTCCCACTCGGTCTCCATCGGATATTTTGCACTGTTTGCCTTTACCCTTCCAGTTGGCATTTGACTCATGTGAACAAGAGTTTGTTTTTGTCACCCTTCGTCATTCGTAAGTAAATAAATACACTTACGTATTCATCAAAACTTACGTTTGTTTCGAGTACACATTTCTGTAATTTGAGTTACGGTGCGTATTTAGTACCTACGATTTTCTAACTATATAATTATTTTTTAAGTGTCGCACACGTTATCTGAACTACACGGTTACAACTTTTTATTCACGGTTTCATTATTCCGATTTTCTGTATTTGCAGATAAAGTAATTGTGACAATTGTGTAATTTTAACGATCGCATACCTATTTATTTAGCAGCTATCAAAAGGAAATTGTATATCCTTTGACTTATTGTTGTTTTGGCCGCTGCCTCAATGCGTTTCTTTGACGAAAGCCACCTGCTTACATGTGCCGCTCAGGATTTCGATTAATCCCTCTTCTCCTTGTTATTATTTCGACTAAAGGTACGGTAAAAAAAGTTATAATGAAATTTTCACGGGTGTATCGACGAATTGTGTTGTAGGAACACCATACTTCGACGGATGCCTCCGCCGTCTTCCTCACGTGAGTAATTTCGTGTGTTTGCAATGAAATCCGGAGATACAACCTATGAGGATTTCACTGCAATCATTCGCCGTGAAAGTCTCCTTTCTTACTAAAAAATAATAATTTCCACTCTAAAAACGTCGTTACGACACATAAGTAAATCTGAAATACTTGACAGTTTACGTGTTGGTGAGTAGTTTCTTTTAATAACATTGAATCAACTGTAATATTAATCAAGGAATCAGGAGATATAGTAATGAATCACGCAAAAAAGACCAAGTCTCGTGTTTGTGCAGTGACAAAAAGTTATGAGATTTTGTTCTGAGCCAAGTCTACACTTTACAGAGTATATTCACTTTGTGAAATGGAATGCTTTTCTCTGTGTTATGGAACATTTATTTAGAATTTAAAAAAAAATAAAAAAAATAAAAAAAAATACTTTGGTTACTTGGCCATTAAGCAAACCATATTTTTTGGTTTAGATTAAAAAACAAAAATGTAAAACCTCGAAATACACTTAAGACACGCTAAAAAAATTTAATGTCATTTTGTCAATAAAAATATTGTTAACTTTTAATTTTTATCATTTAACATTAAAAATTATTTATTAATTTAATTATTATTTAATTTGTTAACGTTTTAAGTAACTATGTTTTAAATATATGCGTTAAAAACTGTTTGTACCAATCCCGCACGGATCCCGCGGGATCCCGCGGGATTGGCACAAATTCCGCGCGGATCCCGCGGGATTGAAAACACTGCGGGATTGCAATCCTTACTTATCATATAAGCCACTGAATGTGTTCTGTGGTAACTTCCAGAGACAAATCTAGCAGCCCTTCTTTGCACCCATTCCAACTTCTGTATTTGATACCCAAAATGTGGGAACCATAACACACTTCCATATTCAAGCAATGGTCTAGCCGATGTTTCGTAACCTAGCTCCCGCACTTCTCTGGTACATCCTCGCATCACTCTCTCAAATGAATGAAGGATTTTGAAACCTTTCCCGACTACCTGTCAAATGTGTCCTGACCGGTTGAGTTGTGTACATAATAAGCCGATTCTTCTTTCAATTATATTCTTCCCATACTGACCTACCCAAGCAGGTATCCTCTCCAGATCACTTTGCATCTGTTTACAATCTTCTACCGTACTGATCCTATTATACAGCATTACGTGACCTGCAAACAACCTAATTTCTTCGAATAAATCGTCGCAAACACTTGGCATTATTCCTAAAATTGGTTGCTTTAACACTCGAAAAAGGCATATCAGGCATATATAAGAGTCTCCAGTTGCTAGAAACCTTAAGCTTTTCAGTAACAGAAATCGTCTCCCGAAATTGAGTGTCTTGAAAGTTGGCTCACCTAATGATTTTAAGAGCTCGAACTCCACTGTCGTAATTTCTGTAAAATTATTTATTGCATCCTCAGTTGCTTCATGTCTTATGTCTTTCATCACAATTTTTCTCAACCCGAGGAACAGCAAAATTTCAAAAATAAATCCACGGATCACCAACTTAAATGCCTATTTTTTTTTATCTGCTTAACGTCTCTCTAACAACGAGGTCTTTAGAGACGGGAAAGGATGGGGGGCAAGGAATGGGAAGGAATTCGGCCATGGCCTTTTGAAGGAAGCATCCCGGCATTTGCCTGGAGTGATTTGGGAAACCATGGAAAACCCAAATCTGGATGCCCGGACGGGGATTCGAACCGCCGTCCTCCCGAATGCGAGGCCAGAACGCTAGCCGTTACACCACCACGCTCGGTTTAAATGCCTATGTGCAAATTATTAACCAACTTTACTAATTGTTAGCGGCACGTATCGCAGTCCCTTGATGACACCTACATCTATGGTACAATAAGGCACTCATGAAACAGTCATTAACATAATCTTGGAAGAAACGCCGCTCCCTCTAATGCTGACTGGAAACGAATTTAGTGAATTGACATATGTAGTAACAATAGTCATATACTAATATTCTAGAAATATCAGATTTTTTCTGGCCGTTGAAATATCAATTGCGTTTAGTAAATTTGGCTTAAAGTTTATACTCGCTTACAGCCTTATACGGTACGAGTATAGTATCAATTTTATGTGAACAATGTTTGTAATGATATATTTAATTCAGTTAGAATTAGCTTCTTAATATTATGCCTCTGGAAAACCTGTAGTGTCTTCGTGGTCAACTGCTTCAGAATCACTACCACACTGCATTGTATTAATATACAATTTCCATCATTGCACTTTTTATTTAGCTTTCTTGTTTACAAAGTTATGCATCACAATGAAAGCTGCATGTGTGCATGAAACGTTCACGAATGTTTCGCGTAAGCTGATTGCGCATAGATGATTTGCCGTGCTTCGTATCTGGATCGTTCTGCCGCGCGTGGCTGCTGCACTTGTGAAAAAACAGCTAGCGCGGCAAATGAACCCATTTACCGCGCTCGAACATGACTCCCAACGCATAATC
The DNA here is from genome assembly GCA_031002005.1 of Vandiemenella viatica. NCBI lineage: Eukaryota > Metazoa > Arthropoda > Insecta > Orthoptera > Morabidae > Vandiemenella > Vandiemenella viatica. The sequence continues at coordinate 91,314,984 of JARYHS010012519.1, forward strand.
GAAACGCAGCTGAAGTCACATTTGTAGGCCAAGTCATCTTTGAAGGCTTACAGATGAAATCCGATGTTATCTAGAAAAAGTACCAGAATCTAAAACAGATGAAGTCTACAACTGCTCTTTCCTAGTCTGTGAGTTTTTGTGACCACATTTTGGGGTTTACCCTCGAGTCTCACATTTTTCTCTTATAGGTCCGTGACCACACTAATACGGTGTGCTGGCATCCAAGGTAAACGATTTATCTCTCACGACTTTTCATTGCATATGTCCACGCTTCTCACAGGATCGTTCTTTCACCAAAGGATGATTGAACCTCATTAATTATTTAGCCCTTTGATTAACAGGTTTCCGTAGTCCGGCCGCCAGATGATTTTGCCTTTCACCAACACAACTTCTTCACTGAATAAGGAGTTCAATGAAATAACGAGACCGTCGATAAACATTTCAACTAACTTTTTTTTTATTTCGTCGAATAAGGCATTAACTTCGTCCAAAGATTCTGAAGCACATTTTAAAACTCCAGCAAAACACACTACTCAGACTCCTTAAAAACAACTTCTGAGCTCAAAGAGTCACTGGAGAAACATCGAGAAAGCAATAAAGGCACCGCCCGACATTTCTCGAGCGTTAATAATTACTCTGTCAATCAAAGTTGTATAAAAAAGTTGAAACTTGTACAAAATCACCAATAATCACTATGAAACATTTTAAAATTATAATTAATACCGTTTAAACGCATTTAAACATAAATCTGTCTACATCAAACATTACAAATAACTGAAAATCGCCCTTAATGTACCATGAATTACACAACATTTATAATTAAAAGCTTTCAATTAATATTTCAAACATTATACTTCTTTTGATCATATTCCACACCGTCTATACAGTCTCTTTCCATTAAAGCAACACTTATTCACGTGAAAATTAATTAAAATTCATCTCACTGTACCTAATTCCGAATATTAAAATTCATGGAAGTCTGGATTTGAGGACAGTTACACATGGTGCAGTCAAAATGTGTGATATGCTTTGACAACACGGTGTATTTCTAATCCCCCTGGGCTCAGTATTTCTGTTTTTAAGTTAGTCATAGCTATGAGAAACTTCTTTGCCACTATCCAAATTTCCTAGCTCAAAGGACGGTGACGATGCGACGGGCTGGAGAGGAATAAAACGATACGAGTACCTTTCTCGGTGATAGCTGGTCTGTTCTGTTCTTCACAGTACATACAGAGAAACATTTCTTCTTAGTAAAACGATAACGAAATTTCCATTCGACTTTCCTTCAGAGTTCTCTTTATGAAGTATACTTAAAATTTTCTAATAGAAGTCAATATAATACATTCCTATACTTTTTCTCTCTGAAAAAATAAACGAATGAGTATTTGAATTTTGTTCACAAAGTAACTGTAATTTGAATCTAAAACAGACTTATGCACTACCTTCAGGTCATGAAGTTGCAACGGCCCTCAGTCCCAGTTCTTTTATGAAATTTTATTTTAAAAATTGTGTAAAGAGAGTTGGGAGTTCATTATTTGTTGATTTGTATAGTTTTCGTGTGATTAATTGTAAATTTTTGTGTATTCGTCATGTAAATGCACATTGTTTTATTTAGAGAAACTGCGTAAATGATAATATGTAATGCGATAAATGACAGTATTATACCCATTAAACATTAATTAAAAGTCTTTAATTGTAATTGTTGATGCGAGACATTATGTTTGGAGGTCAGTTCTCAACTGCTTGGACTGGGTTACACTGTTGATAGTTTTTGTGTAAATAGCTGAAAATAATTTTCAGTTCCGGATGTTTCGTAATGATTGTGAATAATTTTGTACTGGTTCTCAAGGTTTTAGTGTGGTTTTGTGGTTTAGTATCTTTGGACGAGTCTAGTGCCTTATTTGCGTATAATGTTACTATAAAGCTTTCGACGAAATAAAAGTGAGGTATAAAGTGAATCTTCGGTGATGTCATTTCACAGAACGAGTTACTCTATTCAAAATAGTAGACATTATCCTTTGGTGGAAGGTGAATCCACATGACAACCAACGACAGTATTCTGTGAATTGGAGGACGAACCAATTAAAGGTATTCATCATTAATTGACTATAGGACAAATTAGTTTATTACCGACTAGTGTGACGAAGTCTTAAGTTTTATTACTATGGTTTCAGTGTCTAAGTAAAAGGACCTTTTGTAAACCACACCGCAGTTTTATTTTCTAACGAACTAAGTTTTTTTAATCTCTCTCTATTCTTTCAGTGTTGGATTTTAGTAGTCTGTTGTTTCTAGTTGTTAATAGCTCATAACCGACTCGATCATTGGAGCATGAAGTTCTTCTTACAGTCAAACATACAATGAAATTCATAAATTACCTTAATAAAAAAATCTTTAAATGTTTCGTTTAAATCATGATAATCGCGAATAATGTTAGACTGGATGGTAATATATGAATGCGTTTCCAGTTTAATTTGAATCCTGGTGACAGGCTTCATTCGGTAATGGCGAGTAATTGGCTGTCAGTAATTGATAGGGCTACAGGATTCTCGCTGTTTTGTTCCTCTGACAAGCTATTGACAGTCTGTCGCGTTAATGTCTGCTGAATTCTCACTGGAAATGCAGTCAGCATACCACTGGGTAATCTGTGGCTCTGTGGGTTTGAGCTACCAGCCCGACGAAGTCGCGCGATGTGGTGATCATACTTCGAACTCTAGTACTGACTTATCCTTAGATCACAATAAGGCAGTATCAAATCGGCTGAATAGATCTGATTTGAAATACTTCGCAAACGGACCAAATTTTGTTTCAGCTGTTAAAACTGAAAAACATCAAACGAATGTATAATCGAAATATTTAATGAATAGTTAGAACGAATACGAAATTGTAGAATATTCATTATCTTTAAGTTGCGCAAAACCGATTATTTGTTTCAAAAGATATTATTATTACTATTAGTCATTATTGCCATTGAGGACAGTATTTAAACTCAAATTGTTGATGATTATTCAGTTTTTGTTTGTATTTCTCTTCTTCCTCTTCTCTTCCCAAAACCTCTTCATACGTTCACTGTATTATTGTTTCCTTTGTTCTGTCCATTTTCTTCCTGTTTTCTTTTGTCTTAAATTTTGTGTTCATAATTTTGTTCCTGAATTGTCCCCTTTCTTGTGTCATTTCCTTGCTGATTCCTGTATGAGTTATGTCTTCTTCTATTTCATGGAACCAATTGATTTTCCTGAACGAACCATTTACCACATCGAAGATCCTCTTTGTGAGTCTAGTGTTGTTCATTTTGTGTAAATATCCATAGAATTGTAATCTGCTTCTAATCATGTCTGTCAGTCTATCTGTATGTTCGTATAGTTCTTTCGTTTGTATTTTCATCCATATACCGTCTTTACACATTGCTCCAAAAAATGTACTAAGGATTTTGCGCTCAACTTTTTGCGCTTCCGTGATGCCTGAAGCCCCAATCGTGGTTGTTTCTGATGCATATAATGCTTTTGGCAGTACAACTGTATTGTAATGTCTGAGTTTTCCCTGCCTTGATATGTTTCTTTTCTTATAATATATCCATGTGAGTCTGTATGCCTTCTGAAGTTTTTCTGATCTTTCCGTATTTGATAGGTTGTTAGATCCTCCTATTTGTATGTATTCCCCTAGGTATTTAATTTTTAGACTCTTTTTATGTTTACAAATTTTGTGTGTATTGTTTGTAGGTTGTTGTTTTGTTTTTCGATGTACAGCGTTTTTTCCTACGAAGTTTGTAGCCCTGTTTAGGCGGCAATTTGAAGTAGCTATTCCAATGCGTCTTGTGCCTCCTCCCTATTGTTGCTGAGGATGGCCAGGTCATCCCCAAATGCCAGGCATCTTATGATTGTTTTGGTGTATCGTTTTCTTTCTAGCTGTATTCCTTTGACCTGTGTTTCCCATTGTTTGACAACTTTGTCCAATACCATGTTGAATAAAATCGGTGACAATCTGTTTCCTTGCCTGACTCCTGTGAAAACTTCGAATGGTTTTGATGTTTCTCCTATAAATTTTATTTTAGATTTGGTATCAGTCAGTGTAAGATATTAATATATATCAATAGTTTAAATAACTCTGGCGGTTCTGTAAGGTATTTGTCATAACTGCTGTTAAGTCCCTTGTTTTTATGGTAATGATTATTTGGATGGAGGTGATTCATAATATACGACAATAATCGTTGAGCAACTAATACCAACTACAACTATTATTTTAATTCCAGTTTATATTGTTCAATCTACGTACGCAAAGAAAAAGTAGCTACCAGAGAGTTTCGTATTCTGTAATGATACAGAATATTCATTGAATACGAGGATTCACATACTGACATCGCCTTGAACGTTTATTCGGTGAAATGTACACGTAACCGTGAAGGAATCACATAAAATGACAAACTTTATCTTTAATATCAGAAAGACAAATTTTATAAACAATACAGATAACCTGAAATTTCTTCGAATCACTTTGATAGTAGGAGTTTAAAAGAAGTCGCACACAGGGAAATAAACAACAGTGTGCAGTTTATAATATTTTTAAGGAAGGAGCAAGTTCAAGCAAATTACAAGCGTGTAGTATCGATTGCAAGGAACATGGGATAACTTATATTACTTTCAGTGAGATAGAAAGAGGTCGAAGTATGTACCTGGCTGAGTTTTTGGAGTTATGATATTCTGTGACAATCACCTAACTTCTCCGGTTCACCCTCTGCAGCAAGCGTTACCTGAACAGCGTCCGTCATAATGTCTCTATTGTGAATATTGTAACAACTATAATTTTAATTAACAAGTTAAATGTTTCATTCACCCACGCCAACACTGAAGCGCTTGAAAACTTTCTGCATCTGCACGGTCGTATGTGGGCGATGTCTCTTCATCGCGCTAGGTGACAACACGCTTATTTTTGCTGTTTGATTTTAGACAAACTCAATGTTAATGGGCCACTGCGTTAGCACGAAAGCCGCCAGGACAAGTATAACAGGCAGTCAACAGATCTTTATAATACAGGCACAACACCTTCACTCGAATAGCAAATTACCACATTCAAAAAGTTAAAACCATTAATAAATTCACACATAAATCTAACAAACTCAATGCTATTAAAGCTAATAAACAGAAACTAATACCAAAGACAAGAAAATAAATTATGCACAAAAATCTACTGAACACGCCTACTCATGCATAAAACATTAATAGAAAGTAATATAATCGAAACTTATTCCATACTTTTAAAACTGACGCTGTCAACAAAAGCCGTGACATCAATTAAAAAAAGGTGGCCACGGAGACAGGTGAGTTGCTAAAAGACGCACTGTTTACATCTAGCTTGCATATGGTTTTACCAATGGCTCTAGTCCAAACATGCTGTACAGAAAAACAGCTATATATCATAACAAATCAATGTAAATACTAAGTAGTAACAAATTTCTGTTGTTTTTTTTTTTAATTTTTGGGGGTTACGTAAAATATCTTCTATCTGTATACTAGGGCATATCATAAAGGAAAATTATGTTTTTAGAGTATCTGTATTGTGTGAAAAATTTAGGATCTTAACTCGATTCGAAGTATTTTTAAAATAATGTTTTATCAGCAATTTTCTCAACAACTATGTGGAATAAAGAGGTGAAATTTTGAGGGAGAACTTATAGATTGCAGAGAGAAATATTTATGAATAATTGTGCATCCTTTTATCCATTTTGAAGTTTTAGGGTTATTTATATTAAAATGTTTACATCAGTTTACTGCTTCCAAGATTAAAATGAAGATATAAATTTTATTTGTACTTGTATTTTCTCCATTCTTCATAAGTTAGATGTATTTATACACATTCAATGGTGGTGAAGAATGAGAACAATATCTCTTATAATTTTGCTGGAACTGGTACCACTATCAGGAGAGTTTGCATCGGCAGCGGCAGCGGCAGGATCACAACGTCGCTAATATCTCTCGGCTTACCCTCCCGCCATTCAACCAGACACAGAAGACTCACATTTTGTGACATTGACGACATGTCAAACTGATGTAAAATACATTGCACATTGATATATTTCAAAACGAATGCAAAGAAAAGAAAAAGGTCGTAGTTTGTTAATTAACGATAAGCAATTTGGCAAGTCATACAATAATCTTCCAGTTTTCATGAAGTAATAATGATTAGTATGCCCGTAAATACATTTTCATATCGCCACACACCGGAATAACCATAATCGTATTGTGTAGGTGCTAGATACGTTTCAGTGTACATCTGTGTGAAGTCTTAGATATAGAAGAAGGGTAGCGGATGTTATGTTTCGCCATTCCTGTCTCAACACCACATCGCTAACAGACTGAACCTCGAGACATAGATACTGTGCGTTAGTGACAGCAAATGGAAAATAGTTTAGACTCGTAACATTCATAAGGACACTTGCAAGTTCTAGCTTAGTTATAGTATTTTTATTTTTTTTACTTTATAAATATTATCAAACAAATCAAACAACTACGCTTAATTTGTTAGACGTGTATTGAAGACTAAGCATTGAAAAAAATGTTTACCGTGAATATGTAGAATTTTGACGCGTTTTTCTATGTCCTATGAAGCGTTAGAAGGGATCGATACAAATACACTGCGTCTACTGTAAAACACCCGACGCTTCCGAGGTGGCGGAGAACAGCTAATCCGAAAGGCATACAAGATACAGTATCCTCAGAGTACACTATTCAAATCGAAACATTCGTGAAAGATATGTACACCTCAAATCTTAAGAAGATAAAACCCTACCCTTCGACGGGAAAATACCAAAGGAAACACTAATTTACAGGGAGATAGCTCGAATTGACACCATCAATTAATAACCAATTTCCCAGCATTGTACTTGCAATGAACTTCGTGATGATGGTTATCATTTTAGCATTATGAACATCTTAGACGAAACTGAGCTCGGTGGGTAAGTGGTAACGCTCTGGCGTAACGTTCAGGAGGACGTGGATTCGAATCCCCGTCAGACCATTCAGATGTCGGTTTTACGTGGTTACCAGGAGTCGTTCCAGGCGAATACCGTGATGGTTCCTTCAAACCGCCATGGGCCAGTACCTTCTTGTTCTTTGCTCCCACTCCTTTCCCACCTCTAATGACCGTGATGTCAACGAGGCGGAAATCCAAGATAAAAGATCTAGAAAAGAGGTATGTGAACAAGATCTCATCATGTTTGTCAGTGTGGAATGAAGATTAATGGAAAAAAGGTCATGTTAGAAGATACGCAGAAAAAAAAAAGAATGGTTAGTTTCATACGGTGGTGGAAAAATGATGGATTGCCGGAGTAAAAACTATTTTTGACAAATAATTTTTTACTAAATAGCTCAGTTGACGAGCACCCTTTGGCAAACGTATAGCTAATGGTTTCAGAGTTATTGAGGGCTATGCGATCGTAAAGGAATTGAACTGTGTAGCATATCCACTATCCCCGAATATATATTTAGATGTATATATATTATAATATTAAAATAAATGTATGAATATGCATTGTAAGCAATTGTATTTATGCTCACGGAAATCACAGACGATACTAAGCATGTAAAAAGGGTAGTATAAGTGATGCTAACATCTATGGTTTAGAGTGTGTGCAGAGGTGTGGAGTGTCTCTGGCCGTGAACGGGTGTGAGAGGTCGTGCGCCAAAGTTGTGGCGGCGATCTAATATGAAGTCTGTATGAAGTTAAGACGTCTTATTTGGATAGTAAGAACCCTTGAATGGAACTAAGTAGCTCCTCTGTCCGCGTACGTGGGTTGAATGGCGGTATTTAAGGGCCAAACCGTCTAAAAACCTGTGGACTTTAATTAGTAATACAAATTAATAATATAGAGGAGTATTACAACTGTGAAACATCCATAGTACCTTGTTTTGGAATGATGACATGGTATGAGACCAACATTATGGACCTCAAATATTGCCTGTGAGAAATTTTCGTTCAACACACAAAGTGACTGATATGATAAAGGAGCTGGCTTTACGAGTCATTGGAAGCCAAAGAGTAGATGAAGACAGCGATGAGTTTGTATAACTCAAACTTTGACGATGAAGCCTCGATGAAGTTTTTGCGAAGAATTTGTAATAGTTTGAGGAAGAGAAGAGAGCGAGGGCCCTACCATAAATTAGCACTTTAATAGAGGCCTCAGAAAACAGGCTATGACTGACATAATAATTTAGTTCAAACGCTGAGAAAATGTATAGTGAAACTGCAGATAACCCCATAACTGCATAAATTACGTAACCGAGATTGTCTCTATCTTTCAACCACAAAGGGACTATTCGGTATACTTGATGGGCACAACATAACAATTTTCCACGCTAAACGTTCTTGCTACCTTAAGCACTGTGCTACCAAGTTAAATTTCTAACCAAAAAAAAAAACTGTTACTTGAAGCCTTAGCAATAGTTTTGCACCTGCTTAGTGATTGCTGGTACGTTATTGGTTTTGCAGATATCTATTCGTCAAATAACGTTATTGTGTATTTTATACGGATAGGAAACATGAGTTTACCAACTCTGTGGTGAAATGTTGGAAGTGGGAGTGTAAAAAACATTCGCAGTGAAGGCAATGTAAAATTTTCAATTATGTACTCCCGTTTTGCTGTTGAATGTTTGATGGAACAATTATGGAGATGTGGTAGAACTGCATATTTCAATAACTCTGCAAATTGATTTATTTTTTAATTTCAAATATTTCCCATAAATGAGAAAGAATAGAACTAATAAAGCAGGTACATGTTACGTAAAAAAAGAGGTTTTCCTAGGAATGAAACAAACACTCCAAAACAAATTACTACTGTCGTAATGGAAGCGAGTTAGTGTTACGTTTCCATACGAGCAGAGTTTGGAAGCAAGTCTGTTTGGTTTACTGCGTAGTTGTACGACTAAAACGGATACGGAGAAGCTGATTTTTTGGTTTGTGATAGAAAGCCGTTGTCGATTCAAACATCATAATACCACCACAACTGTGACGTGATTTTTTATCTAGAAATTCCTCCTTTATAATTATTTATCTACTGCACTTAACTGTTTGCTAATGTAAATAAATGTGATAAACATTAAATTACTTGAAATAATCATTTATTCAAATAAATCAATAATTTCTTGTAATTGTAGTTTATTGTGTCATAAATTATTATTTTTATACTGGATAAGCTTTCTATTCAATAAACATTAGGTTTTAAGTTTTCAACAATCTGCAAACGTTTCAGTGTTCAAAACGTTGGTTGATTTACCTAAATGCGACTGCTAATTACTCTGTAGACTGAGTGCATTTCTCAATTTTCTAACTGATTCTTTGTAAAATACAGTCGAAAATTTCTGGTCACATTCCAATGTAGCCGTAGAATTTTTGATCTACTTTGATATATTAAGGAAAAGTAACGTGAATTCTCCTAGAGTTTCCTCTGTTGAATTAATATCACTAATGCCATATTCTTTTTTCTCTGCAACAAAAAGAGCCTTGGTTTGATTAAAATTTTTCGATTTATTCTAAGGTACTATATTTCACAGGACTGAAGAAATAAGTAAATAAAATTTACGTAGTACCAAAAAAATAAAAAATCAAAAAAAATCTAAAAGTAATTTTAAAAAATCGTGGAATCCGAACCCCGAAAGCGTTCTGGTGTACTTCACATTACACGGCAAGCTGTGGCAGAGGTGAAGGTCCGGTTAAGTATTTATATTTGAGTTTTCACATAAAATTCAACATTATCATTATCTGAAGGGTTGTATGTTTAAGTGTATTGTAGCGTGATCTTTGGCGAGTATCCCGTAAAGGAGTGTTCATCTGAGATGGAGTGTGGTCTGTGGCACCTCGCTGTTCTCTGTACGGACAGATTATCACCCCTTGCTCCGTTCCATCGTCACGTAAAGTGTTAAGATATGCCGCAGTTTTTAAGCTTACATCATAAGCTTTGAAGATGTGAAACCCCATCCAATTTGATTCAGTAGTGTTTGGGTGATTTCTGGGCAAAGGAACAGAAACGCTGGGCGCTTACAGCTTAATTTAATTTAATTGCAATGGAGCACAGGTTCCGGTGGCAATTTCCCTACACCCACATCTTCCCCCTATCCTGCACCCACCTACATTTGCCCTCTACAAATTTTATCTTTAAATTCTTTCAACGTTTTAGGTAAATTAATGATATCGATAGAGGATTAATGTGGACAGTGGCGGATTCAGGGGGGGCAGCCCCCCCCCCCCAAAAAGCACCAAGGTCCCCTGACAACATGGATTTTGGGGACCTTTTTTTTTTTTTGCTCTACAGTTTTAATAAGGGCTGCAATCTGGAATAATGAGATTTCTCCGGCGAACCTCTCCTTCCCCGAGTCAAGCCCCCCCCCCCCAAACCAAATCCTAGCCCCCCCCAAAAAACAAAATCCTGGATCCGCCACTGCACGTGGACCTAGAATTTTATGGCTATAATTGGATTGGGCATAGAAGTTATCTAAAATTTGTCTCAAAAAGCTCGGATTTGAGGTTATATGAAGGGTAAGATCAATCACCTAATTAATTTCATGAAGAGAATAATTGTAAGTCACTATTTTTGGGATTTTTTCATATGAAACCATTATATTCTATGTAATTTTCTGGTTTTTCTATGGGAAATACATTCGATTTTTTTTTTTTTTTTTTTTTTTTTTTTTTTTTGGCTTGTGCAGGTTTATTTTGCAAACGAATAAATAAAGAAAGGGAACGTACTAGTGCGCTCGCGTTGGACGCTGCCATTGCACCCGGCGAATAGACAGTGTGAGAAGGTGCCTTCCAAGTCTCCCGTAATGATTGAATTGTTTGCAATTCTTGCGGCTACTGTCAAAACGTCCTATTAACACCGATTATCTTTGCGTTTCAGTTAATACTGATTCTTTGTTATACTTAGTACTTTTTATTCTGCTTTCCACTGGTGGTTTTATGCAAGTTTTGCTTTACGCCAAATAGTTAAACATCGTAATATTCACTGAAATACATAATAACGACAAAGAAAGATAATGTTGGATCTGTTTTAAAACTGATTAAAAACAGTATTTTCAATCAATGATTTCGTTTTGCAACCATCAACCAATTATCAGAAACGAGCGCCTCAAATTATCCAAGTAAAATCCGCAGCGCAACCAACATAGTGACTTTGAATATCCGTAAATACTCGCTAAAATTTCCGCAGATTGGATATAAAAATCCGGAGACTCTCTAAATACTGAAATATTGAAACAATAATTATTGAAGAGAGAGTCAAAATTAAGACTACTTTATTTCGAAGTCTTTATGATCCCAAATAAAAGATAATATTCTACGACGAAAATATGAAATATCTCTGAATATGTTTCCTACAGTATCACTTTCATCACTGCTGCTGCTATACCTACTCGTTTTTTTTTTTTTTTTTTAGAAATATACATTTTCTTTTTGACATCAAATTTAACACATCTACTTTAACAGGAAAATTGAAAAAAGGGGTTGATTTATTAACATTCTCTTATAAAACGTGCTGCTCTACATGTTAAACTACGTTCCCTTTGATTCTCGGAAGACACCTATTTATAATGCCCTGCCAATGCATGTCACCGGGCATAAAGAGTGCGCCGATAGCTTGCATTACGGTCGAATTTAAATCTACAATCCAACAAAATATGAGCTTTTTTTGGTTGAATTGTTGGTTTACACGAGCGGATGAAGGGAAATAATTCACAATTATTAACAATTCTGTAATGCAGTAACACTGTACACCAAGGGAAAAAAAACGAATACAGGAAAAAATCAATAAATAATTAAAGGAGGCAAAAATCTGTTGTTTTTTAACAAAATCCTATTTTTTTTTAAAAGTCCGTATATCTTCGGATAGATCCGTTGAATTGTTAATTACGATTAAGAAGTAATCTACTGGAAACAAACTTCCAGAGTTAATAGAAGAAATTGACGATGGAGACGTTTATGATTGCACCAAGCCGCCAGACTTACCTTCTCCAGAGGTGCCCTTTGATCAGTTACGGATTTTTGAGTTCAGCATAAATTAATCATTTTAACCAGGTTTGTGTTTCGTTCTCCTGTTGCAAAACTGACCATCGTGTATAGGGACACGTTAAAAGGAAGCCATTATACTTTCAATTAACTTGCTGTGGTGCTTAATTAAACGGAATTTACATTTGACCTACAGAGAAACAAGAAATAAATATTCTAGCATCTGTCGAGTGAGTTAGCCTGCGAGGTTGACTTGTGGATTGGCCAATGACGGCAGGAGATGCTTGGATGCCAATTGTTTTTAACACCTTCATGAATGCAAGTTTCCTTCTCACAACTTAGAAACTGTTTATCCGTCTTCATTAAAGTAATTATTTATTAATAATATAGAGAGAGTGCAGCAAGGCAGCGAAAAGCAACTTGAGAATTAGGATGCTATACACATTAAGGAGGTGGAGACATCCTCTATTTGGATGGAGCATGCGCAGGAGTGATGGACTGTCTTTGCCACTACCTCCCTCCTGTTTCTGCTCGCCGGTTTGAGAAGTAGCCTCCAATGTGCGACGTTTGAGCACAATTTGCGAGATCCAAAAACTCAAATATAATTAATTAGATTAGGCATGCAAAAACTTAGGAGAGCCTACGGTAGAATCTAAAAAAATGTTTGTCCATATATACAAAGACATTACACACAGTTATCAAACCTGAAGCCCTGTAGCCAGCGAAACTTTTAACACTATACAGGAAAGGTGACTTCTAAAACATTTTGAAAGAAGAACGCAAAATTATAGGAAAGATCCTTTGCCCAGAAAAAACAGATGACGGATATAGACTTAAATCTCGAAAAGCAACACCGTCAAACCTCGCGGCAGATATCAGGAAACGAAAATTAAGATTTTGTGGACATGTCCACAGACTTCCAGCAATAAGACTCATTCATAAAATTGCGACGTACATAGAACAGCTAAAAACTATGCCCTGGGTCCAACAGATCAAAACAGATCTGGAAAAAGCCCACATAAACTCATCATAAATCATAGACAGACAAACATACAGAAAAAAAATTAACAAATGGGAAGTACCGTCAGGGAATGAAGTCATTAAGAGACCGGGGACGAAGTGGACTGAAGAAAGGAAGAGTATCCACGGCGAAAAAATGAAAGCTGTATGGAAACATAGAAATCGTTAAGGATTTGCGTGTTCCGACGAGGTCCAATTGCAGATAATAATAATAATAATTAATTAGATTAGATGAAGTTAGGCTTTGACAACGATCAATCTAGTTAGTATTCCACCTGTTAAAGATGAACAGAAAAATAGTTTTCCACCTAAAGAAGAAAATTACTCATCCATCTTCACCAATATTTTGTGAAAGAATATAACGACTTTTCTAAAATCAAAGAGATTATGCTCGTGTTGACGAATAATCAGATAGTATCAAGCATGGGGAAATATTAACTGAATTCTACAGAGTGAGATCGATACAGATTCTTCTTCTGGTCCCTATCCGATACGGATGTCGGCGACCATCTAGGCTGTCTTGTCTCTGTAGGTTGATGATCGGATTAACTCCGTAGTTGTCTTGGAGGACCATGTTTAATTTCTTCTTCTACCAGCACAGACACAGATAGCAGACAGTAACTAAGAGCAGACGAATTGTATGAAAAGAGAAATGGTTACGAATTTTGTAGCCATATCTGTAACCGATGGAGTTCTGCTGCATTTCTTGTGCCATATGAATATTGTAAAGAGACCATTTGTTGGCTACCGTTAAGAAAAACGTGAGTTGCCAAAAAAAGGGAGGGGGGAATTATTAAAATCTAAAATAATTCCTGAAAAATGGAAAATTACATATAATGATGATGCTATAAGGGGATCTAATAGGTTACTAACTAGAACCATGAATTTCAGACACAAAATAAAACCTCATTTATTGAGTCTTATGGCCTTACAAGGTCGGGTAGTAATTAACGTTACGTTAAACACAATTAGATCAGCAAAAGCAAGCAATACCCGACGTTTACAATTCGCCGGAGTAAGCAAACAAAACTGAATGAAATATCTCAAACAAGTAATAAAAACAGCAAAGTTAACATTGAAATAACATGGCAACACAGGCCGTCAAATTGAAGCTAACGTTTTACTGTACAAAGGAAAATCCCAGGGGGCGCCGTATAAAGTGAATGAAAAGCATCAAAATTGAATTAACAAACAGCAAGATGCTTAAAAAAAAATTGAATCGAAATATAAATTCAGCTAGCTCAGAATTTAAGTGGCGGGAGCAGAGTCTTAACCCAGGCGTCGCTTAAGGGCACATAAGTCTGTTAAAATCCACTGAATAGTGACCGTCGTTTCTGGTACATTACCATAGAATCATCGCCGTGATGGTGAGCGACAAACACAATGCCACTGCAGCAATGGAAGCTAAATAAGCGGCTACGACCGCGTTATTAGCATAACTTCCAAATAATGGCAAGCATGCCACTCGACATCTCGCTTTCCCAAAGCAAGAAATGATCAACCACAATGATCATCAGAGAGCGTGCCGGGCTGACACGTCTATTCACCAGCTCGTCTTGGACCCAAGTCACGTCCGTTCATCAGCTCGTCTTGGACAGAAGTGATGTCTAAAAATGGCTCCTTCTTCTTCCTCGGCTAGTTGCTCGCCACATGTAAAAGAACTCCACGGAATTAGTATTGTAGACCCCAATAAATGTTCAGGATTGGCTATTTACACATTTCCGTCGTCACGTGTTTAATATCATGCGTCGCATTCGCCGCCTCCTTCGCGCGTTTCCTACGTGGCCTTCGGGGTAGTAGCGGGGTAGGGATAGGTCACCGCCCGATTTCGAACGGGACTCAAGCCGGGCTGTCCCGGCGCCATCGAGTCGCCTCGCTTGCTCCATTGTTCCTCTCTCAACCGCCGAAATGGCAGTTTCTAGCCTTCGATATTCAGCCCTTCTGAGCCATGCGTTTACAGAAAAATTGATTTACAATAAAATATACCTTTGGCCGCCCTGGTTTTAAACATACATTTAACCTATCCAGACAACCCTCATTATTTACAATTAATTACACGTTGCAAGATTAAATAATTAATAAAATTTGAATATAACAAAAAAAGGAATTATGAATATAATTAATAATAATTTAATTATATTCATTGTGGGTGACACTGTCACACCACAATATCTGTTGCCATATTTCAGAGAATTATGTAAGCTATGTACTGTATGAGAAGTGTTAGCTTCGTACGTGCATCACATAATTTTTGAGGAGGAATTTGAGGAGCAATATTAGCCTAACTAATTACGGAAAATATGGTAACTGGGACATGTGGATTAACAGTATTGTACCGAGCGTGGTGGTGTAACGGATATCGTTCTGGCCTCGCATTCGGGAGGACGGCGGTTCGAATCCCCGTCCGGGCATCCAAATTTGGGTTTTCCATGGTTTCCAAAATCACTCCAGGCAAATGCCGGGGTGCTTCCTTAATAATGCCATGGCCGAATTCCTTCTTATTCCTTGCCCCCATCCTTTCCCGTTTCTAAAGACCTCGCTGATGAGAGACGTAAAGCAGTTAAAAAAACAGTATTGTATAATGTGTAATGATTGTATTGTACCTCCACGAATGCCGTACGGTTGCGCTTTAATGCGCAAGGACATATCAGCGAGTTTACTAAAGGTCTTTAACTTAATCCTGTTCGGTGTGACAAGAAATATTCATTCCACATTATGTGAAAAAATTAACATTATTCATTAGAAATAAGTTGCTCAAAATACCTCACTAAATATCCTTAAAGCGCATACCTAAAGCTTACCATTTTGTTTTATAGGAATTAACAACAGATGTGATGTTTCTAAGGTAAATAAAAAAATAATCGGAATATGCGTGTTGAACACGCATACCACATGTTTCTACAGCTTTTATATTATGATTATGTGGGCCAACTTTCGATGGAGATATGAACTAACATATAATGAATGGTCCATGCATTTTCAAGCTGTAATAAAAGTGGTGTGGTTAGATTGATATGAATCGCTACTGGCATTTCGTATTAAAGCTTAAGGTTCGAGTAATCGTACATATTACTTCAAAAAAGTTTTTTTTTTTTTTTTTTTTTTTTTTTTTTTTGCAAGCCATTTATCTTGTGACATTTATATTTAACCTCTTTGTACAGTATTTTTCTGATTAGCATATAATTATTTTTTGTATTAATATTACGTGTTTAACAATGTTTCAATGATGGATAATGTAAATAATTTGAAATGAAATATAAATAGGCTAAATGTAATGAACGGGATAGTAATAGCATCTTAGTTGGTAAGTCTAATAATAATATATCTTTGGCCAAGGAGTCGTGCTCAAGGGCTTACGCGGGAACATGGAGGAAGGAAATATATGGAGGAGAAGTGATGTTAAATCTATGAAGCCGGGTCTAAACTCTCGCGCATGCTCAGTGGCGGCAGCGGCGATATTGCGATCCCAAACAAATGCGAAGTTCACATTGTGTTAGATGCTGTGATTATTTCATTTTGTAATGTGTTTAAGTATTTTATAATACCATCTTGTGTTGCATACGGTTGCAGAAATAGGCAAGAGAGGAAAGAACCTGGAATATCATTTCATAAGTAAGTTGAATTCTAATTATCGTTGTTGAAGTGGGCAGTAAGAATTTCAAACTTTGATGCCTGTCTATAAATATTTAGTCATAGCACTCAATGGGATGACTTTGTTCTCAAATTTTTGTTGGTGCAGTGTAGAAAATCAGTATACCATGCTATTTTGCACATAATAGACTAGCATTACTTTTTAACGAGTGTTGAAAATGAGATTTAAAGGTGTGTTTTACATCGCGATTCTGTGAATTTAGTATTGCGCTTTCTTTCGTCACGTTGCAGTTTATACTGACAGTGTATGATGAAATTAAATGTGTTAAATTATGCTATGCAATCTAGGAATCTTGATGAAGCAAACGATGTTGTTACCGCAAATACAGTTTGCGATTCAAATACGCGTGTGTGGGTGTGTCTGCATAGTTTGATTCTGTAGCAGCAATTTAATGGAGATTGTGGTTAGGTCTAAATGAAGTCTGTTCCATAAGGGACCAAGAATTTTCTATTTCTGTTAGTAATTTCATGAGAACCAAGTTAGTGACAAAACGTATATCGCGATGGAAACTACTTTCACTTCCAGCTATTCCCAATTAAGCTTACGATGTATGGTAACAAGATAATTATTTTTATTCTGGTCTAGGCCGCATTTCAATCTAACCACAAGTGGTAGTAAAAAAACTGAAATACCCATTTTGCATGTCCACCATGTAATTAATTGTGGCTTTAGCAGAATTAATTTTTGGTTCAGGCCCCATATCAACCGAATCCCAGTATATCCCGAAAACTAAACAAGATACTGAAAACTTTTATTCTTTATTTTCGATTTGTCTCGTCGTGTTATATAACAATCGATCATTAAATTTGACTTTTGCTAAATTTTTCTTCTGCATTTCAACTCAAGACACCTCACATTTGATACACTATATCTCGAAAACTAGGCGAGATATCGTTAATTTTTATTCTTTATTTGTTATTTGTCGTTTTAAATAAGAATCCATCATGAAATTTGACTTTGACCATTATTTCTTGTGAATTTCAACCAAAACCTTTTCACGTTTGAGACAGAATATCTCGAAAACTAAGCAGAATATGAAAAAAATTTTTTTTTTATTTGTCTCATCGAGTTACATAATCACCAGATTGTGGCGTTACGTTTATCCCAGAGTCCCCTTGAGGTTTTTGTACATATACCCCGTGTCTGTATGGGTACGGCCTAGGCCCCCACTCCTCCTCCGCCCGGCGTCACTTCAATGCGTGGTGAAGGTCTCTTGCGTCGTCTCCATATATTTCTTTCCTCTATACGCGGGAAGGCTCGCGTACTATCTCTGCGAGTTGTTGTTAAGAGTATAATCTGAACATGTTATATGGAAGACTTTCTTTGTGTGTAAAGTAGAGATTGAGTTTTGGAAAGTATTAAATTGAATGTCGCTATCAATTGAACTGTGTGTTTTGATTTCATGAAGTTATTTTAAGAAATCCTGAATATCGTGTGCATGATTACTAGACACGAGCTGTTCTGCTTGCAGTGTTAGAGGAGGTCAGAGGGCCAACCAGACACAACACTCCGTATTTCTGGTAGTATATTAAGGTTGGCTAATCATCTCCCAGGTTAGCAGTTTGAACTCTCCCTTCGTGTGTAATCGAAATTGATAAATGCGATAATGTTTTAAATATGAAGGTCTCCGCTTTGGTAATATTATATTTGAAGCAAGGAATTTTTTCCGAATTTGACCTTAGAGGGTAAAAGTATCATTATTTCTAAAACCTGTCTTTTTTTATTGCCACGAGTCATTTGTCTCCCTAGATACCTAACCGAAATCGATAACTGAAATATTATTTTAAAGATTAACGTCTCCGCTTTCATCACATCACACTTTAAGAAAGGAATTTTTCCGAATTCAATCCTTAAAGGGCTAAAGTATTCACTACGGAGGTCACGCGTATGGCTTTAGCCGAAAGCTAATACAGCCTATGAGACAGTTCAAAGCCCAGCCGATAACAATTGATCGCGTTACCACTAGATAGCAGCATCGCATATCACACCAGGAGATATAGATATAATGTGTGTAATTTGTCCAATTAATTGTATTTTGGTGAGTTCTGGAACACTTCGGCTTCCGGGCAGTAATAGCTTCAGGTGTTTAAATAAAAGTATAGAGCTGTAGGATAACACACATCGGGTGCAATAAGACAGATATATCGCTGCAAATGAGCCACTTCTTCTTTCAAGCTACAGCAAACCACCAATCTCGATATTCATCTTAGTTCATTCTCGAAATTTTCGCACGAGTCGGTAGTGTTTCGCTATACAGTTGTTGTATAAGCATTTTATTTGCAAAATTTCCGCACAGATCATCTAGTTATTTTGATAACAGTAAATTTCTTTCATTGGTGTCATGTTGCTGTCATTATTTCAGGTGTACGTAAGTAGTTCAAACAGTGTCACGATATAAAGTACCACCAATATTTCTCAAGCTTTCGTACGAATGCATAGCACTGTATTAGGATCTTCATTACATAAGGTAATAACAATACTTGAATGATGGGTGTTAGCAAGTATGTAACCTTACTGAAGCATTTATTTATGCTACCTTTGGTTAAAATTATATCTTTGGCGAGATTGTAACAGGGGGAAAATGTTTGATTTTCGTTTTCTTCAGCTGTTAAACCGGGAAAAATTAATGGCTTAATTGCATAAGAACAGAAGAACTGTTCAAATTAAGAAAATTGAATCATAAAATGGGAAAAGATCCAAAAGATTGAGTAACAACATTGAAAAAAAAAAATGTTATGAAACATATGGTAGATTCCTAAAAAAAATTAAATAAATAATTCGGAACTGTCACATATGAATCAAAATCAACAGTCTCACAGCTCGTACAATTCACTGATTCCAACCCAATGGTTCGTTTGTGGCAGAGTACACTAAACTATTTCCTTCAATGTTTGTCTACGAATCAGTTTTGAAATTAATGGCGAGCTCGGTGAATGTGCGGTAACGCTCGGGACTGGCATTCGAGAGGACGTGGTTCAAAACCCCGTCAGGCCATCGGTTTTTCATGATTTCCAAAAATCACTCCAGGCGAATGCCGGGAAGGTTGCTTGAAAATGTAATGGCCGAAATCTATCCAATTCTTTATCCACAATCCTCTCCCGCCTCTAACGACCTGGACGACAAGACGTAGCGCCAAAAGCAAAAAAATTAAAAAGTGAAGTTAATAACATACTTTTTGCAAATGATACAAAGCTGGTGGAATTATGAAGTCGAATGTTAGTTATATAATAATATGAAAATAAATAAATAAAAAAAAAAAGCTTGATGTATCTCACCAATACAGAATTTTGTTGAACGTTTCTATTAGGTTCCATCATCTTGAATTTTTTCCAAATTTTCGCTGTTATGATTGGAAGATTATAGGAGAAACATTGCTTTTTTATGACTTTGGATGTTCATATCTCGTGGAACATAGCAGTGAAATAATAATTTCTTACAACGATATGGATTACATTTACCAATAGAACTGTTCAACGATACGACACTTGATGGGGTGGATGATTTTTTTTTTTCAGATATCACTTTTTTGGGATGAAGATAGTCTTATTTATTGTTACTATTATTATGTAACTACTGATATGTTTTTCTGACAACGGAATACATCTTAGTGTGATATTTCATCACAAGTGGTGCAAAAATGACGAATGTACGACACTGTGATTCACGGAGGGGCATGAAATTATAAGTATCGTTTTTAATTATGAAGAACGCTATGCCTTCCCCACATTTAAATTATTCTGCACATTGTGCCGGACTCTGCAATGAGACTTAATGGAACTGAAGGTAACTATAACAACTTTAATTGTATGACACAGTCTGATACTACAATCTAACATCATTACAACCATTAATTTCTGTCGTTAAGAGAAAATATATCAAGGTCTAATGATGTTTTCTTCTTTAGTATAAAATTAATGTACGCCTCATATATCGAATTCATTGACCACATTTTTCAAGTGCAAACAATAATAATAATAATAAATAAATAAAACAAAAATCATTAAAATTACTTGAAAGATCTGTTGCGATTTACGGCGAAGTAGTCATTCGAAATTTAAACGTTCGTATTAGTTTTCTGTACTTTGTGCCAGAACATCTATCATCGGCCTGTAACATCGGAAATAATAATAAAGTCGTAACTTTTTTTTTTTTTTTGCTATTTCCCGACCCCGGTAATGGATTTCTTTTTAGTACACGAAAAAAATAATTCACTCCTATGAAGTTTCTTAAGTTTTGTAGTGGCGGTCAGTCATCGTGCTTCCTTTCCCATCTGTCGTAAACTCGCATGACTCGCATGACTCTTGCATGACTTTTCAAAATGTAAACATAGTTTTCGCAAACTGAAATAATGACAGAATTATTCAATATTAGGAGGTGTAAATTAATAATCTCCCTCTAGAAATTCATATACTTTCTCTAGAATTCTATTTAAAAAAATATATTATGGTGATTTATCGAGTAGAGTTTCTCTTCTCAATTCGTCAAATAAACACTAAGATGACTAGGTCACTAGTAAATTGATTACGTAGGGAACGGCTATATTTATATAAAAGTGTTATTATAATAATGTAAATGTCATCCTATTAGCAAAGAAAGGACAAATAAAAAGCAAACACTTTCGTGGGGATCAGGAAACTAAAACACACTGTGTAGAATAACAGATATGATATCCTACAATTATATTATATATTTTAATAATTAGTATCCTTCAATTTGGTGTTCCTTGGCTCACGTTAGTTGGTTTACTCTGAGGAACAATGGAGTGTTTCCGTAGAAACGGGTATCTACGAGGGGGGTTTGCCTAGTTAGATTGTTAATTAAGTTGGAGCAACTATTCACAAAATTATATTCGCTACCACAAAGCTATATTCATGAGAGAGCAGAAGAAATATTAACACACATACAAAAGGACTATACATGCAAATCTTTATAAAAGCAGTTAAATCAAAGAAGTCCGATTTGTAATCGATGCGATTTTTATGTTGGAATTAATTAAAAGTGCTTTTGACTGTCTAAAGTATCCGACTTTCATTTTTATTATACTTAGGCGACCATGACATTTATCAAATAAAAAAAAGTATCAACAGCTAAACTACGAATTCGAGAAGAATGAAAAACGGGAAATCCTACAACTGGGTGTATCGCGGAGTTAGGGAGCCTGCATAATCTATGTGGCTTGGTCTAAAGGGGGCGGGGATTGGCTGAAAGCTACACTGGACTACGTGAGGGGGGGGGGGGGAGGGGAGGAAGTTCCATGCCAGTCCACGTAGCCTTTCATTCATATTATTTGTCACAGTTAAATTAGTTACAGAACACGCAACAGCATGTCAATATTTATTTCTGTCATTTAATTATCTGCGTATGTAATTTAGAATAGTCTGATATGAGAAAACAGTTAATAGGAAAAGAAAGCTACGTGCTACGTGGGGATGGGTGGGGGGCTAGGGTCGGGCTACGTGGAGAGGAGAGGGGGGGGGGGTTCACAGCAGGTCAAAATGGAGCTACCTGGTTTACGGACGCTCCCTTACTAAAGTGGCGCACGTGCAACAGAAGTTGTCGTATTTTACATCTTGGTTTGTTTGATTTCCTTGTTGACCTATAATAACCAACAGGAGGATTATCCTTCCCTTTGTAAAGAAAAATTAGGCGATTAATGCTGATTACATCTTTCGAATGTCACTAGAAGGCTGGAAAACAGAATATTGTGCCTATTTATTTATCGTATGGTCACAGAAAAGTAGTCTACATCAAATCTATTACAAAATATGTTGATTACATTCGAATTACTAGGAAAAACTGCACGAGAAAGACTGCTAAATTCCCACGGTATGCCCTAAGAACACACTTCAACAAGACAGGATACCCAGTCTTTCTGCTCCACAATCACACTCAGAAGAGTCCAACCAGCCATATGTAAAGAAGAAATCAGCGGATCTGTCATGTATGGTGCGCATCATTCTGCCTAAAAAATTAAAAAAAAAAAAAAACCACCTTCAAATATCTTGAAAACACTGTGAACTCTTAGCTACTGTGTTACCTTATCATTTATTACTCGTATCACTACTTTGTGTTCAAAATCCTGGAAATGCCGTACGTGGACCATAAAAGAAAAAGATCTATTTTGTCTCTTGTTTTACTTGTCATGTTAATATTTGTAGTTGTATGGAATGATTTGCGAGCATTGATACGAAAGTAAATTTATTTATAAATAAAGTATTCAATAGTCGATTATTTACAAGTAATAATTTACAATGATAACAACTTGTTTTGCAAAGTAATCTTTTGACGGTGAATCTGCATCGCCGATCATTTAAAATAATACAGTGTATTTTCTGCATAGCCCGATGATCCTAACAGTTTAAGAAAGACGAATGTGGTAACCTGTTAACGTGCAAAGTGAGACTAAGAATGTACAATGAATAAGAAGATTAGTCTCGAATTATGCTGTTTCATATCAAATTTTAACAGTGCTCTTTAATTCATTCTAAAATGTAACAGAACTGGGGGATATTTCTGTTCACATCCCGATAATTTAAACAAAAGAAATATTCTACGGTTGTAGTTTATATAGTGAGTAAACAATATTTTTATAACCATCTCAATAATTAAATAACACTGCTAAACTAGGTAAAATTATCACTAGCTCATTGGAACCTTTTTTTTCCTTAGTTTTCCTAGTCACGGTATCCATCCCATCCAGTCATACATATGTTCCTATTAAAGACGCGCTGATTAGTTTAGCCAGACTTCCTCTTGCATTTTTTTTTAAATGACTTATAAAGCATTTTCTCCCGACTTAATCATCTCTTTTTTTCCTGTAACTCTCTCTTCTTTCATCTGCTTTAGTGAACAAGCACTTATATAAATTCAGAAACTTCAAAATCACCTATTTTTAATACAAAACTGATTTTTATCTTATTATTGAAAAACTTTTGTATTTATGTTGAGAAATGTATATAAATATATATCTCATTTGATTCCTGAACCACCTACATTCATTTAAAGATTAAGATTTCTGAGTGAATTTAGAGATTTCTAAAATGCTTATAACTTTCATTTTTCTTTTAAAAAATTTGTTCCATGTGAATTTCATTTCCGGTAATCAAAAATTGGCATCATCAGGCTCTAAAATGTAAAAGTCAAATCAAATATTCCAATTTTATAACCTCGAGCTGCTTGGATTGTGGTATAACTTTAATAAGATTTCATTATAAAAATTTAATAACATCTTAAAATAAACACGAAAGTTTTTTACAATTTATATTCATCGCTTTGATTTCAGCTTTACTTAACACTGCACTTAATGATCCTCATAAGTAATTTTGATTTTTTACGTTTTTTTAATGAACATTCTGGGAGACCGAGTGTAGGGACAGTAGACTCGAGGAAAGAGTAATGGAAGGAAATAGACCGATACTTGTCTCCGGGATTGTTAACGGGACCCAATTCGAGGTATTTGTGGAAATCTGAAGAGTCAAATTTGGATCTGAACCACTTCTGGATGAATATTAGGGCCGTTATCACGAGATTGTTGCTGATTTTTTTTCCTTTAATTATTGTGGTCTTGCCAGAAACATCTACTTGTAATCAGGTAAAAGTATTACATAAATATTTTCTCTATTTTTTTTAAATATATGTACCAACCTTGAAGACATGGCCACTTCAGTGCATTTTCGGTAGCTTCACGGTACGCCTAGTATTATGAGACAATGCGAACTTGAGCATGTGCTTTACAGGCTGATATCCGCAATCAAACTTGATCATCCATCATTGATGTAGCACCATATGGGCCATATGACATTAGTTCTGGTCTGCCCCGAACAGTACCATGTCATACGGTGCTCGCAGTAGCCAGGTGCTATGCGTTTAATACGTATTCGTCATCATACCAAAATATTGGAAGATTATGTGTCAAAGAGTTGCGACCTTGCCTTTTCAAATGGAACTTTTAGCTTCTATGATCTTGGTAGAAGAGTCATTTTTGTTTCAAGTCGCTGCATAGCAAATTTGAGAACATGTCAAATGATGAACCCTGCAAAAATTTAGTCCTCTCCTTACCTGTCACCAATTATATGAGTTTATTTAAGCGTGATATTGACAGTCAGTGATTTAAATCCGCCCTTTTTTTCCTTGAAAATTTCACATTTCCGAATTAATTAAGAACATCCTGATATAAGAAAATTAAATTCGTTTTCTTTCAGCCTGGTGCAAGAGTTTCGATTTGCTCCGTTTCCTGTCTCATTTATAACTGGACCTAAATTTTAACGTTGGATCAGCACCTTAACAACGGAAAGGTCCAAAAAATTCATGAACGCTCCAAGATTCGAAACTGGACCTAAATTGTACAAGCAACTAGACTGACGATCGAATTTACATTGAAGTTGTAATTTAGAAACCATTTTTACAGCGTTGTTCAGAAATGTTATGCTTATTTTCAAACTGCCATTGCCCGTTACTTCATTCCAGTGAAATTTTAGATTTGTGCTATTAAGTTTACAGATAAAATATCAAAGGTTGTAAATATTATCCGCCAGACATTACAGCTTCTTCACGAAGTGTCTCTGAAAACAATGTTGGAAATGTTAATATTTAGGCCCTTTTCCTTAGTTGCTTTAATAATAATGGGTTTTTAATGGTTCGTTTTTATCCGTCAGCTAGAATAAAACTACGTTTTGGCATGCCAGTTTCGTTTTTTTTTTTTTTTTTATTAACATTTCAGTCGGGCAGGAAAGTTCCATCCAGTCTTTGTTTACTTCATGTGTTTACACACGCACTGAAGTGTACTGTAATGCAAAGCAAGTTTAATTTTATTTAAGCACACTATTACCTACTGCATGTTATGTTTCCGTAATAACCAACACGCATTTGTAATTGTTTATGCAGAAATTATACTGCACATTACGCGTATCAACAAACTTTGTTGGAAAACAAACTCCTGGTAATATTAATTAAGTCCTGCCTGAATAACCGTGTCCAAAAACATGCAATTTCTTTATTTAGTGTGGTTAATTGTGATATTATTTTGTTACTTAAACCTTTTCTCTGAATCATTTACTGGGTAAGCTCATCAAGGCTTCGTAATCATAGTATAACAGTATGTCCATACAGAAAATGCCTCCTGCAGTTAGGAATATTAATTTTTAAATGATCACGAGGTTAATTTACCGGAAAATAGTAGAATTAACTGTGTAATGTAATTCCTGCTTATTCTACGAAAGAATAACTTTTGAAACTTCTCTGGATGAGGTAGTAAAGGTAGACTTCATCAACACAATTCAAAGAAGTGATTTCTTTCCACCTATAGAATTATTACCCACTTGAATAAAAAAATAATTATAATCTTTCTTTAGACGCAATTACGCTTTTCGCTTATTCAAAGATCAGTGATATTCTGGTAGATAAGTCAAAATCACAGGAATGTTTTTCACGAGGATCTGGTAGATCGGAAAGTCTCCGACTATACACTTGTATCCCGGTGCATATATCAATTAACATGCCAACAGTGTAAAGCAATATATTGGCCAGACTCCAGAAACTTTAACATAAGGTATAAAGAGCATATAAGAGCAATAACATGCACAAACCATTCTACTTTCGCTGACATTCACTAGACCATAACCACCCCCCTACTTCCCTACAGACAGACATGAGGATATTAAAAATTAACAATCACAGACAACACTTGTTAACAATTCAAGAATGCTACCAAATACACAAAGCCATAGGAATGGGAAAATCACTATTGAATGAATTCGCCCAATTTAACCAATAAAACACTGTTTAACTCACTAAAAATAAACACTACACAGGGAAACTAATACAAACTATTCAACTCAATAAAAATAACCACCACACACTCACATACACAAAACAGCTGATGAAAACAGAGAAATAATTTAATACAGCAACACAGATACAATAACAAACAAAAAAGAAAACAAAGTTGGTAGCACTGCATTTCATCAAAACAACATGTATATAATGTAGCAGACAAACGAAACAAGAAGTTTGCAGTTGCAATGGATACAATGCCAGTGTTTATTCAGTATCATGTGTAAAACAGTTTTTATAATTGTGAAATAGAAGATCTGTAAGATGCATAAAGTGCTGTTCCAGATCGTCATGTAAATACCATCACCCTAGCTGTAAGTACAATGTAAATATGTATATAATAATTTATAATTCCTCTGTCAAATGCAACATATCACATGTAAAAACAAATTCACAGCCACTGACGATGCCCCACACCATAAGGGCGAAACGCGTATGAAAATAAAGAAAACAGTAACATCAACAGTTGTTCCAGACGGAATTTTGATTTATAATCTATTATCCAACAACTGCGGAAGATAGCCTACAACCAGATTTGAATTTGGATCAAGTTTATATCGTGATGCATGATGGTATTGAAATACAATACCGGGGAATATATTAAATGGCATTTGATTCAAGCTTTGATTTTCTAGTCGGCAATATTAGCTGAGATTGTGGTTAGGCCTGGAGCAAGTTGACAACTGAAACTTTTTTCAACATCACAAGAGACGAGAAATTAAAGCACATTGAGCTTTATTTTATAACAATTCTATTTAGATAAGCAACTTAAAACAAATTAATTGCCAGAACTCTCTGTTAAATCCATCATTTTTAACGGGTTTTGTGGCTAGTAATAATATAAAACACCGAAAACTCCTTATTAATACTGAGTTAAATTAATACGTGCAGTGGAAATAACGAGGCAGTAGTACATAAAAATAATCAGCGAAATTACGCTAGCAAATTATACGGTCTGGGGCAAAATAGGTTATGTTACAGGATTTATAAATGCAGCCTATCGACATTCGGCTTTTTAATGGATGAGGCGATGACGCGCATCGTGATTTTAACAGCACTGTAACTAAAGAACAAAGCTTACTCGTTGTAATAACCGAGGGAAATAGCCTCCATTTGCCTGTTACTACACTGTGTCGGCAACGTGTTTGTATGCAGTAATTAAGTGCCAATTTAAAAAGGGGTCTGGTGGCTCAGAGGTCCCCGGTTCTGTTCCCGGTCGTAACTGGGATTTTCACCTTCGGCACAGCGTTCTGTGTAATGTGAAGTAAGCTTCAACTCTTTCGTATTTCGGATTGCAGGTTAAATTTTATGTCCCCTATATTCAGTAGGATTACCACTTTAGATTAAGGTGGTCTACGATTGGGGCGGAATGCGCAGCCTATACAAACCTTGCCACCACTCTAGCCTTTACTTTGTAACGTTTCCAGGTCTAACCTGTTTGATTTTAAGCAGCTGTTTATGCATATTTAATAATTTCGTTGATTATATTGTCTTTATTATGAATTTAACTGGTGTAAAATAAATGTATAAATGTAAATAAAACTAAGCGTGTCTTAACCTGACCGTTTACTATAACATCATCATGACCAACCATGCGGAATGTGTAGGTATTTACTTTTAAAATATCATAAAAAATTAAAACATTCTTAATAAAACAACATCAGTGGCCGTTAGTTTATGGAATTGAATATTCTATAATAACATTGGAAATGATATATTTGGAATTGATCAATACAAAATTAATGCAGTACAATAGATATTCATCTGACTTTATAAAAATAAATACCATATAGCAAAATATAATATATATCTACAAAAGCGACGCACAATATTATATGGACCTAATGATCATAATTTACTTGAGGCTTTCTAACCAATTTGAAGTATAATCAGTATAGTTAGATCTCAAGGTTAACATTCGTGACAACTGTGCTATCTTTATTGTTCGGCAATGAAACTCTTATCGGGTGCATTTTTCCACTAAGGGAATAAATTGGGTGGTTTCTTCGATGGAAATGCTCATGGTCAAACACTCGTCATTAAAGTTCGATGGAGTCTATTACCGTAAAAATGGTGCGCCTCTTTCACGAAGTCGTTGCCTTATCAGTGGTCCGCACTCCCACACCACCATATGGGAATCTATAAATTCAGAGTCCAAAGTCAAAATATCAGTCTGATAGTAACTCTTTCAACTCAAAATGTGGTCGCCTATGTTAAGCTCTCAGTTCGGCATTCCGACCAGCCACATAGACTGCTCGATACCGAAGATTCCCGATTTCTGGCCTCCACTGTTCCGATGTCAAATCTCTCATCCAGTCTCCTCTTACGTTCTCCAATCTTGTCCGAATTTTTTTAATTATGGCTTTACGATTCGTCGACGTCGAGGTCATTAGGGGCGGGATGGGACTGGGCCAAGGCCTTTTGAAGGAAGCATCCCGGCATTCACCCGTAGTGATTTTGGGAAACCATACGAAATCTTCCTACTCGCCATCCGGGTACACTACATATGTGGACAGAATTTTTAAACAAAATGATAACAAATTCTTAACAAATTCCTTAATTGGTAAAAGATTTTATCTCTACCAGACGCTAACGAAATTATCAGAGCCCCTTTACCGTGATTGGCAGTGCGTTTTCGCGTTATTTCTGCGATCATCGTAACTGTTCGGGAATAGCCTTTCTCACTCACAAATATGAAATGTGTTTTTCTAACTCATAACGTGTGGGAAACTGCGAATCCCTATGTAGTCACTGCCATTCATTTATTACTGCAGCTTAGAGGCGGCAACAAATCTTTGCAAATTGACACGTTAAACCAATCATACTTTTCAAACGTAATGGCCAAAAGATCGAACATGCTTGTCACCCGGCTTGCGGGAGACATTCATACTCATCGCCTTTGTGTATTGGCAAGGACACAGACCCCTGTTCTCTGGTATTGTGGTATGCTATTGTGGTAGGTGCCTCTTGGTCCGGGAGCAGTATCCCTCGCTGATTAATTACTTAGCGTTGTTCAGTTACGTGTCAAGGACGGACATCTCAGATTCTCTCACGCACGATACCTATCCTGCTAATTATCGCGCGCTCCAGTGCCTTATTGCGCATCCCATTTCAAGCTACTATTAAACTACTAGTGTAAGCCCGTGACCGTTTTATTGAGTATCGTCACGGGTCTAGAACAGCACCAGTTTTTAGGGTAAAAGATTATGACAGGTTGACCAGATCTCACCAAATATGAACTTGACCTGTGTTTCACCATAAGGGCGAATAAAATTTATTGAGCGTGAAGAACTCAGAAGTACACTCCTGGAAATTGAAATAAGAACACATTGACGCCGGTGTGTAAGACCCACCATACTTGCTCCGGACACTACGAGAGGGCTCTACAAGCAATGATAAAACGCACGGCACAGCGGACACACCAGGAACAGCAGTGTTGGCCGTCGAAGGGCGCTAGCTGCGCAGCGGTTGGGCACCGCCGCAGTCAGTATGAGCCAGTTTGCCGTGGCATACGGAGCTCCATTTCAGTCTTTAACACTGGTAGCATGCCGCGACAGCGTGTACGTGAACCGTATGTGCAGCTGACGGACTTTGAGCGAGGGCGTATAGTGGGCATGCGGGAGGCCGGGTGGACGTACCGCCGAATTGCTCAACATGTGGGGCGCGAGGTCTCCACAGTACATCGATGTTGTCGCCAGTGGTCGGCGGAAGGTGCACGTGCCCGTCGACCTGGGTCCGGACAGCAGCGACGCACGGAAGCACGCCAAGACCGTCGCATCCTACGCAGTGCCGTAGGGGACCGCACCGCCACTTCCCGGCAAATTAGGGACACTGTTGCTCCTGGGGTATCAGAGAGGACCATTCGCAACCGTCTCCATGAAGCTGGGCTACGGTCCCGCGCACAGTTAGGTCGTCTTCCGCTCACGCCCCAACATCGTGCAACCCGCCTCCAGTGGTGTCGCGACAGGCGTGTATGGAGGGACGAATGGAGACGTGTCGTCTTCAGTGATGAGAGTCGCTTCTGCCTTGGTGCCAATGATGGTCGTATGCGTGTTTGGCGCCGTGCAGGTGAGCGCCACAATCAGGACTGCATACGACCGAGGCACACAGGGCCAACACCCGGCATCATGGTGTGGGGAGCGATCTCCTACACTGGCCGTACACCTCTGGTGATCGTCGAGGGGACACTGAACAGTGCACGGTACATTCAAACCGACATCGAACCCATCGTTCTACCATCCCTAGACCGGCAAGGGAACATGCTGTTCCAACAGGACAATACACGTCCACATGTATCCCGTGCCACCCAACGTGCTCTAGAAGGTGTAAGTCAACTACCCTGGCCAGCGAGATCTCCGGATCTGTCCCCCTTGAGCATGTTTGGGACTGGATGAAACGTCGTCTCACGCGGTCTGCACGTCCAGCACGAACGCTGGTCCAGCTGAGGCGCCAGGTGGAAATGGCTTGGCATGCCGTTCCACAGGACTACATCCAGCACCTCTACGATCGTCTGCATGGGAGAATTGCAGCCTGAATTGCTGCGAAAGGAGGATATACACGGTACTAGTGCCGACATTGTGCATGCTCTGTTGCCTGTGTCTATGTGCCTATGGTTCTGTCTGTGTGATCATGTGTTGTATCTGACCCCAGGAATGTGTATATAAAGTTTCCCATTCCTGGGACAATGAATTCACGGTGTTCTTATTTCAATTTCCAGGAGTGTATTAATAAAAGTTGGTATTAAACACGGAAATGGACGATCGCGCAATCGTATAATTGTTTCAAAGGTTGTAGACTCGAACTTGCTTAAATAAAATTGTATTTGACGCTTAAATTTCACTCTGTAAATTTTTTAAAAAAATCCTGTTTGCTTCGAAAGCATCAGGTTGTTTTTTTTTTAATTGAGATTGGGCAGAAACTCATAATGTAATCATTGGTCATAGTTTCTGTAACGGGCAGACAACCTAATAACATCCCATATTATTAAACAGTTGAGCAAGTCCGAAGAAATGAGTTGCCAGAATACTCGGTTCGGTAAAATATTTGGTCTGATGTCCACTGTTAATAACCTAATAACTCACGTGCAGTGAACATGAATAAATACAATTAGCGAAAGTGGTCAGTACGTAAATAGCAAATAAACCGTAAAGCATAAACTTTGGTCAAGCAGCAACATTAGTGAAAGTTTTAATTAAATGAATTTTAGCCTCGGCCGGCATGACAATTGCAATTCGTGGTTTCATCAGAGACCATGAGTAATTTAATTTTATTTTTTTAGAGTTTTTTGTGTGCATTCATTAGCAGCTGAAAAGCAGACCCACGGTTTTTGAGCCGTAAAATTTATCGATATTTTTTTAACTTTAATGTTAATCAAACTTAATTAATGTATTATGGCAATTAGTTTGGTAGCAGTTCCTTAATTAATAAGTTTTGGACATAACCTCAGATTTCTTCTAATGATATCTCTGGTCGCTGTTAATTTGCGAGCGAGGGCTGACACGTGATACCGTTCTCCAGCCAATTGCTATCGAGGTGAGTGAGTTGGTGAGCTGAGCTTAGGAATTATAGGAGTAATCTATCATTACAACCTTTACCTTATTTTTTCAACAATGCTACTATATCGAGCACCTAACCACGATGTTGCAATACGAGTAAAAAACCCAAGAAACGAGTAATCAGTGACCGAATTTGGTAGGCCTTTTGACTATGCCTCGCTCTAGATACATCTACGTAAGATTTTTTTTATTCCTCATGATTTTACGCCTCTTTGACGTCGACGTCATTAGAAGCTGGAAAGTATTGCGGGAAATTACATTATGGAATTCGGCTTTCCGCTTTCGAAGGAATCATTCCGACATTCGCCTGAAGTGTTTTAAGTAAACCATTGAAAACCGAAATCTGGATGGACGGACCGGGATTCTAACCTGCGTCCTCCCGAATGCGAGGCCAGAACATTATCACTCACCTACCACACTCGTTTTACATTAAGGATTAGTTAACTGGCGAGCGGTGAATTCAATTGAAGATATAGAACAATAGTTCTCAATACTTCGCCCAGAAATACAGGGTCCGGCAATAAAACCTCCCTCATTTTAATGTGTTGTCACATAAAAACTAAATATGATAGAGAATAATTACTTTTATTTATGAAAAATGCATACTTTGCCATTTTTAATTATTTGGTTTTAAAAATTATATCTGCCCTCCATTGTTGACACATTGAAAAAGTCTATCCAGAAAGTTCTCCATACATTTTCGCGTCATTTCTCTTGGAATGGCTGCCAATTCTTGGGTAATGGCCTCTTTAAGTGCTTGCAGTGTTGTGGGACGATGTTTGTACACTATAGGCTTTAAGTGTCCCCAAAGATTGGTGAATGTTGCATAGACACACTCACACGCGCCAAATTTTCCGGCGTTGTTGCATTCCGAGGACGGCCTGTAGTTTTTTTTTTAGTGCTGAACCTGTCTTTCTAAAGATTGACACCCACAGTTGAATAGTTTTTCTATTCGGGACACGATCATGTAGGCCAAGTTCGAATCGTCTCCGAAAATCTGAGAACAACTGTTACGAATAAATTCGTCCACAACAAACGCACGATGATCACCAAGCCATGCCATGGCGCACACTGAAAATGGCAGGTACACCTCTTTAAAACAAAACACATTCCACATCAGTATCCTTACTACAACCCGCACGCCGCCTACGTGAAATGTGGGAGGTTTTATTGCCGGACCCTGTATAAGTACCATGTAGAAATTCACCATTCTTTTTGCAGAAGCGGTACAAAATTCTCCTTCATCGACAAGGTGTCCATATGAAACCTCCCTGATTTCAAAGTACAATATAAATTAAACTGTTAAACTTAGAATCTTCCAGTTTGCACCATCTTGTAAAGCAACTCAAAAAGTTTCTTGTGTAATTTTCCCTGAGTTAGTGCTTTAATTGTTCTTCGGTTGTTCAATAATTATCTAGTACTTCACAAAAGAGTGTCCAGTGAGTGGTATCATCAATAGCTATCCAAAGAAATTTCCGTCATGAGCCACTAGATGTAAAGACCTTTAAGGCTTGGTCTGACAAATTTCTAGCCACTGGGAGTGTAAACAGGTATTCAGGTTTGTGAGTTCTTTTACAGAACATTTCCACAGCGATGGATAGAACGAGATGGGCCGACCAAGTGCCACCGTGATCCCTAGACATAAACTCTCTGAATTTTTCTTATGGGGTTATGTGAAAAGAAATTGTGTATACGTAACATGTACGTGATGTTTGTGATCTCACGCAGAAGAACTGTGGATGCAATCGGTTTCATCACTCCAGACATGTTAGGATGCATTTGGGTTGATATTGAGTATCGCATAGACATCTGAGATCTACGAAAGGAGCACACGGAGAAGAGTATTGATTGTTTTTGTAAAACTTTTTGAGTTGCTTTACGCGTTGGTGACTACCGCAAAGTTCTTTGTTAATAGTTTATTTTATATTGTACTTTTAAATCAGCGAGGTCTCACGTAGACATTCTGTTTAACTATTGAAGTAACGTCACTGCTTTTCTCACAACACTGAAAGCTATAATAAACCTTGGCAATGTTCGCTACCGTATTCATTGAAATGTAAAAAGTTGTATGATTGAAATTACATACTGAACCACAGATGAAGCCGAAAGTAGAGATTATGGAAATATTTTTATATTTCACTTTTTCTGTAGTAACGAAAACTGGATTATATTACTCTGTTGTAAAAATTCTTGGCCTCAAATATAGGTGACGTGGCTAGAGAAAAACCCCAAACATGGAACTTCACAAATTACTTTACAAACATTTGATTCCCAAGACATTTTCTGCAATTCTTTTTCTGTACGACTTTGAATAATTGGCACCATCAGCCTTGGTCAAGACCGAACCAAGTGTTTCCACAAGTTTACATGTTGCTTTTTACTGACAATAAGCTACTTGAAGGGATTCGAATTGAGTATATTAGTTTGTGGGTGTGTGGTGGTTTTTTTTTTTTTTTTTTTTTTTTTTTTTTTTTTTTTTTTGAGGCAACTTTTTAATTTTTGACAACGGAAACTGACCATCATAAAAAAAAGATAAGTACGAAAATACAATTAGGAATAAATAAGTATTTTACTTTCTCACATATATCCTTTAGAACGCGAATTAAACTTGTAATTAGCATGCATCAGTTATGTATTTTGGACTGGTACTGAAAATTATATCTTTATTCATTTGTGGAGTTATCCATAGGAAAATTGTGCTACCAAAGAGAAGAGCTCTTGTATGATCACTCATTCATATCTAATTTTTTGACATAGATATTATAAGACGCCGTTTAAGTTTATTAACTGAAAAAATAGCATAATTTAAATGGAGGCCATTATCCTCAACGAATAATTCAGTTGCAAGTTATTCATTACTATCCTTGGCTTCAGCAAAAGAAAGACCGGCTCATATCAGGGAAATGCGAGACCAGTTGCTGATGGGAAATGCCTTCAACAGTTACCATTTAAGGACCTTTTTACACACGCTCTGACGTAAAATGTACATCATGAGCTTACGTTCATCGTTAACACACACTCCAGCAAATGAATTTGGATCCTTAGTGTTACCTTTTCACCGTTTCAATGTTTTTTTAATGTTTCTGCGTTAGGTAAGGCACCTGGCGGTATTCAGTTTTTATGATTCTACTAGCAGTTTAGAAGGATTTTATACCGTGCAAGACAGCAGTGCTGCTTGGAATGATCATATGAAATGCGAAGATAGAGAGTGGTAATTTACAAGATTCACCACTTCTAATAAAGGTACAACTGTCTGATGGCAATTGCGGCAGAAAAGTTTACAAAAAAATCAATATTCCACACCCGTAAGTTCCCACCCTTCTACTTCATCTTTCTATCTATTTAAATAATAATAATAAAAAAAAATGTTGTCACTGGGAGTATACCTGAACGTGCCAGCTGAAGATATCTGAATACTGCACGCGGATAATGTCTCTCTGCTTATTGTGAGAATTGACGAACCATTGGTGAAAACTGGTGCAAAATACCTCTATTAGTAATTTCCGTATTCAAACAATTGAAGGCGCGGTCTTTTACCAAAAAAATACTCGGTTGAGAAATATAAAAAATAATAAGCGCTACTTTAGACTACAACACAATTCATGATGAAGTGTAGGAACGATTCTTCCTGCAGTATGAGGGATAAAGGCATTAACAAACGATGTTGCAGCATCGAACCTAGGCGTAGGGATCATCCGCTACGCCGTAGAAATTCGTTAGACCCACTGTAATACTACAAATTATTTGTAGATATGAAGTATTGGAGAATGTTTCAGTATACACTAGGGAAATGAAATCCTAACACCCATACCGATTTGTGATTATTGAATGAAATTTGACTACACGTCCCCCTATATGAAGAGTATTAAATGATTGAAAATTGAAAGCTTTACATGTAATAGTATGAGAATTACGGTGCTATTTACCACGCAAAATTTCTATGTTTTTTAGTATATAAATAGTGAACAGTGTGGTGTAATAGTTATTCGTCCACAAGTTCTTGTTGGCCATGTATGCCGTGCCGAGAGTGACAACCCTTTGCACCCAAATGTCTAACTGTGAGAGAGATCGAAGAATTGGCGTGTTTGAAACAGGTGCATCATATCGTGAAATCTCCCGAAGGATTGGAAGTATACAGACTTGTTACACAGTGAATGATAGAAGGCTCTAGTGCCACTAGATCAGGTGCAGGACACCAGCACGTGAAGAACGCCTAGTTGTGTGGGTGGCTGTTGCTGGCAGACAGGTGACTGCTGGCCTGATCCAAACAGTGGTTACAGAGAGAGGCATCCCCCTGATGGTTCTAAACCAATTGCTTGAAGCTTGGTTACACTCTCTGACCTCTTTGTAATGTGTTCCATTGAACTGATTTCATTGCTAACATCGTCTAACCTGGTGTGATGCAAAACTCAAATAGACACGTGAATGGCGTACGTTTGCGTTTAGAGACGAGGTTCTATTCTGTCTGTGGAAAAGTAACAATCGAGAATATGTTCGCTGGCATAGTGGAGAAACGATTTACCTTATTTTGATTTCAGAACGCCACGCAGGTGCAGCCACTGGTGTCATGGTTTTGGGGCAATCAGTTTCGACAGCAGAACAGAGTTTGTTGCTGTTGAATACCTTTCATGCCCACCATCCAAATCGCATCTTCAAACAGGAGCATGTCTGGGATGCCAGGAGAAGACACATTAGATTATATTGTTACCCAGCACAAAACAGTGCAACAACTAATTGCACAAGACATACAGGCGTAAAGAGACATACACAAAGAAGACATTTAAGGACTTATTGATTCAATGCTTGCAAGGATTCACTAATGTGTTGGTGCTCAAGGTGGGCGCACTGAAAATTGTATCTAAAGATAATAAACCTAGGCTGACCCATTTCAATTTGTTATAATTTCATATGGGTATGACATTGAACATATCTAAAAAGTTTCCTAAACTTTGTGAGGTATACAACCTCACCTTTCGTGATTTTAACATTAGTAAAGTTATTTTTTTATTTAATAATTGTAATTGTATATGCTAACATTGAATTTGTGAGTTCCAAGGTCACAGAATGTAAAGATGAATATAAGAGATCTTTCGCGAATAAACAACAGTTGAAAAAAGTTGAAAAACAGGTTTGATCGGAAGAGGACGAATTGGTTATCGAGAGAACATGTATTGAGAGAAGAGATGAAAGAGAGAGGCTCAATGGAGAAGCAACGAAGATTCCTAGCGGGATTAGCCTGAGGGCAGAGAAATTAGGGTGATGATAAAGATGATGGAATATGAATTTGAAATTGATAATTTTTTTAAATTGAAAATAGAAGATATAAGATAATTAGAAGGTGTTTTATTTAATATTGAGGTTTTAATATAAGATAAAGACAAAGGTGTTGATTTAAAGTTCGTGTGGTAAGATTTTGTTAATAGTGATTTGATTTACAGCGTGAGTATCGAAATAAAGCCAGCGACGGACAACGAGAGATAAATAAAATCCCTATGTAGGATCGTAATTTTTCACGGCGTTGAATATTAATATATTTTTCTCGGGCAACCAGCCGTGTTAATATATCATATTTGCGGGACGTTTCGAAGGCGTCCATCTCTGCCTCCATTCTCAACCAAATGTCAGTGTATAACTGTTTGTTTATTCAGCCGCTGCTACGGAAACGGTGGAAAACAAAAACCAACACAACGCGATTACGTCATCCGATCTTCTGCTCGTTACCGGCGCGAAACTGTTTCAGCATTTTAATCGCCGGGTTCCAGGCCGCACTGAGTTGATAACCAGTGTCCCTGTTGACTAATAAATCAGTTAATCTTATTTCTACAGCCTCTGTAATAACGCTGGCCCAAAAATCTTTGACCCGGGCTAAAATGGTTGTTTTTTCAAATTCAAAAGTGTGACCTTCTTGCACACTATGTTCGGCCACCGCAGATTTTTCTTCTTGCTCTAGACGAACATTTCTGGCGTGCTCTACACATCGCTGCACAATGCATCGCTGCGTCTGTCCAATGTAGCCGCGGCCACATTCACATGGTATATAATATACACCAGGGGTTCGTAAACCTAGGTCATCTTTAACGCTGCCGACCAAGTTACTAATTTTAGTGGGTGGTCTATAAATTGTCTTGACTCCGTGTTGTGATAGCAGTCTACCTATTTTGAAACTTAGGGCACCCACAAACGGCAGAAACGCAAGGCCCTTGGTATCACTCTGATCTCTCCGTCGATTTTCCTTCTGTTTAAACGCACGAGTAATCTGTCCCTGATTATAACCATTATTTAAAAACGTTTTCCGGAGATAGTCCAATTCACCAGCCAGGCCATGTTTGTCACAAATCCTTTGTGCTCTGTGTACCAAGGTAGTTAATACAGAGTTTCGTTGTGCCGGATGATGACAGCTGTTGGCATTTAAATATGAGTCGGTATGGGTAGGCTTCCGATACACAGTGTGTCCCAGCGAACCATCAGCACGTTTAATAACAAGCACATCAAGAAACGGCAGGCAACCGTCCTCCTCCAATTCCATTGTGAACTGAATATTTTCATGGATTGAATTGAGATGCGCAAGGAATTGGTCAAGACTGTTTCTGCCATGGGGCCAAATCACAAAGGTATCATCGACATACCTATAAAAACACTTCGGCTGGAGTGGTGCGTGATTTAGTGCCTCTTCTTCAAAAAATTCCATGAAGAAATCAGCAATGACAGGAGACAACGGCGAACCCATTGCTACACCGTCCACTTGTTCGTAATATTCTCCTTCAAACTTAAAATAAGTGGTTGTCAACACATGGTGGAAAATATCAATCATTTTTTGATCAAAATACCTCCTTAACAGATCTAAGGAGTCGACCAAGGGAACACGAGTAAAAAGAGAGACCACATCGAAGCTCACCATTAAATCACCAGGATCTAACTTCATGTTGTCTAAGATTTCCACAAACTCACTGGAATTTCGAATACTGCGATGAGCCTTCCCTACGAATGGGTTGAGAATATCTTTGAGGTATTTAGCCAAAAAGTACGTAGGGCTATCAATTGTACTTACAATAGGTCGCATAGGTACTCCTACTTTATGTACTTTCGGTAGACCGTACAACCTGGGAGGAACAGGAGCACGGGGTTGGAGTCGTCTTTTCACATCTTCTGGTAGTTCTAAGGAGCGGATCAGCTTCGTAGTCAAGTTGGTTAGCTTAGATGTAGGGTCACGGTTAATCTTCCTGTATGCTTGGTCCTCCAAAAGCTGCATAATTTTACTATGATAGTCCATCTTGCTTAAAACCACCGTGCAGTTACCCTTGTCTGCCGGAAGAATGACAATATTTTCGTCTTTCTTCAACTCACGAAGCGCACGCCTCTCTTCACTTGAGATGTTTGATTTAGGCAATTTACCTTTACAAAGCACCCGACATGTTTCACGCCTTATCTCCTCCGCTTCTTCCGCAGGTAGCGTGCGAACCGCAATTTCAACACCACTGATAATCTCCCGATAAGGCACAGATTTAGGTACCGGAGCAAAATTGAGGCCCTTCGATAAAACAGATGATGTAGCAGGATCAAGTTCTCTGTCTGATAGGTTAACAATAGTTCGCGCTGAAACATGTGGCTTCGTGGAAAATTTCGTTGAAATCCGCTCAAATTTCGAACATTGTCTGGCCGACACACGTTGTTGCAGCTTGAAACTATACGCTGTAGTACTGCCATCTACCCACTCCCAGGCATCCACAGATAATGCGTTAGCAAGGTAAAGATGACACGATAGCAGCGTCTTGCCAATCCGGTCCAAAGCTTGTCTCGTAAAACGAATACGTTCCTTTACCAAAGCAAGGCTTGCACGACGCAAAATTCTCAATGCTGCGGCCGAAGTAATTGGATGACGTATTCGGGCAAATTGTGGCACCACATCAAGATCACGACATCTTTGAAGAAACGCCAGATTGCACAAAAGCTTGGCCTTTTTATTACGTAGCATTTCTAACTGTTTTACAGAGCGAAACATCTCCTCCCCGTAAAGGCTAGTGATGTAGGATCGTAATTTTTCACGGCGTTGAATATTAATATATTTTTCTCGGGCAACCAGCCGTGTTAATATATCATATTTGCGGGACGTTTCGAAGGCGTCCATCTCTGCCTCCATTCTCAACCAAATGTCAGTGTATAACTGTTTGTTTATTCAGCCGCTGCTACGGAAACGGTGGAAAACAAAAACCAACACAACGCGATTACGTCATCCGATCTTCTGCTCGTTACCGGCGCGAAACTGTTTCAGCATTTTAATCGCCGGGTTCCAGGCCGCACTGAGTTGATAACCAGTGTCCCTGTTGACTAATAAATCAGTTAATCTTATTTCTACAGCCTCTGTAATAACGCTGGCCCAAAAATCTTTGACCCGGGCTAAAATGGTTGTTTTTTCAAATTCAAAAGTGTGACCTTCTTGCACACTATGTTCGGCCACCGCAGATTTTTCTTCTTGCCCTAGACGAACATTTCTGGCGTGCTCTACACATCGCAGCACAATGCATCGCTGCGTCTGTCCAATGTAGCCGCGGCCACATTCACATGGTATATAATGTTCGTCTAGGGCAAGAAGAAAAATCTGCGGTGGCCGAACATAGTGTGCAAGAAGGTAACACTTTTGAATTTGAAAAAACAACCATTTTAGCCCGGGTCAAAGATTTTTGGGCCAGCGTTATTACAGAGGCTGTAGAAATAAGATTAACTGATTTATTAGTCAACAGGGACACTGGTTATCAACTCAGTGCGGCCTGGAACCCGGCGATTAAAATGCTGAAACAGTTTCGCGCCGGTAACAAGCAGAAGAGCGGATGACGTAATCGCGTTGTGTTGGTTTTTGTCTTCCACCGTTTCAGTAGCAGCGGCTGAATAAACAAACAGTTATACACTGACATTTGGTTGAGAATGGAGGCAGAGATGGACGCCTTCGAAACGTCCCGCAAATATGATATATTAACACGGCTGGTTGACCGAGAAAAATATATTAAAATCCCTATGTACTGGTATGGTGTTGGAAATATAAGTAAAAGTATTATATTAAAAGTATTATAAAGTAACATTCACATAGGTTCTCAAAATAAGAGAACCTTATAATTGGGACGTTACAAAAAGGGACGTTACAACTTCCACCATTCCTGTCTGAGTGTTAGGATTTTAATTTCCGTCAGAGTATATTCAGTTGTACAATACTGAGTGACGTAGCGCCGTATGTAAGAAATCGTTGTGGAATATGTTATTCACAGAAAACGATAGTCCAACTATGACATCGATTGTGTCATACAGACTACAAAACAGAAATTTTTTTTTTTAGAAAGAAACAGTTTTAAAAAGTTCGATTGAGAGTTAACAGATATACGAGCAGGGAGTTAAGGGCTAGTGACACGCTTCGGGACAGAAAAGGATCAGATGGCATCATTAAGGTATTCAAACCAGTTCTCCAAACTGTGCAAAACTATAGTACATTTTAGACAGACTATGTACTAAGGATCAAGACGAACCGGATTCCACGAAAAATCCTCAAATGTCAACTCATAGGTAGGAGAGATGTAGGAAGACCAGCCAGAAGATGTATTGAGACTGTAACAGATCATTAGGCCTATTAATGGATAGGAAGAAGAAGAAGCATAGAAGTTAAGGACTGCGCGGGACAAATAGTCACCGAGAAGTTTGAAGACAATTAGCCATCAGGGAACAGTCTACCGAGATTTTTTTTATGAGAAGCAGATTGCAGTGGAAACTGCCGCACTGAGTGTTTCTGCGAAGGCGGGTTCGAAGAAATGCTAAGTGTTTATGAAGCGTTACAATATTGCTTGTCGAAGGCCAATTTGTTTTGACGAAGCGATAATAAAGAAGGAGTTGTTGAGCGTCTTCTAAATGAAAGTTTCGGGATATTGAAGAAGAGTTTCCTAATTGTTGATTCAGAAAACGCCTTGTAGGGTTAGAACAAGCGCGGAATAAATTGTCGGCCAGAGCCAAGCCGAGAAAATATTGTGCTGTAGCGATAGGAAGTTTAAAAATATTTAAAGGATTTCCGTTCTGAGTTTTCTGCAATTCTTAGGAATTCATTTGTGAACCCGATTGGTGGACTGTTTTTTGTTTAAAGAAGCGATAAATGTAAAACAATAAGAAGTATACAACTTTTCTTGTTTAAAGCGCTAGTCCAAAGATATTTTTCAGTTGAACTGAGTAGCCTGAAGTTTGCGCAACAAAGTGCTAAAAGGACACGAGCCAATTCCTCCCGAGTGTTCAAATATTTCTTCTTCGAGTATTGTTCTCAACTTCATCTACAATTTAATTACTTTATCACTGAAACTATACA
Source organism: Vandiemenella viatica (assembly GCA_031002005.1). Taxonomy (NCBI): domain Eukaryota; kingdom Metazoa; phylum Arthropoda; class Insecta; order Orthoptera; family Morabidae; genus Vandiemenella; species Vandiemenella viatica. Next base: position 91,357,360 of record JARYHS010012519.1, read on the forward strand.
GCAGTCTACCCGGAGAGTTTAAATTAATTTTTCAATATCCCCAAGAATTTTTTTTTTAATACTGTACAGCTCTTGTCGCATAGCCGTCGTGATTCGGTCCGACTTATAACTGCGTCTACGCCGTTAGCCACAATCCCTGAGTATTTTTTTTAGCTACATAGCAACCCACAATGTCTTACTTTTCTCTAAGAATAAACATTATCAATTTTCATCCACGCTCAAGGAACAAAAAATCATTTTCTTTTTTAAAAATATTTTTGTCACACTCTGTAGATTGTGTGCCGTGTATAGTGAGGGATATGTGGTAAATATTTGTGGACGAAGATGCATTAAAGTATAAGAGATGGAAATCTTTCAAGGAAGTTATTTAAAAAAATCTAATTACAACCGTACACGGTCTGCTAAAGGCCGTTAAATTTTATTACTAAAGCACTCGAGTGAAATCTCTAAAATAAATACAAAACTTATAGCATTCGTAGGGGAACTCATGGTAAAATAAAAAAGATGTTTTGGAAGTTTCAGCTTGGATCAAACGTCAGAGTTTTATATCTACGAGTATATTCAATATTAGATTAGATTTAATTCAGTTTGTAGAGTTCTACTTGAAATCATTCATTTCAAAAATTCTTTACACAACTAGATTAAGGTTTGATAAATCATTCAATTATTTTAAAATTATTTATTTATTAATTCAGTAATTACTGCAATGGTCTCATGTAAGAAAAGCAACAAAAGATTAGGCTGCTAGTTGCAATATAAGGCACAGAATAGAAGTTCTTGAGAACTGTTTTAGGTAGCAGCAAAGCATACCGCATACATAATGAATTATTAAGGCAGATTTTAACATTCAGTGACAAAAAAGCATAAAACAAAGGCAAACGCCATGAACACTTAATAGATACGTGTAACGAGACCCTTCCGAAACTGGCTCTGATCTATTAGTCTAGAACGATGGTTTTCAACTATTTTTTCTTGAGTATTCCTTTAAGTAAGAACTCACCCTTGCATACCCTTTAAAGCTGATAGGATAAATAAAAAATGAAACCTGTTTTTAAATTAATCCAATAACAAACAACACAATATATTTGGAGATGATAATGTTTGCGTGATTTCTTTATTTATCTTGGTGATTATCTGACCTAGAGAACCGCTCGTACCTCTTTAAGCAATCTCACGTACCCGTGGGGTACGGTTTCCCCTAATTGGGAACCACTGGCCTAGAGCTAGAGGTAAGAGAGAAATAGGAAGACGCAATAACAAGTTAGCATACGTCCTAATCCATGAAGAAGAAGCACAAGGTTTTTTTTAATAAGTCTTAAGGAATCACACTGGTCAAAAAAAAAAAAAAAAAAAAAAAAAAAAAAAAAACTTTTTTCTTTTACAAGAACAAAATTAACTGTTTCTGGAAGATAATGCACTCCTAAATCCAGATCCAATTTCAGAATTACCGTATCGGCCTCAGTATTCATTTGATAATGATTTTTATATACGCTCACGTTAGCCTATCTGCCAATAAGACACGATCACAAAATTTCCAAATGTAAACATTAAAATAAATATGTCAATACACAAAAGAATCAGAAAAGTGAGCAACATAAGAGTAAAGGAAAGTATGAAACATATCTAAAATGTTTCTTTTGAGATTTTATGCGATATTTTGCCTCAGGAACGTCTCTTCGTAAAGTCCAGCAGTAGTCGGACAACATTGCCGCGCTCCAAATGCCTTGATAACGCTTTTCCATTTGAGAAATGTCCTGGTGAAATCGTTCACCATATTCGTCACTAACGGTGCCAAGGTTATCCGGGAAGAAGTCCAAATCATCGCTCTAGAAATGAGACACTTCTGAAAGACAGCCAAGCCGTTTTTTCAACATCACTCATGACATCAAGGAAATTATCATCATCCATTAGTTATGTAATTTGTGGTCCTATTAATATTCCTTCCTTTATTTTTGCTTCACTGATCTGTAATTTGTCAGTCGAACAGTGAAGACGTCTTTCTTGTTTGCTACGTAAATGTTTAGTGTAATTTGCTATTATTGTTTATGTTTAATGTTAGTGTTATGTTATTCAATAGTGGTGTTTCAAAGTCATTAATTGTTTATATTTTTAATATTAGAGCATTGACCTGCGAATATTAAATACAAAAAAAATAATTAAGATAAAGTTACATCGAACATAAATATAATATTGAACATAGTATGTGTAACATGTTATTTGATTGAATTTAAATACAGATTATGATTAATGATTTTGATGTAAACTGGACTGATATTGTTAAATGTATTGAATTCAATTCGACTTAAAGTCCGTTAATCTATATATATGAAGATGAATCTATGTATGTTTGTTTGTTTGGTTGTTTGTTCGTCATACAAATCCACTGTTTTCATCCGATCTCGTTGAAACTTTGTACACTTATCCTTTGAAACAAGGAGAAAAATACTGTCTACATTTGGTTGAAAAATTATCTGTATAAATAAAAAATGTTGTCTTATAATTTCGAAAAATTACTGAACGGCGATAGACAGACGCGTTGGATATGGAGGTCTCTGTACCATTTTCCCGTGTAGCGGTCAGCTACCTTAGTGGTTAAAGCGCTTGCTTACTAATGTTTGGGTCGTGGTCCCCGGTTCAAATCTCCGTAGAGGCGAAGGTTTTTAAGAATTATTTTTCATAGTACGAGTCACGCCTGGACCGTCGGTTATTCGGATTGAATGTTAAACTGTATATATCACAAATTTAGGTGTGCAATGCGAGGAAAATCGTAGGTATTCTTGCAATGCTGTAGTTGTATATCTTTTACGTATAATTGATCCCTCAGGGGTGATTTGCAACAGTCTGTGTTTGATCTGCTGTAATAATTTGTTACGTTTTGATAACTAAATGCCTATACCGATATTGACGGAATTTGACAGGAAAATCTGTAGGTAGGGCACAGGACATTGTTTTTCGGTATGATTAACAGTTGTAGTCACGAAATTTTGAGAACTTATCGAATGGTGACAAAGAAAACGGATGTGTATGTTAGTCTATAATGTTGCGTCGGTTGCTCAAGCTGTGCTTCTCGCGCATTATGTTAGTGTTAATTTGTTAATAAATTTAGTTTAGAGAAAAAACGTATTATTTAGTATAGATGTCGATTTTCTCTGACCTATTACTTTGTGTCTGCTTAAATGTTTCTGGCACCAGTTTATTTTGCCTTCTTTTTTGACATGCCTTGCGGGCGTAAACTGGCCTAAGTTGTAGCTCTAACGAAGCACGAGCAGCTACGTTAAAGTTATTAGAACCCAAGAATCGGATGGTCATGCTGAAGAAAGAAGAAAAGACCAACCTGAAATAAAGTTCCCCTTAGTCAATACCCCCCCCCCCCACATCCCCTCACCTACGTTTGTTTTTAAATATGTTGAGACAGATTCCACGGTAGAATGATATAGTGATGGATTTCCTGTCATATTATGCCAACTCGGTGTTGTTTGGGAGCAATCCTTTGTTACCAACAAATGTCTATATTCAATTCTGGCAATGAAATTCTTAATCGATGCGTACAAAGTCGCGGGTATCAGCTAGTAAATAATAAATAAATAATGAATGGGAGTTAATTTTACATATTTCGATTGTTTTTAAACAATTACATCAGCAGAATAATTAAATTAAGCCACAGGAGAATAACCAAAATAGTGTTTTTTTAAGGACTTATGCCGATATAGATAGACAGAGGGTAGCGTGTCACAAGAAAACTGAGCCCGATATGCAAAAACTGATTTCATTTTCGAATTCAGCACCCACGATTTAGCTAAGAGCACCATTCATTTTCTTTGTAACAAAATGCTGTTGACCAGTGTCACCAACTGCGTGGTAATTAAAGCTAGAGGCAGTGTGGATGCTGGGAGATTTGTTCACATCAGTGTTCACAAAAACTTCCATTCAGAATTCTCGATAAACCGCGTAATGGTTCAGTGACTAACATGAGAATTCGTTTCCTCGCAGGTAGTAACGTAAGCCACAAATTGAAACTGTCTTACCGCTGGGAAAGCTAAATAAAGAAATTTCACTTAGTTCTGATGTAATCCACCCTATTGTTTTTCCGAGAAGATATCCACATTTGTTTCTATTACATGTCGTGGCAGGTCTGTGAGACTGTTTATCACTCTGTATAATTTACGATACTTCTTATTTCCTGTGTTAACCTGGAAGTAATCGGAAACTGGTTCTGGTCTTTTCGATGACCGTGTAAACACGGAACCTTAGCGATTAGTTCGTTGGCCCCGGCCCGCCCTGCTATAAAACCTCCTTTTTACGGCAGTGTTTGCGTCTTGGGGAGACAGGCAAGCATATTGATCGCGATTAAGACTGACGGCCTAATTAGATTGTTTTGTCACAAATGAGTTGACAGCTTGAACACACAGCTTAACTACTTTGTAAACAGCTCCTCCAAACCGTAATGAGTGACGTCATAACTGGTGGTAATTTTATTTAATAAACCTTTTTACAAGTTTCATAATAACTTTTTTACTCATCGGCTAAACTAATAAAAATTACGGCCAGTTAAAAAAAAAAAAAAAGTCTTTAGTTACATTCCGTTCTGTTTTTTCCTATTACGACATTAATATCAATTACTTCCTTGTTTATCATCATAGTCAAAAACAGACGCATTCCCAACATAAGTCGAAGAAAATTCAGTCAATCTGACGAAAATATATCCGATACAAGTTGAAATGGTAGTGAAAAATAAAGACAAACTAGGTACTGTACATCCGGTATGATATTATTATTTAAACTGGTGAACGGTTAACGTTCTGGTCTCGCATTCGGGAGGACGCGGGTTCGGGCCCCGTCCGGGCATCCAGATTTGGGTTATCCATGGTTTCCCCGAATCACACCAGGCGAGTGCCGGGATGCTTCCTTCAAAAAGGCCATGGTCGAATTTCTTCCCGTTCCTTGTCCGCAGTCCCATCCAGCCTCTAATGACCTTCTAACGTCGTCGAGGCGTAAAGCCGTAAATAATAAAAAAAAACATTATTTTTTTGACCAGACTCTGGCAAGGAGGATAACAGAGCGCATGTAACTGTAATGTAGATGTGAATACAGTTACATTAATATTTATTAAGTGAGTATAGTTGTTAGAGAAAATTAGTAGCACTAGCTGCCTGAATACTATATCAAAAAGTCCATTAAAATAATAACTAAAACATCTCAGGACTTCATTTACAGCAGAAGTGGAATAGATTTCTTTAATCAGGCGCGAAGGTTTCAAAGAAGAAATCGTCACTTCATAACCTACATTCCGATCACAATGGGTGAATAAATAAAAAATAAAAACAGCTGTCTGAGGAAATATGTATGGGTATGCATATAACGGTTAATGAAGTTTTACTCGGAATATAAATATATTTATTTTGGAAAGGGGGTGTGGATATTCAGTAATATCATTACCTAATTTGTTTGCTGGATTCTGGATGTATCGAACGAGAACAAAAATAATGGTTAAAAGTGTTTTTATTTATTTTTTCTTTTTTTTTAAATTAAATATGAACAGATTTATGTTATGTCATGTTTATTTTATCTGTTAACGCGCTGCGTTATTAAACCGACGTAGGACTGGGTTGTTTTTCGATTGGTGTGGTGAATAAAGCGCGAACTCCAACAGATACGAATTAAAGTCTGCGCTGTGAAAAATCGGAACTAACCAGCTGTGTTACGAATAGAAAGATGTGACATACCAAAATATTTTTACGCTTCGTGTGTTAAGAGACTTTGAGCAAAAAGAAAGATAATACACGTTGGGTAAAGTGCAGAACGTGTGAAAGTTTGAGTGTTCTGACGATGTTAGTAAAACTGGTAGCTTACTTTTTTATGGTTTGCTGATTAGAAGCAGACAACAGAAATGTTTCTGTTTCTATCTTATGCAAAGTGAATTGATAATCAGAGATTTTGGATAAGAACCTGCAACAGTGATGACAATTATTACAAAGCAACCATCACATGTCACAATGCATTGCGTATTTTAAATTATCAAAACTTTTTTCAGTGTAAATATTCCAAGGAACAATACTGCATTCTAGTTTTAGCTTACCATTTTCAAATAAAATTTGGCTTCCTTCATTTCAGCAACAGTCCTGACAGCTTCAAAAATCAACTGAGAAATATTAATAACGTCGAAAAAAATTAAACCAAATGGAATAAATATATCTATACTAAAAAAGGCTAAGCTTGGTCATCGAGTGGCCATATCCGTCTTGTCGTGACGTCACGCTCCATACCATTGTTGTCGAGTTAACAACGGCCGGAGGTGTCACTGGAGTTCATGAGCGTTATCATACAACACTCCTATTTAATAAAGCAACTGCGATAAAATAACTTGCCAGGGTACATTTTTCACCAGATCTGAAGCTAGTTTAAAATAATTGAAGTGAAAACTTCTATAGGTGCGTTGGGAGATCTTTTGATGGTGTAAATCTTATAAGTTCGTGTCACGAACATGCTGTAACATCAGTATATCTGTAGCTATAAGTGTGATGTATAGCGCTTGAACACTAGTGAAAGTATAGATTATGCTTATATTTAACTAGCCCGTACCCGCGACTTCGTACGCGTGGATTAAGAATTTTTTTTGCCAGAATTAAATATAGAAAGTTGCTAACGAAGGATTGGTCCCAAACAATATCGAGTAGGAATAATATGACAGGAAATCTATCACTATATCATTGTACCGTCGAACCTGTCTCTTGAAGAGAGTCAATTTCCAACATATTTCTGTCACCATTCGATAAGGTCTCAAAATTTCGTGACTACATCTGTTAATCATACTGGAAAAAATATCCTGTGCCCTTCATACAGATTTCCTTATAAAATTGCATCACAACGATATATCCAAACGTCCAAACGTAACAAAAAGACAGAGACTTACTTCCGTATTTATAATAATATTACTGTGGTTCACACTCACACACTGACTGCGAACAACAACTGAGGGATCATTATAACGTAAAAAAGTGTAGACCTACAACATTGCAACACTACCTACGATTTGCCTCGCATTGCACCCCTAACTTTCTAATATCTACAGTTTAACATTCAATCCGAATAACCTACGGCCCAGGCCTGACTCTTACAGTAAAAAACAATTTTGAAAAATCTTAGCCTCCACGGAGATTTGAACCAGAGACCACGATACTCGTAAGCAAGCTCTTTAATCACTAAGCAGAAGCACGGTACGGAGACGACCACATCCGAAGGGCCCGGCTATCGCCGTATTTCGAAGTTATGAGACAACATGTGTTATTTATACAGATAATTTTTCAACCAAATGAAGACAGTATTTTTCTCCTTGTTTCAAAGGATAAGTGTGCAAAGTTTCATCGAGATCGGATGAAAACTGTGGATTTGTATGAGGAACAAACAAACCAACAAACGAACAAACAAAAAACATACATTCGTCTTTATATATAAAGATATATAAAAATGTTTGTTTGTTTGACTTCTGTGTGCTCCTCTACCATTTATCCGATTGTGACGAAACTTGGTGCGTTATTACGAGCTTTCGTGCCTGGGAAGATTTCGGGTCAAAAAAATTTAAAAAATCTTCTCTTCCCCTATACAGTCAACAATTTTTAAAAATGATCTTTATACAAACCCAAAGTTTTCATCAGATTTTGATAACACTTAGCAAAAAAAAAAAAAAAAAAAAAAAAAAAAAAAAAAAAAAAAAAAAAAATTGTTTAAGGCTCGTGATTGCGGAACGGTATATAGGGCTCGTATCCCGGTCTCAGTTGGATTTTTTTTATTATTATTATTTAACCTCTGCAATACATCAAGCAGTGGATATTTCATAGTGGCTTAGGAGTTATCTTACTAGCATGGCAAAACAGGACCGTGTGTGGTGGGTGAACGGTTAACGTTCTGGCCTCGCATTCGGGAGGACGCGGGTTCGAATCCCCGTCCGGTCATCCAGATTTGTATTTTCCATGGTTTCCCCAAATCACTCCAGGCGAATGCCGGGATGCCTCCTTCAAAAACGCCATCGCCGAATTCCTTCCCGTTCCTTGTCCCCAGTCCCATCCCGAATCTAATGACCTTAGCCGTCGACGAGGCGTAAAGCAATAAGTAAAAAAAAAGTTAAAACGGGTTTCTAGTTGTTCAATAGTATTTTTTCCGTCAATTTTAAATAAAAAAAATCTACAAAATTTTATAATAATTTTAGATTAATGTGTTGAATTTTGAAAAATATGGTTACTAATGCAAAATTATTGTTTATTAGCATATATTATCAACATTTTGGATTGAAAATTTTGAAAAAAACCTTACATTTTACAATTCAAACCTAAACCTGAAAATTGATATTTTTTTTTCAAATTTAGGGTGTGTTACCACATACTATCGGAATTTCTGATTGAAAATGTATATATTGAAATGGAAAAATAATTGTCTTTAATTTACACATTTTAAAATTTAATTTTTGATACTACAATTAACTTTAAAATCCAAAAAACCACTGTAAATTCATAGTTTTAAGTTTTCATTTCTGTCGGCTGTCCCCTAACACTGCCAATTGTTTTTCTTTTAAAATAATAGAAGCAAATAACAAATCCGTCTTACAGCAAGTACATCCTAGCAGAATTAAAAAACAAAATCGTTTTGGAGACTGCAGTCATTCACTCATTCAGTTAATGTTATAAGAATAAAAAAATTTCGGCTGCTTGGTTCCAATGAAATTTTCACTGTTATCCCATAGGATTCTGTATCGGAAACAGGATATTCTGACGGACTGTCTCTGGTGCCTAATTCATGTGCAGTGCTGTCTGTACTCGTCGTTAGACCCACAGGTATTGCACTGGATAGAGAAAATGGTTGTAAGCTTTTGTTACTATAACTAATATTCTCGAAATTAAATCAGATTACTTCATTTCTTTAAAACCTAATTACTTTGAATTCACCCTGCATATTACAAGACAGTCACAAAGTCGTGTTAGGATAATAAGACAACATTAAACTAGAACGGCTTTCCAAAAGTTGCGGGAATTTTTTTGTTATCCCACTGGATCGCATGGACTGACTCGTCATAATTTTAAATTTATTGTATGTATCTTACAATCCACACAATGAATCCACCCATGGAAGCATTTTTGAATGCTACATGCCTTAAAAATCTGGATTTATGTCAGGTTCCTGTAGGGTTGTTCAGATATCGAGCAGCAAATATTTATGCTCAGCTTATGTACGGAGCTAGGTGGTAGTCTATATCGCTTTGTCCCATCAAGATGGTGGCACTTGCCACAACATTGCAAGAATTTTTCTATTCCGTGTATACATCATGTAACTTGGGACGCTAATATTTAGGATGAAATCACGTTAACTTGTTATTATTATTAACTAAATTAGTTGTAGTTCAGGCAAACGTGGCAGTTTCCCTATACCCATAGCTACAAATGTAGTTTCAAATAACGTTCCTGACCTTTATTGGCTTGTGTTGCAAATATCATCGCTTCTAGTTCCGCCTACAGCACAGACATGTCTAAGTAGCGTTTGTATTTTGGTAGCTAAACAATGTGAAATCCAGTTACTGGCTAAGGTGGCGATGGCTATGCAGAACAGAGAATAATGACGGTAAAAAAGAAAGAACCACACATTATTCAAAGCGATCTCCTTAAACAGGAAACAAATATTGTTTGAGTTGTAGTTGAGGCTAAGACTTGTAAATATTATGACTATGTCTATTTTCCACTAAAAGCACGTATTAAATATACTGAAAACATGCAAAACCTATACTATAGTGCTTGAGATACAGATCTTACTGGTCTCTTAATTCCAAATGCGAGTCATTTGCGAAATGCAATCGTTGTCTTTCGCATCATATCACGTGTTACACTTCTCTGACATTTTTCTGCCTAATTTCACTGAACTAAAACGATATTTTGGCTAGCAATGGTATAACTGAGCAGATCGCCCAACGAGTATGCAAATATAAGTAATTCGTGCCTTAAAAACTGTACTGAATACATGAGATAATGGCACCTAGTTACGCTTCTACCAAACGATGGGTCTTAGGCCTTATTCAAGATACGCTTCTTGTGTCGCAGCGTTGAATACCTTCTATTATAAATTTAATTATTACGAGGTGAATATTATTTTGCTGTCCGGGTCATTCGCCAAAAGGTGCCTTACCACGAAGCTGAAAGCCTTAATGATCTCAATTGTGGAAGACATCGTAAATAAGACAATCTGTTTCTGTTTTAATATCCTAAGTTCCAAGACAAAGTAACAAAAACAATTTTATGCCACAGACATTTCAGTCTCGCTGCTGCAGAAGTGGTAAAGTGTAGGAGACTTAAGACAGGTTCTGATCTTTGCATACATTTAATTTTGCAGGTGTGTCGAGGATTTGAATGAGGTAAAACAGGCAGGCTAGAGATGGTGTCTCCCCAATTTATGAGGTATTATACCCTGTACGTTTCTCGAGCGATTTTCAGCGACTTTTTCGATTTGTATTCTGCTGTATGATAGATTAAAAATATACACTTTTGCTGTTATATATGACTGTTTGATTGACAATAAATATATATTACAACAGAACACAGATAAAGTTCGAGTAAAACGAGACATCTGCACTTATATCGAATGTAATGTATTTAGGCAACGTGAAAGAACTAAAATACGAGTTAACTAGCTGATCTAACCGGCGTTTCCCGGGAATTGCACATGAAAATACTGATGTTTTATTCCGTTTGATCGCCTTATCGTAGACATTCTCCATAACATAATGAAAAAAATCCTCCCCCCCCCCCCCCACTCATGGCAGTGTACTTTACACAATTCTGCTGCCGGGGAAGAGAGGAGAATTCATTATTTGGTTGTCTTGTGGATGGTGACATTATTTTCATTTAGATCCAGAGCATTAATATTTTTGAATTTCAGGCATAAGGATCTCCACTTACAATACGTGTTGAGCTGATTTCAAATTTTGCTGATATGGTATATTTCCTGTTTTTACCTCTGAAGCATAAATACAAAAATAACTCAGCGTCCCAATCCTTAAGCAGGCTGCGTATAACTAACGGTATATATCTAATCACATACCCATCACATTAATCAACAGACCCTGAGCCTAATTAATAGTCATGATGAATGAGAGTCGAACTGGGAATTGTAAGCTTTTAAAATCAGAAGGCAAATGAGTCGTACCGGGTATCATTCGGATACCTTTCTTTTAGCATCTCCTGTTATTACTGTTGCCTCAATCTAATTTGTAGCTTCCTTTTAACTGAAATTCTCTACCCATTGCACAATTTCGATAGGTCAATGTTGTGCAGAAGAATTGTTGAAGGTCCAGTATTTAAATTTAGTTTAGAAAGAGTAAGGGTGCAAGGTGTTAAAAAATTGCGTAGGGTCAAATACTATATGCTCAGCCTCTGTCACAGTTTCGATGGACTTACAGGTGGTTGCAGATTCTCTAAACTTATCTTGAATTACATTGCTGATTTGGTTGACACTGTCGATTTGGGGGGAAAGAATCTCTCTTTCGAAAAACCATAGGCGGTTCTTAAAATATTGGTTTATGTTTGGGAAAATACTTTTTCGATCAAGTTATCGGCTGATGGTGCCACAGTGCCTAAGCCCGGCAAAAACGAAATGAGCTCGCGTTGACGGGAGATTAACGTTCTGGCTTCGCATTCGGGAGGACGCCGGTTCGAATCCCCGTCCGGGCATCCAGTTTTTTTACTTATAGTTTTACGCCTCGTCGACGTCATTAGAGGTGGGATGGGACTGGGGACAAGGAACTGGAAGGAATTCGACCATGGCATTTTGAAGGAAGCATCCCGGCATTAGCGTGTAGTGATGTGGAGGAACCATGGAAAGCCCAAATCTGGATGTCCGGTCGGGGATTCGAAACAGCGTGCTCCCGAATGCGAGACCAGAGCGTTAACCGCTCACCCACCACGCTCGGTCGGACATCCAGATTTGGGTTTTCTGTGGTTCCCCCAAATCACTCCACGTGAATGCCGGGATGCCTTCTTCAAAAGGCAATGGACAAATTCCTTCCCGTTCCTTGTCCTTAATCCCATCCAGCCTCTAATGACCTCGACGTCGACGAGGCGTAAAGCCATAAGTTAAAAAAAAGATTTTGCTGTCGCTCAATTTCAACAGCTGCTGTTGATATAAGTCGGCACCTGCACGAAGTTGCAGATGAACTCACATGTTTAAGACTTTTCTATGGGATGTGTACAAAACATGAGACTCTTTGAGGCAAGCATTAAGACCATTCACTATTGTTGATCATGGGATTACAGGAAGTGTGTAATGGAAATTTCCGTCGAGTGTGTAGCGGGACGATCACCGCCCCACTCTAAGTTCGAATTTTATTAATATCGGAATAAATTTGATAAAGCGACAATTGTAACTATGTTTTATTAAAAGTTTTTTTTTTCATTCAATATGCAAAACAACTATGTATTAAAGTGAGTGGATATCTGGCACTGTGGAAGTAAGAATTGTGAGGACGTTGTTTTTCTGAACCGTCCTTCGTGGGAGACAACGGTCTGTTAATCTTCAAGGCGTCAGTATGTCGCCGTCAGACAAAAGGGCTGGGATTGCCTAACTGCTTTGCGTTGGGTAGGCAGGTGGTTCGGCGCCTGGCAGGTAGCCGCTAGACTCTAACGTTATAAAACCGCTCTCCCACACCTCGTCACCCACGATACCCTAACGCGGGAAAAGTCAAGCAACCAAGACTCTCGTGGACCATGTTCCTTCAGATTTTAATCCCTCCAACCAATCTCCTTGGTTCTTACATGTAAACACTGTAAATTTTGTTCCGCATGCCCCCCCGAGATGTTGGAGGGTGGGGCGAGAGGTTTCCTACGAGCTTCCACACCGGGAGGAGATCATTCTGTCTTAGACCCTGGTTCAGTATTCTGTTCTGGACTCTAGTTCTGGGCACGCTGTTCTGGACGCTGTCTCTGGACGCAATCCTGGACTCTGTTTCTGACTTCAGCCGAGGCTGCGGAATACTATCTGGCAGCATGAGCGTTCGGTTTCCGAATGCGGGAATGTTTCTCACCAGCCGAGAGCCATCTCAGGACCACGACGCTGTCGCCGCATATCTTCAACGGTAATGTGTTAAACGTCAAAGCAACAGTTCGTGTACTCTATGAAAACTTGTTAAAGACCCGTAAACGACTTTGGGAGAGGATATCAATGTTCAAAACTTATTAATAAATACATCCACTGAGCTAGTAGGCGAAAGTACAAAAGACATAATTTGTTTCGAACCACATGTGTTCATGGCAATATTGTACTTCATCGAACAATTCTAATAGTACGCATATTACAATTTGTGAATGGTATCTACGTACCATTTTGGCGCCCTGATTTATATCATAAATTAAACTGAATGTGATGCTGTTATCACAAGTTTATTACAATGTATCCTAAATATTATTTGTGCATGAGTTTTTGATACTGATTGCAGTAGAATTCTGGAGCATGTCATATGCTCTAACGTTATGAAGTTTCTAGATGGACACGAGTTACTTACAGCAAACCAACACGGATTTCGGAAGAACCGATCGTGTGAAACGCAACTGGCTCTATTTTCACATGATATAATGAAGGTTATCGATGCAGGATCACAAGTTGATGCTATTTTCTTGGATTTTCAGAAAGCTTTTGACTCTGTACCACACAACCGGCTTTTGGCGAAGATTCGAGCGTACGGTATATGTGATCAGATTTGCGAATGGATACGCGATTTTCTAACTGGTCGGTCACAGTATGTCGTTGTTGATGGGGAAGCTTCTTCAAAGCTGGATGTTACTTCGGGGGTTCCTCAAGGAAGTGTAATAGGACCACTTCTTTTCTTAATTTTTATAAACGATCTCGGTGACAACGTTAATTGCAGGATGCGATTTTTTGCTGATGATGCTCTTATTTATAGGGACGATTGCTTAGAAATTCAGCGCGATCTGGATGTTATTTCGGAATGGTGCCGTAAATGGCAGCTTACACTTAACTGCAAAACGTGCAAGGCAATGCAAATAAGTAATAGAAAGACCCCGTTTGCTCACGAGTACAAAGTCAACAATTCAGTTGTTGACACCGTGGATTCCCTCAAGTATCTAGGCGTAACAATACAAAGCAACATACCGAGCGGGGCGGTGTAACGGTTAGCGTTCTCGCCTCGCATTCGGGAGGACGGTGGTTCGAATCCCCGTCCGGGCATCCAGATTTGGGTTTTCCATGGTTTCCCCAAATCACTCCAGGCAAATGCCGGGATGCTTCCTTCAAAAGGCCATGGCCGAATTCCTTCCCATCCCTTGCCCCCATCCTTGCCCCCCATCCTTTCCCGTCTCTAAAGACCTCGATGTTAAAAAGAGACGTAAAGCAGTTCAAAAAAAAAAAGAAAAAACAAAAAAAAAGCAACATGAAACGGGACTTGCACATAACTTCCGTCGTAGGCAAAGCTAATTCTAAACTACGTTTTATAGGTCGTATTTTGAGAAGTTGTAATTCTCATACAAAGGAAATAGCGTACAAAACACTAGTGCGTCCGCATTTGGAATACTGTTGTGGAATTTGGGATCCGTATCGCAAGAGATTGATTGACACGTTAGAGAAAGTACAGAGAAGAGCCGCTCGATTCGTGACCGCAAGTTATAGTCCTAATGTAAGTGTCACAGAGCTGAAACGTGGGTTGGTTTGGGATTGTTTGGCGGACAGACGACGTCGTTTTCGTTTGAATTTGTTGGAGAATATGCGAAAATCTTTCATTTACGAGTGCAACGAAATACTTCTTCCGCCAACCCATTTAGGTCGCAATGACAGGAGGGATAAGATTCGAGAAATAAGATGCTGTACTGATACATTTATGTATTCTGTCTTTCCTCGTTCTGTTCGGGATTGGAATGCACTGAATTAGGATTGGTGCTTAGCACCCTCTGCCAACCACAGTAATTGTGAATTGCAGAGTATAGATGTAGATGTAGATTCTTTGTTCTGTTTCATAACGTAGAAATACAATGTTTGTTTGCTTTGATGAATGGCTGATTGTAGCTGTGGGCGTTTTATTTACTATGTTAAATATTTTGATGTTAACTCTAACGTTAAATACGCCCAAGCATGTAATTGCCAGCGACAGCCAATAAATGTTCCATTGTGACAATTCACCAGTAATCCTGCTAAAATTAAAATTCTTGCAGAATAATAGTTTAGAGTACCGGTACAATTCAACCCTTTCAATTAACAATACAAAGAGGCGATAATTAAGATTTACTATGCTTCAAAAGTTAAATTATATACCCCTACAAGTTCCACAGTCGCAATTCTCATGAGCAGACTGTTCATTCTGATGTCATTCAACGTCCAGTTCAATGCTTCAGCGCGCTTTTGTGAGCCATTGTGTACTCATTCCATTAGACCAGCTTGCCCTGTGCTTTTGTTAATATCGCAAATGAGCATTTGCTTTGTACGAGGATCCAACGACAGTTTCAGGGCGCAATGCGCATTCCGTCCTTCATCTAATAACATGCACACTGTCCCGGATGAAGCTAATATAAGAGTTTACTCCACCGTCACATCTCTGAGAGTACCAAGTTAAGCTGGTATTCCTACAAGATAAAGGAAAACTAGACCTACAGTTTAACGTGGTATCCGAACCAAGGAGCGTACTAGTAAACTCTGTGGATTTGTATATCACCACAACAAATATTAAAGAATTTTTAAATTTCAAGTTAGAATTTCTCGGTTACTAATTGTCTTATCGGAGCTATTCCTATGACATTAAACAGGAAATTTTAGGGGTTTTCAGAATATTACCATTTACTTTGGTTGTTATTCCTATCGTTTTCGATATTTTTGCAAATCTGAAACGTTGCTAATATACAATTTGCTTAAGGAGGGTAACGGGGGATAGGGGATGGGTTTTTGTAAACTAAATGTTTTAAAATATACATGTGGAAAGTTTCATCATGATCGAATAAAAATTTTGGATTTGTGTAAGTAATATAAATATTGTATTGCGATGTGTTGGTGGTGTCTTAATTTATTCATATTTTTTTCTATTATCTCAAGTAAAATTTTATTAAAACTTATTTCAAATGAGAAAGGGTTCATAAATTAGAAATATCGAAAAATCATAATAGTACATGAAAAACTATACTGCTTTAACCTGAGAATTTATTCATATATAGTGTACTTTTAAAATATGTTCAAATTAACTTTAGTACCAGTTTAACAACAAATACAAACATCTTAATAACACCATCACGGTTATTCTGAATATGAACTCATCAAGCAAAAGAAATAAATTAGTAAGAAAACTATGATTTCTATAAGTAATTTGACATTTGCAGTTTACAAAAAATTAACGAAAAAAAAAAAAAACACCAAAGGCACGAAGTTGATTTTATAAACAAGGAGTTATTTGAAATATATGCTCCGGATAAAACTCATTATTAGGCAGAATGAGGCTCTTATCTACAAGTTTCCTCGCTAGGGCCGTTATTTGGGCAAGAGAGCTCCTTCTAATTTTAGTGCAGTTCATAGTATGCCCGTTTACGGTAAGTCAGCACCGTGATGGGCACACCAACACCTCGATCTCCAATCAAGCCACCTCAAGTCACACTTGTGCCAGTGTGGACTCTGTACTGGTCGCCTCTTGAGGCTACCAGCTCGTCTCAATGACCTCTCGCCTCAATAGTAATCAGGTCGAGTCTGACCTGTGCTTTCCGCCTCCGCAAACCCTGGGTTCCACTCCCCATCTCTCCCACGTGTAGTCGCCCAATCCCGCTTCATCTCCGCCTCAGCGATCTCCAGAGACGTCGAGACATGAAAAGATGTTTTAAACAAAATAATAATTAAAACTAACTAATTTTCCTATTGGAGGATCACAATCATGCATCCCCCACACGTAATATCTCTTCGCTCAGACTCATTCTGATTGGCTGCGAGCTTTCCCTCCACGACCACATTTCGTAGAATTACAAATATAGAACTTCTCTGTCTAACAGATAGCCCGTCCTTGTCTCGTGTGTTTACGTGAAAAGCAGCTTATCTGGCGTTTCCCTCGCTTTTTCATTGTTTGTGAGAAGTCGATAACACACGGGGTCTGCACTTGAGCACATAATATGATTCGGCGCTGATAATTCTGACAGGTTGTCAGGTGCCTTAAATCTTTACAACTCTTCTGAGTGTAACAATTCGATACAGTGCATTCACCGATGTTTATCGGGCCCAAGATACGGTTGACAAAAGAACTGTCTAAATGTCCTTCCGTGAACTGCATGACACATGATGGCCTGACGGCTGACGTTGTACTTCGCTCACCGTAGGGCCTTTATCGAATACTACCTTTCATGCAGACCACCGCGTAATGAATTAAACTGTACTGCACGTTCGTTAATAAAGTAATGTGATGTTAACATATATATATATATATTTAGACTTCTATTTTTATATATGAGATTTAAAAAAAATATGCCAGAAAGTTTTTAAAGTAATAAGCATGATTTTCTTGAGGATTATCAAGATTACCACAAGACAGTACAATAAAGATTCTTAGAAATAACCCCATAGGCGATTTTATTTCCACTATACCACCGAATTTCATCCGTAGCTCAATTAGATTTGGTACAAAGAATCTTCAAGCATTCGCTAATAATGTGGTTCAGTATAAACACAATATAGTACAAATAATAGGTTTTATTCTTGCTCTCTTGAGCACGACTCTAGTAATTATGATAGATATTGGAAATAAATTCGTGACATTAGATTTTTTTAAAATAAAACGAATTTATCGCAAGGAAAATTTAGTCCTTAAAAATTGTACCTCCCTGAATTAATATATTACGTGACGTATAGAAGTCGTAAGAGATTCTATTTGTTCCATTTTATCTATCCAGGAATTTCTTATTTCCGAGATTTCGTGATTCTGTGATTCTCCAAGAATCGCTGCAGCACTCAGCTGACAGTTGCCTTCTGCTGGTGTAATACCTCCTTTCCATGTCTTATCAGTAATACTTCCTTTTTACCAATGCTGATTCTAAAAGTAAACTTTTATTTACAACTACTAATTGTCTAACTAGTTGATTTCTTTTAGAATTATAGTTTTGCCGCTCAGCATTATCAGACATAAAGAAAATACTTTCTATGTATTTTAAATAAAAAACAGTGCTGGCCGGCTGAAGGGTCTTTGCTAACAGCGAAAAATGCAGCATTTTTTTGAGGATAACTCAAGTGTCTATGGAAATACTACACTTTTTTTTATTAATATCTCAACTAGTTTCGTCCATCCTAAGTTCTTAGTTATATGCTTTTTACATTCTTACCTTTGGTATCTCTACAATTCTTAGCTTCAACAGTTTCTTCCACTAACAAGTCAATAAATACCTCATGTCGTAAAATTTGACCCAATGTTCCCGTCTCTTCTGTATGTTACACACTTGTACAAACATCTTTCCTTATCCATCAGCAACAAAACGTTCTTTCCTTACTTCATCTTCTCACTTATTTTCAAACTTATTTCTGTAGCACTAAATTTTAAATGATTGTTTATGATATCCCTGTAGTCCAAACTTCATCTACCACAAAACGTTCTGGGCTCCATACATACAGTTTTAACAACATTTTCTCAGTCATAGACCAATGTTTGAACTTAAAAGATTTTTCATTTGAAGAAGAGTATTTTCGCTATTTCTGCCATGCTTTGAAATAGTTCTTTCTTCGGCCTTCAGTTGTAATTTTACTTCCTTAATAACAATTCTATTGATACTTCTGTTGAAGCCAATCATATTTTCCTATTAATATCCTGCTACTTATCATGACGTTGCTTTGGTTCAGATTTAGTCCAAATTATTCTCATATTACTTTGTTCATCTCGTTTCTGAAATATCTATAATGCCTAATTCCCGAATTCAACATGTCTTAGGAATCGTACTGTCGTCAAAGCAACGTCAGTATGAACTGTATGTTTCGTTGGAGGGAAAGCTTGACATTTGATTGACTGACGCCATCATAGTCTCCCATTAGCCCTTGCACACGGCTGTAACTTTAAGGTAGCTGATCCTGTAAAATGAAGTTAAAAAAAAAACAATAATTTTCATGTTAGAAGAATATTCAGATCTCCCCGTTTTATTTCTACTACAAACTCAGCTGTCAACGTATCATATCGTAAATGAAGGAACAACCGTAATATATGCCCGTAGGCAGCTTAGACTACAGTTCGCCTCGGGACGGAGGCGTTTGTAACGCTTTGTTTGCGCCCTACATGAATTTTCACTGACAAGTAGGGCTGTTGATGTTTTAAAACATATCTGATTTTCGATATATCGATATTTTTTGGAAATAATGTTACAAAAAAAAAAACAAATTGTGTAAAAATACGACCAAGCCTTATGGCTATTTAGTCATAAAACGTTCTTAAATATCCTTCTGAATCAAGTCTTCAATTTCTGAAACAGCTTTTTCATGGAGTTACGGAGTTTTTTTTTTTTTTTTTTTTTGTTTTTTTTTTTTAAATAAAGTTGTAATTTAAGCATTATACATTTTCACTAAAATGAATGGCATAATATGTATGTTTTACTCTAAGACTTATAAAACCAGAAGGAGATCCCAGGGAAATCTTAGCTTTAGTGAATTTGTAAGACTGATAAAGCAATAGTAGAGGCATTTATTTAGGTAGAAATAACTAATCAGAAGCACTAACTGTGTGTTTAAATAAGGTACTATAAATTTTATTTGATCATCTAGATTTTATTAGTTCTCATCCTTTCTTAAAATTCTATTTATCAATTAATTTACTGCATGTGCAACATATGTAACCGTCTTCTTTTCCACCAATAATAATTATATATCTTCTACCAGGAAAAAGCAAAAGGGCATTTTTTTTTTTTTAATATCGTCTCCGATATTCATATTTCAGTATTGAAATATCGATATATCATCCTCAAAATATCACTTTTAAATATTGATATTTTCAAAAAATAATTTTGATATATCGATATTTTATCTACAGCCCTACTAACAAGGAAAGGCCGCTAACTGTAAAATTCGATTCTACTGTGTGTAACAAAAGCACATGGCCAGAGGCGTATGTCGCTAAGCAGTAACATGTGCTTCTTCGCCGTTGTTGAGAATTTCGGCGCTGAAATATTCCGCTGCATTGAAATGGATCGCCTTCTTTCTACGTTAGGATGTTGTCAAGGGGCTCGTGCCACAACGAGCAAGCTCTCTGATTCATAATCTCGCTGTCTCCCGATCGAATCTCGCTGCGAGCACCTTTTTATATTTATTCAAATGTGTATACAAATAATTCCCGATAATAAATTTCAACGATTATGCATATAATAAGTTTTTTATATGACATTTGTTGTGTTTTTGAACTTCATTACACTTTTTTTAAAAGTTATATTTTATAGTCGTTTCATGAAAATAACACAATATCACAAATAACGTTCAAGTGGGTACAATTTATCGAAACGTTTTCTATTTTTTTTTTTTTTTTTTTGCTGTCGTCAGTCTTTAGACTGGTTTGATGCAATCCTCCATCCCTTCCTATCCTGTGCTAACCTCTTCATTTCTACATACCCTTTACAATCCACGTCCTCAATTATCTGCTTCAAATATTCTAATCTCTGTCTACCTCTGCAGTTCTTACCTTGAACTGTTCCCTCCACTAACAAATTAACCAATCCAGCATGTCTCAAAATATGACCTACCAGCCTGTCTCTTCTTCCTGTAAGCTTCTTCCATAAACTTCTTTTCTCACCCATCATTTCTAAAACTCGTTCATTTCTTACTTTGTCTGTCCACCTAATTTTCAGCATTCTTCTGTAGCACCACATTTCAAATGCTTCAAGTTTCTTTCTTTCCGGTATTCCTAAAGTCCATGTTTCGCTACCGTAAAGTGCTGTGCTCCACACATAGAGTTTTAAGAAGTTCTTTCTAATTCCTAGATCAATATTTGAAACTAAAAGGTTTCTCTTTTTCATGAAGGCTCTTTTTGCTAGTGCTATTCTGCTTTTAACATCATTCCTGCTTCGGCCATCGGTTGTAATTTTGCTTCCCAAGTAACAGAACTCACTCACTTCTCCTATTGCATCAGATCCTATTTTTATATTTAATCTGCTAGTATTGGTGTCATTTCTGCTACATTTCATCACTTTTGTTTTACTTTGATTTATATTCAGTCCAAAATCTTCCTTCAGTATTTTGTTCATGCCATTCAATAACTTCTCAATATCCTCAGCCCTCTCTGCTAATAAGACAATGTCGTCAGCAAATCGTAGCATACTGATTTTTTCTCCCTGAAAACTTATGCCACATGGAAATTTTTCTTTGACTTTCTTTATTGCTTCTTCTACATACAAGTTGAATATTAACGGGGATAGACTACAACCTTGTCTCACACCCTTTTTAACTGATGCATGTCTCTCGTGATTCTCTACTTTTATCACAGCCACTTGATTCTTATATAGTTTATACAGTATTCTTCTATCTCGATACTTTAGACCTGACTTCTTTAAAATTTTGAACATCTTGTCCCACCTAACATTATCAAACTTTTTCTAAATCAACAAATGCCATAAAAGTATCTTTGTTTTTCTTGATCCGCCCTTCAAGTATTAATCTTAAAGACAGAATTGCTTCCCTTGTACCGCAATTTTTCCTAAACCCAAACTGATCTTCACCTACTGTCTCTTCTACTACCCTTTCCATCCTTCTGTATATTATTCTGGTTAGCAATTTTGAAGCATGTGATGTTAGACTAATTGTGCGATAATTCTCACATTTGTCAGCTTGTGCTTTCTTTGGAAGTGTGAAGATGATATTTTTATTAAAATCAGTTGGAATTTCTCCTGTTTCATAACTTTTTGATATCAGCTTGAATAATCTTTCGATTCCTTCCTCTCCTAGAGATTTAAGAAGTTCTGCAGGGATCTCATCAATTCCAACTGCCTTATTTGCTTTCAAGTCATTCAGAGCTTTATTAAATTCTGTCCTCAAAACAGGACCTCCTAAGTCATCCATGTCGACATCGCCTTCCTTTTCCAATACACTATTGCTCAAGTCTTCCCCAATATACAGTTTCTCAATGTATTCCTTCCATCTGTTAGCTCTATCTTCTGACCTTAAAAGAGGTTTCCCATCGGCAGCTTTAATGTTCATACCTCTTTTCTTCATTTCTCCAAAATTCTGTTTGATCTTTCTATATGCAACATCTACTTTTCCTGCAACCATTTCCTTTTCTACTTCTTCACACTTTTCTTGTAGCCATTTTTCTTTTGCTATTTTGCATTTCCTATTTATTTGATTTCTAAATTGCCTGTACTGCTCTTTTCCTGCTTCATCCTGAGCATTTTTGTACCTTCTCCTCTGATCGATCAGCTGCAAAATTTCTTCTGTGATCCAAGGTTTTCGGGCAGCTTGTTCCCTAAAGCCTAAGGTTTCTTTGCCAGCTTTCATTATTTCGGTCTTTAATGCATTCCATTCGTCCTCGGTTGAGCTCCTTTCACAGTTACTTCTTAGACCTAAGTCTACCATTTCTGCAAATTTTTCTCTCGTGCTAGATTGTTTCAGTTTATTCACTTCCAGTCTGTTCTGCTTATGCTGCTTCCTTATTCGCTTGAATTTCAGCCTGCACTTCATTACTATCAAATTATGGTCCGAGTCTATGTCTGCTCCTGGGTATGCTTTACAGTCTAGAACTTGATTCCTGAATCTCTGTTTGACCATGATATAATCTAGCTGATATCTGCCTGTATCCCCAGGACGTTTCCATGTGTATATTCTTCTTGCATGGTTCTTAAACAGTGTGTTCGCCACTACTAGCTTATATCTTTCACCAAATTCTAGCAACCTGCTTCCTCGCTCATTTCTTTCTCCTAGACCAAAACTTCCTACAGTATTCCCCTCTTTTCCTTCTCCCACTATTGCATTCCAATCACCCATGATTATTAGATTTTCCTCCCCTTTCACATATTGGATTAATTCTTCAATTTCAGCGTATATTTTTTCTATTTCTTCGTCATCTTCCTGCGACGTTGGCATATACACTTGTACTAATGTGGTTGGGATGGGCTTAGTTTCTAACCTCATCAAAATAATCCTGTCACTAAATTGTTCATAATAACTAACCCGTTTCCCTACTTTCTTGTTCATTACAAATCCTACACCAGTGACTCCATTGACAGCTTGTGTGCTAATTATCCTGTGTTCCCCAGACCAGAAATCCTGTGCGTCCTTCCATTTAATCTCACTAATCCCAACAACATCTAACTTAAGTTGTTCCATCTCCCTTTTTAAGTTTTCTAACCTACCTGCCCTATTCAGACTTCTAACATTCCACGCTCCGACTCGTAGAATGTTTCTATCCATTCTGATGACTCCTCCCTGAGCAGTCCCCACCCGGAGATCCGGTTGGGGGACTATTTTACCTCCGGAATATTTTACCCAGGAAGAAGCCATCATGATATATGTAATTTGAGAGGATTACATGTCCTCGGGATACCCTTTGGGTCTTTAATGCAGTGGTTTCCCGTTGCCTTCTGCATCCCCATGCCGTTGATCATTTCTGATTCATCCGCCTTTAGGGGCCGTTTCCAACCCCAAGGGCAAGAAGGTGCCCTGAACCGCTCCCCGCTCTTCCGCCCTCTTTTCAGAGGCCGTTGGCAAGCAGTGGGTACGTTTTCTATATACTTGCAGATAATTTACAGTTAGCGGGATGAAGAAGCCACATTGTCGTACGAACTTGAGCGATAGTTATCATAAAAAATTGAAAGCAAAAAGTAGCACAACATCTAGCACATCTGATAAACTATACATTTTTTACAAGAACAATTGTTTAAAAAAATACCTTTTGGGATTCAGAAATATTGTTCTATTGTCAGCCAGGTGTGGTAGAAACCACACGTATCTTATAATATCGAAAAAAATCCGAGAAGACAATTGGTATTGGACGATAGATTTTATTATCTATAATCTTGCTCGATTCACAATTTTGAAGGCACTTGATCAGATTTTTTACCTGCCTGTAAATGACATTCACAGTGCACAATGGTCACTTTTTATCGTCCTGAAACTTTTAATCATAAATAAAAAATGCCAGTAGTGAGGTTAGTTCCACCAATGACGGGATTATGGAACATAAAGCTTGCTCGTTGCAACACGCGGCCTTTGACAATTTCGTAACGCAGAAAGCATTTGAACCATTTTAACGCAACGGAATATTTCAGTGCAGATTTTCTGGACAACGGCGAAGAAGAGCATGTTACTGCCTTGCCATGAGCTTTTATTACACATAGTATGAATCGCATCTGAAGTTTACAGTTGGCGGCCACCTCTTCGAAAGTTACGCGGCTAAGTTACGTTCTGCCTACAGTTACAGGGCGCACAATTCGTTTGACGGTTATATAAAATCACTGTTAGGCTTAAATCTAACAATGTTTAAGCCATATATCGGCGATGGTACACTGAGCGATTTTGGTAGAAGAATTAAAAGCAACACATGAAACATTAGAGATGGCCATGGCCATCAATAAGCACTTGATTTCTCTCAGGAGAGAGCGTCAAATTTTTAAGTAAGAGAGAAAAGGGCTGGAATAAATTTCCGAGGCGTATGGTAAACAATTCACCTCAAACATTGAAAGAATTTATAGTAATAATCAGGTAAAATTGTAAAGGACGTGTGCAACAAAATTGCTGATGGGGTTTGTACTCCAACCAATGAAATATAATTATTATTAATCCTGTTAATTTGTCAATTAAATTGGTTTTAGGGAGTATCCTTAGTTGATAATTGTTCGTAGTAGTTTAATTTATTTGTGAAGTTATTTGTTCATTAGCAATCGATCCTGGCAGGGTCGCCATGTGATGTTATTCGCTACATGCCGTAACAGGTAAACCGGTTTCAAAAAAAGCTCGTTCCAATATGTTTAACTCTACTTGCGCCGACTGTTAATGGCGCCGTTCAACAATGCTTTTGTGACTTTAACACTGCTTTCAACTCTTGCTCTTCCGCGGTCTGACAAGTTATGCTGCCCTGCATCTCACCTCTACGCTGCATTATCTGCTGCAGCTAACTTGGCTCGCTTCCAGTTTGTATTTCTTGTCGCCGGTCTGAATGTCTTATTTCTATCATCTGCCCATTTGTTTTTCGAACATTCAAGCAGTGAGCCAGACCCAACTCTGCAAAAATTTCTACTTCCGGCTGAGAGTACCCATCTGCACCCAGATGTACGATAATCGCCTGTGTCTGGCCTTCAACGCCATCAAATATTTAAACGGTACACTTACACTAAATGCTAAATGTGCGTTGCCTTATACACCTCATGTTAAGGACTTAATAGTTAGTTTTTAAAAAAAATAAGGGGGGGAAGGGGGAAAAATGAGCATTCACTTACCGTGATTCAACTAATATGAATTGTGCAGCACGCCTCCAATTTTTTAACCACTTATGTTTCCGACAGCAAATATTATGAAAGAAGAAGTTGCTTTTGATCGCTAAACGCAATAAAAACGAAAAGTATCTCCCGAATAATAATAAAAAAAAACTACATTAATAATAGCTTATAGGCCACGTTTCACCGTTGCATTTATTTGTCATTCGCAATTAATATAAATTTGTATGTGAATGGTTAATCAATCAGACAGACTTTTTATTTATTTATTTTTACTTATGGCTTTACGCCTTGTCGACGTCCGTCAAGGTCATTAGAGGCGGGATGGGATTGGGGACAAGGAACAGAAAGGAATTCGGCCATGGCCCTTTAAAGGAAGCATCCCGGCATTCGCCAGGAGTGATTTGGGTAAAGCATGGAAAAACCCAATCTGGATGCCCGGACGGGGATTCGGAACCGCGTCTTCCCGAATGCGAGGCCAGAGTGCTAACCCCTCACCCATGATGCTTGGTAATCAGATGGGGACTTGATTGCGAGATTACAACCAATACCATTTCTAGTGTCTTCCGGCTTCATCATCTCTCTAGTTCGGCAGGAGCCATGTTCGTTTTCTAGGTTTCGGATCCACTTCTTATTCCTGATTAAGTGGGACCTCCCGTGTTTATTCATACCTGTTGCTCATTTTATTTGCAGAGTTACTAATCTCACTCAGACCATTCTCACATTCTTGAAATCATTTTCACTATGTCTCCTTAGCGATTTTTATGTTTACTTACATCGTGTTTTTTTTTCTGTTTCAGATAACTCAAAGTAGTTCGGAAGACAAATACTAGATTGAAGATGAAATAATTGATTTATACTTCTTAACAAAACACCAGCTAGTTACTAACCTTTTCCGAATTGTAAAATATCGTCGGATGATCAAAGTGATCATTCTCAGATATTACGACGAAAGAGTTCGACGAATGATAAGGCGAATAATTACCAGTTATTGCGTCGAAGAGGGACATTCAATGGACATTCATTATGAACTAAGCAATCAAAGGCAAGATTGCTAATGCCATTGTGTATGGAACTGATACAAGTATTTATCGTGAATCTGTGATGTATACAAAGCAGAAAAGCAGAATCTCAATTAATTTACTTTTACTTTGAGCAGTTCTTAAAGAAGAAGGAGAAAAAGAGAGATTTAAAGACCAGCATTGGATCATACACTAATTGATTGAGATCTGAAGAATTCTTTCTTAGAGAGAAGGAAGAAGGACGTAATAATCCTTGCAGAGATTTGGCAGCTACATTCAAAGAGCTATTATTAAGAGTAAAAAGCCCATTGAAACCATCTGGTCGTTGTTCTAATTTACTACGTGAGTGGAATTATTGATTACGGCAGTCGCAACTGGAAGATGGAAAAACTAAATTATCTGTGTAATAGCTAAAATGGGGTAAACTTAACACTCGGTCAGGAATATCAATTCTTCAGCCAAGAGGTTTGTTAGGGTACTAATAAAACTACAACTTATTAGTTGCTCTGGAAGTTCAAGAAATACGTTTCTTCTGGACCAAATGGTAATCTCTCTAACAACAGTGCATAAAGAAACTATAAAACTGACGTTCGTGTTGAATTGAAAGCTTCTTAGTGACTTTCTCAAAGTAATAACTCCTGATATTGTCGTTTATAGTTCCGTTTTTATGTCCAATAAAAGGAGACGTTTAATCGACCAGAAGAAGGTGTTCAAGAAATATATTCACTTTAACAACAAATAAAGTAACTGAAACTTATTTTCGTACACAATTGAAAGTTTCTTATTGACGTTCGCAAAGCAATAGCTTCCGATATTGTGGTTTCTGGTGGGCTTACTCGTTCCTATGTCAAACAAAACGAGACTTGTAATCGATAGTAAAAATATGTGTATTGTTCAAAATGCAAAACGACGAGTTCGATGCAGATGTCGATGACACTGTAGCTGTACATTCTTACTTCTAGAAGACATTAACATCAAGTTGTTGAGTGTCAGTGTTTCTGATATTTTGAACACTAAACCCTCACGGGTTCTTGAAGGTTATCAAGTGAAGGAGAGGAGCTTGGATTGGAGTTGCGATGAAGGGCATTCTGCGCGCGTTGTCTGAGGACTTCTTCCCCGAAGCCTCGCAGCTGCTGCAGCTGTACTACCGCGTGTGCGGGGGCGGGCGAGCAGCGAACGCGTCGCTGACGGCTGCGCTGCCCGCGTCGGCTCTGGTTTCACTGTGCGCCGACAGCAACGCCAGCTGGGCGGTCGCCGCCATGGGCGCCGGCCGCCGCACCGTCAACGGATCCTCCCCGTCAAGGACCTCCGCCACAGACAGCGGCTACGGCGTCGCCGACGTGTGCAGCCGCGCCATGGACGTGCTCGATGTGCTGCACCAGTACTACGTGCCGCTCATCATCGCCGTCGGACTCGTCGGCAACCTGCTCAGCTGCATCGTCTTCCTCAGCACTCACCTGCGCCTCCGCTCATCCTCCTACTACCTGGCCGCGCTCGCCACCGCAGACTTCGGCTTCCTCACCACGCTGCTCCTCGTGTGGCTCAACAGCAACGTCGGTGTGCAGGTCAGTCACCAACTTCCAAATACTTACTCGCTGCTATGTTGCTGATAATTACGTGAGCTACCAATAGGGTGTAGGGGAGGGTGCAGCAAAATCTCACCAAATCTCATTTAAAAGGAGGAAGCAATCAATAAAAATCCCACTTCAGCATTTTTATATCATTTTCCCCCTCTTTTCTCGCAGAAAAAATTAATTAATAAGTAGATGACATCAGTATTAACGCTTAGGAATTTAATAGCACGAAAGCCAATACATGGACATATTAAAAATAAATTTAAATATTTAAAAATTAAAATTACAAGGTAAATCTCACGTAAGTGGTTATATGGGAGCATTAAATCTTATCAAATCATCCCAAGGGGGACTAAGAGAGTCCTTTCCTAAACAATAAACGCCAAATTGTAAATGATGGGTGAAGAAAGAAGTTTGTGGAAGAAGCTTTCAGAAAGAAGAGACAGGCTGGTAGGTCATATTTTGAGACATGCTGGATTAGTTAATTTGTTAGTGGAGGGAACAGTCGAAGGTAAGAACTGTAGAGGAAGACAGAGATTAGAATATATGAAGCAGATAATTGAGGATGTGGGTTGTAAGGGGTATGTTGAGATGAAAAGGTTAGCACAGGATAGGAAGAGATGGAGGACTGCATCAAACCAGTCGAAAGACTGATGACGGCAAAAAAAAAAGTCCTCCAATGACGACTAGTTGTTCCATCAGTCATCTTGCATCTCAATTGATATATATTATATCGTTGTTGTTTCTCAAAAGATTGGTATCCGTTATCTGTGTGTCAATTACCTTAGTTGCCTACATATCCCTTAGAACCCACGTCCTCAATTATCTGCCTCATATATTCTAATCTCTGTCTTCCACTACAGTTCTTACCTTCGACTGTTCCCTCCATTAACTAATTAACCAAACCAGCATGTCTCAAAATATGACCTGCCAGTATGTCTCTTCTTTTTGTATGTTTCTTCCACAAACTTCTTTCCTCACTCATCATTTTCAAAACTCGTTCATTTCGTACTTTGTCTGTCCACTTAATTTTCAGCATTATTCTGTAGCACCCACTTAATTTTCAGCATTATTCTGTAGCACCACATTTCAAATGCTTCAATTTTCTTTCTTTTTTCTGGTGTTCCTAATGTCCATGTTCCGCTACTATAAAGTGCTGTGCTCCACACATAGAGTTTTAAAAAGTTCTAGATCAATATTTGAAACTAAAAGATATCTCTTTTTCAGACGACTCTTTCCTCGTAATATTGTAACATGTGACGTGGGTGATTTGTTTTTTATTGATGGTCTGTTAGATTCCAGTTTAGTGTAATTATGCCTCGTATACAGTAAAGTTTTCACCGACATCATTTACGAGAAGTGAGAGCGGTTTTGTAACACCAGAGTAAAGTGGTTTACATTGTTTAGTTTTACCGCTGTTGTGTCAAACTGGACCTCTGAACACTCAGTCAACATTTACCTTTGTGAATAACATCCTGGCAATTTCCTAAATCTGTAATACCCGTCCCTAACTACCTCATTATGTTATAACTACATCGCGAAGCGCTTTTACTGCACAGGAATAATATGTTGTTTGTAGCATTTTGTGAGGCCTCTTTAATGGCGTTCGCGAGCAAATACCACTGTGTTATTTGTGTGTTAAGTGCGATGGAAAATCAGCACACTCTGAAGCGTTATCCTAGTTACTCAAAATGTTAGCGCGCTGTATTGCAAAATACGATTAAACAGAAGTTCATATTAGTTTATTAGGCTTATTGTTTTAGTTAAATGCTGCTAGGAAAAGTATGTCATGGAAATACCGTATACAGAAAAATAGTAATAAATAATATGAAAGTATTACTCATGAAAGCAATGTAAAATTTATAACAAAAATTGGTCGGTTTGATTCTATTGTAAAAACTGAGTATTTTTTCAACCATATACACCGAGAACCTCACCAATGTTCGCTGCACAATTTCAAAATAAATTTAAAAACTACAATTTCGTAACAACAAGGAAAAAATAATTTTGAAATTAGTCAGCTAATCACGGTTTACGGCTAACCTTACATGTCTTCAAATGACATTGTTCCTTAAAGACAAAAATTCGTAGCTAATGTGATAATTATCTAGTTAAATACTAAGCAGTAGAGATCTCATACAAACAATTCATCTAAATGTACCAAATACACAGACGGAAAAAAAAATCCCAACACCAAGAAAGACTTGTGTTAGATAAACGAAATTTGGTAGGCGTGTTTATACATCTGAAAGATGACATCGATTCAAATTTCGCGCTTCGCGCATAAGTGTGGCGCTAGTAGCGCTACTCAGAGCTTGCAAATCAGGTTTGCTTTAAATACGCGCTGTAAAGTTTGTGAACGTTATTTACCGCTGAGATTTGACATAGTGAGTTGATGTTAGCCAAGAATGCCTTTAAGAAGACGAAGAAGCCATTATCAACAGCTCACCGAGTTTGAACGAGGTCGTGTAATAGGGCTACGAGAAGGTGGATTTTCTTTTCGCGATATTGCAGAAAGACTTGGCCGGAATGTATCCACTGTGCATGATTGTTGGGTGCAGTGGTCAAGGGATGGTACTGCCTCAAGAAGACCGGGTTCCGGGAGGCCACGTGGCACTACTGAGAGGGAAGACCGCCGTATTCGGCGTACAGCTGTGGCGCATCGTACTGCGTCTGCGGCAGAAATTCGAGCTGCAGTTGGTACCACAGTGACACAACGAACTGTTAGAAATCGGTTACTTCAAGGACAGCTCCGAGCCAGGCGCCCTGTAGCGTGCATTCCACTGACTACAAGCCATCGCCGTTTGCGACTCCAGTGGTGTCAAGCCAGAGCTCATTGGAGGACGGAGTGGAGATCTGTTGTGTTTTCTGATGAAAGCAGGTTCTGCCTTGGTGCCAGTGATGGCCGAGTGTTGGTCAGAAGGAGGCCAGGGGAACGCCTGCAACCAAACTGTCTGCGGCCTAGACACACTGGACCTACACCTGGAGTCATGGTCTGGGGAGCAATTTCCTATGACAGCAGGAGCACTCTTGTGGTTATACCAAACACACTGACTGCAAATTTGTACGTCAGTCTGGTAATTCAACCTGTAGTGCTGCCATTCATGAACAGCATTCAAGGGGGAGTTTTTCAACAGGATAACGCTCGCCCTCATACCGCTGTTGTCTCGCAACGTGCTCTACAGAGTGTCGACATGTTACCTTGGCCTGCGAGATCACCAGATCTGTCTCCAATTGAACACGTATGGGATATCATTGGACGACAACTCCAGCATCATCCACAGCCAGCACTGACCGTCCCAGTATTGACAGCACAAGTACAACAAGCATGGAACTCCATACCACAAAGTGACATTCGAAACCTGTATGACACAATGCATTCACGTTTGCAGGCTTGCATTCAAAATTCTGGAGGTTACACCGGCTATTAATTTAACAGTATTTCACATTTGAAATGCATTTTCTTGAGCTTAAATTAACCTGTGATCTTGAAAATTTAATCAATTAAACATGTTAACTTGACAAATGCATTGTCCAAATTTCATTACTCTACAATAATTTTTTCTTGGTGTTGGGATTTTTTTTCCGTCTGTGTACAAAACTGTATTACAATACTGAAATAATGCCTGGAAATATACGCGTATCGGCTATGAGGTAAGTGTCCAGGAATGAAAGTGTAATGTACATACTTGTTTAAGACAGATTTCTGTGTATCTGCTATTTATGTTGGTTGCGATGGAGTCAGAGCTACAAGGCTTACTCTTTTTTTTATCTTATTTCTTCTTACGACTGGAAGATCGCCGAGGGGATAGTACGGTCGCATAGTAGCAGAGATTTAGTGTCCGATTCTCCCTTACGCACAGTGGCGGATCCAGCATTTTGGTTTCGGGGTGCTAGGATTTTGGTTTGGGGGGGGGCCTTCACTTGTGCGAGGATAGGCTTTATAGGAGGGGGGTGGAGTCAACGACAGTAAATCTCATGTCAACATTGCTGCCCTTATACGAACAGCAGAGCTAAAAAAAAAGAAAGAATAAAAAGGTTCCCAAAATTACGATGTCGTCGGGGGTGACATAGATGATTTTTTTGGGGGGGGGGGGAGCTTGAGCCCCTTAGCCTTCCCTGCATCCGCCCCCACTTACGCACAATACTAGTGGTGGATGTGAAGTGTTGCAATCGTTTCTGTGTGCGAAGTGTATTTTCTGTGTACGAACGGAGACATTCCCGGCGTATGCTTGAAATGAAGTCTTCACGGGTGTACCGCCAGATAAAGTTTTGAAAACACGATATTTCGACAACTAATTCCATCGTCTTCATCAGGTGTAGAGACATCTGCACAGGACGGCTGACCGTCGGGTACAGAGACAGTCCAGGTGCCGCACCTCCTTATATAGGCCAATGGCTCTCTCCGACGCCCGCGACTGGCGGCTGGCAATGAATGGGCGGGGCTACAGTTGTTCGTTGCGGGCCGTGGAAGTTAATTTTTTGTGTTTTATATGTGTAATTTATGAAGCTGTGATTGGGGACGTCCCAGCATTGGCCTTGGTGATTGACAGAAACCGTAGTCAGGACGGCCTGTACGCGAGTACCTGGACTCGTGTTCGGTCTCGCATTACCCCCCAAATCGAGGATACGGCTCTTTTGAGTCCGCGGGCTTAACAATGAATTCTTGGTAAACTGTATCTGAGAGAAGTGAGCGAAAAGACTGTGGACTAAAAATAACGAAAGTGATAGGAGCTGTTATGCGAGTTAAAGAAAGGTGTTCTGTTTGTTACCCTTTTTTTCCCAGATTGGTTATATCGAACGGACAACGCGTGAATTAAAACCATGAAGTGAAGGAATCGAATCAGCCAAGTGTTTACTTTTTTAATTTAATAAACTGGGGAATTATCAAGTATTATTTTATACTAGTGCTCATCTGGTGGAATTTTATTTCTTCTTATGGCTTTATGCCTCATAAACGAAGAGATCTTTAGAGGCGGCAAAGGATTTGGGGCAAGGAACGGGTGGGAATTCTACCACGGCCTACTGAAGGAATTATCCCAGCATGCGCTTGGTTAACACCAAGAATAACAGATATCTGGGTGGTCGGAAAGCGGAATCGAACCTTCGCCCTCTCAAATGAGAGGGCAGAGAGTTGTCACTCACCCACTATTCTCGATGGAAACAAGTGGAGAAAAGGCCTATACATATTTATTTGATTGATTTTTATTTTTGGTTATGGCTTTACGCGTCGTCGATGTCAAGATCATTATAGGCGGGAAGGGACTGAGGACAAGGAATGGGAGGGAATTCGGTCATGGCCTTTCAAAGGAACCATTCCGGCATTCGCCTGGAGTGATTTGAGGGACCCATGGAGGACCCATATCTGGATGGCCAGACGGGGATTCGAACACACTTCCTACCGAATGTGAGGCCAGAACGTTACCGCTTACCCACCACATACAGTGTCTTAGGGTGAAGCAAAGATGAAGCAACTTAGGGTTATTGGGCCTGTCAAGCGATTGATACTTACCATTGCCACACACTCTGCTGAACGTTTCATAACGCAACTTTACTGTAAATTGAAAACGATCCCCACGTTGGTAGGCAAAATGTAACGATTCTTTCGTTACTAAGAGGATTTTTAACTGAATTTTATAGTTAACTAACAGTTGTTAAATATTCAAATGCTGTCTTAAAAAAATGATTATGGAATACTTCTGTTATTCATTCATTCGAGTTGAGTAAAACTTACATAACATTTATTCACAATTAAAAAAAAAACTTAGAATTTTTGCGTGTACAAATTTGTCCCAGCATGGGATGCCTTAATTACATTTCTGGATAAGAGAAACATACGAAATGAAAACAGTGTCCTGATTTTGCAACACCAAACTAGCTCATGAAAAACTCTTCCCGGGTCGTTTTAGGTGCTGTAGTCGCAAAAAAAAATTAAAAAAAAAAAAATTTTAATACAGTGATACAGTGGTTAAACACATTATCGTGTTGGTGTCTGCGTGCTAGGTAGTATGTTGGAGAGGCTCTTCAGCCGGAAAACACTGTATAAAAATATCAGCCTCACTTTCTTTGACCCTGAGATGGCCTGAACTCTGATACAAAACACTTTCCTTCACAATATATTTTCTACAAAACAAAGGAACTTAAAACTTGGCACTGCTCCTGCTTCCTCTAACTGTCTTCCCGTTGTCTTCTCCTGGCGACGAGTGCCTTTGTCTCCCTTGCACCCATGAGGTCAGTTGACGCGCGCCACCAGCTGGGCCAATCGGAGGTGCTTCCAGCCAAACCTCACCAATTGTGGTGATCCGGGCACGTAACAAACACCCTGTCTCAGTGTGTCCGCCGATAGATGGCGGGAACTGTCCAAATCAGTCACCCACACACACACACACACGCGTCGGCTGGACCCGGACAGAATGTAGTGGCTACCATATCACTACAGTACCGTTTCCTCCGAGAAGACAGGCTAGTCGATTATTGTGTCTTAGGTATCCATTCACAGTCCAAATACCGCTCGGCGATGACGGGTAGTCCTTTCGCTACATTACGGCTCTTAGAGGTTATCTAGGTGCCTCTGGCCGGTCTGTGGAGGTGCTTCCTGAATTCCAGGAGAACAAGATCACGACATATGTGCTGATAAAGCGTAGGTAGCTTGTTTTAACTGCTTTTAGCATACCGGGTGCTGTCATTTAAGAAAGCTGTAGCGTTGGTTACGTAACTGGCAGTGACGACGGCAAAGGAGAAGGGGAAAGCGGCGTTCCAAAACGATGTTGTAATAAAACTAGCATTTAAAAAATGGTAGTAAAAGGTTATCAAACGTCGTTTTTGGTGATTAAACAGGGAAACGTCCAGCTGCTTAAAATAAGACTTGTTCCAACTTTTTATAATTACTTTTAATACGGATATTTGAGGATCGCTGTAAAAAAAGGGAAGTGTACAGCTTTTATTACCGGGAGGCCATTGCGGCTTGCAACTTGTGTTCTGTATGTTGTGTGCGGTTTATGAGGCGTACGTCACCATCTCTCTATCCGGCCAAGTCCTGATGGTGAAAATTTCTTCTTTCGCCAGAACTAGAGCTAGCGCCGAGCACTATCATGGTGCCGCAGCCAAGTGAGCCAACGGGGCGAGCTTAACTGTAACTGACGGATACTTTTCATCAGCTCCTCTTCCATTTCATTGACACCTGTCATTCTTCTGTCAAAAAGCTTTCACACGATGAGATTCGTGTTGTGCAGGTTACTCAGAACTTGTACGCCACCAGGGCTAAGCTTCTTAGAACTTAATTTAACCCACTATTACTGGACATGAAATCTGATGTAACAACATTTTAATTTTCTGTCTTTTCTAGTGGAAACTGTTCCGTCAAGTAATTCATGAAATGTGAGGCAAATTTTCTGATATGTGTGCTATTTAGTGTTTTGCGCAATCATACGACGTCATATATTATGCTTATTTGTTGGACTGCCTAAGCGCTTTCATACTTATCCACGCTGTCTTAATAAGAATGGATGACTGTCATAATTTTCATTGAACTGAACACTCATAGAAGAGTTTTATCGGAGATTATTATCACCGGCATATAATTTTGCATTACACTTTGTCATGTTCTGTGCCTCTTTAGAGACGTTGGAAAATACATCACTTACACTGTGTGTTCAACACGTTTACGAATACAAATAAAAAATCCATCTCGACGCCGACGCCATAGGGTGAACTCATCAGAAATACGGGGGTTAAGTGATCACTGTGGTAAAACTGCGGTGACGTCAACTAGCCGATAGAAAATTGTGTTAAAACAAGCAGCATTTTCCCAAAGGATCGTGATTGTAGGAGTTTCACTGTTTAGCATACGAGTATTTCTCAAACTGTTGCCCTCTGCACATGTCCTGTACCATTGATTTACGATCGCCAATGGAATAAGACTGTGAACTATGTAAACGGTGCTTGCTGTCTAACACATCACACGTCTTCAAATTAAATTCCGGTCCTTTAACATTGACAAATGCTACACTGTTTATCGAGCGTTTAACGTTGTCCTGGCATTGGAAGAAAAGGGGGGGGGGGGGCTGTCCTCGTTTTATTATGACATTTGTATTCAGAATACGGCAACATAAAACTCTAAAATAATAAACAGAATAAACAAGTATAGAAAATAATACTTTTTTTTGAAGTATAATATCAAATGGTGGATGAATCAAGGAAAATACCAAAAGCTGATTGTTACAATTTTAAGATGACTTATTACACCAAAACAATTTCTTTTAAGAAAATACCTTTTACTATATAAAAGTTAAATTATGACAGAGAGGAGTCAAGAAAAAAGGAAAGGGGAATTATCTGATAAATGGTCACATAATTATTATGATACTAACTACTACTGGAAATGATGCGCAAGAACAGGAGGATACTGTGAAAAATAAAGAAAACAATGTCCGTAGCTTATAATTAGGTAGGTAGACCTAATTTTAAATTACAGTTTTGTCATTATATAAATCTCGTATATACACAAGGGCTATCCAGAAAGCAGCTATCGTTTGTGTCTAGCGTGGAGATGGGTGGAGATGGAGCCGTCTTAATAGCGTCAAAACGTTCCTACACTCAGTAAGCATCAAACTATCGTAGCGTGTAGACCAGGGGTGGCCAACCCGCGGCCCGAGGGGCCGCATGCGGTACGCCTTGAACATTTTTGCGGCCCGACAGAGATTCATCATACTTTTACAAAATATATTTATTTTATAATGGCCACAGAAGTGAAAATCAATTTATTAAAAAAAATACACTATTTTTGCAACCATATATTCAAAAATTACATGTAAAAATTATGAGTATCGTTATTATATTATACCTATGTTTACATATCAGAATAATAGTAAACACAATAATAATAACTGATTATGTTTCAATTTTTCACTCTAAAAAAATGTCTATAGTGGGTCTAAATCTAATATGGGGATATATGATTTTATGTGCGGCCCGCGTAGTTATGATACATTTCCAAAGTGGCCCGCAAGATCATTTACGTTGGCCACCCCTGGTGTAGACTAATTTTTCTTCTTTGTTTGTTGTGGATTATTGAAATGTGAGCTTCAAAATAGAATCCCTCGAGTTTTGAGATGCGCTCAGTGATTAGGCTTTTACTGGCAAAAAAACTCAAAACAACTGAAATTCATCGACATCTTACTGAGCTGTACGGAGACGGAATAATGAGTGAAGATCGAGTGAGGCAGTGGTGCATTTAGTTTAAAAAGGGCAGCACCAGTGTTCAAGAGGACCCCTGTGGTTTGCCTAGCCTTGTGACTGATGAATTGTCGATGAAAGTCACTTCACAAAACGTTCAGTAACGATAAAGGATCTGGGTTGGGAATCAATGCAAGATAAGAGATGGGTCAAGATATTTCTCGCAGGATGTCACAACATTATTAGACGATTCCACTTTCGCGAACCATTCGGCGCATCCTCTTCCACGAATATCGATTACTCAAAGTTTTTCCCTCCACAATTGTTTCCATTTTCCTCTAATTCCTTATATGTCCATCTTTTCCGTTGTCTTCCGACAGTTCCCTTCCATTCCCATTGGTTAAGGGAGAGTCCATAAACTACAGAGCTCTATTTTTGCCCCCCCCAAATCCCCCCACGTAGCCCGACCTGGCTTTTGCCTTGACTCACCCCCTCCCACCCATTTTGTGAGGAACATAGCATTTTCCCTTTTAATTCCAGAAGATATTTTGTGCTTTTTCGCTTACCAGACTACCGTTAAAATTATTGCGTATGTAATAACGCAATCCATATTTTTGTATATACTTTTCTATAATTACAAATAGTCTAAATATAGGGTACATAAAATAAGAAGATAATGCTGCTATGTATTATGAAAAGCTACGTAGCTTGACACGGAATCCATTCCTCCCCTAACGTATCCCAGCGTAGATTTGTAATCAACCCCTCTCCCCCTTGGCCGAGCCACGCAGTTTATGGACGCTCCGTAAGAATGCTAACTTCGCCATTATCCCCTCCTCCATCCTCATCATATTCCCGGGCACTGAATTGTGTTCTTTGTTAATGTCTTTCGTAATGTTTCAACTTTTAATATGTCCCTGACGTTTTCGTTTCTAATTTTATTCTTGTAACGTTATATCTTCATTTCACTAACCTAATCTCTGTAATCTGTCAATATCACTACTCGTCCAAGCACAGGTTTCAGAGCCAGTGTTCAGGACATACTGGCAATATACTTCATACAACAAGATTTTCGCATTCTTCTCTATGTCCACCTCCAGATTATATCTTTCATGTGGTTATAAAATTGTCAGCTCTTCCCAATTCTCTGTTCTATGTTCTCCACTTTCTTTCAGTTGGTAGTTACCCTGTTGCCCAAGTAAGAAAGCCACACTACCTTTTCCAATTCGTTGCTGTCGCATAGTACGTCCTTTGAGGGACCAGTCTTCATTATTGTAGTTTCTTTCACGCTCATTTCCAGGCCAATGTTTCCCCATCACAGTACACCATTTTCCTAATTTCTCTTTCCAGATTCCGTTCTGTCCCAGCATATTCCATCATTTTTAATTCTACTGGGTTTCTGTGTTTCTGAACATCTGAGATGATTGCATCTATAACCACACTAAACAAAATAGGTAACAATACACTTTCTTGCCGTACTCTCCTTTCTGTCGGAAACCAACTCGAGAGTATTTTATCTATCCGTATCGCTTTCTTAGTCTTAACTATATGATTTACCTTGTTATTTAGCATATGTCTTGCCGATGAAAACTGCAAGTACGTCTATGCATATTCTCATTTTTCTCTTCTCTGTTAAAGTTACTATTATGTCCTTGCAATATTCCCACATTTTCTATATGATTGGTGGGAGTATAAAAATTTCATCTACCATTGATCTTCTTTTTCTGAATCCATACTGTTTCCTCTACTCTTCGTTTGATTTTACGTAGGATATTTTCAGGCAGTGGGTCAGTAATGTAATACCCCGGAAGTTCTCGCATCTTGATTTTCTCCCTTTTTTATGAACCGGCCCTATGATTCTTTTCCTTCCAAACTACCCGCCTAACTCCGTACAATCACCAAGCATGGTGGTTGAATGGTTGTGTTCTGGCCTGGGTGACGCGGGTTCAAATACCGGCCGACCATCCTGATTTTGATTCCACAAATCGTTCCAGCAGAATGACGGCAGAAGAAAAAAGTCTGTACAACCATTGCATTTTCATTGCTCCTGTTACCTTTACCATCTCCGCTAAAAGTTCATATATTCTTGGCGAATTCTATTTTCGTATTTCTTTCACTCCTATTTATAGTTTCAGCATTCTAAAGTCTTCAATTTTCTTTTCAAAACCTTTTGTTTCACACCTTGTTCTTTATTACTTTCTTACGGCCTTCCCGGGTTTCATTTCATTTGTTCCAATAGCTTTTTGAAGCACGCTTTCCATTTTCTCAATACTTCTTTCTCCTACAAGTTAAATCCTACCTTATATCTACTGTAGGGGTGAAGTACAGTGGGGACCTAGTGTGCC
Organism: Vandiemenella viatica; assembly: GCA_031002005.1. Lineage (NCBI taxonomy): Eukaryota > Metazoa > Arthropoda > Insecta > Orthoptera > Morabidae > Vandiemenella > Vandiemenella viatica. Next base: position 91,396,860 of record JARYHS010012519.1, read on the forward strand.
CCGTAACCGATATGGTGGCAGCGAAGACCCTACACGAATCCTGTCTTGGTGTAGTTACGAAAAGCCTATCAAGCCGGTAGTGTACTGAGTTTGCTTTCAAAACCATGCAAAGCTTCGGAGTACATAAAGCATATATTGACGGTTAGGGTAGGATGGATATTTGAAGAAATATTACGAGTATTACATGAAAGGAAAGAAATGGCCATGATTAATTGAGAGTTTTTTGTATTTTTTTTTTTTTTTTTTGTAAGAGAGTCGGTACTGGAATAAATTATAAAAGGAAATGCTGAAGAATTTACCTGGAGCAGGGGAAATTTAATATAAAAATTATCAAAAATGTGTGAGTTGAGAAATTTTCACCGCGCCGCGCCGTATGTGCTCCATCACTATTAGATTAAGTTTTATAACAAGTGCTAACACAGTGGAAGAAAGTGTCATTTTTTTACAAGTGGAAGGATGGGAGGGGATACTATGTGATTTTGGTATGATGGCTGCTCAAGGTACTGCCATTACGACAACAGTTACTGAACGCAAACATTTTATTGTTATTGTAAGACAATCTTCAATCAATTTCCGTTAATGGGTTCCGAGTCCGTTGATCGGCTCTGATGTTCCGCCCGGTATTACTTTCTTTCCCTATAATATTTATTTTATTTTAAAAGTCTACAGTAGTCTTCAATCCGACTTGTAAGATCTAATATTTTAACTGTTGACTGCTATTCCATTTTTTAGTTTTTCAACACGGAAACGTCTATTTTACTATTAACTACTTAGTTTTCTGTTTGAGATAGGTAGGGTAGCGTGTTATTATCAAGTTATGTTACATCTCCACTTGACACACCTCTATTTGCTTAATTCTGCAATTTACAGAATTGACCCAACTATTAAACCAATTCAGTAAATTCATACTACTTTCGATATTAAATTAAATTCTCCCACTAAATTCTTCGTACCGCTTTTCAGTTTTCACACAATTTATATTTCACCAATACTTTCAAAATACGCTTTTAATTTACTGGGATATTTTTACTTCCCGCATAACCATCAATTTTTCCCGCTAGCGTAAATAATTTCCCCATCATCCCCGAAGAAATGTGGATGTAATTTTATATTAAATACCTAATCTCTTTTCCCTTTCTTTAACTAGAGCTTAAATTATTAAGAATTTTTACATAAAAATTTTAAAAATTCAAATAAAATTTTATTACAATTCTCAGGAAATCAATATGAATTTTTCAATATTAAAACGTTTCTTCAATAGCCTCGTTCCTTACTCTTCTCATCATCTCGTAGTTTTGTAACATACTACCGAAAAATATAAAAGAATAACAAGATCCAGTCGTAAAAATAGCGAGTATATTCTTATACAGGAATCACTGTTTACGGGCCAGCTTGTCTTTCAGTGTCACCCATACTTCAGACATTCAGCTCACTGAAACGCACACTACGAGGTCTGGCATAACAATATCCAAACTTATTGTGTTATGCAACGGAAATGTCGCGCCAGCGGAATAAATAGTTTCCATGCTCCCGGCATTGTGTTGCGTCCTGGAATTCAATACACTGAATACCAGGACGCTGCCCATCCCGCGGGCGTGTAAACTATCCTTGAATCACGTCCCATCGGAGCCGACGTTCGTTTGGTAGTAGAACATTTGTCATAGCTTCCTGGAAAACTTGTTTATTTTTCAGTGTTCGTGAAGATTTTATATCCATGTCGCAGCAGTGTTAAGAATGGTTTACCAGATAAAAAAAATAAAAAAAAATTGTGCCATAATTTCAATTCAATGTCAATGTGACGCTCACCGTATTTTTTCCCAATTTCAATGGAGTAGTGGGCCTTAAATTTTTACCTAAACGTTAAGCAGTCAACCGTCAATACATAGAATACTCTTTGCGCAAGTCGCAAAAAAAATTGTTAAAACAAACGTGAAGTGCTGAGGTAACTCATGGCTCCTTCTCCTCAATAATGTGCCTGTTCTTGCCAGTTGCAAGTAAAAAATCAAATTTCTCCCGTGCTCCAGACTCGCCAGACCTAGCTCCATGTGATTTTTGTTTGTTGCAGAAAGGACGCCGTTTTGACGCCACAGGTGATATTAAAACAGATTCGTCGCCGACGTTGGAAATTTCAAAATAAACTTACCAGGCCTGCTTGCAGAAAAGACACACCTCTGGGAGCTGTGTTTGAATAGGGCAGGGAAGTTTTACGAGGGAGTCAAGAAAACAAATTTCTGTTGGCCATTGGAGGCTGGAATGGGTTGGGGCAACGGACGGGAAGGAATTTGGCCACGGCATTTTGAAGGAACCATTCCGACATTCACGTGGAGTGGTTTGGAGAAACCACAGAAAACTCAAACCTGGATGACGGGACGGGGATTCGAACCTGCGTCCTCACGACTCGCCAACTGCACTCGGTTTAGTAATACTATGGTAATAAGGTGCAAGAAGGGTTATTTCAGAATTTTCACAACCAAAAAAAAAAAAAATCTGCATCACTAGAAGAATTTATAAATTTTTTCTACTACGGGAATGTACAATGTTCAATTGTTTAAATTGTAATCTAGACTAGCAAAAATTAAGTTCTTCCTTATATAATTCAAAAGCCATTTCACGGTATTCCATTTTTCCCTACCAGTTGTTTATAGCCTCCCATACAATGTCGACAAATATAAATGACATCTTCCACTTTTTTACTAACTCATTTGCACACCTACTCCGATATTTTCCTTCTGTACATTAAACATTTTCGAAAAGAAGCTTTTTAGATATGTTTCAATGATTATAGAAAAATTATCGGAAATTCTTATCCCAGTACCTCTTCTACCCCTTCCACCTCCTACCTATTGCAAAAGTACATTCCAGTAAATATTTTTCGACTAATGTTTCCATATGTTTATGTTTTCCTCAGTTTTGATATCCACAAAATATATGTTTTATTACGACACTCAAAGTTGGCTTCATCAGCTAATAAGGTACAAATAATCGCACTGTTGTTTCGTGTAAACAGTTAGGTGAAAGTTTGAATTTAGTTCTATTTCAACAACAATGATAAAGATTACAGAAGAAATAACGAAACAGTCACATAAAGCTGAAATGTTTAACAGATGTATAACGACAATTTTACGGCAATGTGTAATGCATTAGTTATGAACATGGCGTTAAAACACAGTTAACGATCAATTCAATAACCTTTCAATGTTCTATCCCATCTCTTGGCTCTCTTCATTTCCTTCCTTCTACGAGTGAATTGTGAATTTTTGCTATCTCACAGGATCCCAGGCGTTCAATACATGTGTACCATCCAGATATTTTGTGAGCATCAGGTGTCCAGTACATTGGCATCGTAAGCGATTCTTTACGTGCCGAGGCAGCAGTTTCTCTCTGTTTCGTTTCTCTATTTCCTCCAACTCTTCGAGGTAAACTTTTTTGTCGTGGTGAGGAACGAATTTTCTTCTGATAACAAAGGACGAGAACACATAATACGAGCTGAAGTTTTACCTCTGTGAATTTTTCTTTGCGCTTCAATCATTGAGCCTTTTCTCGAGCTTTTATTCAACAAAATAGGTACGTTAAAGAAGTAATATCCATCCTTATCGCATTCCATACGTATTGCGCTTATTAGTCGGAGTTTTAGTAGATTAGTTTTTCGTTGAGGCCATGTAATCATCCTACGATAGCAAAGCCGAAGTATAATACGAAAATTTATATATCAAATCACCTGTTACCGTTATTCTTTATTTGTCCTTCCTATTCTTAACAACTTAGATGAGTACCGTAGGATGTTTACTTCATGGCAACGTCTTGGAAAATGAACATGTGTGGTTCCCGTTGCCTTTCCCAGTGGGACAGTTTACATGTAAGTTTAGATGGCTGTCACAGTGTGATCAGTGTAGAATGTTGTTTTGTTGTGGATCAGAGATGAAATGTACCGAGGTGGCCTTTGAATTCCATAAGAGATAAAGATATTAAAGGTAAAAACTGATATGTTTATAAAATGCTGCACCGAATAGATTTCTTTAAAATTTTACACACTGATCGGGTTTCGCTTGAAGTTGTGATTAAAAATAAAAATTTGACCTTGAATCACTCCAGGGGCCAAAAACATCTTTTGTTTAAATCTGCTAGAACCAATGTTGGAGAAAAATTTATATCTTTATTGTTTTGTATTAGATTTTAAGTAAAATTATTTCTATAGATTCCTTTTATCTTCTACAAATCGATCTGGTGAAATGAAATTAAATCACCTCAGACGGTGGGAAAATATCAAAACAGTTTTTTGAAGCCATTGAAAAGAAAGTCAAATACAATCGGTTAAAATTTTGCATCTTATTACTCAACTTTGACCCTGAATGACCTCCGATTGGGCCAGAAAGGCATTGTATTGAACGAGATATTAAACTGAAAGTACTTGATAGATTCCTTTGATATTTTGAACATAGATCGCAGCAAAAAGCAAAATTTTGATCTCAAATCACCAAACGGGACGCGGAAAATATCCAAAGTTTAAAACCGGATTTTTAGACTATTGAAACAATGTCAAATATATTCAGTTAAAATTTTTCTTATTGATTAAGTATATTCCGCTTTGACCTCTAGTGGGACAGAAGGGCGAAAATTGAATATTTTGAACTTGTTTGTAGGAAATTTTTTGAAAACTGTGAGGAGGAATATCATGAAATATGGTGAAAAGGCTACGAATAGATTCTAAGTTGCTGCGATGGAATCTATACAGGGCCTTTTGCACCGTATTTTGTGATGCTCTTCTTCACAGTTTTAAAATTTTATGTTCGAAAGGGGTAGAAATTTCCATTTGTCAATATGTTCCGACGTGACCTTTGAAAATTATAACAGGTAAAGATAATAATGGTAACAAAACTAATATGTGTAGAGTAGGCACCAGTACACAGGTTTCTTTGTTAGGTTACATATAATCGGTTATCACTTGAAGTTGCCGCAAAAAAAATAAAAGTTTATCCTGAAATAACCCCATGGGCCGGATATTGTCCGAATGTTAAAATAGTTTGTTTTTAGTAAGATAAAAACTCTTAAATGGATTGAGTTAAAATTTTGCAAGTTATAACGTATGTTATTGCTTAACTTTTTTATATTCTACTTTTAGCCCAAATGATCTTTCGCAGAGACAGATAGACAAAAACTGTAAATTTTTAACAAGTTTACATGGAAATTTCTTGAAATTTGTAGGAACATCTCGAAATATGGTGCAAAAAACTTTGGACAGATCCTAAGCTGCTAAGAAAAATATTCATTCGTAATAAAATTGGCTAAGCATGTTATTACTCGAGATTTGTGCGAGTGTATTCCACTGTGACTCTCAAGGGCCTGTATCAAGGGCTCAAAATTTCTACCCCTTTCGTACATAAAATTTTAAAACTGTGAAGGAGGCCATCACAAAATACGGTGGAAAAGGCCCTGTATAGATTCCAAGTTTCTGGGAAAAATCTGTGTAGGATCATCAAAATTTGACACTTCAGTAAACTAGCCGACATATATATTAAAAAAACTAAAAACGCTGTGTTTAACTAGTATACTTAACCTTTGCAGTAGTTCCTAAACAGGCATCAAGTCTGTTAAGATACTTGTAAGACAATGTTAATGCTCATTTGAAACGTCCTAATTAAAATTATTGTAATTTAAACATATTCTCATTCATATGTAACGAGGTATATTCCGCAGATATTACGAAAACTGTTTGCAGAGGTGAACAAGAGTGGCGATATACTGAGTTTGTTCCGAGCGGAAGTTGAAGATTAAATCATTTCTATTCAAGGGCAGCATGAAAATTCCAACTAACACGCCAGTTTCAAATAAACGCAACGTACTCTGAGAACTCACAGGTGCTTACTTGCGAATAGATATATCTGGAAAATTGCCAGATGTTGGGCAGAAATACTGTGAATATAAGCGTAACGCTTAATGTTTGACTTCAGTAGGTGGATATCTGAGCTATCAATTTTTCTGTCAACAACAGTGACGAGAATACATTGTGATCGCTAACGATCTAAGCATTGAGATTTCACGTGTTAACAAGTTTTAAAATTCTAAACTTTTGGGTTATTTCTTTATGCGTGTCAAGTTAGTTAAATAAAGAGACTGAAAAAAGTGGGTAAACTCCTGATGCATACACATCGTGAAACGTAATGCTTAGAGTAGGATCAATAATCTCAATCATTAGAATTATTTATTCTAATTATATCTCAGATCGTAAATTAATATATAACAGGACGATTATGGATTCAGCAAGTTTTTATATAAAACTAGTATATTTTAAATTGATCACTAACCAATGATATGGTATCTTAAAGTTATTAATGTAGTGGAATAAAAGTGATTGAAGCCAGCAATTTCGTAAATAACTCTACAGACAAAGAAATTTGTAAGCAATATCGGGGGTATGAGCTGTAGAGACTCTACAGATTGCTTCGCAATTTGACTGATGGGAAGAATTAATTGTGATAATTTGTATATCGGTCGTTGAATCAATCCGCAGTTATGACGATAATTTTGTTCGAATCAGCTAATTGAAAAATAAAGCCAAAAGAATAATCTGGTTTAGGGTTATACAGGGTGGTCAGAAAATCATTCATCGGCGGGTGAGGACAGTGTTCGGGACGTTGCACTGGCGAAATAAATACAAAAAAAATCTAGTAATAGTCATGCTGTTTTATACGCAGCTAAAGTTGGCCAATAAGAGCGCTGCGCGGGCGAATTCAAACAGCCTTCCACAGGCGGTGTTGCCAAACTTGCCGTCTTACCGATTACGCTGCCAAGGCACTAGAATTTCCTTGTTTTTAGAAGCCACTAGGGCGGACTGTTTGTTCGTAATCGGAATTGATCGGTAATCCGCGACATTTTTCGGGAAATCGGTGGTGGGGCTAAAGGATTTTTTTATGAGATTTTTTTTTAATTAGTTGATCTGCTTGCTAGATTAATCCGCCTGAACCGATTTCGTCCGGCGTCGGGCCTGTGGACAACAATACTTCCCGTCTCCCTCAACCTTCTGTCAACCAACACAAAAGTGTTGGCCGATGGAATAACACGGTTAGGAAATCGAGTCGTGTAAATCTTAACTGCTTCGGCCCTGTTTTGTCCAGCAGCGCCATACGCCAAATGCATATCGGCGTACTCTTCAAACTAAAATTGATGACGTTGCATGATGACAGTGTCTTTATCGGGAAGTTGCGTTCGACTGCGAGACTTCTTCTGGCATGGTCCTTTAGACCCCCAACCGACTTCCCGAAAAATGTCGCGGATTACCGATCAATTCCGATTACGAACAAACAGTCCGCCCTAGTGGATTCTAAAAACAAGGAAATTCTAGTGCCTTGGCAGCGTAGTCGGTGAGACGGCAGACTATCAATCTGAAGTTGCGAGTTCAATCCCCACTTCCGAAGAGTGTTTTTCTTTTCGTTTTCTTTGGCGGTCGCATGCGCCGAGTACGCTTGGCAACACCGCCTGTAGAAGGCTGTTTGAATTCGCCCGCGCAGCGCTCTTATTGGTCAACTATAGCTGCGTATAACTCAAAAACGGTACGACATTTACTAGATTTTTTTTGTATTTATTTCGTTAGTGCAACGTCCCGAACACTGCCCTTACCCGCCGATGAGTGAATTTCTGACCACCCTGTATATTTGTATAAAGATATGACTTTTTCTTTAGGGTAAAATAGATAAAAGTTATTCCAATACCTATTTTTGCAGTTTTGATAGTCCGATGACATTCGTACATACTACTATTCACTTCCAATCACCCACTGATAAACTGGATAGTGTGGAGGCTTTTACCCAATTACCCATAAACAATATTGTTCCAAACAATTTCCTGCACATTATTTGCAAATTGCCTGTTACGTATGGGCTGTGATAATTAACAGTTCTTGACGCACACCATACCTGGCACAGTCAATCGGTTTCTCTTATGTGCGTTTAATTTAGTTAAAACGTTTTTGAACCATTTGAAACGATTTTGCTTTGATTCACATTTCCAGAATAAACCACCAATAAATTTACGATTAATCACACACGTGACAAGACTCCATTTCAGGACATAAATTGTATTATGCTCTAGGTAATTCTTACCGTCTTTATATTTTTTAATTTTTTTGCTATCATCAGTCTTTCGACTGGCTTAATGCAATCCTCCATCCATTCCTTATTTTGCGCTAACCTCTTCATTTCAATAAAAGTTTCTCGGGAGTCCAGCCGGATGGTGTCATAAAACGACGAAGTTTCGACAACCTGCTCGGTTGTCTTCATCAGGTCTACTTAGATGTTGCTTCTAGGAAATCACAAACAGTCTGTTTGTGATTTCCTAAAAGCAACATCTAAGTAGACCTGATGAAGACAACCGAGCAGGTTGTCGAAACGTCGTCGTTTTATGACACCATCCGGCTGGACTCCCGAGAAACTTTTATTGAATCAATACGCCGGGAAAGTCTCCATTTACTCTTCATTTCAACATAATCCATACACCCTGTCCTCAATTATCTGCTTCATATATTCTAATCTCTTTCTTCCTCTACAGTTGCTACCTTCGAGTGTTCCCTACACTAACAAATTAACCAATCCTGCATGTCCATTTCGTACTTTGTCTGTCCACTTAATTTTAAGCATCATTCTATAGCACCACATTTCAAATGCTTTAATATTCCTTTTTTTTGGTATTCCATGCTTCGCTACCATAAAGTGCTGTGCTCCACACGTAGAGTTTTAAAAAGTTTTTGCTGAGCAATCTTTATATATAAAGATGAATGTATGTTTGTTTGTTTGTTCTTCATACCAATCCACAGTTTTCATCCGATCTCGATGTAACTTTGCACACTTATCCTTTGAAACAAGGAGAAAAATACTGTCCACAATTGGTTGAAAAATTATCTGTATAAATAACACATGTTGTCTCATAACTTCGAAATACGGCGATAGACAGACACGTTGGATGTGGACGTCTCCGTACCGTTTTTCCGTGAAGTGGGCTGGCAGCTCAGTGGCTAAATCGCTTGCTTACGAACGTCGTGGTCTCCGGTTCAAGTCTCCGCGGACGCTAAGATTTTTAAGAATTGTTTTTCATCGTAATAGTCACGGTTGGGCCGTCGGTTATTCGGATTGAATTATAAACTGAAGATATCACAAAGGTAGGGGTACAACCTGAGGCAATTCGTAGGTAGTCTTGCAATACAGTAGATATACACTTTTTTACGTTATATTGATCCATCAGGGGTGATTCGTAGTCAGTGCGTGTGTAATCTGCAGTAGGAATACTAAAAATGCGGAAGTAAGTATCTGTCTTATGTTACGATTTGACAATTAAATGCCTATACCGATATTGACAGAATTTGACGAGAAAATCTGTAGGGAGGGCACTGGACTTTGTTTGTTCTTCATACAAATCAACAGTTTTCATCCTATCTCGATGAAACTTTGCACACTTATCCTTTGAAACAAGGAGAAAAATACTGTCTACACTTGGTTGAAAAATTATCTGTATAAATAACACATGTTGTCTCATAACTTCGAAATACGGCGATAGACAGACACGTTGGATCTGGACGTCTCCAGACCGTGTTTCCTTGTAGTGAACTGGCAGCTCAGTGGCTAAAGAGCTTGCTTACGAACGCCGTGGTCTCCGGTTCAAATCTCCGTAAAGGCTAAGATTTTTAAAAATTGTTTTTCATCGTAAGAGTCAGGCCTGGGCCGTAGGTTATTTGGATTGAATGTTAAACTGTAGATATAATAAAGATAGGGGTGCAATGCGAGGCAAATCGTAGGTAGTCTTGCAATTTTGTAGGTGTACACTTTTTTACGTTATAATGATCCCTCAGGTGTTGTTCGCAGTCAGTGTGTGAGTGTGAACAACAGTAATACTAATATAAATACGGAAGTAAGTCTCTGTCTTTTTGTTACGTTTTGACGACTATATGGCTATATCGTTGTGATGGAATTTTATAAGGAAAGCTGTATGAAGGGCACAGGATATTTTTTCCAGTATGATTAACAGTTGTAGTCACGAAATTTTGAGATCTTATCTAATAGTGACAGAAATATGTTGGAAATTGATTCTCTTCAAGAGGCAGGTTCGACGGTAGAATGATATAGTGATAGCTTTCCTGTCATATTATGCCGACTCGATATTGTTTGGGACCAATCCTTCGTTACCAACAACTTTTTATATTTAATTCTGGCAAAAAAATTCTTAATCCACGCGTACGAATCGCGGGTACGAGGCTAGTAGATCAATATTTGAGACTAAAAGATTTCTCTTTCTTCATGAAGTCTTTTTTCACTAGTGCTATTCTCCTCTTAACATCATTCCTTCTTCGGACATCAGTTGCAATTTTACTTTTCAGGTAGCAGAATTCACTAGCTTTTCCTATCACATCCGATCCTATTTTTATATTTAATCTACTATTATTGGTATCATTTCTGCTACATTTTATCACTTTTGTCTTTTTTCAATTATACTTAATCCAAACTCTTCCTTCTATATTTTGTTCATGACATTCAGCAACTTCTCAATATCGTCAGTCTGTTCAGCAAATCGTAGCATACTAATTTTTTCTCCTTGAACATTTATGACACATGCTAATTTTTCTTTCACTTTTTCTATTGCTTCCTCTGTATACAAGTTGAATATTAACGAGGACAGACTATAACCTTGTCACACACCCTTTTTAACAGATGCATTTCTGCCCAGATTCTCTACTTTTATTTCAGCAACTCGATTCTTATAAAGTTTATAAGGTATTCTTCTATCTCGATGATTTAGACCTAGCTTCTTCAAAATTTTCAACATCCCATCCTACTTTACATTATCAAAAGCTTTTTCTAAATCAGCAAACGTCATAAAAGTATCATTGATTTTCTTGATCCGTCCTTCAAGTATTAACCTTAAAGCCAAAATGGCTTCCCTTGTACCGCAGTTTGTTCTATACCCAAACTGATCTTCACCTACTATCTCTTCTACTACCCTTTGCAGTCTTCTGAATATTGTTCTACTCAGTAGTTTTAAAGCATGTGATGTTAGAATCATAGTGCGATAATTCTCACATTTGTCCGCTTGTGCTTTCTTCGGAAGTGTGAACATGATATTTTTATTAAAATCAGCTGGAATTTCTCCTGTTTCTTAACTTTTTGATATCAGGATGAATAATCTTTAGATTTTTTATTCTCCTAGGGGTTTCGGAAGTTCTGTAGGAATCTCATCACTTACCTCTGCCTTATTTGATTTCAAATCATTCAAAGCTCTGTCACATTCAGTCCTCAAAGCAGAATCCCCTATGTCATCAACATCTACATTGCCTTCGTTTTCTATTACGCTGTTGTTCAAATCATTCCCATCAAACAGTTCCGCAATGTATTCCTTCCATCGGTTAACTCTAACTTCAGAGCATAAAAAAGGTTTCCCATCGGCAGCTTTAATGTGTATACATCTTCGTTCATTTCTCCAAACTTTTGCCAATATGCCACATCTACTTTGCGTACGACCTTTTCCTTTTTCTTTGCAGCCATTTTCCTTTTGATTTTTTTTTTTTTTTTTTGCGTTTCCCATTTATCTGATTTCTAAATCGCCAATATCGCTCTCTTCCTGCTTCATAACGAGCATATTTGTGTCTTCTTTGATCCATTAATTCCATAATTTCTTCTGTGATCCAAGGTTTTCCGGCAACTTGTTTCCTAAAGCCCAATGTTTCTCTACCACACTTCATTATTTCTCTCTTCAATACACTTCATTCATCCTCAGTTGAGCTCATTTCAGAATTACTTCTCAGACCCTCGTCTACCATTTCTGCAAATTTTTACCTCATGTTAGATGGTTTCATTTTATTCACGTCTAGTCTGTTCTCCTTGTATTGCTTCTATATTCTCTTGAATTTCAGCTTGCACTTCATACCTGTCAGATTATGGTGAGGTTATATGTCTGCTCCTAGGTATGCTTTATAGTTTAGAACTTGATTCTAGAATCTCTGTTTGACTCTGATATAATCTACCTGATAGATACCTGCATCCCCTGGACGCTTTCAGGTGTACATCCTTCATGCATGATTTTTAAAGTGTGTGTTCGCCACGACTATTTTATATCTTTCACAAAATTCTAATAATCTGCTTCATCGCTGATTTTTTTCAAATAGACCAAAACTTACTACAGTATTTTCCCTCTTATCCTTCTCCACTATCGCATTCCAATCATGCATAATTATTAGATTTTCCTTCCCCTTCACAAATAGGATTAATTCATCAATTTCAGCGTATATTTTCTCTATTGCTTCGTCATCTTCCTGTGACGTTGGAATATAAACTTGTGTTAGCGTGGTTGAGGCAGGCTTAGTTCATAATCTCATCAAACTAATCCTGTCACTAAACTGTTCATAAATACTCACCCGTTTTTCTTTCTTGTTCATTGCAAATCTTATACCAGTAACTCCATTGACAGCTTTAGTCTTTATTATTCTGTTTCCCCAGATCAGAAATCCTATGCATCCTTCGACTGAATCTCACTCATTCCAACGACATCTAACTTGAGTCGTTTATCGCTCTTTTTAAGTTTTCTAACCAACTTGCCCTATTCAGACTTCTAACAGTCCACGCTCCAACTCGTAGAGTGTTTCTATCCATTCTGATGATTCCTCGCTGAGCAGTCCCCACCCGGAGATCCGATTGAGGGACTATTTTACCTCCGCAATATTTTACCCAGGAAGCAGCCATAATGATAAATGTAATTTGAGAGGATTACGTGCCCTTAGGATACGCTTAGGGTCTTTAATTCAGTGGCTTCCCGTTGCCTTCTACATCCGCATGCCTTGGATCATTTCTGATTCATCCGCCTTTAGGGGCCGTTTCCAACCTCAAGGGAAAGAGGGCGCCCTGGACCACTCCCCGATCTTCCACTCCCCGATCTTCCGCCCTCCATTAGGCGGCATATGGCAAGCAGTGCGTGACTCCTTATACCGGGAATCTCGTCCGTGCACACATGGTGCATAACGTAAAGTAGAGTCTGGCATTTCGTTGGAAGAGACTAACATAGTCTTTCCAAAACCCTTACCAGAAAACTTTATGACTAAAAATTTCCTACTTCCTCTCCTATCGTTAGGTTGGTGTGTACTTATCCTGGGAAAAAATTTAAATTGGGGTATTTTTCTTTCGGCTTTGCCAGTGATGGATGTTTATTTACGTGTTTATTGTTTTGTGTGGATGACTGTGATAAATATATATATGTTCAATGTAGTGTGCCTACACTTCCGAAGAACATACTTAACGTACCCATCCAACAGATAAATCAGCACCAGCAGCGTCGTATCCGGGGAGGGGGGATTAGAATTTCATCCAGGACTATCCGATACTTATGATTTGTGCACGGTCACCTCTCCGATCCCGCAGGCCAAATACTAATGACGAAAATTTCTTCTATCACTAGGAATCCAACCAGGAGTACCAGGCGTCGGGCACCACACAGTGTCACAACCTACTAAGCCAACTGGGTGGATAAATTTACAACATTGCTGATTTTATGCTATGTGAAATCATGTGCAGACGATAGCAAATAGGAAACTTTGGAATAAACCAATTGTCTTTAGACAGCTTGCAAACTTCAGTTTGACCAATTTACCTTTTTTTACACTAGTGGGATTAGTTTCCAGTGATACATCAATATGTTCGTCTCTTAATCTCTTTCAGTGAATGGATAAAATGTACGAATTAATGACAAATATATATAAAATGTAAATAAATAAGGCTACAATCTGTAATGTTTTAGAATCTTTAAATGGAAAATATTTTCGAGTATTATTGGCCGTGGCACAGCTCACGCTATAGACCTCTTTGTTGCGGAATGGATGCTCGTTACTGACGTATCCTTCTATTGTAATTAGTCACTCACCCGTCGTGCAGTGGTTGGCTTTTATTTGATTAGTGGTTTCGTTATTTGCTGTCGGAGAGCGTGAATTGCGGTAGAGCAGCTGGCGATTGAAGTGGCTTTCCGTATTTTGTCATTTACTCGTTACTCAGTTAATTCAAACTTTGATTTTATTTGGTGGAAGTGGTTGCTATTGATCCTCATGTCATTGCAGAACCATCAGTATTCCCAGTGTCTGCCACGGTATTAGCTGCCCAGAAGTGTAAGGAAGATGGTAGTGAACAATTGATTAACAATTTACCGTATATCTAAGGTTGAATTCCAAGTATATCCGCGTTACGTTTGTCGCAACGCCATTCGAAACGTTTTTCGACATTCATCCCGTCCGATCGGAATATTAAACTTGGCTGCCCCTTCGTGGTTTTTTTTTTTTCCTGAGTGACATGCCATTGAGTTTAATCATGTATTTTTCTACTCTTTTTCTGTACATTCAAACCCAAATCACATTACATGTAAGAATTTGATCTTAGTCATTAACGCATCTATATCAACTTTCTGAAATCCAACCGCCATTACCATCATCCACTGTCCACTTCGGAAATCACTCATTTCAGATGTAGGTCATGGGAGTGTACAGGGCGTATACTGGCGATGAGGCATGGAAAGATATTGGAGTAGGTATGAATAGTAGTGCATGGAAGGGAAAAGATGACCATGACCACAAGCTGGCACTCGATTTCAGGCACAAGGGCGTGGGAAGATTTTAGGTAAGGGTGTCAGGGACTGGAATGAGTTACCAAAAGAAATGATGAATAATTTACCGAAAACGTTGAAAGAATTTACAGATAAAATGTGTAGAGTTCAAATGTAGGTGGCTGCAGAATAGGGGGAAGATGGGGGTGTTGGGAAATTGCCACCAGAGCCTGTGCTCCATTGCAATTAAATTAAATTAAATTCTACACTTTTTTCCACGAAGTGCGCATAGCTTGCATGCGTTTGTGGCGTTCGCAAACGTTTGTGTGTTTGCATTCATGAGGTTTCGCTTTTTGTCCCCGCTAAACAAATATTCGTAAAGAACACTACGTATGCGAACATTTGTCATAGATTCAAATGGTACTTGCAGTGACCGATCTATGAATTTTTCCGAGCCGGAGCAAAAACTTTGAGATTGTCACCCGTTTAAAAATTATTTTTTTCCGTCCCCTCCCATTGTCGCCAGCCGGGTCAGGAATGGAGTTAAAAATAAGCTTCCACAAGGTTTGCCCTCCTCAACCCCTAGATCGGCACTAGGTACTAGGTACTGGTTTCTGACCAGATTGCTCCGAGAAGAAAATCTTATTGCTAGTGATGAATCTTGCGGAATTACGCCTGTTATAAATGAAGAAAAGGAAAATATTAAAAACAAAGGGAAAACCTACATTTTGTATGCAGCATTTTTTATTCAGAAATTAAACAATACTGCTGTATTACTTAAAAACAGATGGTACAAATGGTTTAGTTTTAAAAATAAATGTCGTATGTCACCAGAAGATTTTAAATTCCTAACTTTTCTGATTAGTCCAGGAGTATGTAGACGAGGTACAAATTACAGAGTCAGTATTTCTGTGGAAGTTAGATCGGCAATAACGCTTCGATTTTTGGTTACAGGAGATTCCTACATAAGGTTTAAGCATCTTAGAATTTCCATTCTTCAAGTATGTGCTGCTATATTAGAAGCATTGAAAGAATACTTAAAAGTAAGGAAATTGCCTTATATTATTTAATTTATTTGTTTATAAATCTTGTACAAAAAAGTGATTATACATACGAATGCAACAGTAATTATGATGCATTATATTGGGAATATTATTTACCTGAATAATGAACAGATTGGTTAAAGTCATTGAAATAGTCACGTATTTGTTGGCTTTACTGATGTTGATATCTCATACTACATATTGGCGCTTTGTATTGTGTATTCAGCAGTTAGTGTAGTGATTTAAATGTGAGAATGAGGTAATGAGTGTTAAACTGTTCAAACCACGTTCACCTGAAGATGAACCTGTCTCCACGGAACGCGCTTTGTCCGCTCGCGGACAACGAATTCGTTTGATATGCCGACATCGGTCGGAACACCTGAAAACACCAACAAATATGTGTTCATGTCCGCTGTTCATGTCTCCACATGACACAGAGTTCGCAAACATCTGAAACTTTAGCAAATATTCTGCGCGTTTGGTGTATCTGTCAGCCGCAAACAGGTCCCGTTACTCAACTCGTGCGGTGTATTCTTTCGGCGTTACTGTTTCTGGCTTATCTGTCACAAAAAAACAGAGTAGAAGTGACAAGAGTAATTCGTACAGAGAAGTAGCTACGCGTACAAAAATTAACATGTAGTAAATTGCTCGCAATGACAACACTTGTAAAACCTATTTTAAGGTAATTTGTCCGTTGGTTTAACCACGCTATACTTGATAATACTTTCCTTTTGTCATAGAGTGCTAAACTTACAACAGAACACATAAAAATAATAGAATCGAAAGAAACTACCCTTCATTTCTCAACCAACGATGAATTATATGGTTGAAAATTTCGATAGACTTAACTAGCAAGATATTGAATACAGTAAAATATCAGTACCTTATAATAAACCAAGTAATATATTACAATCATTTTTATGTATCTTGACAGGATTAACTACTCGGTGATTATAAAAGTTTTTGAACAGGATACTACATCTCCTACCACCGGAAGAAATTAGTAGCGCAAACAGTGAAATACGATATATCAAGTAGAAGCACGTTTACATTCTAAAAGACAGCATCAAGATATAAAATAGCCCGAATGCTCATTTGTCAGTTTAATAACTTCAGCACAAACAATAAAAATATTACGTTTCTCACACGTCGAGTCTGGTCGAGACTAGTAATTAATTTAATCAAAAGAAAAAATACAAATTAATCCTTGTTTATTGTCTCAATAGTTTTATCATGGATTGTATGTGTTTATCAGCAGCCCCTATTTACAAATTTATTATTTTCTTGCAACCAAACCCGCAACACTGATGTGACAATCACTACAAGATGAAACAACTTACTACATTACTGATGTCAGACGAATACCCAAACGTTCTTATCGCTCCATAACTTCTATTACAATGTAACATTAACAACTACACTCCTCACGAAATGTGACTCAACTTAATTCCTGCCAGTACATCTAGATTTCGGTTTTCAGAAATGACTTCTAGTGAATGCTCCAACGGCTTTTTTTTTTTTTTTTTTTTGTTTTTTTTTTTGTCGGCCTCCTCCACCCCTTACAGCCGTCCTTTCGCTCTCCATTACTGCCTTCTTCGGCTTGGCTTCTCCGCCATTTATATTTATAACTTAAATATTTTCCTGTTACCGTCTTTTTTTTTTAATTTTTAATCTTCTCCTGATGTGTTGTTAAGTGATCAAAGAAGAAGACAATGGACTTTGGCATTTCCTCGCACGCCATTGTCTGAAAAAACAAAAATTAAAATTTTCACGTATCCAACGTTCTTATTTAGCCGTCACATTATTGGTTAATTTTTTTTATTTTTTTTTAAATTTTTTTTTATTTTTTATTTTTTTTTTTTTTATTTTTTTATTTTTATTTATTATTATTATTATTATTTTTTTTTTTTTTTTTTTTTTTTTTTTTTTTTTTTTTTTTTGCCAGAAGTCTCAAGTTCTGAAATTTTTTACTTTTTAATTTGATGGTCTTTTTATTTTTGCTATTTCGTCCAGATAGCTTCCAAATTTTGTTTTGTATTTCGTCGTTTTCTTTAAACTCCAAACTTTAATTTTCAAGGTTGATAAATACTCTTCTAAGTTCTGGGATGTCTTCTGCAGTATATCCTGCATTGCGTGTCCTAAAATCCATATTAGACTGTTATGTTTCTCTATAGGTATAATCTTGAAATCCGGCTTTGTTAGGATATTGGTGAGTATTTTCCTGGGCGGTTTTTGCATCATGCGTGCCACTAAATGTTTTGTCCACGTCCAGATTGTTTGCGCTCTTCCGCAAGAGATTCGGTGTACTAGCGTATCTGTGTTGCCGCAAGTGTCACATCTATCTGTTGGCTTGAGGTGAATACGATGTAGCTTCTCATTGGTGGCCAAGGTCTCGTTGGCTACTTTGTACCAAAGAGCTTGAGTCTCGGACGGAATTGTTTTGTTGAAAATGTTTGCCCACACGTTTTTCCAGTTGATTTCCGGGTATTTAGTTTCTATTATATTTCCCCGTTTATGGGCCATCATACATGCGTAAATCTCTTTTGTTGTCTTGGGAAAGCTGTTCTTTCTTGTCTCCATGATATAGCTGCTTTCGATGAAATACAGCCTGAAATGGTAAAGGGAATTATTGATATGGGCAATCCCTACCGGTGCCGTTGTACTCACCGGTTTGTAATGTTCCAATAATTGTGCCGTTATGGTTTCCTTGTTTTCAGATACTTTCCTCATTGCCTGTATGAAGATCGCATTTGCTTTGGTTCTTGCATCCATTAAACCTAAACCTCCTCTTGCTTTTGGCAGGGTTAGCGTCTGGAAGTTGACTTTGAATATGTCACCTTGGCTCAAGAACCAGGCTACTGCCCTCTGAACGCTTTGTATTATCCCTTTCGGTGCAGGGAGCACTTGGGCAACATAGTTTAATTTGCCAAGGACCGCCAGATTTATTAAATTTGCTTTCTGTATTTTGTTGATCCGTCTGGTTTTGTGCAGTTGCAGAATGGCCCTTGTGCTGTTTAACACTTCTCGCCAATTGATTACACTCATTTTGAGTGGATTGGTTTCTAGCCACACACCTAAGGCCTTGTGTTTGCTCATTTGTTTGAATCCATAAGTATTTACAAGATTTTGAGGTCCTGATCCAATGTAAAGTATGCCTGATTTGTCCATGTTGACTGTAGCGCCACTTTCAGGGCCATAAATCTTTATCTGGTTATTAATTGTTACTAGGTCGTCATTGTCGGTTACGTAGAACCCAATATCGTCTGCATAAGCTCTTGTAGTGTATCTTCTACCTTGGAACGTTATACCCTTTGTCAAGGAGTGGATGCTCCGTAGTAAGGGTTCCGTGTATATGGCGAACAAGACCATTAGAGAGGGGGCAGCCTTGTCTCAGCCCTCGGCCCATACGAAAGTTTTTTGAGATGAATCCGTTTACTAATACACTTGTGGTAGCACCGTTGGTTAGTTTCTTGATTACTGATACGAAGCTTGTTCCCATGCCCATTCTCCTCATGGTATTGTATAAGAACTGGTGTTCGACACGATCGTATGCTTTGTCGAAATCTAGGAAGAGAATTCCCGCTTTTAGCTTCAGGTTGTCTGCCAAGGAGATGATATCTCTATGTTCCAAGATTGCATGTTGGATCCCGCGATTAGGGATCGGACCCGCTTGGTACGGGCCAAGAATTTTGGTGAGTAATGGTGTTATTCTTCGTTTCAGGATACGAGTCAAAATCTTGAAGTCGGAGTTCAGTAGCGTTATGGGTCTTAACTTTCTGATATTCTTCGTGTGTGGTGTTTTTGGGATGAGAATTATTATGCCTTCCGTGAAGGCTTCAGGCAATCGTTCAATCTGCCATATTTCATTGAATATATCGACCATCTTGTGGGATATGATGTTCCAGAAAGCTCTATAAAATTCCAGGGGAAGACCGTCTTTACCGGGAGATTTTCTAGTTTTCCCAGCCATGAGGGACAACTCTGCTTCTTCTAGTGTGATGTCTCTGGTAATCTCTCTTCGCTCGTTGTCGTCCATGTATTCATTTATGTGGTTTAGGGTGGAGTCCCTGTTATCTCCGGTTGTGGTGGAGGCTCTGTAAAAGGATGAAAAATGGTTCCAGATCATTGCGGGAATTTCCTTTTGGTTGGTTGTTCTGACTCCATCTTCCGCAGTTATGTTTGATAAGTACTGGGAGTTTCTTCTTTTTGTCGCCCTAATCAGATGGTATAGCGATGCCTTCTCTTTCTCTACTAAGTCCACGCCATCGGTGTTGACTAAAAGGGATTCCATTCTTGATGCTTGGTATTTGTTAATTTTGGCTTTATACTTTTTAATCAGTACGTGGTCGTGGATGGTGTGCACGTCTTTTTTGTACAGGTCCTTCAGACATCTGTAGTAAAATTCCATGGTATTGTTTGTCCAGTGATGTTTTACGTGCGAGTAGGCGATAATAGCTTTTCTTATTCTTGGTTTCGCATGGGTTATCCACCAGCTTAAATTTGAGCTATACTTGTGGCAGTTTCTGACACTTGAAAACCAGGTGGTGATGACGCTTTCCTTACATTCAGCATCGCGAAGAAGCGAAACGTTCATCTTCCAATATCCTTTACCTCTCTGAATATTAATTGGGTCGCACTTAATTCTGCATATGTACGCACAGTGATCGGAGAAGCTTAAGGGTACTATTTCATCGCTACTAACTGCTGGGTCTAGAGTGTTAGATACGTAAATTCTATCAAGTCTGCTTTTTGATGTCGGGGTCATGTGTGTGTGACTAGTTTGGTTTCCGTGCAATGCCCGAAACGTGTCCTTGAGGCCTAATCCTTCGACCATTTTTGCTAATTCTTGACAGATGTTAGGGTTTGGTCTTTGGTCGCTTCGGTCAATTACGCAGTTAAAGTCACCGCCAATTACAAGTCTGGTCGGTTTCTTGCGTAATAAGTAAGGTATATCACTTTTGAAGAATTCCGCTCTCTCCTGTTTTTTATTAGTGCCTGAGGGTGCATATAAATTGACGATGCATATGTCCTTGATGTATACTGCTATACCCCTTCCGGATGTTAAAATTTCCGGGTTTGTGTAGGACAGTCCTTCCTTGATTATTATTGCAGTTCCGGTTTTGCAGTGGGAGTCTAAATTGGTTATGGTTTCGTAACCGAAGAGTTCAAACTCCCTGATTATCACTTCTTGCATGAGTGCGACGTCTATTTGATTTTGGATAAGAAATTGTTGCAAGGCATAAAACTTTGTTTTAGCTGTTATGCGATTGATGTTAATCGTTGTTAGTGTCAAGACTTGATTCATTGTGATGGTGCTTGGCCTTGGTTGTCCGCCAATCCATTAGTGTCCGACAGCAGCTGTTCCATACGTCAAGTCTGTTCTATACCGTTAAGTTTCCTGTTTACGGTCTCCAGGTGTTTGTTTCCTTGTGAGTTCGTCGCTGCGATTTATGTTCAGGAAGTCTGCCTGACATCTTCTATGTCTTCGTTATGATCGTTGTCTGCCCAACTAAAGGACATACCTTCTGTCTCCGTACCTGTTTCTCGGTGTCTGGCTGAGTTTGGATTTAACTCTGCATTAAATGTTGGCCGGCTCTTCCCGATTTGTTGCTTTTTGAGCTTTTTACCAGTGCCTTTAGCATCGTCTGTATTTTCTCTTTCAGTGGATGTTTCTCTAGTTTGTTTACTTTTCGTCTCTGGTTGTTTTCTTGCACGACGTTTCTTACTGGGTTTGGGCTTAGCTGGTTTCGTCCACTCGGTTTCTTCTGCTGTCGTCGTTTCGTCCTTCTCGTCGGCCGACTCCCTGTTATCGTCGGTTTCTGCCGTATTTTTCAACGATTCAACATTTCTCTTCTGTTTTGTCTCTTCCATGTCTGTTATTGTCTTTTCTATCAAGTCTCCTTCTTGTTTTCTTGGTAAGTTTTTCGCTTTTGTGTTCATGGTTTTGGATACCTCGTCGCACCTTGTTTCTTCAGTGTTCCTTATGTCGTCGTTTTGTTGTTCCCTCGTTTCTCTTCTTGTTTTCGTCTCCGTGTTCCCACTGTCCGTTATCGTCAGTGGTGGAAACTGCTGCTGATCTTCCAGTGGCATTTCTTCATCTTGTTCATCTTGTTTCGGTGTTCCTGTTCGTCTGAGGTAGGTTAGCGGTAGTACTGTAGGTTGTATGCGGGGGCAGTTTGCTCTGATATGTTGTATTGAATTGCATAGAGCGCAAGTTCTGGGCTGGCCGTCGTATACAACCAGTGCTCTGAAACCGCATACATTGATGTATGATGGTATGTGTTTCGTTATCTCCATTTTTACTAGCCGCACTCCATTTGCTTTCTTAAACCTGATATTGCCTCCCCATTTGTCTTCTACGATCTCTTCCACGTTTCCGAACGGTTTTATTGCTTGTAGAATGGCTTCATTAGATATTTCAAAGGGCAGATTTAACACTCTTATCTGTCTTTTTCCCATTCCTGCGTTCGTTACTTGAACATTGCTTACGTTTCCATCGGCATGATGGAATTTTAGGTTCCCGGTATTTGATTCAATTACACTAACACAATGTTCCTCGCTTATCATTTTAACAAAAACGCAGTTCTGGAACGAGTCTAGTTGTATTCCCAGTATTTCTTCGTCAATTAGCTTTACTTTATCAAACAACCACTCATGTATTTCATAGGCCGATGGTCTTACGTATGCTCGATCGAATGTGAATTTCACTGTGTTTTTTCTTGTTATGGCGGTGGAAGCCATCTCTTACCTTTTACTGCAGAATCGCCTAAATGCGGCTGCGTTGATGGGTTTTCAATAGCTCACACACCAACTTCACACTAACACTGTTATAATAGCTGCGGCGTAAACGGAAGTTGCTGACAGCACGTCCGCGTCTGACCGCCGCTGAACGCGGAATGAGCTCGACCAAAAGGCTACGGAGAAATTATTTCCCGTTCCTTAGGCGTCGTATCCCGGGTCTAATGACCTCGACATCGACGCACCATAAAGCCCGAAAAAAATAAGTGTGATTGCATTCTCTCAGCACAATGTCAGAAAATATAAAAATAAGTTATTATCTTAACGATCGTACGTTGTTCCGCAAATGGAAAGCACATTCCTTCTGTTTCTGTAATGAATTCATTGTCATCATAACAACATGCTTTAATCGGCTGATCAAATATTAATTTTTACATTCGGCCGTGGCACAACCACCATCGCTACGCCCTTTATATGTGAACAGCGTTATTATTCTATTCATACGGCGATGGATATGTGAAAACTGCGACCAGTGAAATTTGCGGCCAACCTAAAATCTGCGAAATCTGCGGCCAATACCTCTTCTCTTTGTGTCATGCCGCGCCGTCCCAATCAGTCTAAACGCCCCTTTCGACGACCCGACCTGGTCTCACTAAATCGTGGCCTGGAAGTTTTTACGTGAACAAATCATTTTACATTACACGCCCGAAACAGCCAAGTTAATTTCTATTTTTTTTTAAAGAGACACGCAAATATTTCACAGGTTAAGAATTCTTTCTTAGACTTTTTTCGCACTCGTTACTGAAAGCTTAATTTTTTGCTGATCTGCAACACTGTTCGGAAAATCCAGTGCGGTACTAACTAGATCGGAGTGGCCGAGGTCGTCTAGAGGCGGCCATACACGATTGCTCCATCCGTCCAAATGGAGCGATGTCACTCCATTATCGTGTCGTCTGTGGGGAAATTTGATGTGGATGACGTTAACCCACAACTGCTGACGGTAAAATATTTTTTCCTACACTAGTTTTTTATCTGCTTAACGTCTCTCTAACAGCGAGGTCTTTAGAGACGGGAAAGGATGGGGGGGCAAGGAATGGGAAGGAATTTGGCCATGGCCTTTTGAAGGAAGCATCCCGGAATTTGCCTGGAGTGATTTGGGAAACCATGGAAAACCCAAATCTGGATGCCCGGACGGGGATTCGAACCACCGTCCTCTCGAATGCAAGGCCTCCTGCACTAGTAATGTGAGGCAAAGGGAGATTTTGCATGAAATCTACTACGATTCTGTAAGTATCTGGCTCGTTATTACAATTCTTTTCTACGTCTATTAAGCAAGAATAAAACTTGTATTTTAATAACAGTTATAAACTATAAAACATCTGTAGTGTCAACCTGCTGTTTAGAAACATTGGCTACAAACCAGTGGCGTAGCTAGGCCAACAAGGGCCCCGGTGCAAAAAATGTATTTTGGGCCTTCAGGCCAGATGGGCGACCTTTTTTTGGTTTGTGTTGCTGGTAAGGGCCCCCTGAGCTGAAGACTGGGCCCTTGAGTTGTGCTTAGGGGCCCCTGTGCAGTGGTTGGGGGCCCCCTGAGCAGTGAGAGGGTCCTTAGTGAGGGGTTTCCTGTGTCTCAGGGGCCCCCTTAAACTACTGTAGAGCTAAAAAAAAAAAAAAAAAAAAAAAAAAAAAAAAAAAAAAAAAGGTCGCCAGTTTGCCATGAAGGCTCGTGGGCCTCTGAACTGCGCTTTGGGGCCCCCAGAGGTATGCTTGGGGGCCCCCTGAGCGTATGGGCCCCGGTGCACTGCACCGCCTAGCCCCATAGTAGCTACGCCCCTGCTACAAACGTAGCAATCCGCTGAGAGCGCCAGCGGGGCGGCTTTTAACAATACAACCAGTTTGATCCTATTCTATAATAAACATACCGCTACAGCATTGTTGAGAATTCTGGCCGCAGATTTCACTGGCCGCAAATTTCACTGGCCGCAGTTTTCGCGACACCTACGGCGATACACACAAATAATTTTAGTGATAAACATAAATCGCACGTCGCATGAAAATATTCTTAACAGGTAACATTGTTGAATTCTGTATTAATCCAGACAGCCAGATAAACATTATTAGGAACCGACAAAACTGAAGCGGAAGACTTGCTTTGTGTATACACAGCGCAAGATACGTTGTTCGTAATCCGGGAAGGAATCAAATTATATTTACAATCACTGACTCCTTAGACCTTAATGCAACAAAACTATCTTCTCTTGTAAAAGGAAAATAAATTTCGTATTTCTTGCTTCTTCCTTTGTACTTTTACTTTGTACTTTGCGTGGTGGACTAACCTCACAGAGCAATGTATAAATACTATATATACTGCTTAACGTTGCACATTCTATATTTTAAAATGTGGCTATTATATGCAGTTCAGTTTAAAACGTAATTAAGGTATTGTAGGTGACCTCATGAGCATCTAAATGCGTTATTTAACCTTGCTCGCTAAAAGTTAGTTTGATCGCCTTGAGACAGAGATTAAAAATGCAGGGTATCATGCCTCTATCACGGCTCTTATTTCTTTTTTTCCTCCTTTACAATGCCACATCCAGCATCGGTATTTAGGCATCAATGCAATTCGTTAAATGAATGTTTGGTAACATATTGCCACAACACAGAAATAATAAAAAAAAACTTCGATTGAACCATTAATTCGCAAAGCTGGACTTGAACCATCCATCCTCTCAACGATAAATGAATGCTTCCATTAAGCTAATTTACCAGATGTAAAACGATTAAGGTTTAAAGACTTAACGCCGTTTCAATCACCAGGAACATTATTGGTGAAAGTCACAGATAATTATTAATATTTTTTGCAAGTAATACGGCGGTTTAGTTTTATCGAAATGGCGGCGG
The DNA here is from genome assembly GCA_031002005.1 of Vandiemenella viatica. Classification (NCBI taxonomy): domain Eukaryota; kingdom Metazoa; phylum Arthropoda; class Insecta; order Orthoptera; family Morabidae; genus Vandiemenella; species Vandiemenella viatica. Next base: position 91,422,098 of record JARYHS010012519.1, read on the forward strand.
AATATTAATTTGAATCAAATACGCTTCTGTTTTAGTAATCAGATTACTTTTAACATGTAGTTCAATGAATTATTATTAGAAAACAGATTAAAATGCAAAAACCATTTTCTCTATATTAACTTCTAGCTTTCACTTTCAGCGTAGGCTTACAGTGTTTAGGTGCGTCGATGACGTAATAACTGAAGTTACGTAAAAGCATATGCAAATAAACGAAACAAGTATAAACAGCAAATCGAATTTCCATTATTTTAAAATGGAAAACAGCAGCAATACCAAAAGAATCCTATTTCATATCCAATCCAGAGATCAGTATTTAAATCCATTATTACAAACTCCGAAGTTCAATAAACAATTAGAGAGGGAAGGTATCTCAACGTCACGGGTTAAAAAATTGGAACTTATTTATCATTTGTAAATATTACTCCAAAGCTCCATATATATCTATCGAGTTGCTAGTGAACCACTGATCAACGTTTAGTTTCATGCTCGATGTAAATTCAACTACTGCCTCATCTACTGTTGATAGTAATAATATTAAAGAAACATGCGCTGTCTATTTACAAATTTATTTCTAGTTAATTTATCAGTCTATTTCAGCAACAAATTACTAACTTTGGTGCCTTTGCATAGGGAAGTACATTGTTTTTGAGAATAATGCGTGATACGGTCTGACTACGTTTAAAATGTCATCTGCTTTAATTCAATCGTTAGGGTGTTTCAGAGGAACATACAAACCTTTGGATTTTTAATAGTGGGTAAGGATACTTCATCTGAAATGATATAAGAAGTCAATAATTTCTTGCTCTTCGAGTTCAAGCATAACCGGGCGAGTCCGGACGATGGTCAGCCATTTATTTACCCCCGATCTCGAGCCGACATTACTGCTAGAGTTGTCAGAATCAAGCGCCATTAATCTTCCCGGGAGGCGTCAGCACCTATGCTCCATGATTAACGATATCAATTTCTTGCTGTACGCTCCGGTACCGTGAGCTAAACGAGAAGCAGAAACGTAATTTTGTTTCTGAAGTGTTTCGCTCGACCTTTTTGCCCTGGCTTGGGCGTTACGGCGTGCCGGTTACCAACAGATGAACGTGTAGATACCGAATGTCATCTGAAAACTAACAGATTAGGAGCACAGCATGCATTTGCTAAACGTTAAGTTTCGAACCATATCTGATATCATCGAGTTTTTCACCACAGCAAATGCACTGAAACCGTGGTGCCTGTCTTTTACAATCATATATATATTATTTATAAAAGTTTTTTTTTGTCACAAGCCATTTATCTCCCTTCATACCACACAGAAATAGATAAATGGGGTATAATTTTAATGATTATGTCTTCGCTTTGGTAACATCATAAATTAAGAATGAAATTTTCGGAATTTGCCCCTTCAATGGCAAAAGTATTAACTATCAAGGTCACGCGCACGAGACAGTTTTGCACGATAAGCAGCTTTTCGAACTATTTTTTTCTACTAAGGAAATATTTGTGTTCTCCTATACCTTTCCTATGTAAATATTTTGCTCGCGAGATTTAGTAGGAGCTAAGATTGAATTACTGTTAGATAGAAGTACCACATACAACAGAGATGTCGATATACTGTGTGTGTTTTGTTCAGCTTAGTTATATTCAAGGAAGACCTATGATAGGGTTCTGGCTAGGGATAGCTGCAGATGTCTACGTCAAAGTAGAGGGCTGCCTGCTACAAATACCAACCTCGCTATTCATCGTATTTTATTTGCGAAATTTTCGCGCGTGTTCTCTAGTTACCGTAAATTATTCAGTAAGTGTGGATTTCTGTGATAGTGTTTTTGTTCCTTGCGTGTTTGATTTGGGGATGGAAGTGCGAATTAATATCACGGTTGACTGATGGCATGTATTCCATTGTACCGACGCTAACTTTGTATTCATTAATTTGCGGCTCTTCAGATCCATGCGTAGCAGGTCTTTGTGACAGAGATACTTCGTGGCTGAAAAGACTTCCATACTCTTCTGATTAGATTATTCTACTGCACCAATTTCAATCGGTCTTACATCATTATCACTTCGGTAAGCGATTGCTTCTTATTTGTGTAATCTTTATATATAAAGATGAATGTGTGTTTGTTTGTTTGTTCTTCATACAAATCCACAGTTTTCATCTGATCTCGATGAAACTTTGCACACTTAACCTTTGAAACAAGGAGAACAATACTGTCTACATTTGGTTGAAATATTATCTGTATAAATAACACATGTTGTCTCATAACTTCGAAATACGGCGATAGACAGACACGTTGGATGTGGACGTCTCCAGACCGTATTCTCGTGTAGTGAGCTGGCAGCTCAATGGCTAAAGAGCTTGCTTACGAACGTCGTGGTCTCCGGTTCAAATCTCCGTAAAGGCTAAGATTTAAAAAAATTGTTTTTCATCGTAAGATTCAGGCCTGGGGCGTAGGTTATTTGAATTGAATGTTAAACTGTAGATATTAGAAAGTTAGGGGTGCAATGCGAGGCAAATCGTAGGTAATCTTGCAATTTTGTAGGTGTACACTTTTTTACGTTATAATGATCCGTCAGGTGTTGTTCGCAGTCAGTGTGTGAGTGTGAACCACAGTAATACTAATATAAATACGGAAGTAAGTCTCTGTCTTTTTGTTACGTTTTGACGACTATATGGCTATATCGTTGTGATGGAATTTTATAAGCAAAGCTGTATGAAGGGCACAGGATATTTTTCCAGTATGATTAACAGTTGTAGTCACGAAATTTTGAAATCTTATCGAATAGTGACAGAAATATGTTGGAAATTGATTCTCTTCAAGAGGCAGGTTTGACGGTAGAATGATATAGTGATAGCTTTCCTGTCATATTATGCCGACTCGATATTGTTTGGGACAAATCCTTCGTTACCAACAACTTTTTATATTTAATTCTGGCAAAAAAATTCTTAATCCACGCGTACGATGTCGCGGGTACGAGGCTAGTACAGCAATAATCATCGAATGCCAAGTTTGTGTAACTCTCATTTCAGGCCTATCTTCCTGACAGCAGGGTTTTAACAATTTCCCTGTCACCCGAGTAATAACTAACATCGGTGACGTCAGTATTGAGGTGTACCGTTTCTTGTCAAATGAAACTTTACTGTATACCTTTCAAGAATTCGTTTATCACTAACCAGGGATTTTTAATTTGGTGCCAGTGAAAAACTTTTCGCAAAGATTAAATTTAAATATAATTTTATCAATATAAATTATCACTTTTGAATGACTAACTGAATGAGCAATTATTGTTATAAAAATATTTATTTTGCCTTCAAATTACCACTGAATAGCATCACAATTAATTTATTTTATATTGCTTGATTTGCAACTACTACTCTTGTGACATAAATCATTGAAACATGGATATATTAACATTAAAGGAATATAGAGGAGGCATACATTATTAATTTAACACAACGTTCGAAAAGTGATCCTAAGTGTTTGTGGCTTTAAATAGTCTTTAAGTCCTCTTTATTTGATGGCCGTTACTGAGTGACTGAATTTAAACTGTGGTACGTTGGTGCAATTCAATACAATTCATTCATTACCGTGACGAGGAGTGGTGGCGGCATGATCGTCCGCTGTTTGCGACATGGCATCGGGCGGCAGTCAGATCAAGCGGCTGTATGCTCTTGCGTAAATTGCGATGCATCCTTTTCTCCACGTCGTGGAGCGCAGAACACTATGGTTGGGCGCTTGTGACACTTAGCACTCACACCTGTTTGCATCGGCTGCCCGTACTCAAGTGTCTCGGGACACACACTCTCCCGTCTATTGTCCTAACCCCCCCCCCCCCGCCCCGTTATCTCTCTGGAATGTGGGAGGGTGGCCAACTGTCGCCCTCTCCAGGTACAGTCCAGACAACAGCAAACTGATTCTAAATACTCCGCAAATATACAGGGTGGGGCATTTAATATGTTTTCTGGAAATATTTCGGAAAGAAAGCATTTTAACAAACACTAACCTATATAAAAAATAATCGTACAGTAGGGGGCTACAATTATGTGATATTGGTTTTTTCACAGGTGGCGCTGTTGTCGTTACAACAAGGTCAACTTAATTCTTTTAAATGGGAACCCCTATTCTTTTTTAAGATTCCGATTCCTCATGAAAAAATAAAAATAGTTTGCTTAACTCACTTTTCTGTTGGCCTCACAGATGGCGCTGTAATCGCGAAAAATGAATATTCGCGTTTTTTGTGTATAATTTTAATTATTGTTTAAACAATTACATGTAATTTTCATTCTGTAAACATGGAAGGTAATTTTAAAGGATAATGACGAAATTGATTTTTTAAATGCTTTTTCTTACTTATTTGCAGCCATGTCTACACCAGGTGCTAAAAAATGTGACCATTTACTTCCAGACATTTTCTGACACACTTCGAGCTGTTCAGGCATGATTTCTGCAAAGGGTCATAAAATGTCTGTAAGTAAATGGTCACCTTTTTGAGCACCTGCTGTAGACATGGCTGCAAATAAGTAAGAAAAAGCATTTAAAAAATCAATTTCGTCATTATCCTTTAAAATTACCTTCCATGTTTACAGAATGAAAATTACATGTAATTATTTAAACAATAATTAAAATTATACACAAAAAACGCGAATATTAATTTTTCGCGATTACAGCGCCATCTGTGAGGCTAACAGAAAAGTGAGTTAAGCAAACTATTTTTATTTTTTCGTGAGGAATCGGAATCTTTAAAAAAAAAAAAAAAAAAAAAAAAAAAAAATAGGGGTTCCAATTTAAAAGAATTAAGTTGACCTTGTTGTAACGACAACAGCGCCACCTGTGAAAAAACCAATATCACATAATTGTAGCCCCCTACAGTACGATTATTTTTTATATAGGTTATTGTTTGTTAAAATGCTTTCTTTCCGAAATATTTCCAGAAAACATATTAAATGCCCCACCCTGTATTCGTGTTTAAAATACCAGACCCACTGTCTCTGTCACAATGTTACAATACAGTATTAATCACAACAGATAACAAAATACTAATTAATTCCTTGCGGAATGTTATATGGTACGTTTATCCATCTTCACTATTTCTCAGGTTTCAACACAAGGCTGATCTCTTATGGTTTCTTATGGTTTTACGCCTCGTTGACGTCGAAGTCATTACAGGTGGAAGATGGCGCAAGGTACTGGTCGAAATTCAGCTATGGCCTTTTTGAGGGAACCATTCGCCTGATGTGATTTCAGGAGACTATGGAAAACCGAAATGTGAATAGTCTGACGGAGTTCGAACCCGCGTCCTCCTAATGAGAGGCCTGAGAGTTACTGCTCATCCACCATGTTCGGTTTAAAGTTATCGTCTGGGATTCATTCTCTTGATTTATGCACAACAGACTGACGGTAAGCGCTACTAATGCCATATTTATTTATCCTGAACTATTTCACACACATTCTTGCTCTTGAAAATTGTAGCTACTTTGTTAGCTAAAGACATTTGTTGGTAGAGTGTTGTTTACGACTGCAGTGCAAAGGAATATTATGGTTGATTAGTGTATCACCAAACTAGTTAAGTTTGAAAATTGTTAATAGGGTATAATCTCCATTGTAATGAATTATAATCTATCTTTATATATATAAAAATCTCGTGTCACGATGTTCGTCCGGGATGAACTCCGAAACTACATAAACGATTTAGATGAAATTTGGCTTACTGTATGTAATTTAGTCCAACTTAAAAGATAGGATAGTTTTTATCTGGATTATAGACCTCAATATTTGCGAAATAAATGTTCATTTAATATTTGTCATAGGACAATGGTTTGTAATTATTTGTAAGGCGCCAAGGCTAAGCGGTTTGCTGGCTCAGTGGTTAGGATGTCAGACTGGAAATGAAGAGGTTCCCGGTTCGAGTCCCTGTCTCGGCAGGGATTTTTATTGACACTTAACCCGGCATTAACCTCCGGCGCAGCATGCTGTGTAAGGTGAAATACGCTAGGACGGTACTGTGGTTCGGATTCGACGTTAAAATGTAGGTCCCCTGTACCAGGCTGGGTGGGCGGGCTAGGTAAAGGCGGCTACCACAGGGGCAGAATGCCCAGCCAGTAAAAACCATGTCACCAAGTCATTACGACCACACGAAATTATTATTATAGTTCCATAAGTTTCTAACAGATGGCGATGTGTTAACTTATCGATAAAACACTTGGTTAGCTAAGTTGGGTAATCATCCAGTAGATCACGTTCTGTTTCAATTTATTTAAGCTACAGTTTATTCCTAACAGATGGCGGTGTGTTAATTTATCGAACCATCCAGTAGATGGCGTTGTATTTCGATTTATTTATGGTACAGTCTATTCCACGCCATATGTGTGAGTTTCTTCAATTTTAATTGTGCTGTGTATTGTGTTATAATTATACTGTATTATTGTTCATCGTTTGCGTGTCATTATACCTAACGACAAAGTAACTACACACATGAATGTAACATTGAAGAAAACGTTACAATAAATTCGAATCGTGTAAGTATTTTTCGCTAGCTTATCATTTTTCTTCTTCTTTTTGTTATGGTCAGCTAGAGACCAAGTGTCAATTTAAATTCCTCTCCTGTTGTTTTTTTCTTTCTTCCTCCCCAGTACCCCTTCATTATTGCACTCCTCTCTACCTTTGAATCCTGCTATATTTAAAGTCTGCTATCGATAAAATTTTCTTTCCATACAGTTCACTGGTATTATACCGTTTCACATCTTTCTAAATCTCTTGAAAGCCTGGTGTCATCCATGCTATAAATGTATCCAAAAAAATATCATTCTTCTTTTTCTGTTATTTTTTCAATGTTATTATATATTTCCTCATTAGTTCTTAACTTCCATTTTACTGTATTTTTCAATGGACCCAAAAATTCCGGTTTCACCACTGTATTGTAGTATCTTATTTTAAGGCTTTCGGAAGGGCACTTTTTGTTGTAATTCAAATATTTTTCAGTGAAATGTCGCCAAAGAATCTAACCTCGACAATGCATGTAGCAGAGAGGCACGACGCACGACGAGAGAGCTCATCAATCAGCAACACAAATCGCGGCAAGTAAGGAAGTTCAAAGAATCAGAACAGCTGAACGTCGTATGCAAGAACAGCGTGATGAACGTCTGTGACAGAATATATAGAGAAGAAGAGCGGCACGAGAACAGCACATAGCTACGTTTAGAGTGAGAGAGAATGAGAAAGACAGCAAATCAGCCGTGCTTTAACACGTGTATCATTTGTTCGTCTTGCGTTCCAATATGCACCAGCCATTGATTATTCTGCACATTCTAAAATTTCAATCGGTGCAATGAACAAAATATGCCAATATTATCAGGAGTTGATATTCCCCCAATGAAGCAGTAGGCATGTGTTGTGTATCAGGATAAGTTGTATTATTACCGCTTCCCAATTCGCCAGAACATTTACAATCCTTCTTGCTGGCAAATCAAACGATTCGAAATTGTTTCTGCGCAAGACACGCAAATTCAATTCTTGCTTCCAGATGACGTCTTTTGGGGCAACAAAAATTTGCAATCTCACATCTGATGGACGTCATTTTGAAACTAAATTCAAAATGCAAGGCCAGGTGTACCATAAGATTGGGTCGTTGATACCGATGCCAAACGATGACCCGAAGTTTCTCCAAATTTATTGTAAATTGTGAGGAACGCTTGAAAACTAGGTGCCAGTATAATTTCATCGAACAAGCAGAAGAGAGAGAAATTGTGGTATTGTTGGAAATTTTTTTGGAAAATAATAATCAACTTATTCAATTGTGTCGCCACGATTAAAAAATGACAACTATCAAATTGTCATCAAAGGTGACAAATTACCATCAGGAGAACACGCTTGCAGGTTCAACGCGCCAACCGTAGATGAAGTTGCAGTTTTTATAATTGGTGACTCAGTTGATTAAAGACACACGTCAAGATAGAACTGTTAGTATAATTTCGGATCTACACCGTTCGTATGACGCACTCCACTATCCACTGATATTCTGGCAAGGGCAGGATGAATATCACATCAACATCAAACAGCGTGTTCCTGTTCCTGGTAAATTTAATATTCAACTATTTAATTCGTTATTTTATTAGTACAGTAGACTCGCGGTATTCCGACCAGGGGCCGGATTATAGTGGGCCCACTATATTGATTTCTTATTCTTTTTTTTTTTTACAATTTAATTTATTATTTTTTCAGGTAATAAAACAAATAAAAAAGTTTCTTCAATGAAGTTCTACGCTCCCCGATTGATGGTTAGACGTAATTAGGATAACTATATCCTTCCATATCGTCAACTGTGCCATCAATATGTAGTGGATATGTACGCAAAGGTTGAAAACAAGCATTTGCGATTTATTCGATACAACCAAGCTAAATTACGATCGGAGGTATGCATCCTCTTACGAGATACTGTTATCGGCAATATTTATGAAAATTTAAACGCCAATGATATCGGTAATGCATTTATTTTACCTTCAAGCTACATCGGCAGTCCACGGAACATGCAGGAATATATTCAAGATGAGATGACTTTACGTCATTATGGTTATTATGGTCGTCCAGATTTGTTTATTACATTTACATAAAATTACTGTAAAATTGAAGTTTTTGAGTTATGTCACTGTTGCAGCAAATGAGCGATATAATCCGAATTGGGAGGAAATACAAACTTGGCTATTACAAGGCCATCAATCAATGCATCGTCATGATGTCACGGCACGTGTGTTCAAACAAAAATTAAAATCATTGATTGATTTATTCGTAAAACATTGGGTTTTCGGTAACACACGTTGCTATCTGTATTTGATTGAGAAGCAAAAGCGAGGTTTGCCTCATTCTCACATTTTGATTTTGCTTGAAGTTAAAATCCGTACTTGAGCCACCAAAAACGACAAACTGAATTTTTCACATTGTGTCAAAAATCTGATGTGTTCCGCCAATTCGCAAAAACATTATTATATACCGATGTTCCAAGCTATTTTTCATGGAACAAATTAGGTAAAAAATGGTAGCCACGAAAACAAGAAGAACCACATCCTTCGATCGCAGGCATATTCAAAGCCAAGACATTACGACGACTGTACACAGTGCATCCAAAACAACGTGAATGTTTCTTTCAGCGTTTGTTGTTGGTGAATGTTCACGGACCAGCTTCTTCCGAATTTTTGCGAAGAGTTAATGGTCGAGTGTTCAATACATGTCAAGATGAATGTCGCGAGTTGCAGCTGCTGATAGACGACAATCATTGGGACCTGACACTTGCTGATGCAGCGTTGACAGCCACGCCGAATAGTATTCGTCAAACTGTTTGCAATTATTTTGACAACATGTTATCCAACACAATCTTCGATTTTGTGGGAAAAATATAAAAACAGTATGACTGAAGATATACTACACCGAGTTAAACAAAAAAAACCAATGTCCAAATCTAGATTTCACACCAGAGATGTATAATGATTAATGAAGCATTAGTGCTAATCGAAGATTTATGTATTTTAATTTCAGATTTACCACTTAATCATTTTGGTATGCCATCACCTTATCGACCGACACTTATTGCGAATAATGAGCCATTACTGACAGCAGAACAAAAAAATATTTATAATCGGATTACGCTGACTGTTGATGCTGAACAAGGCGGTTTTTTTTTTCTTGGACGCGCCAGGTGGAACCGGTAAGACATTTTTAATATCGCTGATCCTTGCGAAGGTACGGTTACAACAGAAAATTGCATTGGTAATTGCATCGTCAGGCATTACTGCCACTTTTTTTAGATGGTGGGTGAACCGCACTTTCAGCATTTAAGCTGCCACTAGACATTCATAACAAAAAAAAAAAAAAAAAAAAAAAAAAAAAAAAAAAAAAAAAAAAAAAAAAGCAATGTGTAAACATCAAAAAGAAAAGTGGAATAGCTGCAGTGTTGCAAAAGAGTTCAATTATAATTTGGGATGAGTGTACTATGGCTCATAAACATTCACTCGATGCATTTAATAGAACTGTGCAAGATTTGAAAGGTAACGATAAACTTTTAGGTGGTACTGTCCTATTACTGTCTGGTGGCTTCCGACAGACATTACCAGTGATTCCTCGCTCTACTTTTGCCGATGAGATTAACGCATGTTTAAAACAATCGTTTTTATGGACGAATTTCTAAACACTTTGATTGACCATGAACATGCGAGTACAGTTGCAAAATGATCCATCGGCACAAATATTTTGTAAGCAATTGCTGGATATTGGAAAAGGTGAAATAGAACTGCATCGAAATACACAATACATTAAATTGCCAGACAAATTCTGCACTGTTGTTCACTCAAAAATGATCTAACTCAGCGTGTGTTCCTGGATATATCAAATAATTACTTAGATCATAATTGGATCAGTAATCGTGCTATTTTGGCAGCAAAAAATGTTGATGTCAACGAAATTAACCTCCAGATACAACACTTGTTGCCAGGTGATCTGATGTCTTTTAAATCAATAGATACTATTGTAGATGAAAATGATGCCATAAATTTTCCAAATGAGTTTTTAAACTCTTGGGATATAACAGGAATGCTGCCACACAATCTCCGGTTAAAGATTGGTTCACCGATTATTCTTCTTCGTAATTTGAATCCACCTAGATTATGCAACGGTACACGTTTGGTGATCACCGGAAATGTTCTTGAAGAAACTATTTTGACTGGAATGATTAAAGGAGAAATCGTCCTGTTGCCACGTATTCCAATGATACAGTCAGAATATCCAATACCATTTAAAAGGCTTCAATTTCCGATTCGTCTGGCTTTCGCTATGAAAATAAATAAGTCACAAGGCCAAACAATGTCAGTTTGCGGCTTGGATTTGGAAAATACGTGTTTCTCCCAAGGGCAACTATATGTCTCCAGCTCACGTGTAGGGAAACCATTAAATCTATTTGTATTAGCAAAAGAAAGGCTAACTAAAAATATGGTACACCAATTAGCGCTTAGATAAATTAAAATTATAAATTGTAATAATTTAAAATAATTGTTAAAAATGTTTAAAAATCAACTTCATAGGCCTCATTTATAAAACTGAAATTTCAGTTTATATAAATAAATAAAAAATAATTTATTTATTTATTTTATAAATATAAATTTTTAAATAATTTCAATTAAGTAATTTGTAATAAAATATAAATTAATTTTTTTATGATTGTTTGTCCTTAATTTCAACTCTCCGTAACTCTTTATCAATTACGTTTGAATTTCCAAATCGACTAAAATGTTTTTGTCTTTATTAGTGAATATTAATTTGACTACTTTAGGAAGTATAGAATAACATTAATCCAACGTACTATAATTACTAAGTCACAGCAACGCGTGACCGGGTCAGCTAGTACTCTTATAAACCTTTAAGCGAGCTGGGTGTTTGTATGGTGTTTTTAAAATTTAGAAATCTTACTGTCTACCTTAAAATCTTATGTATCAATGCGACCAGGAAACGGAGCAAAAAGTTATAATAATTTTAACTGGGATAAAAAAACCGCCACTGATCCCTCAGTTTTTTAGATAAGCAGTCCTTTCAAGAAATATTCACAAAAAAAACATCCTACAACTCTTTCGATTGTTTTTTACTTCAGGTCTCTGAAACGTAGAACATTAAAATAAACAGAATGCGTCAATAAGTGTAAATAATATTTAAATAACGTAAAAATCTTTGTGTTTTAAGATTCACCAAAGAACACACTACTATACTACTTTTTGGATTCTGTTAGCGTAGTTTTTAACTGTTTATTTATTTCTAAAGTTTAACGGGATGCAGTCCTATTCATTGGTAATGGCAGGTCGCTATTGATTCCGACAATTTTTTAATTTATTTAATTTGAAATAGCCTTGAAACTGTAAAACTTTAATGTTCTATGTGTTACTATTACTATGGTCCAGGCTCCATTACAACATAAACAAATTAACTTAAGGTTACCGGCCCGTAAAGAGTGGTATCAGCACGGAACCATTAGTGTAAAATTAATCAACCAATTGTGAGGTGAGCTGTGTAATCCATGCGCCAATTGCACTAAAGTAACTGCATGGTCTTCATTACAACCTAGCAACAAAACCCTTTAGTATTGTAGTGGGAATGAGGTTTGGTAGGGGAGGGGTGATTTTATAATTTTAATATTTTAGAATTATTTCTGTTTACAAGAAACTCAAAGCTGCCAGATCACAAGGAAACTGACAGTTATTATTTTTTTTTCTGTTGGCTATTTTACACCGCTAGGCATATTTAAATTTACCATTAACACAAAATCATTGCAATATATCAAACACAAAGCCTAAACGTTAGAATTGGCCGATTAACCAAAGCAAACAATTGACTGAATTTTACGTTAATGTGATTCGGGAATTATGTAACGAAATTAAATGTTTTGTTAACAAAATATGCATGAGATGTCGTGATAACCAACATCAGCAATCAAAATATAAGTACATGAACATGAAAATGAACCTCGGACGCCGATAATACAAGAAAACATTATGGAACTCGTGATATGCAAGGGCCTCCACAACACATAACGTTCTACAAAATATGCCAACTAGCTCATAATTGGTTCTGCTTGATAAGCAGAGGTCTTTGTCTTTGTTCGCTTACGGGTCTGTCACAGTCTCAAGAACCAAATGACCGAGCGTGGTGGGTGAGCGATTAACGTTCTGGCCTCGCATTCGGGAGGACGCGGGTTTGAATCCCGTCCGGGCATCCAGATTTGGGTTTTCTATGGTTTCCCCAAATCACTCCAGGCGAATGCAGGTATACTTCCTTCAAAAAGGCCATGGCCGAATTCCTTCCCGTTCCTTGCTTCAATCCCATCCCGCCCCTAATGACCTCGCTGTCGACGAGGCGTAAAGCCCAAGCAAAAAAATACCCAAATGAAACATGACCTGGCGAGAGCACATTACCATCTCGTAGACGACGTCGATGAAGATTGCCTCACAGCCTATCACTGTGCGATATCGATCCTACGACCAGACAAGGATCACCAGCCAGTGGAGATTGCCTCACAGCCTATCACTGTGCGATATCGATCCTACTACCAGACAAGGATCACCAGCCAGTAGAGATTGCCTCACAGCCTATCACTGTGCGATATCGATCCTACGACCAGACAAGGATCACCAGCCAGTGGAGATTGCCTCACAGCCTATCACTGTGCGATATCGATCCTACGGCCAGACAAGGATCACCAGCCAGTGGAGATTGCCTCACAGCCTATCACTGTGCGATATCGATCCTACTACCAGACAAGGATCACCAGCCAGTAGAGATTGCCTCACAGCCTATCACTGTGCGATATCGATCCTACGACCAGACAAGGATCACCAGCCAGTGGAGATTGCCTCACAGCCTATCACTGTGCGATATCGATCCTACGGCCAGACAAGGATCACCAGCCAGTGGAGATTGCCTCACAGCCTATCACTGTGCGATATCGATCCTACGACCAGAAAAGGATCACCAGCCAGTGGTCATAGCACGGTCATTGTCCTACACCTTCCTGGGTCGAACCGCCTATCTCAGACCGCTCCCAGGCCAGAAGTGTTCTTCCCCACTCTAGGAAAAGATGGCTTCCTTTTCTCCCAGCGAAGAACATGCTGGCAGAAAGAATAAGCCCTGCTTTAACATTTGAGAACCCCAACGTTACATTTCATTGGCAGGACAAGCTCTTTTTTTTAAAAAAAAAAATAATCACGTGGTGTCATAGCGCACTGCAATTCGTGACCCACGCGTTCCGCGCGTCGGTTTTGGTGGAGGCGGGCTGTTGGCCTTCACAGCTTCGCTATCCACGCCAAGGGGCGATGCACCCGACCTTGACAGGCGACAGCGTGGGGACCGCCTCGCTGGCCATTTTCCTTGTGGCGTCGCTTAGGCGGGGTGGTTAACGGTATCGCTTCCGACCATCACCTTGAGTCAGGGTCTCAAGCAGAGTTCTTACACTCGCATATTTTCTTTGAGTCCTCTCACATAAATAACCTGGCATATTAATTTTAACAATTAACAGTTTTGGCTACCCGAGATCAGTTTAATTAATTTAATCTAGGACCTGAAAAAATTAATATTAAAATAATCTGAATGATATACAAATTGGAGTGTGACGTAAAAGCGTCCCATTACAGTATAAAATTAAGTTTTATGGGTATTGGTCCAAGGTGCATTACAACCAAAGCACAGACTTTTTTAGAAATTATATTTTATTTCATATGCATGCTGCTAGCAGTAATTCTTGAAATGCGAGAAAATACAGAGAAGCGGCATTAAATATAATTCAACGTATGGGGATTAACATACTATTGGGAGAATAATTTCTGCGAATTTTATCATTAAATAGTCGGCCTTTTGCAAGCTAATTATATTACCAGTCAACGATAAATAATTAAAAACCGCGTATTTAAAAAAAAAAAAAAAAACGCCCTCCCACAACGATCGGAAACCAATCGTAAGCGGCCATTACCAGCGAATAGACTACACCCTGCTAAACACGTCATCGAGAATTACGAGTGCTAATTCAGGTAACGGACGGAAATATAAAATAAATCGTGCGTGGTAGGGGAGCGGTGACGCTTTGCCTCGCATTCAGGAGAACGCGGATTCGAATCCTCGTCCTAGCATCCCGATTTGGGCTTTCGTAGGGTTCCTCAAATCACTCCAGGCGAATGCCAGGATGCTTCCTTCAAAACTCCATGGCCGAATTCCATCCCGTTCCTTGCACCGCGTCCTTACCCCACCTTTAATCACCTTGACGTCGGCGAGATGTAGAACCACAAAGGGGGGAAAAATGTTTTTCAGCATAATGTCTGCTTTTCATTCTTACCCCAATAAAATCATTATTCATGGGTGTGAAATTGTTGTGTGTACCCATACTTACTTCACCGTGAAAGTTACATACTCTGGATGGATGGGGGCCATAGATTCTAAAATTTCCCTTTTTGTATGGTGCTAGAAAAAATGATAAAAAATTTCTGCACACACCACCGACACAGCACGTCAAGCTGGGCGCAAATGCTAGTATATTAACTACATAACTAAACCGAGAGGATTTGGTAAAATGCGCACGATTCTGAGACTTGGGTTGAACAAGTCGGAAAGAGTTGGGAAGAAGATATCTCACAAAGAACTAATCAGCATTAATATAGTAGTTACATCTTTAATGATACATCATCTGTTTCCAAACAGGGTAGTTCCTATAATATTCACGTATTTTCCTGTACTATGGTTTACATGGATTTTTTTTATAAACGAAGAATTCTTACCCTCAAAGATTTTTCGTAATTTACCTTTGATCGCCGCCACTTTTACAGTGCTAAGAAGAAGTTTCACACTACTCTTCTTCATTATAAAGTCACTAACTTGAAACAAGGTTGCGGCGTCTTAGATGACCTTAGTGTTGTTAATCATCTTAAGTGTCTGTAAATACTATAGGCTGCAATGACTAGAGACACGCCTCGGCAATTTAACACGAAGGAGTTTCTTTCTTAACAGTAATTGGATAGCAGACTAAGCAATTCGTTCTTTCAGCTTCGCAGACCATTTATCAGCATCGTCTACGATTAAACCCTGGTCGTTCCTGCCATAATCATTCCCTATACTGACTGAGTTTAGGGCTGCACCACCGCCCTCCTCCCCATCAATACACGCACCCACATATGCATAGATGACTACCATATTAAATTTTGTAAAAGTTAATCTCACCACTAAATGGAAGGAGTTGGAGTAGCACAAGTAAATAAAGTATTGATTTGTTAGGAGACCTGTTAACTAATATAATATTTTACACTTTTAGCGGGCGTCATGTTAGTAAAAATTCCACTTACTTTTTCGGGATTCGCGCTGCTTTCAACGATATTTTGTTGCCAACGTTTCGGCTCTCAACTTGAGGCCTTCATCAGGGCTACTTAGAGTTGATGTATCCCTTTTTAAGGCTGGTGACACCATTCAGACGTTTGCTTTCACGCTGAGCACAGCTTTGATAGTAAAACATCGCTGAAGGCAGCGCGAATCCCACAAAAGTAAGTAGAATTTTCACAGGCCTGTTATCTCAACAACGGTTTCCTGGCTACTGCATGGGTCTGCTTTGTTCACAAGCCTCTCCATTTTCTTCTTTATTCTCACCACTTTGGTCCTCTCCTCTCTTCGGTACACACTCCTCTACTTCTCTCAGCCATCTATCCCTTAATCTTCCTCTGGATCGTTTACAATGCATCTTCATTTCGTGTATTTTTCTTTGGATTCTCTGCTCCTCCTTTCTCTCCACACCATGCCCTCGGAAGGGACCTGCTTTTTAATAACTATAATAAAAACTTTTGAGAAGATAACTTGATCTACATGAATAGAATTTGTTGTATTTTTGTATGGTCCGACTTCTTTATAGCTTTATGTTTTCCGGTCGCCAGGGATAAAAGTCAAGTTTTAATTTGTTTAGAACTTGAACCTCCAAATTTGTCAACTTAATTTTTCATATTTGAATGATAATAAACTTTCATATGATTCTTTGTCATTTATTCAATATGCAATCAAAAAATAAGGTATCCGAAGATACGAGGTTGTTTGTTAACGGTAACTTTCTGCCTAGCATCGACTCGTATGCTCACTAACGTTGTACATCGCTCGCTCGGTTTTTTGTTATTCTGTTGACCCTTTGGCAACGAATTCTTCTCGGAATAATCTACAGTCTTTCATATTTTTTCTGTGAAACTCATTTTGCTACAAATATAATATTCTTCGAGATTGTATCATGGCAGTAGAATGTTATGAATCTCACAAAAATATTTGTTTTTAATTTCTTTCCTGTCAGGAAAATTGTGTATTTTTCTTTGGTGTGTTTTTAATTTTAAAAAAGATAATAATTAATTTGTTGAAAAGATGCTGTAGGAAATGTCAAGCAGAATAATACCCCAGGCTGTTATTCATTCGGAGTCCGACCTCTGGCACTTCTGTTTATTAATCAAGTTAATGTTTTACTCGGTGTTCCCCTTTGGCTCACTGAGCGCAAATTATTTTTGTATGAAGAGTCTCCACAACAAATTATAACCTCATTCCTTCAAGTAATGTGATGCTGGTCTTATTCTGAAATTATGATAAAAGTTTCGGTTCTGAGAAGTAGCTTACTATCAAATGCCTACCTATTTCTAGACACGTTGTACTGACACAGTACATACGTGGGAAGTTGTAGCAACCTATGTTTGCCAACGGATTTGTGAGGCTGCAGCTAGATGCAGGCAGGTAGCTGTCGCCCACAGGAATGTGGCAACCCCTGCTTTTCCCCGAATCCGCTGGACCGCTAAGCGGATGGGGGGGGGACACTCGCTTGGAGGCCACACAGGTGTGCACCTCGTGGCGGTACGCGGCCGGACGTTGGAATATAAGACGCGAGTGAAAGTGTGAGTGCGCGCTTCTGCTGGAAGAGCCTTCCAGTCCGTATCTCCAGGGAGCAGGTTCGACGCCAGACTGCGTCCTAGCTGCTTGAGGGGCCACTTTACGTCTGTGCAGCGTCGACCGTGCGCCCAACAAGAAGCGCCACCACAGACCTGACCGCAGCTGTCATCACAAGAAGCCTGCAGCTGCCGTCGCAGGAGAAACCATACGGTATTGTGTGTATTGCGTGCGTCCACCTACCGCGTCCATTAGCCCAGTAACGACCCTGATGAACAACAATATATGCCGGACAGTTTATAATAATAAATCACATCTCTGAATCACGTTTAATTAATTAATCAATCCATGTACGTGATCCAATAAATATTAATTTAAATTGATGCCTTGATTAATTCCCATTTTCTCATTAAATATTAAATAATAAAATTCCAATAAATAAAATTAACTATCTTTTCCTGGTGCCACAATCAGCGTGAAACTTCAACGTTTATCTTAAGTACCTGGGTGACCGATCCTCACTCGGTGTCTTTAGAATTCTGTTCAGTATGCAAGATTTTGAGTAAAGTTTTATTAAATTTAAAGGTTTTTTTGAAGGCTTCGTAGGCATTTTTAAGCACACAGTTCCCTGCAAGGAGAAGCTTAGCTAACATCAGTAGGCTTATTGGTACCTAAATCCTACGAGATGAGATTAGAGCCGTTTACCAGATACCAAATCCAAGAATTGTTTTTGTTTTTTTTTGTTTTTGTTTTTTGTTTTTTTGTTTTTTTGTAGAATCATACTACAAACTTGAAAAGCAAATCGTTATCTACATATGAAATTTCATTCAAATCGCTGGAGCAATTTCCAAAATCGTCTGGTTTACCACCTCATAAATTGTTTTTTAAAGATAAATGCTATTATTATGTTAAACAGAAATATTAATGCTACGCAGATATTAATTAATGGTGCAAGATTAATGGTAATTCTAATAGAGTGCTAAATTAACTCACTCCGAAAAAAACTACGTTCTTTACTTGCATTAACCTCACACCACCAACCAAACCTTTCTAAATGATAAGAAATCAATTGGAACATTTATAAAGCACAAAGTTAAACGCTTCAAAAAGCAGGATTATAATTATCAGAACCAGTTTTTTTCGTATGGATACACGTATGTGGCTTTTTCACGAGTTTGTAGATTCATTACTATTTATTTTTGTGTTAGATACACATACGATCATAAAATCAACGATGATCACTTTACAATTGCTAATATTGTTTTCAGAGAATTTATGTAAAGAAGATTTAAAAAAATAACTACTGAGAAATCCAATATTTTTAAAATATTTGGTTTTTGAAATGTTTTACAATTAAATATGTACTATTTAATGTTAACGACTTTTTACAGTGAAATTGATGTTTATTTCTATTCTTCAAAATAAAATACCTTTAATTAATAAATACTTGCATTTACTTATTTCCTCATTATTATATTACCATTTGGTGAATGATCAAGATATTGTGCGAAATATTCGCATGGGTCAGTTACTATACATGAATTGTTTGTTTAAAGATATGAGTTCCTTATTGAATCCACAGAGAACCTATTAGTAGGCTTTCAAGTACCTAAAACGTCTGTTGAGATGACGTTATAGCCATGTCCGAGATACCAAACTCAAAAATTGTTCAATGTGTGTTTTGTAAATTAGAATTTTTACAGGAAAGAAACCAGTTTAGATAAACATGAAAAGCTAAATATGAAATTTCATCCAAATCGTTAGAGCCCTTTTTGAGATCCAAAATTTATATATACAAGAATTGCTCACTTAAAGATATAAAATTTGTCAGCTTTTCGAAGTCGCATCGTACCTACCCGTTTTTAGACACTTATGCCTTAATTTGTCAGCTTTTCGAATTCACATCAGAGTAAAACCTATCCTATTTCTCTCCTGGGATCGCGAGCTGGACAATACTCAAAACCACATCAAACTCCGAACACTAGATTTTGCATGAATCGCATTAACGAAACGTGAAAACTCATTGGGGTCAATGTTTTCCAAAATTTTCGAGCTTCCCGACTTCACTTCAATGTTAAACTTCTTCTACTTTATCCCAGCGACTAATAGCTGTACGTTACATGGCCGTATCCAGCGAGGGGCATGGGGGGGGGGGGGGGCTCAGGAGCAAAATGGGAGAGGAAAGATTGACCGGATTCTGCTTAATGAGTGTGTATCGAAATTTCGTGAAAGAACACCATGAGATATTGACAAACAAAGTTATTGAAAAACTTTCTGAAAATCCGAGACGATTAATGTTTACATAAAAAACTGTAACTAAGTCACGATCTTAATTAACTACATAGTAAGTCCTTAGATTAAGTGGTTGGATTAATATGTTAATCAATAGTTAAAATAGTTTCTTCAATAGGTTTGAGTTTCATTTTGTAAGAAATCGTCACTTCCTCGAAACCAATATGAGGGCCCCCCCCCTATTTGTGATCCTGGACACGCCCTTCGTACGTTATTCAAAACCCTACCAAATTTGACTATTAGTTTTTCAATCATTCCCATAAATACAAACACACAGATAAACATAATTTATATTTATATTCATCCTACTCTGTAGTTTATGAACAGTACCTGAAACACACTTTTTATAGAAGAATCTTAAATATACAGGTTTTTTTTAGTTACTGTATTATTAATCTATAGGTAGATTTCTGAGCTTTTATACATCACCACAGCAACAAACGTCCAATATTTTACCACTGGGGCCACAGGCTGTATATTGATCGAAACACCAACAAAATACGACCATTATTTTGTTTTTGTTTTGTTGTTGTAGTTTTTCTTGCGTGAGTTGCCTTGACGCTTTTATCTTAAATTCTGAACTTTTCTACGTAGCATAAAGGTGTATATCCTGCCCACACCAACAGGCTAGCACTGCTATGAAGCAGATCTGATGTAGATAATTGTCCAGTAGTTTTTTTGTGAGTCCCATTTTTCTCAACTCTCTCTTAAACATATAGAATTTTTCCAGTTACTGTTTTATTATACATTTAGATAAGAAAATCAACTCTCTTTTGTCACACAGGTTCCTTAGAGAATGTTTCAGTACAATTTTCTTCGTCTATCCATACGCAGATGCTAGTTATGTCACCAAACAATAGGTTGATTGTCAGTAAGAAACTCCTTAAGAAGTAATGTACCGAGCGTGGTGGTGTAACGGCTAGCGTTCTGGTCTCGCATTCGGGAGGACGGCGGTTCGAATCCCCGTCCCGGCATCCAGATTTGGGTTTTCCATGGTTTCCCAAATCACTCCAGGCAAATGGCGGGATGCTGCCTTCAAAAGGTCATTGCCGAATTCCTTCCCATTCCTTGCCTCCCATCCTTTCTCGTCTCTAAAGACTTCGCTGTTAGAGAGACGCTAAGCAGATAAAAAAAAGGAGTAATGTTTTCGCAGTCATTCTCAACTGGCAAATACTCTACAGTCTAAGGTTGTTTCATTCGCAAACGCCTGCTCTTTCCGGATTGTAGGTCCTATATGTTAAGACTTTGTACATGAATGGTCATATGAGCTATACCAGGTTGTTTCGTGGTTTGGACTCCGCGCTTAACTGTATTTCTCAGAAGAAAGGAACTGGTCGTCCTACCTCTGACACAATGGCTTAGTGTGTACCCTTTGGTAGAATCCAGACAACCTTCGGGTTGTGGACTAAATTAGTTTTTTTTATGTTAATATGCTACCGTTGATTCGCTACCGCATTAGGGTCAAATCTTGACTCAAAAGAACCAGCCGTCCCTATTATTAATTTTAATCGTTTTATGAAAAGACCTTATTAAGGTATAGTTTTTTTTTTTGGAATCAGTTTCCGGTTTGACCAATTTGATTTCAGTATTTCAGTAGTTTGCTAAAATCACTCCAGGAAAATGTCTGAATGGTACCTTAGTAAAGGGAAATGACCGATATCTTTCCAATTTTTTTCTCAAAATAAACATTTTATTCGTAATGACTCTCAAGTTGATGATCCGTAATGCCATAGAAAAACTACAGGATTTTAATTGGTATTTTGGTCCATCAATGCCTTATGCACGTACTGCAATACACTTTACGTAATTTTATATCAGTATCATGTATACGATTAATTACAGACAAATAGCTCTTAGTCCGGAAATGTAATAAAAATAAAACTTCCGGTATCACTTAAAAAACTAAACAAAATATAGGAAAATATCCATAAGGAAATCTAAATGTAGGTATTGTATGTTATACAGTGGTGGCTGCTGGAACTGTGGATAACCTACAAATGATGCTGTTGTATCATTACAAATGATCATATAAAGAAGTGTTTAACAATAGCCCAAAATCGGATGAGAAGTGTGCTGGTAATAGATTACCAACTTGCCAAACATGTCATTTACTTCAAGTACTTGGTCGTATTATTGAGTAATAACAGATAATTACCAAAAAGTTAAAAAAAAATGGTCACCATAACAAACGGAGTTTCAGAATTTCTTAGATACTGAATATGACAATAAATCCTATAAGAGAGAACGAGTTCTCAGAGTTGTTATAACTTATGAATTGGAAACATGAACTGAAACCACAAAACAGGGTAAGAGAAGTAGAAAAATGGAAGGTGAATAATCACAGTCCAGTTGTTCATTACCCCGCTCGACCATCTTAATTTCACGTTTTTAGTATTTCCAGAAATTACTCCAGGCGAATTGCTGCAAAAAGTCTTGGCCTTATTCGTTCCCGTTGCTTGTCCGCAATCCTCTCCCAGGCTCTAATGACCGCGATATTGACAGAGCCATACAGCTTTACTAAAGAAGGGAATGGTTACTTGACCCTGAATTGATTTATTTCTTGTTGACCACTACAGCTTCCAACCATGAATTTACTGACAAGATTTCTTAAACTGTTGAGCCAACTGCGCTGAAGACCCTAACGAAATGCTAGTAACATACGTCAGTGAGGGAGTTTACGTTCGTGTTTAAACAAGAGTAATTTTAGGAATATTTTGTGATCATTCATTTTCTGTAATATGAGGATCGTTCGAAAAGTATTACCAGTTTAACAATAATAATAAACAACCAGTAAAGATTTTTTGCACTAAACATAACAAACAATATTTTTCTATATAGTCACCATGAAAATTCAAACACTCGTCGTGTCATCTAATACTTGTTTCCCTGGCTCATATTCTTCTCTCCATCCATTCAGAAACCCTTGAAAATTCCCCTACCACAAAGACTTGCGTGCGCCGCGTTGCCAGGGACTCAGCTTCCCCGAATGATCTTCGAAAATTTCACGAAGAATGGTACGTGAAATTACTTAATTATTTGATCTGGCGTGATATGTTGATAGTTCCGTAACGGGCGTACTGTTTCCTATTATCATAGACGTTTTCTCGTCCCGAGTTATAATTTCTAGACCACTGTCAAACAGATGATTCATCTGTTGCAGAGTCTCCATTAACCATTTTGACTTGGTGGTGAATATCACAAGGTGGCACGTTTACTACGTTAAGGAATCAAATAAAAGATAACATTTCACAAATGGCGGCGTTTTTAACTTTTTAAAATGTAATAAACAATCAAAGAAACAAGAAAAATATTATTTGTGGAACACAATCTCGCATACAGTAAGTAGATATTCGTCTGAAACTAGTTGACCTTGAATGGAGGCTACGTGAGACGCCACACAGTGGTTCAGGATTAAAGAATACTGGACATTCGAACTAAAGTCATAATATCGATCCAAAAACATTGCTTTAGACAGCATTTGCTCTGCTGATCAAAAATTGTTATGTTCCATTTATGATAAAAATGAGTCCTTCATATTTACAAAAATATATGGGCCCTATATCAAAGTTTCAAAGTCAAACCTTATGCAATCGTAACTACATATCCTACTTAATATTACGACATAAAAATTTCTTGCGTATCCTTGGCGCTTTGACCAAAGGGTGAAGTGAATTTAAGATTCTCTTTTTTTTAATGTATGAAGGACACACTATTATAATAAATTCAACATAAAATTTTTTGATCAGCACAGCAAATGCTATCTAAAGCAATTTTTTAATCGATATTATGACGTAAGTTCGGTTGTCCACTATATTTTAACCCATAAACTCACTTGCACCCTATAGTCAAAGCGGCATGGATACGCAAGAAATTTTTATGTCGTAATATTAAGTACGATAGGTACTTACGATTGCATAAGGTTTGACTTTGACCCTTTGATATAGGGTCTTGAAAAAAAATAATAATATAATTTCACCCATACATTTTTTTTTAAAGTATGAAGGACTCATTTTTATCATAAACTGAACATTACAAATTTTGACCATTATAGCAAATGCTACCTAAAATATTTTTTTTTTTTTTTTTTGATCGGTATTATGACTTTGTTTCTGATATCCACTATATTTTAACCCTGAAATTCACATGCTCCCTGTAGTCAAAGCGGCAAGGATACGCAAGAAATTTGGATGTCGTAATATTAAGTAGGACAGGTACTTACGATTGCATAAGGTTTGACTTTGAAACTTTGATATAAGGTCATGACAAATAATACTAATAGATTTTCACACATAAATTTTTCTAAAGTATGAAGGACTCATTTTAGTCATAAATTGAACATAACAATTTTTGATCAGCAGAGCAAATGCTGTCTAGAGCAATTTTTTTGGATCGATATTATGACTTTAGTTCGAATGTCCACTATCATTTAATTCTGAACCACTTTGCACTAGCGCTATTTAGGATCATACGGGAACTACTTTTCGGATTGCCCTTATACGTATTAAATAGAGTAACGAGTGAAAGATACTGGTAATAGTTGTTAGCGCCCAGCTATAGGAATTTTCAGTTACTTATTAAAGAACTATGTGAATAATTGCTATAAAGTAAGGTTTGAATACTTAATTATCACTGGAGGGGGGGGGGGGGTGAAGAATAAAGATAGGTATTGTAAGATTCGTCCTCAGGTACTGGCGCTTCTAATAACATTTTCTGTTCCTCTTCTGTTTGTATCTACTAAAATTGGCTTTTTTAATTTTTTTTTACTTATGACTTTACGCCTCGTCGACGTCGAGGTCTTTAGAGGCGGGATGGGACTGGGAACAAGTAACGGGAAGGAATTCGGCCATGGCCTTTTTGAAGGAAGCATCCCGGCATTCACCTGGAGTGATTTTGGAAAACCATGGATAACTCAAATCTGGATGCCCGGACGGGGATTCGAACCGGCGTCCTCCCGAATGCGAGGCCATAGTGAATTGGCTTTAAGCATCTGAGTTAACGAACAGTGCATTCTCTGGAAATACGCAAAAGAGAAGATACATGAATTTACCAGAACAGTTGCAATTGCTTTATAAAAATTGTATAAAGAAAAAAGAACCGGTAAAACAATGATTCTTATCAGCTATACATTAATATACGAAACTTAAGTCAGTTGTTATTTTGCTTGCGAACAGTTAAATTTGTGCTACTTTTGTTTCTTTTCCAGCAGTTTTACAACAGTTAGTTACATTGTGAAGTTAGCTGATTATTTCAAATTGTACTTGCAGAATTTATCATTACGCTTTTGTTAGCAGTAAACTGATCAAACGGTAATAGTCATCTTGCATGGTTTCACCATGACGGGACTATTGTCCTAAAACACGATTCGTCAACTGCGTTTTAATAAACGCTCATTACAGAAATAGGTGTAACTAACACACAGACCTCAAGGTTTGCTTACACATGGAAATATTCGTAGCCTTAAAATGATTTAACAGTTGAAAAGGTTGTGTGAATATTCTTTACATATTATCAATTTGCTTTTCACGCATGAAAGATTATGATTTCTTCTAGAGAACAATGCAGTGCAAATAGAGAGAGGTTATTGTTTTAGTTATATAAACACTTATTTACACTTAACTGTAAATGAAACGTCTCGTAATATTCAACTGTCCGTAATAATTACATAAACGCCACTCCTGGAAATAGCAGAGACGTTTAATTCACCGTCACTTGTGGTATATGTCTTCAGGATATATCTTTTAACAAGTGATAAAACGAAGGGAAAAAAGCTGCGTTTGAAATTAGAAGCAATTTTGTCCTTTCACGTTCTATTATAGCTGTTTACTTTGATCCATCCCTGTTAAAATATTTGTCTCTGAAAGGTCACAGAGACACAGCAAAAAATGCCTCCTAATGCGCAGGTACGGAAATTACTGTATTTCTTCGAAAACATTCTTCTTTCTACATGATATTCAGTAACATGATTTATTTATCTTGTCGTAAATTTAAAATGTGCCACTGCTGCTTTATACCTTGATTAAATAATTTTTTTATAAAAAATTCTCTGCATCCATTCTCTCGTGAAACGATCATATCTTCCTTTATTACTATGTCTACATTTACGTGTGACTCACACTGTCGCACTCACTCACGTCACAAACACACTTGTATAGAGAAGGAAAGGAAAGATAAAAAGAAACAGAGAGAAAAACATGGGTTTTACACCGACGGCACTCTAGGGAAATCTGCAACAGTTGAGAGTATGGTCCAAATAAATATAAATAACGAATGTAATGTTTACAGCGCTACCCTAGACGCTCATAGAATGATCTTATGACTTACTGCTGTTAAAAAGATTGGGATTCGATTCTTGTTTCCATTATCTCTTTGACAGATACCAAGTTTTCCTGCCAGTGTTTCTCAATATATTTAAAATCGTTGATTTATTTTGGTAGTGCGATTCATAGACGCTTTAGTAATACTGTAAACTAACAATAGTAAAACTTATTTTATTTCTACTGTTGCGTTTCTTCCACAATGAGCAGGGTTTATCTGATACTGCAGTTGCAAAATTAGAGAGGCCATTCGGGACGTTCCACCCAGCGTGGTGGGTGAGCGGTGACGTCTGGCATTGCTTTCGGGAGGACGCGGGTTTGAATTCCCATCGGCCATCCAGATTCCATGGTTTCCCCAACTGGTGAATGCCGGGATGCTTCCTTCAGAAGGCTATGTACCAATTCCTTCCCGTATCTTGCCCGCCGTCTTTCCCCTCAATTCTGAAATCGTCAAAATATTTTGCGTTAATAGTTGCTATCAGTAAGTTATATAGAGATTCGAATTTGTAAGTGGCGGCGGCTAAAATTTATCTGATTTGTTGATTTTGAACATCGATTAATCGTGTATACAACGTTGCTCACTTCGAGGCTGCCGTCATCTAACCGGTACTCCAATTCAATTTCAGTGTATACAATTGGGCAATAAAGTCTACATCTACATCTATATTCTCAAATTCACAAATATTGTGGGTGGCAGAGGATGCTAAACACAAATCCAATCCCGAACAGAACGAGGAAAGAATACATAAATATATCAGTACGGCATCTTATTTCTCGAATCTTATCCCTCCTGTCACTGCGAGATAAATGGGTTGGCGGAAGAAGTATTTCATTGCACTCGTAAATTAAAGATTTTCGCATATTCTCCAACAAATTCGAACGAAAACGACGTAGTCTGTCCGCCAAACAATCCCAGCACAACCCACGTATCAGCTCTGTGACACTTACGTAAGGACTGTAACTAGCAGTCACGAATCGAGCGGCTTTCTTCTGTACTTTCTCTAACGTGTCAATCAATCCCTTGCGATACGGATCCCAAATTCCACAACAGTATTCCAAATGCGGACGCACTAGTGAAAACACTACGCCATTTCCTTTGTATGAGCAACTTCTCAAAATACGACCTATGAATCATAGTTTAGAATTAGCTTTGTTTACGACGGAAGTTATGTGCAAATTCCATTTCATGTTGCTTTGTACTGTTACGCCTAGATAATTCAGGGAATCCACCGTGTCAACAACTGAATTGTTAACTTTGTACTAGTGCGAAAACGGGGTGTTTTTTATTACTTATTTGCATTGCATTGCACTTTTTGCAATCAAAGATTCTTTCGTGAAACAGATTAGAGGTTTTTCCGAGACACTTGAGTTGAGAATAAGCTGCGCAACCGATAGCGACCTTAAAGATATTTTCACTAACAAAAAAACTGCTAAAAAAGGTGTATGTTCCTACAGCTATTTTCGGATCCGTTGGTGTCATGATGTTTAATCCCAAAGTACGAGAAGACGGCAGCCGTAACCAGTGTTTCGTAAATCTTGTTGGAAGCAGCGCCTCTCTTAGCTGATTAACAGGGTGTAAGCACTGCCCGTCACGCCACGTCGCCATGATCACCGGAAGGCATCTATCTACACGCGAAGCATCAAAGCACAAAACACACAAAAAGCGGTGTCTAGTGCCGGTTGTTAATCGACCAGTATGACTACACCAGTTTTAACTATTCAGAAAGTGGCATATTGGACATCATTTTAAGGCTTATGGGCATTGTTCTAGAAGGCTGCTCAACTGATTTTGGAGATGCGTAACAATTTCGATTTTAAGTTAGCCTGCGGACCACGATTCCGATTCTAAGATAGCATGCGGGCCACATAATACTTGCCTATAGTTATAGTTACAGTCAAAAAGTAAAAACCATCATTGAGACCTTTGCAGAGGTTTAAATAAAAAAAAATTGTAATCAAGAAGTGAAAAACATCAATGAGACCTGTAAGGTCTGGTTTGTGACGTTGTTAAAATTACAATAAAATAATGAGCATTAATTAATAAGTTAATTTGCAAAATTAATCCCGGGTAGGCGCCAAGAATGGAAGTGTTCTCTATCCGAGAGAAGCGATATTCCAATTCTGAAATACTTTTAATCAAAGCAATTGTAATTTTAAAATACCATTAAAAAACACAAATCTTCATCTATTCAAATGATATACTGATTGATTTGAAAGGAAGTAATTGAAAGCAGTGTTTACAACGCCTATTATTTTCTTTGAATATAAAATTGATTGGTTTATTGAACAGAACTGAACATTAAAAGTTTCTTTTGAGCATGATTCTCATCTCAGAGCGTTGCCTAGGGTTGAATGACGCAAGAGTGTCTATACATCGTCGGCGTTCTTTACCGTAGCAGATGAGTTGCGGAGAAATCAGACATCAGCTGGGCGCCAGGTCACTTGGCGAGCTAGCTCCCCGCAGGTAGTCACCTCTCCGGCAATCTCCCGTGGTGCGCCGGTGCGGATTGTTTGCTGGCCAGAGTTTTAGCAGACGCGGGAAATTTCAGCGAGTCGCAGCGTTTGGCGGGTCGTTCACTATCTCCATTGGCGCTCCTTATGCAACATAAAAAACTTATGGTTTCTAAAAGTTCGTAACACAGTTTGATTCGCTGGTTCCCAACAGAGGTGTTCCGCAACCTGACTTTTTCTCCGAAGCATCGTTTCTCTAGTTTCAACTTTCTACTGTACCAGGAAATCCTCATTTCGGCACAGTCCCTATACTGTCCTTTGAATTTCATTGAATGCGTAAAGCTTTTACTTTACGGCCTGCCATAAATCTTTCGGTCTTTCAGCGCAGGTATAAGTCACCTGGCTCTCGCCGATGCCAAAGAAACGTGGAATTCACACGCATAAATTTCCCGTCACCAAGGGACATTACAGACTTTTTCAGAGGTTTTTGAACTAGCATATTCTAGTCCGCTCCTGTTGGCGGGCAAATTAAAATTCTTTGGTAGCCTACTTCGTGGCCCACGGGTCTAGCTTTGGGCAGCCTTGGTCTACAGCAGGGGTGGCCAACCCAAATGATCTTGCGGGCCACTTTGGAAATGTATCATAACTCCGCGGGCCGCAGACAAAATTATATGTTCCCAAGAATATTATTTTATAATCAAAGTTAATTTTTTCTCATGATTTCGACAGTTAATTTTTGAATATTAGGATGCACAAATAAATAACTTTTGAATACATTGGTTTTCACATTATAAAATAAATATATTTTGTAAAAGTATGATGAATCTCGCGGGCCGGAAAATGTTCATTGCGGGCTGCGGTTTGGCCACCCCTGCTCTAGAGAGATACGACTGGATAATGCGATGTTACGAAGTTTCTACGAATTACAAAAAAAAAAAAAAAAAAAAAAAAGTATAGCCCTGCAAAGTGTAAGATTCATGAAGCGGTAACAATACGGTCATCTCAAGACTAATATGTGGTTACATCCAAATAATAATAACAATCCACACAGCATTGACATATCAGAGCCGAAGTCAAAAGCGAAACTGTTCGCAACTTCGGTTTACAGCATTTTTATTATTTCACCAGTATTTTTCCGCTGTTTCCCCAGCTAATGTTGTGCGCAGTAATGTGTTTGCTTTTGCTTTTCTTTAAGCAAGAAAGCATAAATGTTTGTAACGTAGTATCATCCATCTAACCCGACCGACTTAATGGGGGCGTATTTTATTTATCAACGGCGAATTTTCTTGACTCTTATAAAGCCGTAGCTTTCTGTACCGAAACTCAAAACAATAGCATACACAGTATTTTATTATTAAAAGAATTAAAACTTTAGCGCTTCTTGGAACTTTAAGGTAATCATTTTTTAAATGAACTTATACAATTTCTAACAGTGGAAACTAAGCCAAAACGTGGCACTTGAAACAAATTTGCAAGCTAACGTTTTTTAAGTAGCGTGTTAGATATCAAGTTCAATTCATCGCTATTAATATGCCTATCACACTCATTTTTTTTAAACTGCTTTTACGTCTCTCAACAGTGAGGTCTTTAGAGACGGGAAAGGATTGGGGGCAAGGAATGTGAATGAATTCGGCCATGCCTTTTTTAAGGATGCATCGCGGCATTTGCCTGGAGTTATTTGGGAAACCATGGAAAACCCAAATCTGGATGCTCGGACGGGGATTCGAACCACCGTCCTCCCGATTGCGAGGCCAGAACGCTAGCCGTTACACCACCACGCTCGCTCCTAGCACACTCAGTCAGAACCATTTTACATAATGTGAAGAACAAAATATTACACTTTAACAGATTAGTTGCATGCTTTAAACTCAAATAAACGAACCAATTCCTTTATTCTACGCCGGTATTATTAATCAAAAGAAGAGTAAATACAGGGGGGAAAATGTTACAGCATAGTTCCACAGTGATTTTTGCATGTGTGTGTTATAAAAACTAATTTTTTTGTTATTCTTGGTCATAATTTAAACAATAAAAGATCGAGGACTTCTATAACAAGTTACCGCAAACTTCTTTTTATTCTTCACTTTGAGGATTACGCATTAATGCCTGTTGCGTATTCACTTTGTACTTTTACACCATGTCTTCCGAGGTCTCTGTGTTCCATTGGTTTGTACTGCATCGAAAGAAGTGATATTCTTTCTATATCCATTCTTTCGGTATGCTGCATCCGTGATTGTTTGTATTCCTCTACCCTTCCGTTTATATTATAAATTCCAAGTGCTTCCCGAATTTCTTCATTTCTTATACCGTCTTGTTTACTACAGCCTTTGAACTTTCTAAAACACTTCATTTTTGTAGCCATAATTTTTCTCTCATCTCTTGGTTTCGTGATTCATTTTAGAGTACTTTGTGTTAACATGCTACTCTATATTTTCCACGGCTTTTCAAAATAATGTGCTTGCTTATCACTAAAATCCTGTCATTTTTACATAATATCAGTTTATAGTAACAGCAGCTAAGGCGACAAAATTTGAAATAAATTATGTTTTTGTTGGCTGTTTTGGTAAGTATTTCGTTTTTGTGCTGGGATTTAAAAAAAAAAAAATAAGAACGTATTTCAGCGAAATTTCATATTCGGCCAAAGCTACGGTATGGTACTTTAGTTTGTTCAACCCTAACTTTGAATTTCTCAACAATATGTGTCGACAAAGTTACAGGACAGAGGTCAGAAATCATTGATGCAAATTCCTTGTTTACATATAGTTTTATAATTTTTCATAATGTACCTAACAATTCTTATTTAGAAAATCTGTGGATCTCTGTGATTTTTGACCTCCTGACAGTTTTCTTTATCAACGTAATATGTAAATGTCTGTGACATATTTTACTAGACATTATAATAATTATAGTAATTATAATAAATAATAAGAAATTGGATAAAAGTTTATAACCTCGTTAAACAGGTGGTTGTAAATTGTCTGTTTAACAAAGTGGATATACCACTGAAACGTGCTATAGTCTCAATTTTTGCAAATCGTAAGTGTGTAGGTGATCTGTTTCTTTGCTAGATATCGGTAACGTTTCACTATTCAATATACGCTACAAAAACGCAGTGTATAAAAAGGTGCATCACCGAATTATTTGCCACTTTCTGTGCTATTCCGCTAAAGTATTCAAACAGAAAAGTGTCTAAAACAGTTTGCTAGAGTAACGAATAAGAGTCAGTTGTAGTTACGTTAAAATAAAAATAATTGTTTAAAAAACATAAAAACCGCCTTCAAAAAATGGTACTAAAAATTTTAAAATAACTTTATACAATGCTTAGAAGAAAGTAAATCTAAATGGACAATATTTTACATTACTGTTATTGAAATTTTTACATTAATTAGTTATTTTTGGAGTCGGTGCCAGCTGTCAGATCGCGCAGATCGAATTACTGAACTTTATTTGGTGTTCGAGGCGAACCGAGAGTACGAACAAAAATTCCAAATATTTTACAGCATGTCGTGAGGAAGATAGTTTTATTGCGGGAGACAGCTTAGGGAAACAAATTAATGGCATGTTATCTGTGGCTCGGCCTCATTAGTCATCCAGGCATATCTCTGGCGCTATAGTGTCAGTTGGTAGGCTGCATCATGCAGTAAATACTTTATAGTTAGTATAATATCGGTGTATCATCTAAATGTTTCAGTTTTGTTGAAAAATGTTTCTAGAATTAATTGTAGGTAAGTAGTAACATGATTTTTTATGTATAATTGTTATTTATTATTGTTTTTATCTTTTTATTTTTCTTGTTTTGGCTGGCACCGACTCCAAAAATAACTAATTAATGTAAAAATTTCAATAACAGTAATGTAAAATATTGTCCATTTAGATTTACTTTCTTCTAAGCATTGTATAAAGTTATTTTAAAATTTTTAGTACCATTTTTTGAAGGCGGTTTTTATGTTTTTTTAAACAATTATTTTATTTTTAAATTTTTAGTGGTATTATAGTTAATTTGTATTTAAATATGCCGCAGCAGTTCTCATTTTGTGAACTTCCTGGTAGCTCAGTGGTTAAAGCGAAAGCTTTAAAAAAAATCTGTCTTTACAACAACTTTCAGAATGGGGAGAATTGGATGCTGTGTTAAGGAATGTTAGTTTACATTTTGATCCAGGCTGTGTTTCGTTCTAATCATAACATCTGCTAAAGCTGCTGCTCGATAATCGAAACATATAACATCTGGACATTAATACATACTACATACACAAATCTGTCTCTGGAATATATCTGTTCGTTCCAGCATCACACAGAAAATATAGATATTTAATTGGTTTTCACAGCGTAAAAGCTTGGGGTCCAAGTTGAAATCTGAGTACATGTTGAGACATTAGGACACATACATTTTATAAATATTCTGCAATGACTTAAAAATAGCTTAATTGATTTTGACGGTACTTAAAACTGTGGATTTTGTAAAGAACATTGGAAATTATAAACGATGGGGGTAAAGGAGAAGAGGGATTGGGCTTTTGTATACCAAATGTAGACTGTCTTTTCTGATTGATTTAAAGTATACATTTGTAAATTTCTATTGATATCACATAAAAGTTTTAGGTGTGTATAAAAAAATAATTAGGGGGTGTGGAGGTGAAGAGTAGTTTGATTTTTGTTAAGGTAGTGTGGACAGCATTTTTCTCTTTGTTTTAAAGTATACATGTGCAAAGTTCCATCGAAACCAGATAAAAACTGTAGCTTTGTGTAAAGAACATTTATAAAAAAAATGGTGTAAGGGAGTGAGCGGTTGGGTTTTGTAAACAGAATGTTTCTCTTTGTTCTTAAGTATACATTTGCAGTGTTCCATCGAAATCTGATAAAAACGGTAGGTATCTATAAAGAACATTGGAAATTAGGAGGGGTGGGGGTAGAAGGGAAGAGGGGTTGGGCTTCTTCAACCTAATTTAAACACAATTGTTATGTATTTTTTAAAGTATACGTGTGCAAATTTTCTTCAGAATCAGATAGAAACTGTGCTTTGTGTAGATTAAAGGGGTGGAAAGGGGGAGAGAGGTTTGGCTTCTCTAAACCAAATGCAGACAGTATTTTTCTGTTTGTTTTGAAGTATACATGTGCATACTTCCTTCAAAATCAGGTAGAAATGGTAGCTTTATATAGTGAACATTAACAGTAATTAAAGGGGTAGAAAGGGGAATAGGGTTTGTGTTTTTGTCAAAGTAATGTGAGTAGTATGTTTCTTTTTCTATTTGCTTTAAAGTATACACATGCTAAGTTCCACCGAAATCGGATTAAAATATGGGTTTGTACAAACATTAAGGGATGTAAACGGGGAGCTAGGGTAGTTTATTTCATTTTTGGTCAGAAATCTTCTCCATAAAAAAATACATATATGTGCCAACTTTCATAAAGATCGGTCAAATGGTGTCAACTATAGCTTATCAAAAAGAAAATTGACAAAAGTGAAGGGGCGGAAATGGGGGAAGGGGTTCAGTTTTTGCAAACCAAAAGCTGAAATTATGTTTCTCTTTGTTTAAGAGTAAAAGTTTGCTAAGTTCTATCTAATCTGGATAAAACTGTGGGTTTGTATAAAAATGAAACGGATTTTAGTGAGGATTGGGGGGTGTTTTTTATATTTTTTGGTCAGAAACCTTACTCGTGAAAAAATCATATAAGCGCCAAACTTTCATGATATAGGTCAAATGGTGGCGACTATAGCTTTTTATATATATAAGAAAAAACATTGACAAAAAATTAAGGGGTTGGTAGGAAAGAGAGGGGTTAAACTTTGGCAGACCAAATGTTGACAAGATTTTTTTGTTTGTTTGAAAGTATGCATTGACAAAGTTCAATCAAAATCAGATATGAAATATAGGTTTCTATAAATTAATGGGTGTAAAGGGGGGACATGGGGTGGCTTTTATTTATTTTTGGGTCAGAAATCTTGCTCCATGAAATATTACATGTATATGACAACTTTAATGGAAATCAGTTACATGATGTCGACTATAGTTTTTGTATAAAGAACATTGGCAAAAATTAAGGGGGTGGATAGGTGAGAGGGGCTCAGATTTTTCAAACCAAATGTTGACCGCAGTTTTTCTCTTTATTTTTAACTATACATGTCTCAAGTTCCATTGAAATCGGATAAAAAATGTGGGTTTTGTTTAATAATTAAGGGGTGTAAAGGGAGAGAGGGTGTTGTTTTATTATTTTTTGGGTCAGAACCTTTTCCATGAAAAATTACATGTACATGCCAACTTTAATGGAGATCAGTTAAATGGTATCGACTTTAGCTTTGATAAAGAACATTGGCAAAAAATTAAGGGGTGGATAGGGGGAGAGGGGTTCGGTTTTGTTAAACCAAAAGTTGACAGTATTTTTCTGTTTGTTTTTTAATATACATTTCCAAGTTCCATCAAAATCGGATAAAAAGTGTGGGTTTGTATAAAAGTTAAGGGGTGTAAAGGGGTAGAAGGGGTGGTTTCTCAATGAAATTCATATGGGACCACTTTGGAGGTATACTCTATCCACTATAAAAATTTCATTTAAATCGGTTCAAAATTGGCGAAGATATCGCTGAACATACATCAAAAAAAAAAAAAAAAAAAAAAAAATTCAGAAGAATTGAGAACCTCCTCCTTTTTTGAAGTCGGTTAAAAATAAGAATACAACTATATTCTTTTTCTACACCAGACAAGCAGCTAATATATCTCGTTCTTCAGTTAACATGCAAGAGAAAATTAATGTTTCGTTTTAAACATTGATTAAATTCTAATGCTTCATATGGTTCACACAGTAGTAGGTTGATTCTTTTGATACTAATAGAAATACTATTTTTTTAATGTACTCCCATCCAACCCACACATATTTCGTCCAATGACGTTCCAATGCCTTGCGCTATCTGCATAAAACGATTTCCTAAGGGTATCAAACAATGGAGTAATAGTACATCATCATGTAACTCGAAATGCATGCCAAACAAAATCCTATTATAGTATGGAGATAGCTGAAGCCCGAGGGGGTTCATCTGCGAATAAGGGGACTTCAGTGCCAACTGAAAAACAAATTTCTGACTTTGAGCCGTAGAAAAGGCAGACTTGTGAATGGTAACATTCTCTCGACCTTTTCAGCAAATAGCCTATTATTTTCTATTGATAGATGCTTGATTTTGTTTCATAAGTATAGAATAGTATTTCAGTGTGATAGTTTCACTCCTTTGAAGAATGCTGTAAAATCTCAGAAACGAAAAAAAAAAAAAAAAAACCACACTTTTTCAAGCGAAAGGAACGGGTACGGTTCCTTCCACTGCATAGATGGTTACTTTGAGTCTGTGATAAGGTTATCGGCCCAGCGTTTCCTTTTTAATTTTTTTTCCATGCCATTCACTTATGGGGTGGATCTTGTATCCTCATGGTA
The DNA here is from genome assembly GCA_031002005.1 of Vandiemenella viatica. Lineage (NCBI taxonomy): Eukaryota > Metazoa > Arthropoda > Insecta > Orthoptera > Morabidae > Vandiemenella > Vandiemenella viatica. The sequence goes on from JARYHS010012519.1 coordinate 91,457,967, forward strand.
AAAACCCCACTGCTGCACTTTTAAGAAGCATCTGAAGGCTTATAGTTAAAAAGAAAGAAAGGTAGTTATATAGTTGTATATGATGGAAATACAATGTATGAAAAGAAGTTAAGAAATTCCTAATTGCATTAATTTGTTTTTATCCTTTTCGGGTTAGTTATTTGAGAAAACCTTCGTATCTTCCCTTCGTGCATAAATTCTACATAGAATACCAATTAGAATATTCGATTTAGAGTGTTTGCCATACTTATAAGCTGCCGTATATACTCGTATACTGGATGACTGATTCACTGGAAGCTATGATAATCACCACATTGAGCTGGCTGAGTAGCCTGTTGCCGAAGGCCATTTTCCAAACAAAACAAAAATAGTAAAAAAGTTCCCCCCCCCCCTCTTTAACTGTTTTACTTTCAATGAATACTGTATCAATAGATATTACAAAAATGGCATAACTGTAAATGAACGACGTTTTTCTCGGTGTTCTATATTTATGAATGTTTTCTCGGTAAACCAACCGAGTAGTACTATTATGTATACACAGTATAATACCAGTTTCACGACTACACCTGAAGATGGAGACAGAGGTTTATGTCGCCGAAATATTGTGTATACATAATAGTATTACTCGGTTGGTCTACCGAGAAACATTTATAAATGTCTCAACCAGCTGTTACCCGCGACTTCGCATGCGTTGACTTAGAATTTTGTTGCTAGAATTGGATACAGAAAACTGTAAGTCACTTGAAGGTGCCCCAAAAGCACGGAGTTCGTATAATATAACGGGAAGCCATCACCATACCATTCTGCCATTGAACCTGTCTCATGAAGAGAACCAATTTACAGCATATTTAATAACAGCAACAAACTAGAGGGGTGGGGGAAAGGTTAAGTATAGGAGACTACCTACCATACTTATTCAGGTAGATTTTTGTTTGTGGTTTTTAATTACGTCACTTCTTGGGGACATCGTATGTCGGTATCGTTTTGTGCAAGACATATTTGGTTTGTTTGTCCTTTGCTAAAATATATAGCCTTTGGTGACCGGAAACCAATGAGCTAGTATTGTATTGTTGGTGGTTTAATTAATATAATAAATAATCAGTCCACCATAAAGTTCATTTTAAACTTGTTTTTATTCTCAAAGAAAATACGAACGTCAAAAATACTGCTTGCATACATACATATAATCCAGAGATTGCATACAACACTCCTTCCACAGACAATACAGTCCTTCGCTGTCGTATATTGAGTCTGTATAAACTTTGCCGAAAAACTAGCTACTGTTTCTCTGTCTCGGATGTTTGCTTTCTATAAGCTACATCGAAATTTCTAGAACACTTCAAAAGCTTCCGCCAGATAATTCTCGAACATTAACAATACTTAAACAATTGAAATATATCAAAAACAATCAGAATTAATAAATAATCATTTACAATCAATACAAAATAGTCAGAAATGGAAATTAAATATACTTAAACCCAAATTATTCACAGAAATCATTTTAAACTGTAGCAAATTGTCTTTTAGACATCGTAACTTGCATTAATACTTGGAATTACGAACATTTAAGCAATTCTCTAGCAAATTCTGTTCTTAAACATATTAACTGGCCTCTAAATAATTTCTTTTTTTAAAAAAACGAAGTCTATATACATTGATTTACAGGAAATTGCAAAACAAACCTACCAGATCATATTCAACCAAACTCTAACTTCCTATAAGTACTTCATAAAATACCATTCCATTAGTTTTAGGTTTGAGGGCTGTTACACTAGCTTCGTATAAAATAACTGGCCATGCGAAAAACAAGTATTTTCTGAGTGTACCCTTGCTACTTTCAGTGTCTGTTCCTGTACTTTATTGATGATCATAGCAAGAGCTAATTTTAGCGGGACCTGTAGTAGTTTGAACGGGAATCGTAGGGCTGTAGGAATTATTGGGTTTTGAGATATCAGCATATCACATCTTTTGCCATTCAAGATTTGATCATAGCTTTGTGTTATTTGGAGGCTTGTGCAGTTGTACAGTAGCAGTGCATAGAAGTTACGCTTAAGTACTATGGAATCCCAACATTTAATGTAAAGATAATTAAGTAACTGTGTAGGATATGTGGTAACTTGTGAAGTATCCACAACACCGTCCACCGATAGTTATTTTATTATTTCACCTTGCATTTGCGACACAATTTTTTTTATTTATTTGTCCAACAGTTGCTTGCGTCTATAATTGAATTATATGAACACATCACACACAAACTGACTGCAAAAGAAACAAAGCCTGAGCGACAGTTATAATAGAAAAAATTAAACGCGAATGGTATTGCTGCCCGGGAGATCCTGAAGGATTGTTTTGCCAACTGCATGAAAGAGTTTATATTTCCCGTGCATTCTTTCTCTGCCGTGGTTGGATATGCAGTATTACGTCCTGGTGCGGCGCATTTGAATGAAAATTCCTGACCCAATCCGGATTTGAGCCTAAAACCGGACACCAAACTTTTGAACGTAAGTGCCCTAAACACTGAGCCATCAGACCGCTCGATGTTACGACAATACAGAGACTTAAACACGCTATATGCCTGTCTTTCATCGTTCGGTTAGTTTTCAAAATGTCATGACCAAATATGTTATTTATCCAGTAAAAAGTATTCTACATCCTTCCTATTTGTACGTACAAATAATATGTCCTTGTCAAATTTCATCAAAACCGGTTTACCGTTTAGCCGTGAAAAGGTAACAAACGGGGAAACAGAGTTACGGTACCAGAAAAAACTCAGTTTCTTGTGTCATTACTTCCAACGCCTAAAAAGCGACGTAATTCCCACTTTGTTCAACCAATACAGAGTTGTTTTATGAATCAGTGTTGTTTTGGCTCATTTTGAGAAATGGTTTGAAATTTATAAATGATTTGCTTGTTTTGAATACCTTACCTCAAAACAAAAACTGTGTTGGTTCGGTGTAAGAAATGCGTTTTCATTTAAAAAATCCCTTATTTTTGAGCATACAATATGTTCCAGGACTCTACTGCAAACGTATGTTATAAATATGGATCGCCAGTTCCTAGGACCTCTTCAATCTCCTTTCTTGAAAATGTGAATTACTTCTACGATTTTCCAGACGGAAGGTACTTTTCATCTCTTTTAAGGATAAGACAGAATAGGACGGAATTCGGCCATGGCCTTTTGAAGGAAGCATCCCGGCATTTGCCTGGAGTGATTTGGGAAACCATGGAAAACCCAAATCTGGATGCCCGGACGGGGATTCGAACCGCCGTCCTCCCGAATGCGAGGCGAGAACGCTAACCTTTACACCGCCACGCTCGGTAATATCCATTCGTAACGAATCCACTTCTAACTCCACACGACATGGATAAATTGATATGTTATCCATAGCTTTATGAGTAAATGAAGTTCTGTATTTGGTGTTAACTATGTTAGTCTTCCCTCAGCTTTCATTAACCTAACGTCCGTCTTTAATTAGTGCCGGAATACTGTGGCCACTACAACTGACTTTTCTTACGTACAACCGAAATTTCCTTACGTTTTCAGTGATGCTCTTAGCAAGGGAGTTACAACGGAAATCATTCAAGGCCTCACGCATTGCATTTTTAACATATGCTCTTAACTCAGCTAAGATTTCTAAGTCACTACAACACCCCATCCTTCTTGGGCGTGCGTATACCACTGTGGATCATTTCCTTCCTTGATATTCCATTTCGGTATATATACGTCCATACCTTTCCAGGCTACAGGTATAAACCAATGCCACATCTCTTCACCGGTGTCTCTTGTTAATTTTAACGTAATATAATTGTCTGTCAGGTTTGTAAAAATCAATCCTTTAAGGGCTGATCGAATCTGTAAATAATATTTATATTCATAATTTCAAATTTATTTAATAGCACTCTTTCCTAGGAGCAAAGGAATGTTTACATTTTTTTTCTGTTGAACTGTTGATTCTTTGCTAATCAAGTCAAACACTAAACGTATCTGTTGGTATTGTATTGTCAAGGAGGCCAAATGACTTAGACGCGTGAGGAAGGGTTCCTATAGGTTCCACCAACCTGCAGCGAATAGTTATCGCGTAGTCTTCTGTAGCATCTCCCTAAAGCATCACCTGTTGCTAAGGAAACTTTTCTGGCACCACTGAAATTTACTTTTACAGTCACAGAACTGGACGGAATGCGGGGAAATCAGGGCCGCGAACATTTTACTCCCATTTATTTGCCACAAATTGCAGACGATTTCAGGTGATATAGCGAGGAGCGTGTACTTAAGATCGCTGAAGTTTTCCCATCAATCACGGTAAGCGACAGGCAGATGGAAAAAGTTAATGCTAGGAAGTGGGAGGAGTCGTGCGAGGGCCTCTGTGAACGCTATTCGATTTCTTAGACAAGGAGCCAACGGTTCGCACCGAACTTCCAATACGTGTCAGAGCTGCGTTCGGAAATTGCGTTTCGCTAGCGAATTCCGCTGCCGCAAAACAATCGGTGAGCGATCAGCAGATCACCCTGCACCTCGCTCACTGATCCAACTTTGAATAAAGTTATGAATATTCCACATTACTTACTCTTTTGAGCTCTCAAAGTATGATTGTTTTTTGTCGATCTAATACACATTGTCCAGATGGTCTCACCTTTATTCTAATCCGTCCCTTAAGCAACAAGACTTAATTTTCTAGCATTCACATTTTAAATTAAAACAACTTGTGCAACATTCAGAATATTCATCTGCCAAGCAACTATGGGTTAAAATAAGATACATGTTACCAAGTATTAATAAATAAATTAGGCCAAAGCAATTGACTTTTTTGTGTTTATATGTCTCCCTTAGGCGTTTCACTTCTTTTGCAGAAGCATCTTCAGCGGGTTTTTTCTGTTAATTATGTACAAAAGTTGTAAACAGGTTCTGTTTGTGGTTTGTACAGTGGAATGAATTATTATCTAACTTATAATCTACTTACATTTTGTGGTCTATGTAAGTCTATGTAAGTAGATTATAAGTTAGATAATAATTCATTCCACTGTACAAACCACAAACATAACCTGATTACAACTTTTGTACATAATTAACAGAAAAAACCCGCTGGAGATGCTTCTGCAAAAGAAGTGAAACGCGTACGGGAGACAAATAGACACAAAAAAGTCAATTGCTTTGGCGTAATTTATTTATTAATACTATCAGCAATTGAGAAAAATGATCCACAACATCCAGACATGTTACCAAGCGTTGGATATAATATAAGACGATCGTACAAGATAATTATTGAATTATATTTTTTTCTTTTTTAAAATTACTTTCACCTTTGAGGCCGTGCAGCCGACTTCAGTATAATCGTAATATTCCCCTTGACTGAATTTCTACTAGTCATAACATTTAATTGAAGCGCCCAACTCCGGGGTACGATTCGAATCAGCGACCCCAGTAACGTGAGGTCAAAAACACTTGATTTCTGACACAGATAACAACTTGCAACTTTGATCTATTTCCCATAGTACTGAAGTACGTAAGTTATTTGGCTTTCAGGGAGCAACGATTAACTATATAGTGTAGCAGCAGTGTCGAATTACTTTGGAGTTTAAGGCACCAAATAGCTGGAGTAGTAGAGCTTCAGCTATTGCGTATTACCTTTTATGGCTGCACCTATAGTTTAACGTGAAACTCAAACCATGGCGTGTTCTTCACACACACACACACACACACACAAAACAAGCTTCAGCAGAGGGCAAGATTAATTAAGCAAATGTGAGTTATATTTAGATATATTCTTCATTGGAAACTAATTTACTAAAAATGTTGTTTATACCCAATATTTCGATTACTGTACTCTCCATTTTCAGATGAAATTTTAATAAGCTGGGAAACCTGAAGTTCATAGCTTGTCGAGTTTTCCAGCTTGTTCACATTTCCTCTGAAAGTAACGACAGAGATTACAGTCATCGAAATATTGTGTGTAAACAACATTTTTAGTAGGTTAGATTCTAATTAAGAATATATTAGTATATGAAAAAATCCACCTGAATCAAAATTCTACTCGGTTACAAAGCTAGTGCTTGTGAATTAAGCAACCAGACACCGTTTTCTATCTTGTGTATGTTGTAGAGTATCTGGTTACAGGTTCAAAGAATTTAATGCAACCGGCCTAAGTTTCCGAGATATATCTTAAAGATTTCACAGCAGTTTATAATATGTACGAGTATTAGCTTAATCAGTGAAGTCGCCGTTAGACAAGGACCTTCGCGCAAAGTTTAAGATATCTTTTTTTTTCCGAAGCCAACTGCTAGAACTTAGTTGTTTCCGTCTACATTTAGCGTTATAGCAGGCACAAAATTTGCCTTTGTAATTTTTTGGCTATAAAATGGGACGCACGGACGGAAAAGCTAGATACATTGATTCATACTTAGGGGCTTTTTCAAGGAATCTAGGAGTAGGAAAGGACATACAACTGAAGAAAATATTTTACGTGTAATATAAACCTTGATACATTTCAGAAAAAAATAACTGTTTTTGCCCGTTTCCATGGGAAATAACTTCACTATTTATTTTATTTTCTTTGCTCCCAGTATTTCTCTACCCTTTCGCTGAGTTGTTTCGTTCTTTCACCAGTCATATTTTTTTTTTTTTTTTAATTCTGTAATTTCTCTCAAATTGTGAATTTTTGTTCACTTTATTCTTACAAAACATCAAAACCTATTGGAAGCGTGCGATAATAGTTTAAAATATTGGAATTAAAATTGTAATAAAATTAAGATAACGATAATAATAGTATAGAAATAATACAGAGAATAATTGAAAAGCAAAATAATAATAATGATAATAATAATAATAATATATACTGGCAGGGAGTAAATCCCAATTTGCGACATGAATGTTGGGAACCATGAACATGGGTTACGTCCCGTTCCATGACTGGAGTACAACTTATACGGTCCATAAGCTGTTCTGGATAATTTTGGGGTACCTCGAAAACTAAGCCTCGTTGTATAAAATCGCTTGAGTCTGTACAACACACAAAATAAAAGCCGATGGTTATATAGTGTGGCAGACACGTTATGAGTGGAAACCATCTATATGCTCAGCCGGAAAAGTACCAAGAGGAGAAACACTATATCGTGTCCGGCCTTTCAGTAAACATTACATCTTAAAGTCAGTTCCTTGGTCTCTGACCTACATACTTTAAATGACTGTGTCCGAGTATTGGAGAAATAGTTCCCAAATTCAGTTGCCATCAATGAATCGTTTTACAGCGCCTATCACCAATATAAACAGGGAATGTATTTTTTTTAATGAATATATATATATAAAGCAAATAATTGAAAATCAAACGGAATAAAATAAAGTATCAAACAAATTCTTCATTTCCGGTATTAAAGCTTTTGGAAGATCTAACGTATTGGATACAGGAAGTGAAAAATGTTTATATGAAAAATCATTTACAACAGTGGCAGTTAGAAAAGAAAGAATATCAATTCAAGTTCAATACAAGGGTGTAGTCTATCATCCTTACTTTTTTATATCAATATAAACGACATTATTTTTAAATGAAAAATCAACTACAAAGTCATACTTTAAATATTAAAAAAATCCTGATTATTTACTGAGAATGCTTTTTGCAGATAGCCAAGTAGTTATTGCTAATAATGCACTCAATTTAGTAAAAGCAGTATGCTTGGCACAACGAATTTCGTTTTAATAGAACTTGTCGCACGCCGAGACAAATGTAGTTTTGAAGGAAAGTATTCAGCAAAAAACGGGAAGACTGAACATGATGAACGACACTTCTAAACGCACTTTACGGAGTGAGAAAGGTAAAGGTCACGAGGTTTCTACGCCTATTGCCGCTTCCGGCTCCACAGTCCCCATCACAGCCTCATCGGCACTAGAAGGAATGTGACGATGTCAGCGCCACACTTCAGCCGTTCTCTGCCTTTCCGCGGAATTTCCTCCGCGGTACTCAGGTTGAGTGGCCTGGGGAGTCGTACTGGACATTCAGCGTCGAATAAAAGTCTTCGACTACATGAGAGATCGAAACCAGCCAGACGCCATACCTCCTGAGGTACTTTTCTAACTAGTGGTCTCAATTTTCCACCGTTCCAAACTCGACTTGGGGTTTGTACGATGTTCGATAGCATATGAGCAAATCTTTTTTACTTCTTCTTCTTTTAAGTCTGCCTTTAAAAAAATTGCATAAACACGAGTGCAATCATATTTTTACAGTCATCATCAGTATCTACATAATTACTCTATCGCTCTGGAATTTTTTATATAACTTTTCCAATAAAAAATTGGTTTGACATGTACGGAGCCCATTGCAAACGAAGGCTCCTATTTCGTCGTCGTTGAAAAATCTAATTCTACACAAATCGTTTTTGAGTGTCAGAAACATATGAAAGTCGTGAAAGTGGCGACAAGCATAAACAGTATGGGGTTGATCAAAGCTGTCCAGTGTAGTTCTTCCACTTCCGTTTGCTTAGATACAAGAGTGTGAGCAGAGTTTTATCGTTTATAATATCAAAATCGTGCAATCTTTTTGACCGACAAATCACTCTAATCTTGCCAAGAACAGAAAAGAAGAAATAACAGCTTACTGAAGTTTGTATCACTTCCCTTCACTACCACACCACGTTGTTCTACCTCAATCATTCAATTTTAATTTGATTTAGTAGATAAGAAGCCCTACACTCGGAGTCACATTTTTTGTTCGCAACCCTCACTGCATTGTATTAAGTTACTTCTCTCAATTCGATGATCGCTATTAAAGCAAATTTTAAGCTCCTTAGTAGTAACGTTTTTGAGTCAAACTTATTAGAGAAAATGAGCTGAAATCATTCATTTTTACCGCCGTTCATCTCTTTCTTTTCCGGTGTAAAAGAAAAAAAAATAGAAAAAAAATACCCTGATCCTCAACCGAAAAGATCTAAACAATAACTAACTCCTTAGGATAGAACTTCTCGTTGCAACATTTACGGACTACATAGAAAATTATTTTACAAAATTTTAAAAACATTATTCGTGTTTTGATCAACGCAATAGCTAACAAGTACATTTTTTTTAAAAAAAATCTGCACTTCAATGTGTTTTGTTTCGAGTACGGACGCTTAATAACTCTGTAGTTTGTAATAATCTCATTAGTAGGTTGTTTTATTTTTTTTTTATACTTATTAGGCGCACTGTATTGTGCCAGCAGGAAAAACTACTTAGTATTACTCACAATTTAAGCGTTATTAATATTGAGACCCGCACATGATATGTCTCAGGGGTTTAAAGTAAAAAAAGGAGTCAAGGAGAAGGTAGTTCACATAAAAAACAAAAAACAAATGAATAAATGCATTGCATATATGTATTACATTTAAAAATGTAATAAATTATATTCTTTAAATAAAAAATATAAAGATAATGGATTAAGTTATTTTTAAATCATTACATCCTATTTATTCCAATTGTACTTTTCCATTCTTACATCCCAAACAGGTCCTTTAAACATTGCAGTCAGTATTTGCACATATCATAACTGGTGTTTTATAAATTTTTAAGTCTTCTTTATGTTGAACTTAAATATTGGTTGGATCACCACTAAAAATAGTTTTTAATTGTTTCAAACTTCCAACATCAAAATTTGGATCATCCATTACAATAAGTCTTTTATTAGCACATCCTTGAAGACCAAATGATGTTGTTTTATTATTTTTATTACACCAACCACCATTCATCATAGCACTTGTAATCATTCTTACAAAAGTACTCTTAAACTATTTGGATCTCCAACAAGTTGAATACAATTTATTTTTTTTACCATTACTACGATCTAATGCATGATATAATGTAATTATAAAATCTCTAACACTATCCCAATCACCACCGTATTGAAATTCAAGTAATTCTTTAATAATTTAAATAATTATATCTACAGAATAATAATAATTATCAAATTCAACATGAAAACTTCAGAATATAATTTATCAGCACTAGTTTTAAAATAATACATATCTTCAGCACTATAAGCGGTTAAAGTAATTTGTACATGTTCAATAGCATTTTGAAATATTTTATCACTAAGTGTGACGAAAAGCGCACCTCGGACCCACAGATGATGGCGCTAGTATGGCACGTCTATCTGCTCACTTTGACACTCAAACCAGAACGAAGTATTGTCTCCACTGCCAGCCTCGGTGCAGCATTCCATGAAACAAAATAAAGGAAAATATCGCAGTGGTGTGTCCCTGTTTTGCATAGGCTGGCTGTGTCCCTGTTGTTATCGACGGAGAAAAGTCCTCGGAAAGTTGAGTTGTTTGTCACTTCCCAAAGCTTTTGTCCTCGCCGTTGGCCCTTCGCACAACTTCCTATTCAAATTGGCGTCAGCGCAGCAGGTGGGTTTAGAAATGGCTTACAATGACGGCAGTTCGCCGAAAAACCACTTTCACTGAATCTTCGTCCGTTGAATAGCTTCGAGAACGCGACTCATTACAAGTTAGAAACCTAACAGCTGGAAAATTCTGTTTAAAGCTACTGTTTAGCACCTCACTGTGATAGCAGATAATTTCACGTCGAGAGAAACATTTTGCTGAAAGTAGTTATTTGCGTTTTACAAGAAATCAATAAAGTGAGTAGAATTTATGACATTTGTAATTATTTAGCCTTCAAGCATTTACTGTAACATTTCAGAAAAGTGATTAATATTCAAAGAACTAACGAAGGAATCATATCGTTTGATAAAGATATTAAAAACTTTTGATATTTGAATAATGCGGAGGACTGTCGCATATTTACCTGAATCTGGTAGAAGAAACAAGATTCATATAGAATCATTGCATAATGAAAGCCTACAACCGTAAAAAATTAATATTATGAGTTTTAAGGAAAATATCTAGAAATATGATGTCATAAATTACAGTGGCAGTTATCTCGAGGATTTCTTTAACGACACTTCTGTGGACTTCTTTAAGGAACCCTTATACTCTCTCGAGAGCATTTAGAAAAGAGATGAAGGTATTAAATAAAGTCGTAAAATGTCTGCTGCAAGAGCTTTGTTACCACAGAGAAGTGAGCCACTCATTTTTTTTTTTTTTTTTTTCCGGTATCCTGCTGCCAGTTTTGAATTGAGGCCGACCGTTGTAATCATTTATGAGGTACTTAAATTTTTAACAAAGAGAAACCTTTCTTGCAGACCAGATTCACGTCCATTTTTTTTATTTCTTAATTTCATGTTCAGTACCAAACTGTACATAATTTAAAGCCGCGTCGACTTTCTGCTTTCTTAAAAACTGTACCACTAATACAACTTTATTTGAAACTCACAGTACACGAGTTGTATCCTGCCCTCTAATGTGTCTTGAAAATAAATTGCAGATTTTTACGTATGCAATTGGTTTTAAATCAAAACTAAGTTTTTCTCAACAATGTGAATCCGCTTATCCCACAGTCTGTCGGAACGGTGAAATAAAATGTAAATTTCCCCTCTTCGGTGAGACATCTTATTCCTGTAATTTTATCTTCTGTACCTTTAAGACACAAATAGATTAGCTGAGAAAGTTAAAAAGTTTTTCTAAAAGATGATCTAAATTTAAAAATGGATTTATCTTATAATTACTAACACATATATCCAGTAGTAACAAGCGATTGCTTGAAATATCAAATTTTGCTAAATATTTTTTAACTGAAGTAATTCCTTTGCACCATACGCACGCAGAATTTCAGTAAAATAGAATAATTAGGTATGAACGTATCTAATAGTATCTTATTCCCTTGAAGTTTTACTGCATGACGTTTTCAAATTATGCGACTGAGCCACTAAACACCACATGGTTGGATAATCACCACCTTTTATCAAAGATGATGGCTGTTGCGGCGTCGATACCGAGAAACACACGTACATTATAGAGCTAGAGATTTTCAGGCTCAAATCCCTTAAAAAAAAAAAAAGTAGGAGCTGCAAGCCTCCTCTAAGCAGCTACCTCACTCTTATGTTGAAGAAGGGATATGAGCCCGAAATTAATATATATATATATAACTGGTGGCCCTTCGCTTCAAATTCGTCTTATAATATGCAACCAATCATTTTAGATTTCTGTTATGAAGGTTACAAGTGGATTTGAATTGTTTTGGGCTGTAGCTTCCATTTATCACTGAGTTCAGTACTTATAGAATAGTGTTGTGCACTTGATAAGCAGAGAGATTTGTAGTTTGCTTATTCGTTAATAGCATTAGCGAACTACGGACTGTCCTGGCGTGCTCATATGGTCGAAGCAAACTTCTTGGCCCGACCGGGCTTTAAACCCAAGACCTTGAGTTTTGTAGGCGAACGTCTTTACCAAAGAGCTGCCAGACCATTACAATTTCTTTGGAAAGAATTACTAACTATGCAATCTCATGATAAGTCTTCAACCGCGATGAGTACAGGCAGCTTAGTACTTTATATGCAGTGAAACTACGAAAAAATGCAGGATGGTTCTATAATAATGTTACAGACTTTCAGGGATGATGGAAAAGAGCAAAGGTATCATATCTGAAGTAAGGGTCTCCGGTCTACAGACGACCGAATCGAAAGTTCTGAGCAGAAATCGTTCTGATATCTCTTACAGTCGAACACATTTACCGATAGTGTTGTTGCTAAGATTATAGGTTTGGTAATTCTGAGGAACGCCTGATCTCGCCTCTCTTAACTTCTTGTTGTGGAGCCATATGAAAAAACTTGTGTACGAGCCGCGTGTAGAGGCTAATGATGATCTCCTGGCAAGAATTCTCGCTGCCTGAGACACTGTTCAAACGACACCGAGGGTATTAGAACGTATATGAGGCATATGTTCAGTCACAGATTTAGATGTTGTTCGATGGTGAAGATTTCTGGAATTTCTAACCTCATTTCACGCATCCCTTTTATGATAGAGGGCATATGAGGCTAGGATTACCAACCATACTTTATTATGAAGTATCACACTTAATTCTTTTTCCTACCAATAAAATACATGTAACTGAACGTCGTTCTTCTAGTTTCACAACATACTGCAAGAAAGAGTGCCCATAGGCCAGAGATAGTTTGTTCGCAGTCGAGGCAATAATAGCGGATCAGTCATATTGTTGTACCCTAGTGGCCTAGTCGACTAGTGTCCGCTCGCCGTTATTTCTGTTTCTTTTACATTGTTTAAAATGGCAAGTGATTCAGATTCAATTTGCGATAGTGATAATTGATACATCAAATAACTCCAAAGGGAGCAAAACTGACGAAACCTAAACAATTTCAAAAACATAAAGATTTGCGGGAGAGAATATATAACTGGATAAGAAGGGATCCTCAAAATAAGTTATCAGCGAATTGCATAATCTGCACTGTGGGTTTTACTATTGCGTCACCTGGTACTTGACAGTTAAGTCAGTCAATATCGATTTTCTATATTTTTCAGAATATTGTGAGCATGATTTTCTGTTGAATAAATGTTAAAATGTGCCGCACTGGTCAGAGCCATAGGGTTGCTAACTTTACTTTAATACAAAAATAAATTATCATACCTTATTTTTGGCCGGTATACGTTATCCTAACCACAAAATATGAGGAAATAATTTATATTTGGTAAACTATACAATTCAATTAATTTCCAAACAATATGTTAGTGCTTATGATGGAACGAAATAAATTCAAGATGGTGGGAAGGGATAAACAGAGCGTCCTTAAATTTAAAAATGAGTTTTCATTTATTTATAACACTAAATTTATAATTTGGCCTCAGCTATATCACTTCGAACTGAAACCAAAAATTAATAGCTAGTCCCGTAAGTCCCGAAAATATATGTATTTAAGGCAATAAATAACTACATTTGAAAATACTTTTTCCTATCGTATACTTTTTATTTTCCTCTTCCAAAACAAAAATGATTTGTTTTAAAAAAAAATTAGTTGGCAACCCTATATGCGGTGTCCCATAAACATTTTTGGGCCTTGTGCAGCTCCAGCAACTCTATCAATACTTCTTTTTCTTGATTATCGGATGAATCGATCTCAAAATAATAGAAAACGGGTAACCAGGCAGTGTGATCACAACCGGGCGAGGCTTTACACGGACGGTTTTCAGGGCAGAGTGGTGGGGGCCCGACTTACCCCCACCTTTTTGCACTAAATTGGATGGAATTTTCACCTGATCTCCCTGCCTGGTCTAGCGGCAAAAACGAGACCAAGAGCTCACTTTATACCACCCGTTTTCAGGGCCGAAGGGGGCGTGGCCACGATTTAGGGAGACCAGGTCGGGTCGTCTAAATGGGTCTTGTGGCAGAACTTGAGTAGATTTTCGCTTATAACTTTCGACTCGGTCGTATCCGGGGCACGGTTCCATACATCAAATTGATACATTTAACCATCTCCATCGTCCCAGAATGTTTGTAACATCATCTCGGTATCACCCTGTATAAACCATTTTAACTATTAAACAAAACATTGACTAACATGTGAGTTCTTCCGTGAATAAGAAGAAATTAAACACAGCAGCCGATTCAAGTTTCAAGGTGGTAACTGTGCTTCATACTGATCAGCAAGAACATTGTGACCACCTACTTACTATCGATATAAACTCGTCCAGGCACCGAGCGTGGTGGTGTAACGGATAGCGTTCTGGCCTCGCATTCGGGAGGGCGGCGGTTCGAATCCCCGTCCGGGCATCCAAACTTGGGTTTTCCATGGTTTCCCAAATCATTCCAGGCAAATGCCGGGATGCTTCCTTAAAAAGGCCATGGCCGAATTCCTTCCCATTCCTTGCCCCCATCCTTTCCCGTCTCTAAAGACCTCGCTGTTGAGAGACTTAAAGCAGTTAAATAAAAAAAAAAATCTTCCAGGCGATAGCAGCGTTACTTGACGAGGAATGACTGCTAGTCAGACACACGCACGGTTAGGGGGCATCCATAAATTACGTGAGGTCAAATGGGGGAGGGGGGGTCCGGCGAAATCTCACCAAATCTCACCCAGGGGGGGGGGAGGTCTACGGAAATCTCACGTGAGGTTTTGAAAGCCATTTTAGGGAGGAATTTCGTCGAAAAACCGGATTTTGAAGGGTGGGACCTAAAAAAAAGGGTGGGTTCTCACGGACCAGATCTCACCAGAGGGGGGGGGGGTCCCGCCATATCTCACGAAATCTCACCAGAGGGAAAAGGGGGGGGGTCCGGAAATCCGGAAAAACACCTCACGTAATTTATGGATGCCCCCTTAGCGTGCCATCCGTGTTTAGATTGAGGAAGGCGCGCGATCTATCTGAATTTGACCGAGGGCATATTGTGATGGCCCGGAGGCTCATCACGAACATTTCGGAAACTGCACGACTTTTCGGGTATTCTAGGAATGCTACGGTGATTGTCTTCAACAAGTAGCTAAACCAAGGCGAAAGCACGTCCACATGTCGAGGGGTTGTGCGGCCACCCCTCATTACAGATGTCAGACGTCGTAGGCTGGGCAGACTGGTATAACACGACAGGCGGCGAACTGTGGCGGAACTAACATCAGACTTTAATGATGGGCATAGTACAAGTGTGCCTGAATACACAGTGCACCGAACACTCCTAACGATAGGACTCCGCAGCCGACGACCCATGCATGTGCAAATGTTAACATTCGCAACTACGACTAAAATGGGCACGTGACCATCATCACTGGACTTTGGCGCAGTAGCAGAGCGTTGCTTAGTCTAATGGAACCCGATACCTTCTCCATCATGCCGATGGGAGGGTGCGAATCCGACGTTTTCCAGGGGAACAACTTCTTGACAGCTGTACTGCAGGACGGAGACTAGCTAGCGACGGCTCAATTATGCTCTAGAGAACATTACGTGGACGTCAGTGGGTCCAGTGGCACTCGTGCTAGACACCATGACGGCCAATAAGTATCGTACACTGGTTGCAGACCACATACACCCTTCGTGACGACTATGTTTCACAAAGGCAGTGGTATTTTCATCAAGATAATGCGCCATGTCTCAAGGCCAGGAGTGTGATGGAGTGGTTCGAGGAATAAAGTGGCGAGTTGCAATTAATGTGCTGCCCCCCAACTCCCAACTAGCCAGATCTTTATTATTATTATTATTATTATTATTATTATTTTATGGCATTCGGCTACTGCGCCATACAGCCAGCTCAATGTGATTTGTTGCTATCAAGTATTGACACAAGGACACTACAACACGGACAAGACATTCACAGACACAGTCGTAAACACCCATGCCCTCGGCCGGACTCGAACCGGCGACCTTCGGTACGCGGAGCTAGCACTCTAGCCCCTACGCTACCGAGGCCGCCAGATCTGAACCCGATCGAACACATTTGGGATGAATTTGAACGCGACGTTATAGCTCATCGCCGGAATTTACCGGAATTAGATGACTTGTGTGTGCAGATGTGGTGGCAGCTCCCTCCAATGACCTACCAAGGACACATTGCTTCAATGCCAAGACTCGTTGCCGCTGTTATCCATGGTAAAGGTGGACATGCCGGCTATTAGGTAGGTGGTCATAACGTTGTGGCTGATCAGAGTAATGTAAGACCCTCACACAAAGCAAACATTCCGTATTTTACTCCCATGGGTGTTGTAAATTATTCAAAATCCCATCAAATTAAGACCAGTATTTTTTCCTCGAATCCCATTCATCTAAACAGACAGATAAAAAGATTAAATTAAAGAAACCATTAGTCTCCATTTATTATTAATAACGGAAACTCAATTTTTAAAACATATCTTTTACTATTATTATTATTACTCCGCGATTCACTAAAAGTGTGTGGCGGAGGGTGCATTGCACCTATCGAAAAGGGTTATGGTTTGGAAGGGTTATAAGGGATATGGCAGGAGGCGCCCATGGGTTATTGTGAGGAACCATCCCCGCATTCGCGTGGAGTGATCTGGGAAAACCATGGAAAACCAAGATCAGGATGGCTGGAGTGCTTTATCGAAAGCTACTCCTGTCGGATTTTAAGTTTACTCGCCCGGTAAATCCTTTCTATTCCATTCCCTAATCGCTCGTGGGAAAAATGAGTACAGAAATGAATCGGTTCTGGCCCTGATTTCTCTTATCTTGTTTTCATGGTCATTTCGAGATATGAATGTTGCTGGTAGCAATATTTGCTGACTGTCATTCCGAAATACATCTGTCTTGAATTTTTCAATTAGCTTCCGTCGAGAGCAACACCTTCGGTGTTCCAGGTCTTCCCAACCTAACTCCTTCAACATCGCACTTACGCTTTCCCTCCAACTATATATACCTGTCACGAATCGGGCGGCTCTTCTTTGGACCTTCTCTAAAGCCTCCATTAACCCCTTTTGATGGGGACCCCATACAGAACAACAATACTCTAAGTGAGGACGTACTAGTGACTTGTATACAATCGATTTAACTTCCTGAGTGCATTGATTTAAATTACGACCTAGAAATCGGAGCATACGATTTGCTTTTCCCATTACATTCTCGATATGCTCATTCCACGACAAATTATTACGAATTGTTAGCCCTAGGTATTTAGCGGAATTTACCGTTCTAAGGACAGTGCCATTAATCGTATATTCATAGTTAAATGGTGTCACCTTTTTACTTACACGCATGACTTGACACTTTTTAGCGTTTAACTCCAACTGCCAATCTTTACACCACGCAATTATTTTCATAATATCGTCTTGTAACAAAGCGCAGTCGTCCTGGGTTTTGATTTCGCGATAAATTATAGCATCATCGGCAAATAATCTTTTCATCCCCCCTATTATGTCGCATAGATCATTGATGTATATGAGAAACAACAGTGGCCCTAACACGCTTCCCTGGGGAACTCCAGACCCCACTTCAGTAAGTGATGAACGCTCACCGTCGAGAACTACACACTGTGTTCTGCCCTTCAGGAAGTCTGCAACCCAGTCGCATATTTGTCTAGATATGCCGTAACCGCGAAGTTTCATAAGTAACCTAGTGTGAGGCACAGTATCGAAAGCTTTTTTAAAGTCTAATAGAACCAAATCAACCTGGGATTGCTCATCTATAATTCGGCACAAGTCGTGAATTAGAAGTGCAAGTTGTGTTTCGCAGCATCGGCCTTTTCTGAATCCATGTTGATTTGGATTTAAAAGCTCACCTTCATCCAAGAACCGCATGACATTTGAATAGATGATATGTTCTAAAATCCTGCAAAATATTGAAGTTAACGAGATCGGCCTATAATTCTGAGGATCATTAACATTCCCATTTTTGAACACTGGAGTTACGATAGCGGTCTTCCATTCAGCTGGTATTTTTCCTTGATCCAGAGAGACGGTATACAATTTCATCAAATACGGTGCAATTTCCTTTGCGTATCTTGAGTAGAATCTTGTAGGAATACCGTCTGGTCCGGGATCCTTATTGGTTTTTACATTCATAAGTAGTTTAGTTATTCCCTCAACATCAAGAGCGAGATCATTCATAATTTTGTCGGTACGATTGTTAAATATCGGTATCTCCTCTGCGGATTTATCTTCGATTGCACTCTTATTATATTTGTAGATAACATTATGTTAAGCTTTGTACTGCTTATCATACTGTAAACCATAATTACGCAAAACAGTTTTTTAAAACAGTTTCTAATAATTTTCTAAATGCTTTTCAAGTTTATCATAATTTTTCAGAAGTTATTTTCAAATCTTACTTTAGGTATTTTGTTTGGTTCAATTTTCTTTCTCGAAAAATTTTGAATGATGTTTTCTTTTTTTTACTTATGTCTACGGCTCGTCGACGTCGATGTCATTAGAGGTGGGATGGGACGAGGGACAAGGAACAGGAAGGAAATCGGCAGTGGCTCTTTGAAGGAAAACATCCCGGCATTCGCCTGGAGTGATTTGGAAAAATGATGGAAATTCCAATTCTGGATCCCCGGATGGGGATTCGAACCGGCGTTCTCCCGAATGCGAGACCAGAGCGTTAACCGCTCACCCATCACACTCGGTTTGATTGGTGGTACCCTTACATCTATTTAGAGCGCACTGTCCTCTCATTGTCTACTCTATCCACGTAACAGCTTAGTAACGGAATCATTAATCTTTATCCGGGATGAAAACAGTAAACAACTCCTGGCATGACAATAAAAATAGTACGAGCCAGACGCAGTACCGGGATGTATGTCGCATCATAATTATTTCTGGGTGCGTGATACAATTTTGTATTGAAGAATTTGATGTATATCGCTTCGAAACTTGGTATTCATTTCGTGAGTATTACACTACAGTTTATCGACGAGCCCATACCACAAGAAAAGTATTTAGATAAGATTTACGTCAAGGTTTAAGTATTTCAGACTTAAAAATAATAGTATTTTCATTGTTAAAGAGTTGATAGAAATAAAAGAAGAAGGGTTGTTGTTCGTCAACACATGTCTCAAAACTGAATTACCGATAAAGCACATCTAGTTGTTCATTTTGTGATGTAAGGTGTGTTTATCTCTCAATCGAACCCGTAATTTAAGATGGAAGTTCCATAAACACGAGAAAATAGTTTGGTTGCTATTTGTTTGAAATCCCGGTAATAACTGTGTGTACAGAAAGTAACCCTCATAAGTTAATTAAAGAAAACACAAAATATATTTGCAGCAAAGGTTTATTGCATTATAATGCACACCTTATAATATATATTATTATTATTTGTGAATGAACACCATCGAATTACACAATGCCTTGATTTTTATCATGACTTGTAATTAAGAATTTGTCCAATGTTCTCACTGAGTAGTTAGAAGAATGCATGGTTAGTTCCTGGAGCAATTGGGGGAGCTTAGGTGTTGCCATCCTTCTGCGGTTTTGTAACTTGTTTTCTGTGGTATGTGTCGTTTTGTTTGTGAAATGTGTACATTCTGAGGCGACGATTGAGGACCGTCCCAGCATGCACCAGTGACTACGAAAAATTGTCTAAAAACCACATTGAGAACTCAAAAATGGCCACGTCATATCTCCAGGATTTTGTGTGCTGGCAACTTAACGCACCCAGCCAAACTGACTGGTCAGATTCAACTAGGTCCATACGCACATAATAATAATACCACGTTTCCTCTGTAGTTCAGTCATTTGTAAATCTTTGCTCTTATTCTGCCTTCATCAGGATGATGCATCCCGCGATGCCAATCATGTTATAAACCTTCTTTTACCTTGTTGTCTTTGTTGAACTGCTGACCAGAAAGGAACGATTTAAGGTAGCCTACAAGACAAATGAAAAGTGGTATGTGCTCGCTATACGGAGTGTAAATTCGAGTAAACTGGCACATTTCGTTTTGTGCTGGTCAGTAACTGTAAGATTTTAGGAAACCTTATTGAAGTTGTCTAATGTTCATTTCTCTGTAATCTTCACCTCGACTGCACTTAGGAAATCATCAGTCATATCGTTACCCGTATTATATGTTACCATGCCTAAGAAAACAACTGGGAGATTTTGGATTTAATGATCATCATTGGCACACAATCTTGTAACTAGGAATTTTATTACCATTCTCTTACTTACTGGTCATCCGCGTATTGAAATTTATGCCGGCAAAGAAACTCGAACCAACTAACCTTGAGTCGATTGCTAAGTGAACTATTTCTGCCACGTTAACTATGAGCTAGAACATATTTTAAATTTTCATTCTTAGTTGTTTATAAAAAAAATCTCTCACATCTATGTATATATATATATATATATATATATATATATACAATACGCATCAAAGTAACAATTCAATAATAGTAGCATAAAATATTTGTTTTATTTTTTTCTTTAATGTGTCTTTTCTTTTCATCTCAGGAAACTAGCCTCAAAATTAAAATTTTGAAACAAACTTATCAGCTACTTGTTAAATCTATAGCAAAGCAATTTATTCTGGATTTTTGTTGTTTTTTTTTGTTTTTTTTTTTGTTGTGTTTTTTTGTTTTTGTTTTTTTCTGCACTTTAAGATTGTACGTTCAATTAAACTGAATGTCCCCCCCTCCTCCCCCGGTACTACAATGGAATATGCTATTGAACACTTATTCAACTAGTAACCTGATTTCATAAAGGAGTTGCAAGTTATTATTATTATTATTATTTTGCTAGCAAGAAAGCTGTAAGTAATTGTCTCAGTCTTGATTTCTAGTTTGTGTGAAAGAATTATTAATGTCTGCAAAAATACATCAAATGCATACTTTTTGTTTTTAAATTTCAAGTAGACTCTCTGGTTAACAGCGATAAAAATTTCATTAAAACAATTGTAGTTGTGTATGTGCCACAAAACCTGGAACGTTAATTCAACATGCAATTTAAATAAACCGAAATAACCAAAAAGCTTTCAGCAAATGGAACAGATACTATCCAAATCGTATACGTCATCAACCAAATATTAGGAGGTTGTGATGCTTCAAAGGATCTGTAAAAATGAAACAGAAATTCAGAGACGTTGCATCGTAGGTAGGAAACAGTATGAGATCTGTTGTCCACGTTCACTCTTCGTTTGGAGGCAACGTTTGCTGAAGACGTTGGGACTCTAGCGCAAACCGTGACGTGCTTGCAATGAGAAGTTCATTTACACTCCCGAAAATTCGAGACGAAGAACGGGCTACAAATAACGGTGAAGGGTTTCAGAACATGAACTGTGCAACAAGAAGCTACCAAAATAATTGAAGGCTTTCTTTTGATTTAAAGTGACATGGAAATTGCTAAATAATAAACACGTTTTATTATTTAAAGCACTAATACTAGAAAATTGTTGTGATTAAGTAAGTAGCACAACATAGAATTGAGCTTATTGCCTCAATAGTGTATTTAGTGATTATCGTCGACTAATTTTCACCATCACCAACCGCAATCAACAAGAGTTTTCTCATTGTTCGCTAACAGTTTTTCATTTACTTCTGAGTTTTAACTTCTAGTACCACTTGCCAATATGTTGCCCTATTGTAGTCATGCGTATTCCGTATGCAAGCTTTCTTCAAACAAAACTTTTTCCTCTAAAACTGGTGAGCAGAGAGTTGCAAAAAGCTGAGAGTGCATGTTTGGAAGTACAGGGCAAGTTGAGAAAACAATTACCGGTACGCGAAAGAAGCACGAAACGCCACTTGCCAATATCCGATGTTCGAAGATTGAATTCTTGAATCATGTCCAAGGAATGCAATTTTCGTACAGTTCTTCACTGATAAGAGTCAAATCTTGGATTGATTGACGTGGATCTTGTGCATTAAAACATTCAAATGATTTTCAAAGAAGTTGAATACTTTCATCGTAATGATTTGCTCACGTAAACGCAATTCTAATAGAAGGAACAAAACTATTTTCTGGTTCTTTCCTCGAAGGCATTCTTCGTGTGGGTAACACAAATATTTGGATAACACTTATTTTACTCTTCTATTAAAATAAACCATTAGAATATGAATAAAATGTCTTCCTTAAATTCGACTCACGGATGGCGTCAACTACCTACCAGCCAACTAAATGATTCCAATTTTCAATTCACAAGCGCAACATCGTCATTCTAAAATGACTAATCGGGATTCGTGTTGGGAGACCGCAACGAGTTATTTAGATGTTACAATGGAGGAGTATCAATTGCCCACCATTCCCACGTATATCGTGGTCACTGATTGTTAGACTAACCTGATAGTACTTTCTAGTACAAAAAAGCAACAATTTCAAGTGGAGTATTAACTACAGAAGCACACCAGTGGAGAGAAATTCGACAATCAGGAGGAAAAGCTTCAAAAATCCCTAGTGGGAACAAGTGAGCGAAGCGGTGATTTTCATTCCTCAGTTATACCTCTTATTGCGTTGTTACTAACAGCTAACAACACACTTCTTTTCCTTATGAACTATCTGACAGCTTTTGAGTGTAGGCGATAACCATGGAGAATATTTTACCCCTCCATGGCAACCTCTAGAAAGATGAAGACACCGAGCGTAGTGGGTGAGTGATCAACATTCTGGCCAAACATTCGAGAGGACGCCGGTTCGGATCCCCGCCCGGGAATCCAGATATGGGTTTCCAATGGTCTCCCCAAATCACTCCAGGTGAGTTCCTGGATGCTTCCTTTAAAAATGCCATTGCCGAATTCCTCCCCATTCCTTGTCCCCAATCTCATCTCACCTCTAATGACCTCGACGTAAATGACCCATTCAGGCCTATTCTTCCGAAAGACATCTTGGGGTCCATCAGGCTTAACGTCCCTATTCGACGGACGAATCACCATTTACAGTGTCTTATGCCCTCACTTCATACACACTTGTATTTAACTCAGAAGTTTGGCGCACAATCTGGTGATTAAGTATTGTTACTACCATCTCTCCTAGCTGGTGATAAAAGTTTCTTCCTCCACCAGGACTAAATCTTTGCCAGGACAGCAACGCATTACATCCATGCAAAAAGACACACTTTGTACTTATGTTTCAAACTAATATGATCCTATGTATGTTTTGCGCAGGTGTTCAACAGATACGGCTGGTGCCAGGCGCTGGTGTACGCCAGCTCGGTGTGCTCCTTCCTCAGTGTGTGGCTGATCGTGGCTTTCACGGTGGAGCGCTTCATCGCCGTGCAGTACCCTTTACACCGTCCTCGCGTATGCACAGTGGCCAGGGCGAAGGCCATCGTCCTCGGGCTGGTAGCCGTCGCCCTGCCGTCACACATCTACAGCTTCTGGACTGCCGGGCTAGTGAGTACACTTTAAACAGTATTTACTTTTCATTAAGTGGCTTTGGCTTTCTGCATGTGGAAGAGGTGGTCCAATTAGGTGCGCTAAAGCAGCGTTAAACTGCGTTGCTTTGATATGTTCACTTCCAATTGGAGTAATTTACAGGATACTACACTGATTTTCGGGCAATGTCATCTATCTTGACTAAATAAATAATTTTTAGGACCAAGTAAACCATACGCTAAGCACACAATTAGAAACATGTTATAAACAGAAACCTCCTGCAAATTAAACTTTGTGTACTTGAATCTCACCAGGAATATCAATACATACGTTGAAGGGTTTTCTAGTTTACTCATCAAATATTAATGATATTTATGGGTTATCCTTGCGGCCTGGAATTCAGGAGAACGTCAGTTCGTTTCCAGATCTGACCATCAATATTTGCTTTCCATCATATCTCTATATCACTTCAGGCGAATTACAGTGCTGTTCCTTTAAACGTTCCTGTTCCATGTCTACCCACGCCCTCATACCAAATATTCTCCCATCGAACATGTTGTAAAACCCTAATTAGAAACGATATAATATATGCGTAAACTTGATATTATGTTACCAGATCACTGTGTTCGCGTGCACTTTGTTTCGTCTGTGTTACACAGCAAGCAGTGTCTTCTGTACTCTTGCAATGAAGAGAAGATATATTTTTAGACCGACTCTTACGTCGATCCACGGTGGCACTTTAAAAACCTCTCTGTTTGGGCTGCAGACGAACTTCTTCCTATTATATTAATGTAACTGCCGTATGCATATGTGTAAAACTGGAAATGAAACTATCAGATACTGTCGTTAAGGCAGTAGTCTGAAAAAAAATCTGTTTTGTGTGTTGTGTGCATGTTCGTTTACGCCAACTGAGCCACGTTTAGGCTTCGTTTGGCTTGATATGCACACATCTGTATTACAACTATGGTTGTTAGCGTTAGAGGGAACACACAATTAAATGTGGATTCCGAATTACGGAAGTATTCTGGCGTGCTTCAAAGTACACAAGCCGTGGTGAACATCAGGTTAAAGGCTTATGAACAGGGATTCCTCAAACCTGGAGCCTTTCGATCTTCAGTCAGACTCCTGAACCACTCAACCACTAGTGATGTACGTTTTATGTATTACTTAAACTATAAAAGTGAATGATACGCACTGGCAAAATTCGGTTAAATAAGTTTACACCAGACAAAAATTATTACTTGATTGTAAAAGCTTGAGAACTGTCTATAATTAATAGCAGATCAATAGATTACTGAATTAGACTCATGACCCCAATTCTCTGATAGACATCGCATATCGCGTAGCTCAGACGGTAGCGCGCCTGACTGCGGCCTCCCGGGAGACCGGGGTTTGATCCCCGACGAAGCCAAGGTTTTTTCCTTGAAGCTGAACGTCCGGAATGGTTACCCGCGCCCACTCAGTCCACTATCCAATGACTACCGTGGGAAGGTAAAGAACGGCCGGAGCGTGTTGCTGACCGCGTCACATCCATTCTAGTGCCAAAGGTTGTACAGGGAGTGTGGAGCTCTACCTCTGTGAATCCTACGGGATGCGGTAGGAGCCGTCGGAACCCCGTGACCTTTACCTTACATGGCATATCAATGATATAGAGAAACTGGAATTCATTGTAAGCTTTCATATAAAATAAAGATGAATTATGTGAGATTTTCGAGGCTGCAGCTTTAAAATGTGTTTGTAAGGTAAATTTATTGTAAAGAGGTGAACATTATAATCATTTGCGCGAATATTGATGCTTTCTTTATGAACCATAAATCTGAAACGTGTTACTAGGAAATTTTTCTAATAAGATTTAAACAGTTTATTATAGATTTGGATCAAATCTGGAGTAACTCTAAAAAAGTTAATATAATTTGGTTCTTCAATGCAAGAAAATAGAGATTTATTCCTATCTGAAATAAGGTTCTCTGACGTCTCAAAGATATTTTTTATGTTATTATGTTTGGAAGGGTAAAACAATAACTGCAGAGTGCAGTTCGAATTTTATAAAAGAATTGCTTATAATTTACTGAAGTAGTCTGTTTCTAACTTCAAAACTATTGTATTTGAACAACAAATTGTTGAAACTTCAACCGTATTCCAAAGATATGGGCTTCTCCGACTCTCTCTCGTCTATAAACTCAAACTTCTTCTTGGTGGTCGAGTATTTCATCAAACCAAGGGTGTATGCATTTATACAATGGTAATTGTTGTTAAAACAATGTTGACATTGTGAGGTACACAACCTCACCATCTGTGACTTTTTTAATATTAGTAAAATTATTTTTTTATTCATTAGTTATGATTGTAAATGGTAACATTGAGTTTTAAGGTCACAGAATTTTAAGAGAGACTAGATCTTAGGTGAAAAAGAACAGTTGAAGAGAAAATGAAATGAGAGGCGTGGTTGGAAAAAAGTGTAGTGGAAAAGCTGTAAAAAATCGTGGCTGGATTTGTAATGGAAAATATTACAGGGCAGAAGATTAGTATAATGACAATGTTAGTGAAACATGAAAGTTGTATTGGATAACTGATTGCTATTTGAAAGTGGAGGATAATAAGATAAGTGAAGGACTTTTGTTTCATGTTGAGATTATAATAAAGGAAGTTGAGTTGTCTCTTGAAGTACATCTGGTATCATTTATTGACAGTAGTTTGATTTACAGCGGTGGTATCGTAAAAAAAAAAAAAAAAAAAAAAAAAAAAAAAAAAAAAAAAAAAAAAAAACCACAGTGGTGGACATAGTGGGTTAAATAAAGATCATATACGAACTAATCTGACGCTGTAAACTTAAAGAAAAGTAATTAAAAACATACAGAAACTTACACCATGAAAATACTGGCATTACGGTAGACTATTTTTAAAAGACGAAAAAAATCATAAATTGCTTCTTTAATTACTGGGAGGAGAGGGGGAGAATTTTTCGTATCATTCTGGTATATCTGCTGGCAAAAATGATCTAGGAGCTTTTGCAGAATAAAACGCGAAATGTCATCTCCTGTCTCGAAAGCTTTTAATGCGTCGGTCAGCGTGCTAATTACTGATGAGCAGTATTCCATGAACTAAAACACAATTACGACTGTGTTAGACGGCTATTAAATGCTTGTTAGCGAAATTAGTAGTTCATGCGGAGTACTGGCAGGCATAGGGCTTTGTTGTGTATTACCGAAGGAAGTTGTTAGTGCGAAAATCGTTACTGCTAATAACTGCGGTATCCACAGAGAGACGGTTCCAAAGTAAACTGAACTGTTAAACACTGTTTACAATAGTAACAACCAGGACTTTTCGAAGAACAATTAAAACTTAAAACATAACACTCTACTGTCACTGATTCTAGATTTATACACTGTATAACAAGTTAAACCTTCTTTTATTAAAGGTTATGATAGTGGCACAATGGCTAAAGCATTTAATTCGGGATAAAATGTACTCGGTTCGTGTCCTGGTTACGGCTGGAATTTTCAAAAGACCTTGATCCCCCTTTCACATAGGTATGAGTTTGATTTGTCGATTATAATTAGGGCAGAATGCTTACATGGTTCGGATTCCACGTTAAACGGTGGGTCTCCTATATCAGATAGGATTACCGGAATGCAACAAAGATACGTCTATCTGGAATCAGATAATTTTCCTCTAGTGTTAGTGGTATTCTGTTTTTCGCTCATGGCTTTACACCTCGTCGACGCCAAGGGCATTAGAGGCGGAAAAGATAGGAAAGGGAAGAAATTACCAAGCTTGGTGGGTGAGTGGTTAACGCTCTGGCCTCACATTCGGGAGGACGCCGGTTCGAATGCCCGGCCGGGTATCCAGATTTAGGTATTCTATGGTTTTCCCAAATCACTCCACGTGAATGCATCCTTAAAAAAGGCCATGGCCGAATTCCTTCCAGATCCTTGTCCCCAGTCCTATTCCGCCTCTAATGACCTCAGCGTCGACGAGGCGTAATGCCATATGTAAAAAAAAAAAAAAATGAAGGAATTAGATCATTCCATTTTGACTGAATCTTCCCGGCATTCACTTAGAATGATATGAGGAAACCCAAATTTGTATTCCCGGACACGTATTCGAACCCACTTTTTCCGAATGCTAGGCCACAGCGTTACCACTTACCTCACCCATCACGGCCCGTCTTTATTAGTGTAGAACTTTCTTACTTCCTACCACCTAATCAACAAATTGCAAGACATGGTGATCGTAACCATACAACCTTCTCAAACGTGCATATAATCTTTCGCCCTTAGTAGAAATTTTGTTCGTTTTTTTTTCTGTCATTACTGTTTCTACTGGTTTGATAAAAATCCTTCATCTCTTCGTATCGACATATCGTTTGTAACCCAAGTCCTCAGTTATCTGCTTATACATTGTAATGTCTGTCTTCCTCTTCAATTCTTTCCTTCGACTATTCCCTCCAGTACCAAATTAACAAATCCCACTTGTCTGAAAATATTACCTACCATCCCGTATTTTCTTTTTTTGTTGTACTCTTCACAAACTTCGTACCTTACCCATCTCTTTTTATTATGGCTTTCGGCATCTTAGGCCATACAGCCAGCCTGATGAATTTTATACAGATAGTTAGACACATCACAGGACGGACATGACAATCACAGACACAACATTTAGATATCCATGCCCGCGAAGCTACATCGCTAGCCCCTACGCTAACGAAGCCGGCTCACCCAACACTTCCAAAATACGCTCATTTCGTACTTTATTTGTCCACTCAATCTTCAACATCCTTCTATAGCACCATTTTTTTAATGCTTCAATATTTTGTATTTCTGGTATTCTGTCTGATTCATAGATCTATATTTGAAACTAAAAGATTTCTCTTTTTCATAAAAAAAAATAGTGCTATTTTGCTTTTAACATCATTCCTACTTCCGGTCATCAATTGTAATTTTACTTCCTAGGTAGCAGAATTCATTTACTTCTCTTATCGCATCCAATCCTATTTTTTTATTTAACATACTGTTTTCGTTATCATTTAGCACTTTCGTCTTGCTTCAGTTTTATTTAGTCCAAAATCTTACTATAGTATTATGTTCATGACAATCAATAACTTCTCAATTTCCTCAGCATGTTCTGCTAACAGCAAAACGTAACACACTAATATTTTTTCCTTGAACACTTATGCTACATTAAATGTTTCTTTCACTTCTTTTATTGCTTCCTTTACATGTTAAATATTAATCGGGATAGATTACAACCTTTCCTCGCACCCTTCTTTACTGATGCATGTCTCTCGTCATTCTCTACCTTTATTATAGTCACTTGATTCTTTTTTTTTTAACTGCTTTACGTCTCTCAACAGCGAGGTCTTTAGAGACGGGAAAGGATGGGGGGGGGGGCAAGGAATGGGAAGGAATTCGGCCATGGCCTTTTAAAGGAAGCATCCCGGCATTTGCCTGGAGTGATTTGGGTAAACCATGGAAAACTCAAATCTGGATGCCGCCGGGGATTCGAACCAGCCATATATAGATTATAAAGTATTCTTCTATATCGATATTTTAGATCTTACTTCTTTGAAATCTTGTCACACCCAAGATTATCAAAAGCTTTTTCTAAATCAAGAAACGCTATAAACGTAATCTTTGTTTTTCTTGATCTGGCCATCAGGTATTAATCTTAACGCCAAAATCGCTTCTTTTGTACCATTGTTTTCCCTAAACCCAAACTGATCTTCACCTACTATTTCTTCTACTATCCTTTCCATTCTTCTGTATATTATTTTAAACCATGTGATGTTAGCCTTATGGTGCGATAATTCTCACATTTGTCAGCTTGTGCTTTATTCTGAAGTGTGAAGATGATACTTTTATTACAATCATTTGGAATCTCTCCTGTTTCGAAACATTTTGATATCAGTTTGAATAATCTTTGGATTCTTTCTTCTCCCAGGGATTTCAGAATTCTGCAGGAATCTCATCAATTCTAACTAGTTTACTTGATTTCAAATTATACAGACATCTATCAAATTCTATCATTTTCCAGTGCACTGTTGTTCAATTCAGCCTCAAAATATAGTTTCTCTGTGTATTCCTCCCATCTGTTTTTTTTTAGCTTAAAAGAGGTTTCCCATAAGCAACTTTAATGTTTATACATATTTTATTCATTTCTCTAAAATTATGTTTGATTTTACTATATGCTACATCTACGTTACCAATGACCATTTTCTTTTCTACTTCTTCGCACTTCTATTGCAGCCATTTTTATTTCGCTTTTTGTATTTACTGTTTATTTTATTTCTAAATTGCCTGTATACATATCTTCCTGCTTCATTCAAAGCATTTTTGTGCCTTCTCCTCTGATCCATAAACTCCAAATTTCTTTTACCATCCATGGTTTTTGGACATCTTGTTCCCTAATGAGCCTAATGTTTCTTCACCAGCTTTGATTATGTCTCTCTTCAACGCATTTCATTTGTAACCAGTTGAACTCTTTTCAGAATTATTTTTTAGACCCACGTTTACCGTTTCTGCAAATTTTTCTCTCATGCTATATTGTTTCAAGTTTATTCACTTCCAATCTGTTCTGTATGTACTGCTTCTTTATTCATTTGAATTTCAATCCTGCCCTTCGTAACCATCAGATTCTAGTCAGGGTCTATGTCTGCTCCTGGATACGCTTTACAGTGTAGAACATGATTCCTGAATCTCTGATTGACCATGATATAATCTAGCTGTTATCTATCTGTATCCTCTGGACGGTTTCCAGGTTTAAATCCTTCATGAGTGGTTCTCAAATAGTGTGTTACACATTTTGGTACAGATATCGAAAGCGGCTCAGTTGTTAATTTCGTATGAAATTTTAAAGAAAGAAATTCCTACTATGGTTATAGAGATGTCACAAACGAAAATTCACGAGAATTTGGTATCAATATCAGGGGCGTTGCTACTGACTAGAGCTCATGGGCATTAAATTATAATGAGAAATATAATCACTTAGGGAAAATGACGGTTGATGAGCTGCTGATGAAAGACAGAACGTTAATAGATATCTAGAATATTTGTGATGTTATCCGTATTTATACTACAGCCGGGAGACTCTCTCACCTTTCCTAAAATAAAATTTTCAAAAAAATTCAGTAACAGAACTAGCAGACATCGATTTAAATATTTCTTTGATTTTATTGTACCGCAGAATATAAACAACACAAAATCAAACAATTTACTTTATTTCTATAAACTACAGCATTAAACTAAACAGGTTTCAGACAATTCTGCTAAATCTTTATTGAATTAGATATGTTCGCATCGATCTCATGTTGTATTTTTTCAACTTTCCCCTCTTAGCTTAAATCACATTTAATTTCTTAGCCTTCTTCATCTACAAAATTCTAAAAATAAAAATCTTTCACCGAGTAAAATGGGTTATGAAGATCTTTCAGTTTTTATTTTAGATTGTCACGTTTATATAGATAATGTTTTGTTTCTGCAGTAGGACAATGAATAAAGAATCTCCATAGAATTTTACCTATTTCTGTAGAAGTGACAGTTACTTGTAAATTTTTATAGACGTTATACTTCTTTCTAGTATTGAACTATGTTGGTCTGCGTTGCTAAAAGTGTTCAGGATTATTTACTACAAAATTCAGTAAGAACTATATGTACTGTACTGGAATTTTAAGTATACCTATGTTTCTGAATACATATCTGCATTTAGTCCGTTGCTTTTAGAGCAAATAATTCTTGGTTTTTGTGGTTTAAATATCTTCTGTGTTTATGGAAAGCTACTTGTTTTAAGTAAGTACGAGCAGCTGTCAAGGGTAATACGTGGAAAGTTGTAAGAAATAGTTTTGTTTCATCAGGAAAACTGTCATAAAACTCTGAATTCGTCGGCTGTAATTCATGAGCATGGATTTCAGTTAGTACCATTTACCTTCTGAGAGTTCCTGACTTTTGGGACCCATTTCAAGTCAGAACATGACATCATACCTGCTGCTACGGTATTTTTTTGACACTTTAGAAAAGTTTTTCATCTGAACTGCACAAAATCATTCACGCGTAAAGGGAAAATTGATGAAGCTTGGACGTGATACCTTTGAAAAGAAACCACATACTTTCTTTTCATCCTTGTACATCTGTGTCAGGCAAGTCACTTACACGACCCTCACATTTAAGAGTTTTTCAAACTATTGTTCTTGCAACCAACTTAACATGAATAGAAAATAATGTAATAGTAAAAGTAGTAGCTCAAATGGAATCCATCTTTATTTTAAGTATATATAAAACACAGAAAGCATGTAGAAAATAATGCTTGTGAGCATAAATAAAGTTTTATGTCATTAATATGGTTGAGCATTGTAGTATCAGTTTAGCGTACATAAGAGTTCGCATTAGGCACTTAAAAGCAAGTGGACAGTCTAATTCTCGTGAGTAAAAGGAGTTTTTAATCTCCTTACATGGCCATATAACGCTCTCTGAGAGCAGAATATTTTATAACATTACTTTCCTTGTTGTTATTTTTAGCCACTCATGTTGGGATGGCCTGCCATTGTCTACTTTAAGCCTGATAATGGATGAGACGGTGCTGTACGCTTAGTTACACAAGCTGACGTCACTGCCGAGTGTTAAATTACCGCAGCTGTGCCGCGGGCTGCTTACTCTGCCGGCGCACCACTGTGTTGTGCGGGCTGCTGCGGCGTAGGAGAAACGTATAATGTGTCGAACTGATTTATTTGTCTGCTAACACACTGGTTGGATAGCAATAGAAAACAATCGATGCTAGATTTACAAACTCTGAGCTTTTCTCAATCTTTAAATTCATCTGTTGTAATTTAATGAATCAATTTATTATCTAATGCAAAAGTGTCTCTTCCTTCAGACTGCAACGCTCAAATGTAATTTCATATTCTTTTCCTTATTCTTTCATTTGGAGTTAACATTCTTGCACCATCCTGTACTTCCAAACAGCAATGCATCTTGAGTTGTCACAGGAGATCATCGCATGTAACAAATATTGATTGAGCTAGGTGGAAGCCCTCGATCGTCTTTTGGATGTGGTAAAGAGTGTAGGTTAGTTATCAGTTGACAGGAAGGTTAAGGTAAATTTCTACATTTTATAGGGTTCGGCATTGAGACTTGTTCATTCTGATGGTAAATGTCAACATTAAAGGTAACTGCTACTTTTGCATTTGAAGAGGAACGGCACCATCTCTTTTTGATCTTCGAAGATCTTGGCATAGAATAAATGTATTCTCTCCCCTGGCACAGCCGCTCGATGCTTTGTTTGGCAACAATGAAGTTGTGAATTTATAGGGACAAAAATGGGGTTTTAGAGTCCCTGGACGTGATCCTATGAACTGATCTTATCTGATTCTTGAGTTTGATTATAGCTGGAATTCTTCAAGTCGATCTATACCAATCTATACCAATTTCATACAGAAAATAATACTTTATTACTTTCGCGCACCAATAAAAGGTAAACGTTTCGACAGCTAAACTTTATTTGGCTCATCAAAATCCAACGATCGCGAATTAATACAATTATATTACGCACACACAGAGAGAGAGACAGAGAGACACACACAGAAACACACACACACACACACACACACACACACACACACACACACACGGACACACGGACACAGACACACACGAACACAGACACACACACACAGACACACGCAAATATATATATATATGTATATATATATTTCTTTTCTTAATGCTTGATAAGCATTTATTTGCAGCGTTTCTCACAAACCAATGGTAACCTTTTAAAATTAGTAGTTTGAATTTATGTTTTTACAGCACAAAGATAGTGCCCTGGACGCCGCACAATGGATGTACAACGGTTCCTGGCACGAGCCAATTGCCGCGCATACCGGCCATCCTGACAGCGGGTTTTGATGGTTTTCCGCGACCAGCAAAGCGAATTCCGCAATGGTCCCCAGTCTCCGCCTCATAAATTACACATTTCATAAACGAAAATACACCTCTCACACACGGAACATAGCTATATGTTTCATAGACAGATGCCTTCACTTCTTCCCCCTTTATTGCGTGGTACGGCCTGCTACTAATCTTGGCGTCAGCAACGGCATGCAGCCGTAAAACCAAAGCTTCAAATTTATCCATACCAACAATGAATAAAAGTCATCAAAGGCTGCTGAGCCCAAAATGCCGGGAAAAGGTGGCGAAGAAGAACTAATTCTTACATAACTTCTTTCTCAAATCACTGAAGCTGCGACTGCTTCCTATTGCTAAACTTACTTACTATCTCGGTGCACGGAAGTACGACGGCCTAGTCGAGTCAACGGTGGCACTACCTCGAAGCCATTCTGACTAGAGGTGGGAAAAGTGATTCATTAAAAAGAGCGGTGCTAATTTGATCGCTCTATGAAAAGAACTAGTTCTTTTCAACGGTTCACCAGTTCACTAGCTCAATTTAAATAAAAAGAGCAGTTATATCCATTTTGAGTGTAGTATCTTTTCGTTTTGTTTACATTTAGAATGATTTCTTAGGTTAATCTCACATCGGTTATTTTCATTTATTTTTGTATTTTTCGTTCTGAAACATTTTTGTTTCTTAAATACTACCGGCTTAATTTCACGCACAAAAGGCCATGTCAAAGCGTCAATGAAATATTGTTCGGATTTCTGCGAATATTTGAGAGATAGTTTGAGCATAGTTAGTTTTACATTAATTTCTTTACAAACATAAAGTACAATCAATTTTAAAGAACGTTTCGCTTTAAATTAAATGAAGGTTGCTGTTCAAAAATAAAATTACATTTATTTATAGTGGTCAAATAAATACACTTGAATCGTTGTTGAGATTAAAAACTTAACAGAACAAGTAGCGTAATGCTTACCGGGGAGAGAGAGAAAGAGAAGCGGAGTAGGACGTCAGAACCGAAAGAACCAGCTCTCCAGTGGCACTGATCCGCGCTGTACTGAGCGCAGGAATCGGAGAACGACGCGAACGAACTAGCTCTTTCCGCGCTGAGCGCTGGAATCAGAGAACGACGCGAACGAACTAGCTCTTTCCGCGCTGAGCGCTGGAATCAGAGAACGACGCGAACGAACTAGCTCTTTCCGCGCTGAGCGCTGGAATCAGAGAACGACGCGAACGAACTAGCTCTTTCCGCGCTTAGCGCAGGAATCGGAGAACGTCGCGAACGAACTAGCTCTTTCCACGCTGAACGCTGGAATCTAAGAACGACACGAACGATCTAGATCTTTCCGCGCTGAGCGCTGGAATTGTAGAACAACGCAAACGTATGAGCTTTTGCCGCGCTGAGCGCTGGAATTGTAGAACGACGCGAACGTATGAGCTCTTTCCGCGCTGAGCGCTGGAATTGTAGAACGACGCAAACGTACTAGCTTTTTCCGCGCTGAGCGCTGGAATTGTAGAACGACGCGAATGAACTAGCTCTTTCCGCGCTGAGCGCTGTAATGTGAGAACGACGTGAACGAACTAGCTCTTTCCGCGCTGAGCGCTGGAATAGGAGAACGACGCGAACGAACTAGCTCTTTCCGCGCTGAGCGCTGGAATTGTAGAACGACGCGAACGTAACTAGCTGTTTCTGCGCTGAGCGCTGGAATGGTAGAACGACGCTGAACTGAACTAGCTCTTTCCGCGCTGAGCGCTGGAATCGGACAACGACGCGAACGAACTAGCTGCTTTCCGCGCTGAGCGCTGGAATAGGAGAACGACGCAAACGTACTAGCTCTTTCCTGCGCTGAGCGCTGGAATGGGACAACGACGCTGAACTGAACTAGCTGTTTCCGCGCTGAGCGCTGGAATGGGACAACGACGTGAACGAACTAGCTCTTTTCCGTGCTGAGCGCTGGAATAGGAGAACGACGTGAAACGTAACTAGCTGTTTCCTGCGCTGAGCGCTGGAATGGGAGAACGACGCGAATGAACTAGCTCTTTCCGTGCTGAGCGCTGGAATCGTGACAACGACGCGAACGAACTAGCTGCTTTCCGCGCTGAGCGCTGGAATTCGGAGAACGACGCAAACGTAACTAGCTCTTTTCCACGCTGAGCGCTGGAATGGTAGAACGACGCGAACTGAACTAGCTGTTTCCGCGCTGAGCGCTGGAATCGGAGAACAACGCAAACGAACTAGCTCTTTCCACGCTGAGCGCTGGAATCGGAGAATGTCGCGAACGAACTAGCTCTTCTCGATCTTCGAGATTTCTTATTTTTTCATAGCGGAGTGGATAACAATGAACGGCGTGGAACAGAGGACAGTCATGGGTCGGGCGATCGTAGCGAACCCGAAACCGACTTATTCCTTGCACACATTCGATTGAAGTTAAGTTCAATCGAGACCGACACACCACCGTCTTTACACCCTCCAATAAGAACTACCGTTCACTTTTAGTGAACGACAGCTCACTCGCTCTTTCAAAACAACTGTTCAAAAGAACCGGTTTACTTCCGAACGACCCATCTCTAATTCTGACCATTTTTGTACTTGAATTTCTTTGTCCTTAGTGACGCTACCTAACTCAGCCTTCTATTATATATATATATCAACAATCTGAGGAAAAAACATTAAATTTTGCTTCATCCTGTTCTTAATTTTAATGTTACTCATATGCTAATGTACCAGGTTTTATCACTTACTCACTGATGGTCATCTAAACTCTAAGGTAATTCTTGTAGTCGCAGAAACTTGACTTACTCTCATATTACAACTAAAAAAAGTGTAAAACTGGTAAATTGGTAAATATCCGTATATTTACCCATTATCTACGTCCAAATGTCAAACAGCTTTCTACCTTAACATTTTTACATGCCCTCGATTTTCATTATAAATGAATCTTATTAAATTTAGCTAATGTATTTCTCTAGTTACTTTAGAAGTTATGAAAATTTTTAACCGAAGGCAAAAAGTCGTCATTGCAGTTCCAGTATACTTCTCCTGTTACCAGAAACAAGTAATTTGGTACACATTTCGACCCCAAATCAAAGTAAAAGCCTAATATCGGTGGATTTCCGGTTATCCAATGCCAAGACAAAATGTGAATCGTATCAGTGCATATTTACAGGTAAAGGCTTTGATATATGCCTCAAAGTTGTTAAATGAGCAGAGATCACCAAGATTAAATAACTGATTAAATTTTACTTTTTTTTTAGTAACATTAGTTTGGAAGTTACTTGGAACTTACTTATGGTGGCAGTTAAATCTACGACAATGGGTATTGTTGTCCAGGATGCACACCCATTGCTTTCAAAGAGTAGGGGCATTATTAGTATTCAACACACGTGTGTTGCTCAGTGATCAACTTACAAAAATAAATGAGAACTCACGAAAACAATTCTTGCAAAAATAGGCAGAGCCTCTTCTTTTATGCACATAGTCATGTTAAAAGTGCGTTTCTGCCACTTGTAAGGACTTTCAACGAAAAATATTTTGTAAAACATATTGACTATTGTTTTATTTGTCTTTAAGTTTTGTTTCCCGTTATTCTGTTACCCACTAACTTAACTTGCTGATCGATAAAATAAGCCTTGAATTTAAGAAATAAGATTAATTTAATTACATGAATGGCCTAATATCTCAATGATTACTGCGCCCATCTCGAAACATTCATGGACCTCGGTTGGAAATCAGAAATTTTAGTGGAACATAACCTGACCATCATCTATGGCAATGCTATGTTTTGTTGATACGAAGTATGATAAGAAACTCTGTGGTGAGGATTCCTCATTTATCTGTAGGTCCAGCCACGAGAGTAGCTTAATGCCTGATAACTTTAAACTCTGTCATCTGAGGTAAGGCCTCGCTATATACCTTACACATCCCGGGGGTAATTCCAATAAGTAAAAGAAATTAGTTTAGTTATTTAAACATGATACACCAAAAGAACACATTGTGACATTCTGTCTCATATATTCAGCTCACTTTAACCCCTCTTAAATTTAATTAAATTATAAGTTTAGAATCATTTATAAGTGTTAAATTAACATTTTGGCGTTCATCGGTTGTTTCCTATAATATTAACAATGAAGTATTGTTTGCTTTTCCGAGGTTCAATTGTTAAGAACGGTGCGTGACATTATTATTATTCATGGACAGACTTACTTTGGAGGTAGAACACAGTAGCGATCAATAATACAGTCAATATGGAGGACTAGAAGAATTTATATTCAAGTGTGTGGGGTAGTTTTGTTGTACCGAGAAAAATAACTTGGCTTTAATGAATGAATGGGATGGATGACATAAAAGTTTGATATTTCTTTTAAAGTATTTTGACTAATTGGAAAAGCATATTATGAAGATTTTTGTGTTTAAATTGCTAAAATAAATAGAAATTCGTAGAACAACGTGTAGTTAATTGGTACCAAAGGCAACTTTCATTTGAACTGAGTAATATTAAGTAATTAAGTTTGTTTGGAAGAGCAGGAGGTGAAGGAATGTGAAATATCAATTATGGATTCGAGAGCGACAAAACCATCTGTACAAAACAACGGTATATGTCACAACATATTAAGTATTAAATTCTGTAAATTAATCACGTGAAGTGAAATATAGTGGGCGGTCCGACGAAATCTCATAAAAAAAGGGGGGGTTTGACAGAAATCTCACATCAGTTTTTTAATTCTTTGAGGAAAAGTAGACCTAAAAAAATAGTCTACAAAAGTACTTACGACGTCTACCCCAACGTTAGGGGAAGGGGGGGGGGGGTCTTACCGCTCTTGTAAACAGGAAAGCTTTTTTTAAAAAAGGAAAAAAAGTTCTCCAAAAATTACGAGGTCATCAGAAGGATTGGGGGGGGGGGGATCCGTCCTCGTGATCTAACCTCACCACAAGAGGGGGAGGGGTCAAACCAGATCTAATGAAATCATATCAAGTGGGAGGTGAGGGGAGGAAAGATGCAGTTTTCTGAAAAAACGCCTCATGTTAATGGACTCCCCTTAACTAGTACTGCGTAGTTGGAGATTATTCACCTCGACTGGAGCTACAGGTGGACTGTGCAGCTGATCATTTCCTTCCCGCAGGTGCCCCAGGAAGACGGCAGCGAGCTGTGCGAGATGCTGCCCCACTACCACGAGACAATGCGCGCTATCAACATCGTGGACAGCCTGGTGACGCTGATCGTGCCGGTGCTGCTGATCGTGGTCATGAACGCCATGATCACGCGCAAGCTGCTGCGCTTCGGGCGTCGCTTCCGAACCCAGCCGGAGGCGACGTCGTCCGGCGCCGCGCGTACCAGGACGACGGGCGAAGAGGCGGAAGGTGGCGACGCCTGCGCGGGGCTGGCGGCCGCCATGCTGGGGGGGCGGCCTGGCGGCAGTCACATCCCGGTAAGTAACCACCTACATCGCACCTTACACAGCATGTACATATTCTGGTAGTCACTCTGAGCGTGGCATGGCTTATGTGAATTGTGAATATAGTCTCCAGGTCTTTTGCATTTAAGCGTGTATAGGTACGCTCTGATGGCTCAGTAGTTAAGGCGCTTGCTTTCAAAACATTCACTGTTCGGGTCCCGGGTTCGAATCCCGGCAGGCGCAGAAATTTTGAGAGTTGTGTTTGATCATATGAGCTATGCCAGGACGCTTCGTGGTTCGGATTCCACGTTAAACTGTAGGTCCCAGAGGAAAGGAACTGGGCGTCCTACCTCTGACACAATGGCTTAGTATGCCTCCTTCGGGTTGTGGACTAAGTTAAGTTTTTTTAAGGTACAGTACTTATTTTCTGTATAATTAGGTTTCGTTGAGTCCTTTGCTGGCGAGTAAGCTAGTTCTCAGGGGTGAGGTTCCCTAGTGGTGTCATCATCATAATCAACCATAGTTTTGGACCACTCGACATTTCAAAGACCTGGCACCCTAAATTTTTTATTTTATTTATTTATTTATTTTTCGTATTGTTAAGCAACTAATACAATAATAAATATATACAATGACTAGAACGTTGGTAGCGTTCACAAGCTGATGTCCAGTTCTTCCAGCCATTCTACGAAGGAACCTGTAGCTCCAAAAACATCTTCAAATGGTCCATCATACTTCCGTAGAGGGCATTCCCTGATAATATGCTCCACACTCTGGGAAGGAGCTCCGCAGTCACATGCAGGAGAATCCTGAAGACCCCACATTTACAGCATGGCGTTGTATTTCGCATGACCTGTTCTTAGGCGATTTAGTTTGACCCACTGGTCTCTATTTAGATGGAATCCTGGAAGTCCAGTTGTGGAATCTTTAATGCCTGGACATTTTACAGATGCGGGGTTCGAGCTTTGTCGCCAATTTTCCATGACATCAAAGTCAAATACATCTTGCCATACCAGATTTCTGGATTTAAGACGAGTGGGGATAAGTCATTTAAAACCTCGTGGATTGAGAGATCCTGTCAATTGTTAATGGTAGTGAGACTGATGCGTGATCATCGCAATGCGCATGTGTGTCTATTTGAAGCAAGCTTTGGGAACGTTTAGTCTCCATATACAGTCATATCGTCTGTTTGTGTGCTGAACTGTTGAAATTTATAATGGTTAAGAAATGTGATTCACGCGCCGACTGTTAGATACGACCTGTAACTCAATTCTTCTGTGAAATAAACTTGGAAGCAGCAGGAATTCACAGTCAGATTTCTGCATTGTACGGTATTAATGCTAAAGTTTGAAAGTGAGTGAGACGGTACTAGTACCAGCAGGATAATGTGCATGATGAGCTACTCTCAGACTTACCTTCTCTGAATTCTAAATATTTGGTTCCTGACGTCGACAACAAAATTCGATAGGACTGATGATTCCCGATTTCACGGGTATCAATTGATTGTCCTTAGGTTCACCATTGTTTCGGAGAAACTTATTTATGTAAAACTTTGTTGTCAGTGAGTTACAGGACTACTTTCTGACGATCTCATACACAAGATATAATCAGGTCTTTTGAACGGGACAACTGGATAATCCACTTTACAGTCTAGATCTAGCACCCAATGATTTTCACATCTTTTTGTACCGAAAAGAGTTTCTCTGTGATGAACTGTTCGACAACGAAGAAGTAACAACTGCTTTCATGGACTGGGCTCCTTTACAGACTTCTCATTTTTGCAAACTATCTTCCTCATTTTCTAGACTGAGCGTGGTGGGTGAACGGATAACGCTCTGGCCTCGCATTCGGGAGGACGCCGATTCAAATCCCCTCCTGGCATGCAGATTTGGGTTTTCCATCGATTCCCCAAATCACTCTAGGCGAATGCCGGGATTCTTCCTTCAAAAGTCCATGGCCGAATTCATCACCGTTCTCTGTCCCTAATCCCATACCGCCTTTAATGACCTCGACGTCGACGAGGTGTAAAGTAAAAACGCACATTCTTGTGTGTTTCTTGATATTCTACGCTCTCCCATTCTCGTAACGAGCCCATACTCTTTCATTCTTCCTTTCTCAATCGTTTTCTGCGAGGACTTGCCTCCTTTGTGGCATCATCTTACTGTCTGAAACCAGCCCGGTGGCACCAGCTATGAAGCCGTCGGTGTCGATGTGGTGTTTTGAAAGATATTCGGAGAGAGACAGACCCGATGTTGCTGCTCAGGGGGGTTAAGTAGATTCTTCCCCTACGCATTAGCACTGTTTGCTGAGGGCAAAATACACCCCACTGACCTGTTGCGTAAAGTAATTTTGGCACCTTACAGCAATTATTGGCGCTTGGATACTGGCGACTTGCTGATCGGCGTGCAACTTCTCCAGGACATAGCCCTGTACCATGCTCGCCCTCCCTGGATACTAGTGAAATACAAGGCAGATGATCCACTCGATCATTACAAATTGTTGGTCGTGTAATCTAACAACATCTAACAATAGTCTGTATCTACTTGCCACTGAACTTCCACTTCCTTATTCCAGCAGTTTATTAAGTCATCTAAAAGAGTGATGAACTTTCTCCATCCTTTCCGTCACCTCCATTATCTCATCGACTACGACTGTCGCTTAAATTAACCAACGCCGTTGCTCTAGACAATCTGTAGTGTCTCCCATACTATAACATAATTGACACTCCCCTGCTCAATTGCCTTCATTCTCTGTGTCAAGAATTTTGCTAATACTTTGCATTTATGAATCTCCTATGCGTTACCTGAGCATACGTTATATTTCGGTATACTGTTTTATGTAGGAACTACTACAGCATCAAGTGATATCTAAAGGACGACCAAGAACTTTCTAGACGTTTAATTCTTGAAACCTCCCTTACATATAAGAATTTCAATTGTAAAGACCATTTTACTAGAACGGTAGATTGTACACTGCACAGCCGCATGAATAATGATATATTGCGTATCGAGTAACTCTGGTACATGTGGATGAAGTCACGGAAAAGCTAGTATAAGCCATTCATGATATGATACTCAACGTAGAGGAAGCAATCATATCGCTCCTAGAAATTTCATTTCCGTCGGTTTTCTCTTGAGGCAAATCCCTGCAGTGTAGTGACTGTCGGCTCACTATGCATTGATTCTACATCTACATATATACTCTGCAATACACAAAATTGTGGGTGGCAGAGGGTGCTCAGCACCAAAGCTAATCTCTTTGCTGTGCATTCCAATCCCTAATGGTACGAGGGAAAAAAGAATTCATATAAGAATCATTGCGGCACCTTATTTCTCTAATCTTATCTATCCTGTCATTCCGGCTCAAATATTATTGTTTATCTTAACAACTACGCTACTAACAGAAAGCGAAACGAAATTTACATAGAAAATACAGCATCTAACAGCAAACGTAATTAAATTCAACGCCATTAATTGGGTGGAAAAATATGTAATTTGTGCCCGGTAAATTAATACTGCGGCTTTCATAGTCATAATAGCGGTGAAAAACTAATTAACTAATGCTTTTTTTTAACGCATTCGTAGTTCAAAAGGATTTGATTAGTATAACATGTTCTGCAAAAAAAAAAAAAAAAAAAAAAACTACAAGTAGCGAGATACAAAAAGCTAAACAATAATAGTGCAGTCCACGTTAATGAAGCCGCTGAAAAAGACAGTAATAATCTTAATTCGTACTCTGTAAAATTACATAAATCTGTACCCGACTCTCTCTGTTTGTTTATTCCAGTATCAAGCAAAAATTACAGAAAAGTTTGAAATATTAGCGTCTGACTTAAAATCTGTGCTACGTCGTGCCTCAGCAAGAAATTAAAACCTTTTTAAATATAACATGGCGCAACTTTAAAATTAACTAACCGAATTTGTGGGGGTTTAAACAACTATTACTATTACAATTAATCCGCGATTCACTAAAAGTGTTTGGCGGAGGGTGCATTGCACCTATCAGTAAAGGTAATGGTTTGGAGGGGATATACGGGATATGGCAGGTGGCGCCCATGGGCTATTGTGAGGAACCATCCCAGCATTCGCCTGGAGCGATCTATGGAAACCATGGAAAACCCAGATCAGGATGGCCGGAGTGCTTTATCGGAAGCTACTCCCGTCCGATTTTGTGTTTACTCGCGCGGTAAATCCATTCTATTCCATTCCCTAAGCGCTCGTGGAAAAAATGAGTAGAGAAATGAATCGGTTCTGATTTCTCTTATCTTATTTTCGCGGTCATTCCGAGATATGAATGTTGCTGGTAGCAATATTTGTTTGCTGTCATTCCGAAATACGTCAGTCGAGAATTTTTCAATTAGCTTCCGTTGAGAGCAACGCCTTCGGTGTTCCATGTCTTCCCAACCTAACTCCTTCAACATCGCACTTACGCTTTCCCTCCAACTATATATACCTGTCACGAATCGGGCGGCTCTTCTTTGGACCATTTCTAATGCCTCCATTAATCCCTTTTGATGGGGACCCCATACAGAACAACAATATTCCAAGTGAGGCCTCACTAGTGACTTGTACGCAATCGATTTAACTTCCGGAGTGCACTGTTTTAAATTACGACCTACAAATCGAAGCATACGATTTGCTTTCCCAATTACATTCTCGATATGCTCATTCCAAGACAAATTATTACGAATTGTTACCCCTAGGTATTTAGCGGAATCTACCGTTCTAAGGACAGTGCCATTAATTGTATATTCAAAGCTAAATGGTGTCACCTTTTTATTTACACACATGACTTGGCACTTTTTAGCGTTTAACTCCAACTGCCAATCTTTACACCACGCAATTATTTTCATAATATCGTCTTGTAACAAAGCGCAGTCGTCCTGGGTTGTGATTTCACGATAAATAATA
Organism: Vandiemenella viatica; assembly: GCA_031002005.1. NCBI lineage: Eukaryota > Metazoa > Arthropoda > Insecta > Orthoptera > Morabidae > Vandiemenella > Vandiemenella viatica. The sequence goes on from JARYHS010012519.1 coordinate 91,501,756, forward strand.
GCATCATCGACAAATAATCTTTTCATTCCCTTTATTATGTCGCACAAATCATTAATGTGTATGAGAAACAACAGAGGCCCTATCACGCTTCCTTGGGGAACCCCGGACCTCACTTCGGCAAGTGATGAACGCTCACCGTCGAGAACTACACACTGTGTTCTGTCCTTCAAAAATTCTGCAACCCAATCACATATTTGTCTAGATATACCGTAACCGCGAAGTTTCCTAAGTAACCTACTGTGAGGCACAGTGTCGAAAGCTTTTTTGAAGTCTAATAAAACTAAATCAACCTGGGATTGCTCATCTATAATACGGCTCATGTCGTGAATTAAGAGGGCAAGTTGTGTTTCGAAGCATCGGCCTTTTCTGAATCCATGTTGATTTGGGTTTAAAAGCTCATCTTCATCCAAAAACCGCATGACATTTGAATAGATGATGTGTTCTAAAATCCTGCAAAATATTGAGGTTAACGAGATCGGCCTATAATTTTGAGGATCATTAACATTCCCACTTTTGAACACTCGACTTACGATGGCGGTCTTCCATTCGGCTGGCATTTTTCCTTGATCCAAGGAGGCGGTATATAATTTCATCAAATACGGCGCAATTTCCTTTGCGTACCTAGAGTAGAATCTTGTAGGAATACCGTCTGGTCCTGGAGCCTTATTGGGATTTACATTCATAAGCAGTTTAGTTATTCCCTCGACATCGAGAACGAGATCATTCATAATATTGTTGGTTCGATTGTTAAATATCGGAATCTCCTCCGAGTTTTCTGACGTGAAACCTGAGATTCTAACTTACGAACAGAGATATGAATCATCACGCTACATCACCCGTATTTACATTCAAGCCAGTAACAAAGAATTGGGTCGCTATTCCATACCCAACTATAACTACATTCCAATTAGTGAAAATTGCAACACCCAGAAGTAATGGTCTGAATCACTCCAAACTCGGAGGATGTGTAGAACAGTGAAACTATAATAAGAGACTGAAATTGCAGAGAGAGTAAACAATACATACAGGTACACAATTTCCCGTTACCTTTACAGCTCCACATGCAATCCATTGCGTCGGCTTCCACTGACAAAAACCAAAAACGTCTCAGATTGCAAAGAGCACGTGAACTATGTCGCTGGCGTGCTGAATACAAAAAGTCGGATAAAATCTCCTCACAGGCTTTGCTTGATACACTATAAATTATTAAAGGACAAAGACGTCCCGTACCCCACGAAATATCCTCAAATTCCAACCTAGAGGCAGGAGAGATGTAGGAAGACCACCGAGAATATGGACTGAGACCGTAAAAGGCCTAAAAATGGATAGGAAGAAGAAGATAGCTGGATAGGAAGAAAAAAGATAGATTATTTGCATAAAAGGTTCCTACATTTTGACAAATGACATGAACTATCACTGTGTGCTGTTTCGTTAAAATCCATCTTTTAATTTTTTCAGAGATGTGTGGTCAGACGTCCAAAGAGATGTAAAAACATTAAAAATTGTATGGTTTCGGCGTCTCTATTTCTCTTTCTGAAATAAACTTTATGTACATACATATTCTTCACGGGTTTGCCGCCGGATCACATTTTCTAACCACAAGCTTTCGGCGACTTGCACCGCCGCCATCATCAGGTCTGTTGTAACTGAAGGAACAACGTTGTTCCTTCAGTTACAACAGACCTGATGATGGCGGCGGTGCAAGTCGCCGAAAGCTTGTGGTTAGAAAATGTGATCCGGCGGCAAACCCGCGAAGAATATGTATCAATAATACGCCGGGAAAGACTTATCTTTCATATATAACTTTATGTACAGACAAAACTTTTCTATAATTTAGTTATACGAGGTAGAGTCGACATGTCCCCGGAATTGTCATGTACAATCAAGCAGTTGTTTGCCGGAAGTGAAAATTTTGTTTGGGAGGTTGGCAACACTTCTGAGGTAAGCGCTGTGCTATGCAGTAGGTAGTCGTAGTTGGTTTCGGGTGTGCAGTGCGTGATTTTTTTAGACGTAGTCTCTTTCTTCGGTGGGATTGTGAAATGTCGTCTTTAGAGCAGCGTGGCAATATCAAATTCTGTGTGTTGCTCGGAACCACTTGAGATGCTGAAGAACGTAAAGGAAACTATGCGATGAAGAAAACATCCTTTTCACGGCAGTTTACTGAATGAAAGTCAAAAACAACACCAAGAAAACAAAAATTTCTCTTGGACAGAAGCCAGGATAAAGTAATGTTGGAGGTGTATTTTGATTACCGAGGTTTGATTCTTTATGAATTTATTCCTGAAGAATCGTACACAGAGATCTTAATACAGTTACAAGATGCAATCGACGAAAACGACCTGAACAATGGATAGGGATTGATTGGTTTTTGTTGCATGACAATACCTCGTCCGTAATGGTGAAACGATACCTTACCAAAAACAATGTTACCAGTTCGGAACATCCTCCATATTCTCCTGATATTACACCACCGGATTTTTACCCGTTTCCACTGCTGAAAATGAAATTAAAGTGACGATGATTTTCTGATTCGTCAGAAGTGACTGAAAATGCGTGTGACGAAGTGGCTGATAGAACTTTCGAAAAACTGCTTTCAGGAGTGTTTACAACAATTGCATGAACGGTGGAATAAGTGTGTAGAAGCAGGAGGAGAGTATTTTCAAGAAAAAAAATTTAAAATGTTATGCATACTTTCAATAAATTTTTATTAACCAATTCCAGGAAATTTTGACCCTGATTAGAGATATATTTTACGAATAATAACAGTATGTAAGCAAATAACTCCTCTTGCTTGAAATAAAGTGTTCATAGCCAGACGAAATCCATAGTGTGCTTAATGAAAGGAAAGATACTGCTCCTAAAATATTCAGCTTCGCTAACGAAACGGCTATTTCGTTTACATTAGTAAACATCCAATTAAACGATCTGCTTGCAGTATGAATTTTTTACACAGAGAACTCTAAGTTCACATATTACCTCGAAGTGGTGGTTGAACGCTCGTAATTAAAGACACCACACAGGAATAATTCAACCCAGGATATGTTTCGTGTGAGTCTTACTCCATACTCGACAGCATGAATACGTACTCCATTTCTGACTGAAAATCAGAAAACTCGCCAACGAATTAACGCGAAAAACAAACGAAGTCTAGAGGGTGAGCGGTAACGCATATTCGCATCCTCATCCGACCATCCGAATTTCGGTTTTCCATAGTTTCTCTAAATCACTCCAGGCAAATTCCTTCAAATGGCCGTGGCTGATTTCCTTCCCATTCCTTACCCCCAATCCTTTCATGCCCTAGCGACCTCGACATAAACGAGACATAAAAGCATAAAAAAAACCACGAAATTCAAATTATTGGTGGATACTGTTATCGACGCTTTGGCATAGCTCAACTTTTATTATACTCGTATTTATCACCTACATGACTTTATACATGGCGCAATCAGGCTAACTGTAAATGTGTAAGAAAATGCTCGCAATTGATTATTGTGTCATGACCATACTTCTAAACTTCCACAAACACCTCTTCTTCCCCCGTGTAGCCCTCCTTCCTCGTCTGCCCACATGGTGACTGAGTTTTTAGTTTAGTTTGTCGTTATTTGCAATGTTAGCATCACCATCATTCTATAAACCGTATAAGCAGTATTCTGAACGTTAATTGTCAACTTATTTCAGTGTGTTTAAGATTAGGCCTACACCTATTAATTTTGCTCGTTTTTAAAATATGTGCCTAGCATTGTATGTTTATGTAAACGGAGTGAATGGATACCAGCCTGAAAAGCTTAACTGAGCCAGAAAACATTACCTTCAATCAACAAATTTTTCTTAAACCAACTTTTCACTAGCAGTAACGTTTTGTGTGTCTGGATGTTAAGTCTTCGTTAGTACATAGTACTTTCCGTAAGCGCAATACATAATACAATCATCCGTGAACAGCAATATAAATATTTTTGTTAATCACTCAGTAAACACATTTAGCCAGCATCCGATTTTTATTTACTGAATCGGAAAAACCTCTTAAAAACGCAAGTTCTCACGACTTTGGAAGGGTTTCTGAAAAAATATCTCGAACTCGATCACAGACAGAGATGACCAATCTCAGAAGGAGATGCTTAATATTGTATTGTGTAATGATAAATAAGTAACACTTCACAGGAAATTTGAAGCAGAGTATCTGAAGGGTGGTTGCCACGCCTCATACTAAACTTGTACTGCGATTAATGTAGAGCATAAACACAGTCAGGTTGTTTCCATCACTCTTTCTCCTGAATGGACTGATATTGCGTCCTGCCTGAACAGTTTTCTGTCATAAACTTATAGTATATTTCTCAAATCGCTGACCCCTAAAATCGCATCTTCCCTTGTTTGATAGATGTAATTAAATTATATCCGTATATAACGATTGGAGTTGTCAATAAATCTCAATCGACGATACTGTGATGCACCTGAGGTTTGCTGGAGTATTCAAAGGTATGATTACCTGTACCCTGTTACTAATTTTCCTTTTGATAATTAATAAGAATAATTAATTAAATTCTTTAAATAATTACTTGATTTTATGAAAGTAAGTGGGTGCGAAGTGGTATTCTATGATTTACCACTAATAATGTCAAAACCTGAGAATTTATTCAATTAACGTGAGAGAAATACTGATATTGACGTATTTACGATTACCTGAATACATAAATAATCAATGATTTGACAAAACCATAACCATGTCTTACAATTTAATACATATAACGTTAAGGATAAACAATCAATTATTAAAAAGTTCACTTGAAACCCTAGCGTGATAGCATTATAGCAAAAACTGACATGAAAAGCTAACCTCAACAGCTAACATGGAAATTCAATGCTTTATGAATTATTCACAGTACAAATTTAAATTTACATAAATGAATGTCGCCGCACCATTAAGTCATAGAGTTAAACAGAAATACAAGTTGTCGATAGGTGGGAAAGTTTGACAAAATATTTACATACCGTATCAGTTTTATCACGGCTATTAGCAAAGTTCAGAATATTCGATGGAAAGTGATTGACTTGATTGAGCATATTTCTCCGCACAGAGTGGTTACATGGTGGAGGAAACTAAGGAACGAGCACACTGAGTTCTTTCAGTTGGTATGATAGCTTTAATGTTCGTAGCTGCGACAGAGTTCTGTGCAGACGCATACGGGCGGCGCCGGTGAAACGTAATGCACAGGTAGTGCGATCCTGCAAGGCAGCTGCCAGATCACTGTGAGCACAGAGCCTCAGAGTGCTGAGTCGGAGAGTACCTTACTACCCGCTTGCGTTGTTGCAAGTGCGATGGTAGCTATGGCACCAATACCTCTGCGCTGCAATGGCGAAAGCGTGATCTCCTCCCACGAAGCTACGAAGACTTAAGCCGTGTTCCCACGAAGTCTTGTAACGAAGGCGGGACGGGACGGGACTAAGGATTGCAATCCCGCAGTGTTTTCAATCCCGCGGGATCCGCGCGGGATTTGCGCCAATCCCGCGGGATCCCGCGGGATCCGTGCGGGATTGATGCTAACAGTTTTTTTTAACGCTTATATTTAAAACATAGTTACTTAAAATGTTAATAAATTAAATAATAACTAAATTAATAAATCAATTTTAATGTTAAATGATAAAAATTAATAGTTAACAATATTTTAATTGGCAAAATGATATTAAAAGTTTTTAGCATGTCTTAAGTACATTTCGAGGTTTTAAATTTTTGTTTTTTAATTTAAACCAATTCTCTGGAAAGTGTAGACTTGGCTCAGAACAAGATCTCATAACTTTTTGTCACTGCGCAAGCACGAGACTTGTTTTTATTTATTTTTATTTTTTATTATTATTATTAATTTTTTTTTTTTTTTACAAAAATTGTTTTTGTGGGATTCATTATTATATCTCCTGATTCCTTGATTGATCTTACAGTTGATTCAATGTTATTAAATTAAACTACTCACCAACACTTAAACTTTCAAGTATTTCAATTTTATATATGTGGCGTAACGACGTTTTAAGAGTGGAAATTATTACTTTTTAGTAAGAAAGGAGACTTTCTCGGTGAATGATTGCAGTGAAGTTTTCATAGTTTGTATCTCCGGATTTCATTGTACAAACACGAGATTTCACACGTGAGGGAGACGGTGGAGGCAGCCGTCGAAGTATGGTGTTCCTACAACACAATTCGTCGATACACCCGTGAAAACTTCATTATAACTTTTTTTGCCTTTAGTCGAAATAATAACAAGGAGAAGAGGTATTAAATCTATAGCCTGAGCGGCACATGTAAACAGGCGGCTTTCGTCAAAGAAACGCATTGAGGCTGTGGCCAAAACAGCAATAACTCAAAGGATATACAATTGCCTTTTGATAGCTGCTAAATAAATAGGTATGCGATTGAAATTACGATAACATTAGTGTCCTATCAACGAATAATCAAATTTTCAGCCGCAAAAAAGGAAATTGTCACAATAATTTTTTCTGCAAATACAGAAAATCGGAATAATGAAACCGTGAACAAAAGCTGTAACTTTGTAGTTCAGATAACGTTTGCAACATATAGAAAGTAATTATATAGTTACAAAATCGTACTAAATGCGCAACATAACTCAAATTACAGAAATGTGTACTCGAAAATGAATACATAAAAGTGTATCTATTTACTTACGAATGACGAAGGTTGATAAAAACAAACGTCTGTTCACACGCACCAAATGTCAACTGGAAGGGTACAGGCAAACGGTGCAATACATCCGATAGAGACCCAGTGGGGCAGCGAGTCACGCACTGACACGCGTTTTATCCGCATTTTGCAGATTGCGGATCCGCTCAATTTTGTGCGGGATCCACCAGACTGTCTAATAATGCGGGATCCCGCGGGATTGCGGATCCCGCTTTGCTGGATTGCAATCCCTAGACGGGACCTCATTAGCCGAAGTGTAGGGACGAGCGTGCGCCGCAGGTTAGCCCTCCCTTACCTCGCCGCCACCTCCCCACCACGTTGCCTAGTGTCGTTTGGCACAGAGCACTTTACAGCAACAGAAGTGGTGGTGCGCACCGCTGCTGCAAACCGATGGCAACAGCACTCCACTACGCACGCCTGTGATGTTTACCGACACAGAGTGGGTAGCTGGGTCTCGTCCCCGCTAGCAGTTTTCTTGATCGCTAATCCGTCGTCTCGTA
>JARYHS010012519.1:91509940-91559068 GCA_031002005.1 Vandiemenella viatica
CATCATTTAGCAATCTGCATATGGCCATAATTTTCCCCTCATGAAAGCCTCTTATTTTCCCTATTTGGTGGTTTAGTCATATTCTTTGTTTACGTGATAAAGTGGTTATGCTGAATATTGAATATTTATTGACATAGCCTTATCAGCCCAAGCACCTGTGGAGACTATTGCAGCAGTATTCTATGAAAGTCTCCAGTCTCACTTTATACAAGGGCATCTGAAAGTAGAACAGTTTGCTCCATGTGCAGGCCTGTTGTGTCAAGAATCTAACAATCAAACTCTTCTAGTTTTAGTTAATTAATTGTGTATGAGATTGTACTGCCATTACTGATTTTTCTGTTTCTGTGAGTGCTAAAATGTTTAAGAGACTTGAAATTGCCACCTTTTGTGAATTGAGGTCTGTTATTAAGTTCCTTAGTACAATAAATGTATGAGCATATGATATTCATAGTCAAATCAAATAAGCTTCTGGAGACAGTACAATGGATGAATAATTGTTTTAGGTATAGGAAGCTTTCACTGTAGGAAGAAAGATAAAGGGAGTAATGAAGAAATGTTACTTGGGGTACTGCAACATTTGCACATAAGCTATGACTGTAGATTGTAGTGACCGTTATATTACATCATTTTCTCGATACCTAATTTGAAGATACATGGATTCTATATAGTATCGTCAAAGTGTTGAACTAATTACACTGCAACAGTTACCAGGTTTTGATTGTATAGAAAAGAAGAGTCATAGATAGTTAAGCAATATATACTTTAGAAGTTGAAGCTAAACCGTTATCAGATCACACGGTTTGTATCCTAAATCAGATTTCAAAAACACAGTAGAATACTGCTGGTTACTCTTCAAGAAACACATATACTGAGTAAAAGCATTCACTCTTGCAATCTAAAATTGAACTGCAACCCCATTTAGAGCGATCTTACCAGAATTGTTTTATATTTTGATTAATTATAGTTGCACTTTGTTACTAATAGTTTCTGCCACTGTATAAATTTATAAGTTCTCTCTCATTGGAATAATTAAAGGCCATGAAAGTTGTCCGAGGCTCAAATTTATAAGTTCCAAAAGTTACATGTTTGATAAAAATTACAAGTCCCAGCATCTACTACCAAGTCACAAAACCAACGGTGCAGACTGTGCTTCCCTTCAATTGCACAACAAGGGAAAAAAGGCTGGCTCTTATAAGCTCAGCAACAATTCCTGATTTAAAGTTTGCTCTGATCTTTTGAAACTTTGTCATTTAAAGACATTTTATGCTTAATATTTTATGTTATTATAAATTTTTGTGTCAGATTGCTTCATTTTGATGCTATTAATTTAGAAGTTTCATTTTAGTTTAACTTTTAAAATACTTAATCCTCCACAATCATTTTAGTGTCAACAGCTTCCTTAAAAAATTTCCTTTTATTTGATTTATGTTACAGCTTCATAACTCTTTAGTTTCACTGTAATCTTTCATTAACTTCATTGTGTTTTAGTTTTCCTCTTGTTCCTGCCTGTGTGATGTACTGCTAAGTATAAAAAAAAATAAAAAAATATCTCGCCAACTTCATTTTACTTTTTAAATGAAATGTACACATTTCCTTTTCTGCCTTTTATCAAAAATTCTATTAACTGTCCCCCTGTACATGTTTTCAGCAGACCACATAATCTCAAAACTTCTTGGTCCACAAATACGCTCTGTCAGACTCTCCTAAAACACCTGCCATAGACCTCGCTGCAATACCTGCAAAAGACTACAACAGATTCCAACCCTATTACAGGGGAAACCTTTCTCATCATTGGGCATACCCCCCTCTACAACACACATCATATACCAACTATCTGCCGCCACTGCACTAGTTCTATTTAGGCCTCCACTACACAGCAACTCTCAGTCAGAATGAATGGCCACAGACGAATATTCCACACCTGCAAACTTATACTTCAATACCAGAACATTGCCAACTACCACAATTCTAACAACCTCAATGACTGCTCATTGTGAGAGCAATCAGAGTTTTTCCGCAAAACCATGGCTGCTTCAGAACTTCAGAGTTGGAAACTTGCATACCAAAATGTCCTGGATACCAGACACACACTGGCACAACCACTGATAAAATTCAACCTTTCACTCATTATTATTAGTATTATCATTGTTATTATTTAACTAGTAAACAAATTTCTTCAAAATTATTTATTTATTGTTTGCTTTATCACCTGAAAACCCTTTGTTATATATATATAAATTTTATCACCCCTGGTGAAATATATATTTATTTATATCATCTGAGTTCCCTGAATATCGATAGTTCACTTCCCAACATTTCACCCCCACCAGCTCCTCGCCCACACTGTGTTCCGCTGCCTAGCAGGTCACGTGGTAAACTTCGACACACCCACACCTCTGAACCATATAACTTGATCCCTGAGGCATGAATAAGGTGTAAAATTGAATATTTATATGTTTTTGTTTGTTCATATGTTTTTCACTCTTCACAGCCTTCAACTTTGGTGATTGATTAGTCATTTTCCCATTCTTCGTTATTATATTGTGTAAAGTCATTCGTTTTTTCTTAATATCATTAGTAAAATTTCTAGATTATACAATCCATACATCAGAATGCTTGTATTTAATAGCACCACCTGTGAAAATGAATGAAACAAAATGCATTCATTTTTAAATTTTGCCTCTCTGATTTTACACTTCCTAACTATATTGGTTTAACTAGAAGTTAAAAGTTGCTTTGTTTATTAAGATTTTGTTTATATTCTTTGTTTTCTGTATTAGATGCTTTGAATTACTCCACTTTTATAGGTTTTAGGAAATTTATTCACTCATAAAAGTGAGATGGGTGAAATGATTAGGGCCTTTCAGGTTCAACCTGTAGAGGTAGAAAGGAAAGATGGGAGATTTAATAGAGAGAGTGAAAAGGATGATTGTGAGCTGATAATAGATCACAGGGGAAATGGAATAAACATGATGAAAGAGTCAGATGCTTCAGAAATTAGGGAAGAAACAGCTTTCACTGTTACCATAGTGAGGAGGTTGTAAAATAACTTTTAAAATGACATGTACTCTTTGAAATATAAGTTCTGATGACGAGAGCTCAGTTCACAATCACCACTTATTTTCTTTATGCTTTGACCATGTTTGAAAGCTATCGGAACTTCATAAAACAAAGGAAATTATTCAGGGTAATTTTGAGTCGGTCGCCTGGTTTGGTGGGGAGGAATGATTTATCAAAGTTACTTACTGCACCCCAAGTATATAGACACAAGAACACTTTTTATTGCACAGCTATAAGTTGTTACATTCCGACCACCGAACCATATTTATTATTTTCTTGTACTGAATAGTATACAAGGACACCCTGAATAATAATTGCCGAAGATTTGCAAGTTCTTAGCGAGTGAGAATTTTCTTTCAATCAACACAAATGAAACAACAAGATATTTCTTTTTCTACATTAGTGAACGACCTACGTAACTAACAGTCTTTAAGAGTACATAAGGTTCATTAGTCACTTAACCGACGCGGTAGACTTTCTCAACAAGCGGTGACGCTTTTCTGTTAGGCACAATCTTTTCTTCCCGCGCACTCATTTACTGTAACAGTTCGTGCACCATAACACATACGACTGTCTTTAAATGTACATGAATGTCACTGGGTACTTTACCGACGCGGTAGCTCTTCAAAAGGCTTTTTCTCAACGGCGGACACTTTTCAGATCGGTACGATCATTTCTTCCCGCACACACTTTGCTGTAACAACTCGCGCGCTATATCACATACACTCTGCTACTGATACTCCTACTAGATCGTTGAAGTCGATAATCGACCTTTACACTCGCTAATCGATCTTTGCATCAAAATTGATAGGTGCGTTAAACTATCGTAATGTGACAACCCCTTCCAGGTCGATGGTTAAAATGTGAAGCCATAGGTAAGCATTTCAACCAAACGACCTTTAAAATGGGCGAGGTTGGTAAGCATCTAGCTTAAGTCATAACACATTTTACACATAGTGGTTGGTGGTCGGTGCTAATCTAACACTTACAAAAATATACACAGAAAATTGGTAAACACATTAAATCATAAGGTTCAAATCAATAATTGACATAGGTTATAATGTTAATAGTCATGCTGAAAAATGTGTTGCCTTTATGCAAGCGACCTGGTATATTACCACATAAGATACCTTTCTTTATATCACGTAGCACTTCTTTATGCACAAACACTGGCTCACAATCACTTCACTCTTTACAACCTCGGTTTGAGTGTATTAAACAGATTGACACCTTACCCGAGCCCCTTACAAAATTTGGGTGAAGCCCGGTGGTTGTAAGGTCACTACTCTCTTGGGTCCTTCTAAAGTGAAAGTGACAATCTCCTATAGTGGCACCATTACTTAAGTACAAAAAATAACCTACAATGACAACCTCTTCACAATGACTATGTACAAAAAAAAACACATATAAAGCATTTTGCTGGGTGTTCAGGACAAACTTTGCCCCTAAGCACTCCAACATTTCTAATCATCCTGAGAGGCCTTCTTAAAGGGCTTCAAAGACATTATAGATACCTTTTAATCTACCATCTCTCAAGTACTCTAACGTATAAGCATTTTCTCTTGGACTATCTCTTATCCTATAAGGTCCCTCATAAAGTATTTTAAACTTCTTTATCTCATGATTAATCGCCGAGGACTTGAAGTGGGTCTGGAGCAGTACCAAGTCTCCCGGTTTGTAGTATGTCCATTTTCCTTTCCTTTCATGTCTCAATTGTCTAGCTTTAGCCTTTTCCATTAGTACCTTCTTGGCTTCCTCTATCCTTTCTTGAAAGGTTATAGTCTTCTCTCCAGGAAAATCTATATACTTGCTGACAATTCTTGGTGCCGGTTCTTGAAACATTAGCTCCCAAGGGGTCATTCCCGTTGAACTGTGTGGAATTGTATTCATAACATCTTCAAATTTCTCAACATGATATGCCCAGCTTTTGTGACTTTGCTGGCAATATATCCTAAACCATTTGCCAATTTCTGCCATCACTCTCTCCACCACATTACCTTGGGGATGGAAAAATGACGTCTTCAACACCTCAATCCCTTCTCCTTCTAGTGATTCAGCCCATTTTCTGTTTGCAAATTGAGGTCCGTTATCGGATAATACTTTTCTCGGTCTTCCCAAAGTCGGGAAATATTGCGTAAGCAGTTTACCCAACAGTACGGTCGTAGTCGCCCTTTTGACTGGGTAAAGCTTGACGTATTTGGTGAATACGTCTATAACAACAAGGATCACAGTGACCCCACCTCTGGAGGCCGGCAATGGTCCATATAAATCTATTGAGATCAATTCCCGAGGTTCGGTCGGTATAACACTCTTCATCCTCCCCATCCTCGGCACATGGTCAACCTTTACCTTCTGACAGGTTTCACATGTGGATAAGGGCCTTAGCCACCCTTCTTTCCAAATTTCCAAAGTAAACAGTGTTCCTTCAGTTATCAATGCACATTTATGGGCACCGTAAAGTGGCCATAACTGAGGTGATGATATTTTTATCCCATTCGTCTACACAATGATCCGGCAGACATACCTTCCATTCTTCGTTCTCTTCCACTTTCTGTAGAAGAGAGTCCCTTATGTATACAGTAGTGTTTTTCTAAGGACATTCGGTCACCTGTACCCTCTAGTGCTTCTATGACTGCTTTCCATGCATCGTCCTTCGCTGTTGATCAGCCATTCCGCTTTCATCCATTTTATCACCTTACCCTCCTGGGCAACCCCTTCCAGATAATGGATGACGGCTTCTTGGGTTGTCTGATCGGTCCCGCCATCCTCTGGCATCCCCACTGGTAATCTTGATAGGCAGTCTGCTACTACATTGTCTTTTCCTGGAATATACTTAATGTCGAATTGGAATTCTTGCAATAACACGCCCACCGGTCAGTCTGCCATGAGTCAACCGGCAATTCGTCAAAACGATAGAGCTCGGTGGTCCGTATGTATAATTATCTTCCTTCCTAGGAAAATATGCCTGAACTTTTGTAAGGCTCCAGATTATGGCTTAGGGCCTCCTTCTCTGTCACACAATACCTCATCTCATGATCATTCATCATTCTACTGGCAAATGCTATCGTGTGGTGTTCTACTTGTCCATCCACCTCTACTTCTTGAAAGACTTCAGCACCTAGGCCATAATGGGAACTGTCGGTAGCCAAGCACAGATCTAATTCCCAATTGGGATACGCAAGGATCCGCTCTTGCGCTAACTCCTCCTTGATCTTTATGAAGTCTTGTTCGCATCCGCTCGTCCAGTTCCAAACGATGTTCTTCCTTTCTAACATCCTTAAGTGGGGACTGTTTAATCGCTGTTCGGATATAAATTTCCGATAATACCCCATAATCCCAAAAAGCTTTTCAACTGAGTTTTATTCGTGGGTCGAGGGAATTTCTTGATGGCTTCTAACCTAGATTCATCTACTAAAATCCCCTCCGGGGTAACAACATGACCCAAAAAATTTTAAGCGGGATCGGAGAAAGACACACTTCTTTTTCTTCAAAGTCATCCCGCATTTTGAATAGCAGTTAGGACCTCTCTCATTAACATCCATGCTCTTCTACAGTCTTGGTGGCAACAATTATGTCATCGACATACACTTGCACCCTTTCTCTCAAGTTTCTGCCCAAAACTCGATCTAACGCTCTTATGAAATGGGCAACCGAATTGTTCAGTCCGAAGGGAAGAACCCTAAATTGGTAACATCTACCTTCAAACCTGAAGGCTGTGTATTTCCTTGAGTCCTCATGGATGGGTATCTGCCAGTACGACGAAGTCAGGTCAAGAGATGACAGGTACTTCACTCCATGGAATTTTTGTAATATATCATCCACTCTTTCAGGATGGTCCCTCTCCGTTTTCAAAATTTTGTTCAGGGCTCTGGCATCCAACACTAGTCTGATGGATTGGTCGGACTTAGTCACCACCACTAATGGACTGGCATATTCACTCTGTGACCTTTCAATAATGCCCCAACTCTCCATGCGCTCTAATTCCCGCTTTCACTTTGTCCCGTTTAGACACTGGGATGGGGTAGGGCTTGATAGAAAAAGGTTTCTCTTCCTTTACTTGGAAATGACATTGATATACATTTACTAAGCCCGGTCTGTCATTGAAAACATCCCGGAACTCCTCTTGGATATCTGGTGGACATATTTCAAATCCTCCTCCTTCTCTTATGTTCCAATTCCTGTCTTCATTTACTCTTTCCTTATTATCTTCAGCGCAATCGCTTTCTTCTGGAACGTCTGCTATTTCGGCATAATCCACCTGGATTCCTGTAAACTCCCTTCCATTCTGGTTGAGGACATTCCCTATCTCCACTCTGCATTTCTTTCCTTCATTGTTAAACTCCATGTATCCCTTCCCACAATGTAAAGTTGCGTCCGCTGGCACTATCCAGTCGACTCCTATGATGCAATCTATGTTTAGGTATGGTACAACATACATGTGTATCGCTACTTCATATTTCTCCATTCTTCCTTCAATTAGTACTTGAATCGTTGCCTTTTTGCTCTTTTTTCCTGTAGCTGGAACTATTGTAATAGTATTGGTGGGCCAATATTCAAATTGGTTCTCTTCGGCCAGTTCCTTGTATAAAGCTTCAGATATGCAGGAAACTTCGGCTCCCGTATCAACTACGGCCTTTATCTTCCTTCCTAAGACATCAATTTCTACTGTAGGTACTTTAAATATTCTCTGCTTTAATTGGTTGTCTTCTTCTAGAAGGTCTTCTCTTGGATCATTTAAATAGACAGAGTTTATGTGTAATTCTCTGCTGTTATTACATATTCGTCCTTCCCTCATTCGGATACTGCCACCGCCTTCTTTGTTGACAAACCCATTTGTGTTTTCTTCACCATTTGGGCTTGTCCCACTTTGTTTCCTGATACAGGTTTTCTTCACGGTCGGGATGCTATGTCTTGTCGTGATAACCCCTTCCACTTCAATCTCAACCGATTCATCGTCCCCTAAACTTGAACGATATGAGCTGAGGATACCCTGGACCGACCCATCCGCTACCTCACAAATGCACTCATACTCTCCAGAGGTGACTTCTTCTTCTTCTTCTCTATAATTGTAGTCATTATCTTCATAGCCGACCTCTTCTTTATTCACCTCTTCGAAACCTTTTATTATATTTATGGGGAAAGTATCCATTTCCCTAGATACTATACTTTTTGGTCCCTCGGTACTTTTGATAGGAATATCACAATAATCCTTGATCTTCACTATTCCGCGGTCCCCAAATGTGAAACATCTCTCGTCATAGTGCGCTTCAACCTCTAAATTTTTCTCCTCCTCTAGGTCTTCTCTCGTCATCCCTTCCTCCAGGTACAGATCTTCTTTATCTCTAAGACTGTTTACTGGTCTATACCCATTATTTTCTTCATCTTCTTCAACTGTATCTTCTTCAATTCGTATGAGGGAATCACCCTTCTTCTTACACAGTTCCCAAAGTTCTTCCACCTCGGCAAAACGGCAGGTTTCGACACCATCTATTCTTGTCACCATTGAACCTGACAGGCATGGTACTACCTGTCCCTGTGCATTAAGGGTTTCTTCAGAATGTATGCTAAATTCCGTTCCCTTTCTTGTGATTAATCGTTTTCCTCGCTTTAAGAGCTGTGGCTCTGTTTCCTCTCTCCTGGGCAGTTTCCCGAGTGGTCCAATATACTGTTCTGCCCCTGGCTGGACCAAAACAGTGGCAGCTAGCAGTTTCCCGCCTTTGGCTTTCCCTTAGAGGGATTGCCAGGTGCCTTCTCACTAGTATCCTGTTGATTTCGATGGTCATGGTTTTGTTGATCTCCTCCTCTACTTCGTCCTCTGTATTGTCCTTGACCACATCGGAAATTGTAATTACTTCTGCCGCGCTCTCGGCTTCTATGTTCTCTCTCGCCATGGTACTGCTCATCTTGTTGGTCATTCCTCTGATTATAGTACTCCGTTCTTCTCTTTTTATCCCTAAAGCCATTGTTGTCTTCCCTTTCTCTTGGTTTCTTCCTACTCATTCTCTTTTCTTGCGAGTCAAGCCTTCCAAGCATTTCAATAGCCTCACTGACATTGTTGATGCGGTGACTCGCAAAGATTAATTGTGTTGGCTCAGGCAGTCGGGCCATAATAATTTCCACATATTCTGCCTCACTGTACGGACGATCAAGATAGCGACACTTCGCCAAACATCTGAGGAAAACATCCTGCTGAGTCTCCTTCCCGGGAGAATAAGGTTCACCGTGCATTAGTTCCGATTTGACAGCGACCTGTCTTTCTACGGACCAAAAGTGTCTCAAAAATTCGTCTTTGAACTTTTGGTAGGCATTAAATTCCTTTGAAAAGCGATCGCCCCACAGACGAGCTCTCCCTCTCAGGTGTTCATGTACCATCTTTATTTTTCTCTCGTCCAAGGCAATTTGAAATGGCGGATAAGACTCGAAACTGTCCAAGAAATCCACCGGATGCACCTTTCCTGAGTCATCAAACTTCTCAATCTCTTGTTTTTCTTCTGTATGGTATCCCTGACAGCAGGACCCATTGATAACTCCTTGAAATTTGCTGATCTCTTCTTTGATTACGACTGGCATCTGCTTCCTCACGCTTCCCTCTACTTCTCGTTTAATCATACTAGGCATTTTATTTTCTATCTCCAAAGTGTTAGCAATTTTGATCTTTTCTATTCCTTCAGAGAGGCATTCAATTTTATCTACACAATACTGCACCCCTCTCACTTGTTCTTCACATGACTTGAGGCTTTCTTCCATCTCTTCTAACTTGTTGCCTTGGTAATCCATTCTGTCTTCTAGAGCCTTTACTCTTTGACGGGTTTGTCCAGTCTCCGCCAATGTGTATTGCTGTAGTTGCTCGAGTTTTTCATTTGTTTCATTTCCACGTGAGACACATTGTTGTCGGAGCTGCTCCATCTCTTCTCTCATAGCAAAAAATTTTCCTTCTAAATCCTTGGTGATGCTGTAGTGGAGGGCTTTCCCCTTCTCATCTATCTCAGCTCTGATTGTTTCCTGTGCTCTTTTAATCTCTTCTGAAATTTCTACCTTCACATTTTCTTGAAGGACATTTAGGTGATACCTCATGTTTTCTTCATTCTTCACGTCTCTTTCTTCATTTTTCTGTTCCATCTTCCTGAAGCTTTCTTCACTCCTTTCTTGTAAGGCTCTAATTTGGCTGAATAGCATCCTAATTACCTCCCCACCAGGTAATTCCCTGTCCTGCTCTCCAGACACTTCAACTAAAGTCTCGTCGGTATTCATGATTAGAGATTATACTATGATACACTGCTCTGATAACAAAAGGTTATAATAGGGCCACTAACCTGCCTACCCCACGCATACACCAAATAAAAAAATCTGCTAAGATTCAAACAACCTAGTCCACAAAGAATCTCTTCGACTTACGAACCAAGACAGTAATATCGAGAAAACAAACCACAAACAGAACACAGTACAACGCTGTTGTCAAAGGAAAACTTCAACATCAAAATGGCATCGACAGAACAAACCGATGAGAATTACTGCTGCCAGCTGCTTCTCTCCGTTATAGCTGAAAAATACATACAACTTAAAACAATGAATTGAGCTGCTTAAAATGATCAGCTCCGGGTGTACACTGCCTCAGAGTTTACAGCTGCAGGAAAATTCCATCGACTGACAAGCTGTAAAATGCATGCATTGAAAATATTCTGTTTCAAAAAAAATTCCGACTGGTATAATTTATTTGTTGGTTGAAAATTGTGATAAGTGATTTTTTAAAGAAAATTCTTTTCAAAAAAAAACTCTGACTGGCTACTAAGAAAAGAAAAAAAAATTCTCCCGAGAGAAAATTAATTTTATTGTATTACTGTTGAAGCTCGGGTTAGTGTCAATCAGTTAAACCGAAAATTATATTTATTTCCAGTGAGTTTAATGGTTTCCGCGTGTTTTATTTTAGTCAAGAATTAGTTAGTTTTTTTTTCGATTCACTTATTTTTTTTTAATTTAATTTGCCTGTTCGATGTCTTCTTTTCTTCTTCTGCCGCTCCCGCGTTGATTTTCCGCGCCTCCGTCACGTTGTTACCGTGTGTGTTCGTTGTAGTATCCCTGTAGTAAAAAGCTGCATCACTTGTTGCTGCGTCGCTGGAAATACACCGCCTTGTATCTATGGAGTTACTCCGTCGTTGCGTCTCTGGAACTCCCCCGCCTTGTATCGCTGAAGCTACCTCGTTACTGCGTCGCTGGAACTCCACCGCCTTGTAACCGTGAAGCTACCTCTGACTTCCGCTTCCACTATTATCTTTCACGCGCCGTTCTTGCTCGAACCACACTCCATTGTTTACTACACTGTTTAATTGTCGTTCACTTCCCACTCGCTTGCTTGTAAATTTAGACGACTTTAACGTTCTGTTTATTCGCCTATCACTCTTACAAGTCCTGACACGCAGGTCGACATGTAAAATAACTTTTAAAAATGATATGTTCTTTGAAATATAAGTTCTGATGACGAGAGCTCAGTTCACAATCACCACTTATTTTCTTTATGCTTTGACCATGTTTGAAAGCTATCGGAACTTCATAAAACAAAGGAAATTATTCAGGGGTAAATTTTAAGAACGGTCGCCTGGTTTGGTGGGGAAGGGAATGATTTATCAAAGTTACTTACTGCACAATACACACTCCAAGTATATAGACACAAGAACACTTTTTATTGCACCGCTATAAAAAGTTACATTCCGACCACCGAACCATATTTATTATTTTCTTGTATTGAATAGTATACAAGGATCACCCTGAATAATAATTGCCGAAGATTTGCAAGTTCTTAGCGAGTGAGAATTTTCTTTCAATCAACACAAATGAAACAACAAGATATTTCTTTTTCTACATTAGTGAACGACCTACGTAACTAACAGTCTTTAAGAGTACATAAGGTTCATTTGTCACTTAACCGACGCGGTAGACTTTCTCAACAAGCGGTGACGCTTTTCTGTTAGGCACAATCTTTTCTTCCCGCGCACTCATTTACTGTAACAGTTCGTGCACCATAACACATACGACTGTCTTTAAATGTACATGAATGTCACTGGGTACTTTACCGACGCGGTAGCTCTTCTCTCAACCGGCGGACACTTTTCAGATCGGTACGATCATTTCTTCCCACACACACATTTGCCGTAACAACTCGCGCGCTATAACACATACACTCTGCTACTGATACTCCTACTAGATCGTTGAAGTCAATAATCGACTTTACACTCGCTAATCGATCTTTGCATCAAAATTGATAGGTGCGTTAAACTATCGTAATGTGACAATGTGTGCAGAAGAATTATTAAAATCAAACTAGTCGATTCGAAAATTGAAATATTTAAGGACTTACATCTCTCCCTTAAGCTATTTGGATTCTAAATTATTTATTTTGTGGGGGTTCCGTACTTTCTGAATGAAAAACCAACCTTTATTGATTTCGTCATTCATCCGTTCTGAACCTTGTAACTTTCTGCGCTACTTCAGTTATTACTAATCTAAACACGACTACAGCATAAAATTTCGAAAAAACCATGGGGGTGAAAATAATTATAGGGGGTTCGTTGGGGGTCTGTAGAAAATGAATGCTGGTGATACGCAATTTGTTAAAATGTTTGGTTTATTCTCTCTATTCCACGATTTTTTGACAAAAAAACCGTAAAAATTACAACAGGAACTATTGATTCTTTCAGAATTTATACTAATATGTACTGATAGCAAAACTTTTTTCGGATTTCATTATCAGCCTATTAATATATATATATATATATATATATATATATATACAGTATATATCATACACCGTCAATCCAGGCAAACTGGATTTTGTAAGTTGTTGCTCAAAACGTTTTGCTTTTAGCAGGAGTAATTATCACTATTACAAACATTAAATAAATTTTTATTTTCTGACTGAGAATATCTGTCTGAATAAATCTGTGTATCGTTCATATCACAACTAAGTTATACTACAAAAACAATTAATATCCCTTTTATAGGCATAATAATTTCTTTAATCTTTAAAAAATTAATATAAAAATAGTCTATAGAATTACGTAAATTTCTTGTTTCTGCCGCAATGTAATAAAAAGTCATCCTATGAATGCTACACGACGAGAGGCTTATTGCCTTTCCTTCTGGAATAGTGAAAGTATTGATTTCGTTTATGATAATTCAGGAGACTTTCGATTTACTCTTACGCATACAAGTGCGTACATGGTAGTAACCAGCCTTGCAAATACACGGCTTCATGATGAGATTCCAGTTCTATTATCTGTTTTCAAGGATAAAAAGAGTTAGCAGTAGGGGGACGCACTGCTGCGGGGCAGCGAAAACTAGAACTGATTCATTGAATATATCTGAAAAATAAAGGAAGGAGACTATTGTTGGTTATAAACTTACCCATCTTCATATTATATAGATTGTCCGCATATCCTATTATCTTTTTTTTTTTTTTTTCTTGCTGTCATTAGTCTCTCCACTGGATTGACCTTTTCATCTCAACATACTCCTTACAACAGACGTCCTTAATTATCTGCTTCATATATTCTTATCTCTGTCTTGCTCCACAGTTCTTCCCTTCGACTGTTCCCTCCACTAACAAATTACCCAATCCTGAATGTCTCGAAATATGACCTACCAGCCTGTCCCTACTCTCTGTAAGACTCTTCCACAAACTTCTTTCCTCACTCATCAATTCCAAAACTCGTTCACATCTTACTTTATCCGTCCATTTGATTTTCAGCTTTTTTCTATAGAACCACATTTCAGATGCTTCTGTTTTCCTTCTTTCTGGTACTCCTAAGTCTTCGCTGCCACACGGTGCTGTGCTCCACACATAGAGTTTCAAAACGTTCTTTCGGAATCCTACATTAATATTTGAAATTATAAGATTTCTCTTTTTCATGAATGCTCTTTTTGCTAGCACTATTCTGCTTTTAATATCATTCCAGCTTCGGCCATCGGTTTTACTTCCTAAGTAGCAAAATTCACTAACTTCTCCTGTCCCATCCATCCCTATTTTTATATTTAATCTAATATTATCGGCACCATTTCTACTACATTTCATCGGTTTTGTCTTGCTTTGGTTAATATTTAGCCCAAAATCTTCCCACAGTATTTTGTTCATGACAGTAAGTAACGTCTAAATATCCTCAGGAAAATGTCATCAGTAATTCGTAGCTTACTGATTTTTTTTCTTAAAAAATTTATGCCACATTCGAATCATTCTTTAATTTCCTTTATCGCTTCTTCTACATGCAAATTGAATATTAATGGGCGTAGACTACAATCTTGTCTCACACCCAGTTTAACTGAAGCGGGTTTCTCATGATTCTCTGCTTTTACTATAGCAACTTGATTCTCAAAACTTAACTTAGTCTACAAGTCGGAGGTTGGTTGGATCTTCCAGAAGGAGGCATACTAAGCCATTGTGTCAGAGGTAGGAGGGCCAGTTCCTTTCCTCTGTGACCTACAGTTAAAAGTGGAACCCGAACCACGGAATAAAGTTTATAAAGATTCTTCTATCTCGGTATTTTAGACCCATCTTCTTTAAAATGTTGAACATCTTGTCCCACCTAACACTCAAAAGCTTTTTCTAAATAAATAAAAGCCATAAAATTATCTTTGTTTTTATTGATCCGCCCTTCAAATATTAATCTTAATATACTTGAATATCTTCGCACGTATAAATGTCCCTCAGTTACCCAGTCTGTAGTAAAATTAACAGATTCAGAGGTGGAGATTCTAGAAAGAGGAAAAAAAGCAGAACTTTTCCTACCTGGTCAACACTTTTTTGTCAGTGAATTAGCAGTACCAGTCTCACCTTCCTCGAAGACTAAATCGCCGGCACAGTTAGTATATGTATGTATATATGTTCGTTTGAGCCAACTACGACGACGTTAATCCCTTCTTTGGCTTGAATTTTGATGTGGATGTGTAAACATCAGTGTTACAACAAGGTTTGTTAGCTCTAGAGGGAACTGACATTTCAACGTGGAAAGCGAACCACGGATGCGTTCTTGCGTACTTCACATTACACAGTAAGCTGTGCTAGAGGTGAACGTCGGGTTTAGGGCTTTTGAAAATCCCCACCGAGACAGAGATATGATCCGGGGACCTTTGGATCTCCATTCAGACGCCTTAACCACTGAGCCATCAGATCGTTCGCAGTTAGCGTTTATTGTATGAACTTTTTTTTCTGCTTGTTTAAGTTTCAGATTTCTATAAATCGAGAGTCAGGAAATCGTTTAATCCAACCACCAGAAAGTTGAGCAGCTAGCCATTTTAATCAATATTTAAATTCCCCTAAATTGAGTGCAATGTTTACATTGACATGATTTTTAATACCAATACTTTTCATTAAGTACATTTCCTCCTCTGCTTCAAGAAACTTTTATTTCAAAAGTAGTAGTAGCATTCGAGGTGAAAGACTTAATCCACTAGAGAGCTGAAAAGTTTATTTTGCTTATCTCAGCGGAAAGGCTTAGAAGTTTAGAGACGTCTTCTGTGTTGTGATCTCTTTATTCTGAAAGAGAAATACACGCTCAAAAGAAAGAAAGAAAGATTATGGGTGGAATTTAATTACCGCTACAAATACCTCTTAATTGACAAAAATTCCTTAGTGAAAATTGGTTTCTGAAATCTTTGGTGATGTTTTTTTTGTTTTGTTATGTTTTAAACGTCGTCGACGTCTAGCGAGTTTATTAGACGCGAAAAAGAACTATAGGCAAGGCATGGGCTTCTGTAGGAACTATCCCAGAGGGCGCCTGGATAAAACATGGAAATTACATATCTGAATGCCCAGTTGAGGATTCGAACCTACGTTTCCCCGAATGCGAGGTGAGAGCGTTACCGCACACCCATCGTACTCGGTTTTGGTGAGGTATGACGCAGTTAGTTAGAGTCCAAGCTTACCCATATATCTGTGTATCCAATTTGTAAGTATCGTGTTGACAAAGATAAGTATGTTTTTGGATTGATTATTGTTTGAATATTAACATAAAAATCACATTTTTATACGGAAAATTATTAGATGGATAAATTAAATCTTAAAAAACTAAAGAGTGCTTTCGGACAACATATTGAACGATGCAAATATATCAGTAGCAAGGGATCGGGTTTATCTAAACTTTCAGATTTTTTTTTTTTTTAAGTGGAAAAGTTCTGAGTTATTTTTCCTCCTGATGCACAAACTGAAAATTAAGAACTTAGTCTAAGCAATATGTCAATTGCACTCGAAGGTTTCCTCAGCTGGAAAAATAGTTTCAATATTCCCTGGATAGTGCCGCGATCTGGTATTATTTGCCGAATTTTCGTCAGAACTGTTTCGGATTTGACACAGCGTGATGGGTGAGAGGTTAAAGCTCTGGCCTCGCATTCGAGAGGACGCCGGTTCCAGTCCCCGTCCGGGCATCTAGATTTGGGTTTTCAAAAGACCATGGCTGAATTCCTTCCTGTTCCTTGTCCACAGTCCTTCCCGCCTCAAATGACATCGACAACGACGAGGCACGAAGTCATAAAAAAAACCATCGGATTTCTCCTTGGTGAACTGCACAACTAACGGTTTTCTGAGAGGTTTGAATAGTCTGGCCAATCAGGAGCATGCAGACGTCACGTGGTTGGAAAGCTCGGCGGGAGTCGCAACGTCAGTTGCTCTTTGGGCAGTAAGGAAAGCTATAAGTCATGTAGCTTCAAGTCATGTAGCTTCAAGTCAGTATTGCAGTATTTAGCGAACTCTAGTGCCTCTTTTATCCACCTTGGCCACCCACAATTTTCTTTCAGAAGAACTTTGGTGCTTCCAAATTCAATGGTGTTGTCGCGGGTTCGCGTATTCTAAGGTATAGGTTATTGATTTGAAGCCTTTATTCAAACTCATCGTAGTTCCGATTCACATCCAGTTGCACCAGCAAGCCAGATCTCACGCTGCGGCAATGTTATCTTTTGTAACGAAGCACGGAGGTCTCAGGTTGAGCACGTATCCAGCCTCCGCTACCCACGCCTGTAACTTAGTACATAGCTTACGACCGTGTTATGCCAGTTTCTTATCGCAGGCTGCGCCTCACTGAAATTTCAGCAGCCTGTATACCGCAGCAGTTTCCCGACTGTGTGGGAGTGCTTACTAGAGGGAACCCACAGCATATAGAATAGCTTTGCGAAGCTTATGTCAGCCTGGAAACCACCACACTATGCAGTCCCCACTACTCGCACTATAACTCCGCCCTGACCATCTCCACTTAGTCCTAGTGAGCCAATTAACATCACCTTTTATCCCCACCAGAATCCCTAATGAGTTTTCCTGTAGACATGGAGCCACCGCTCTAGGCTGTCCAACTTACACCACGGACTCGACGGTCCATCTTCCATCATCCATGGACGCACTGTTCAACACCATCACCTAACAGGTACTTAAAGCTTGCTTGACCCACTGCTCGCGTGTTCGTCTTCATAACAGTATGTCCACCGCTAGATAGGATTCTAATGCATTCGCCGACAGTCACTCATTTCGATAGGGTTTAATGTGCCTTGCCCTGTAATCAGTCTACCAATGAAATATAGTTAATATGTCAACCAATCAGTATCGCGCAAAGTCACTAATAGTTCACCAATGGAAGATCAATGAGTATTAACCAATCAGCATAAAGTATTTCTAGTGACAAATCATTCCTTTGATCAATGTAGCCAATAGTGTAACACGTACGCCGATCTGTCTTCAAGTATAATAAACCAGTAGTTATTAACATGTGTTGTTGTCATTCCTAAGAGATAAGTCACCTCTCCGTAAATAAAGATGTATGATAATATTTATGTAAATGTTTAATGCTAATCAGTGAGATTGCGCCGTGTCTATAGTTTCTCAGTAGCTAAGGCTCAGTTACTTCCTTGGCATATGCCTGCAGACTACCCTCTAAGGGGTAGGCAGGTGCCCAAGGCGAACAACTACAGCTTCCCTCTCTCCAATCTGTCGTATTAAGTGGAAAATTGAAAGGTTTCCGCTCGGCCGATCACACCCACGCGACATACGACATTATTAATTTGGTGTCATAGATGTGGGGTAACTGGGTTAATTAGCGCTTGAGAAATTAATTCTCACTAGTAATTGGCAGGGGTTGACCAAAACCTCCTACACCAAACATTTATTAATTTCCCCCGATTAAGAGCAGCAGTGGATATCAAGTTAGCAGTACCTGTATTTTAAAATCAATCTCTTCAAGAATGCCATCAAGAAACCATCTGTCAATCAAATTTAAAGAATACGAGTTTGAATTTAAAATTACGAGAGGAGACGCAGCCAAAAGAATACGCATCGCCACCGCCAGAGCCCGCCAGGAGTCGAGCAGCCAACGCTATCACGCCAGCTTCTTATCACGGTCCAGCTGTTCCCTACGTCACGGCCGCCCAGCTGACCGACGACGCTTCAAGCATCACCGCCAGATTGTCAACGCTTCCGCAGCAGTACCGCCAACTCAACCTCCAGGGGGTTTCACAGGCGTCATATTGTCTCAACAGTAGTAAAATGTGAGTACCGACAATTCATCTAGCGCACCGCAAAAGTGAAAACAGTTATTAACAGTATAGGTGTCGAGAAGATAACTTTCCTGCATCAGAAATCCCAAATTAGGATGTTCGTGTGTTTTTCCGTGAAAAATCGCTAGCATAATTTATATCGCGATACTTTAACATTTTCTCTGTCCATAAATCAGTATCACATTCTGTTAAAGTGATTAAATCTAATGTCCTATGTAGCATTCACTGAAAGCGGCAAATATCTAAAACTCGATGTAAAATCTATCAACCTCCAGTAATATTGAGAAGAACGGGCGTGAAACTTGAATAACTGATGGCATATCTTGTACAACAAAGTAAAAGGCACTAAAATCTTAAAATTGTATAAACCAAGAGTGACATTAAAAATAATCTCCGTGAGCTAATCCTCCTCGAATCAATCTATCATAATCTCTAACAAAGTTGACAGGGTACCACTCCCGATTGTTTGATGATTCTATGGAAAGTCGCGAATCGCGTGCTGCTTAATGTAGTAGAAATAGGATTATCGAAAATCTGCATATCGCCGAATAAACTATAATGCATAACTAATCTGTACAGGGGTTCCATTCCCTGGTTTAACTAACTGCTGTGCCAAAATCGCGTAATCGCGAGTTGCTTATGTAACAAGCAGCGTTGGTTAAACATTACCGCACCGATAATCTCAATGAGAAGCTAACTAAAAAGGTATGAAATAATTCAAGAGGAAATTAGCAAAACTACTAACATAATGCCGTAACAATAAAAAGCATACACGTCAATCTATCATTTTGCGAAAGGGGGAACGCAAAATTATTAGCAATACACATGTAATAAGAAAAACGCTTTTCCAAGCATCAGCTGTCTTCTAAAGTAAACAGCCTTACGCGGGCAAACTTTCAAATGTATGTAGTTCTTAACGCGCCACCAGAGCGAGTAACAAACAAACAAGGCTCAAAACTGGCCGCACCCGCAACAAGTTTAAAAAAAAAAAAAATGTAAACAATCCTTATATCATAATTTACCAAGAAGTGAGTGCATTTCTTATCATACGTTGAGTCTTTCCTGTGTTATTGAAGTAATTATTGAACATTTAATGTATATGTGTGCACCAAAACAATCCAAATGTATTTGAAGTGTGTTTTCAATATATTATCCATAACCTCATGTATTATACTATGTGCCGGTATAATCGTTCAATTTTAATGCAAATGCCATTTAAACTACTTATCAGTGAACTAATATATTATACAAAATGCTCAATGCAATGTTACACAATGCCAAGTGTCATTATTACTACAATTTATCAGTCTGATAGTGCCAAATCGATCAGTAATAATTTTGCCAAGTGAACTAACTAAATAATAACGCCAACGTTTATCTTACCAATGTGCCAAGAATTCTAACCTATCAGTTAAAAAGTAAACAAATGTGCCTTCCCATCAGATGTAAACAGTTTGCTAAAAGCTAGACAACACACAGAGGTTAGTAAACTATCTTGCAGCTGTAAACAACACTACCATAAAATGAACAGTTCTCAGTGCGTTAGTCATCTAATAATAAGTGTAACAAAAGCTGTTGTGAATGTTAAGTGATTTAAAGTGTGTCGAATTCAGTGAGAAGTCCTTACCATTTAATATTATCAAAGTAAAATTCTATACAGAATCCTTTTCGCCAAATGTGAGTTAAAACAAGGTTTTACATGCCAGCTAGCCATTTTAATCCAATGAAAAGTAAACACTGATCACTTAAAACTAAACCAGAGGTAGCTAATAATTTGTGATGATTAAAACTTACAATGCCAATACTGGTCACCACTAAATAGGTATACAACTATCAATTGAGGGGACAAAAACAGTCATAAAGGAGATAGATAACCTTTACTATTAACAATATTCAAATTGCTTCCTAGTTTCAAGCTATTTTAACAAGTGGGGAGTTTTTAATATAAATCAAGATACCAGAATGCTGTTAATGATTTAATTCAGACTTAATCATGACATACCCATTCATTCATTTTACTGAGGAATAATAATAATAATGTTTTAGATAACCACTATATTGAAGGAAGAATTTAAATACTTATGACTATATTGAGTTTCCAAATGACAAAAACATTTAACTTCAATTAACAACAGCTGATTGTGGTCTGTAAAGGCGCCATACATACAGCAGCCAGCTTACTGTCAGTTTATTAATCCCCATAGTTACTAAACAAAGCAAATCTTTCTATTTATCCAGAAGAAACCAATAGCATTCCAAAATATAATTGATTTATTAAATGCGAAATGACATAACACTACATCATAACATGTCTGTAATTATTTTGCTACCTCACACTTAACGTTACCTATTGTACTTATTGTTTTATTTATTTTGTACTTGTGTAAACATTCACCAATATTAATACTGATGCATCATCCCAAGCTAGCTATAAATCAACATGAATACCCAATCATATGCCTAAGAATTTAGTAATCTCAATAAGTGGAGATAATTCCAATGAAACCTACCAATAACATTATGTTAAAGATGACACACCAATAAAATGATAGTATTTACCAAATCCAATCACAGTGTCTGGGAGACAACCCAATGATATTAACGAGCTACGTAGCCAATACAGACACTCAACCAATGGGAATTCAGATAGTTAGGGCACATTATCCAATAAAATACCAAATTTGTACTACCAGCCAATGTCAAGGCATTTATTAAAAACCAATTACCGTTCACTAATCTCAACTACCAATGGAAACCATTTAATTGCTTTAAAATCAGATAACCAATGGCACACCTTCAATGAAAAACCAATTCGTCACCGTAACCTCAGATACCCAATGGCACAATTGTCCAATCAGACGGTACATTTCCCATGATTGGTTAGTAAATTACATTAATATCAACCAATAGCAGCACCTGCTTAATGTAACATACACTATGTAGAATAAGCCACTCCATTCGTTTTATTATTTCTTAGCAATAATTTTAATAAGCAATTATATTCCCTTGTATCAGTGACATTACTGCATTCATTAAACAATATTTACCCCAGAGGTACCTGAGTAAGAATAGCTGTACCAGCACTTACTCCTTAATTTTGAAGGCAATCAGTTTGTGATCTCAAGAGTTTTACCTAGTATGAGAATTTGTTGGAATCGGAGTGATTTTAATAGAAGCCAATAGAAGTACGGCCTAAGTACCTGAGTTTTGTCTGACTTACACTGACTGACTGCATCTTGAATCAGCAGTCACAGAGAGGGCATTTGTAATCGCACCGATACTAACCCTCGGGTTTATCCTAAGCATGGGAGGATAATGTTTGGTAAGTCGCTAAGACAGGGTGGTGAAACGTGGATTTTGTCCTGGTCCACAGCCCATTATAAGCTGTAATTTTGGGTAGCCACAAGTAGTTTTAGTGTCCCACGACACTGTAGTAAGAAACTGATTTTGCAGGAATGCCTGGTCCTCGCAAGTTGTTGTATTTAAGTTGGAATAGAAGGTGTATGATTGATTGTTTGCCTGTATCGAATGACCATTGTCGAATGAGAATCCAATGAAAACTGATCTGATGATTGTTTAACCAACCAGCATGGTTACCAGTATGATAAACACATTATTCCAATAAAAATAATACAAGCAGTCCTGATACAATTGATCTAATATTTAAGGGAATACAATTCTATGTGTACTTAGCCAATGTTTAGAACCAGCATTGATTACCGTAGAAGTGCTTTAGTAAAATATACTGCAATTTGTACCATTTAATACGATTAACTAACTTTTCTATTGATTTATACCAATAAGCAAATGATAACTGTGTTATATCCTAAGAAATATTTTACTTGTTATACCTAACTATAACTTGTGTTCATTGATTTACTTATGCCTATTGCAAGTATTTATTCTGTTTACTTATAGACTTACAATTCAATTTTTGCATTCATTACTCCATTGTAAAGGGAAGATTCAATACCCCTATTGATTTATTTTTTCTTTTGACTTGCCAGTAGCAACCAATGATTAACAATCACTATTACTTATTGATTCATTGATACCAATCACTATTACTTATTGATTTATTGAAGTCAGTCAATTGATTATTGCCAATTTCCAATAATTTAAAGTAAAGTAAATGAGAACAAAAATTTATTTGATGAAAACCCAGTGACATGCACTCAATTCATTTCTTATTATTGTTGTAAAAGCTATTATAATCCAAGTGTACTCTCAAGTTAATTGCACAGAAGTCAAGCAGCACTGAAAGCATAAATATTACTATGTATTAAGTTTGCCAAAGAGTAGATACTGCTGTGTGCTGAATTTTTCAGCTTTTTTCCTTGGTGTTCGAGTATCCATTTGGGCCAAACCAGCCATATGAACTGCCAGCCATCCTGGTCTGCCTTCAGCTTTCTGAAGCCATCAACTAGTTGGGTCTGATGCAACGACAGACTCAAAAGCCCATCTGTTTTTTCACAACTACTCTTTGTTTTGATATAACCAGATGTTACCCTTTATAATTTATGTGAAATTGTTAAACACATTGCATGTATTTTATTTTATTTCTCACATTTTGAGTACACATATTTACACATGTTCAAAACAAACAGCTTTGATCATACACCAGGATGTCTACACATGTCCAGCAATACAGTGATACCTTGTGATTTATTGAAATTAGTATATGAATTGAGATGCTTAGCCAACTTCAAGCTATTAGCAAGGTATTTAAAAGATTTTGAGACTTAATCACAACAGTAGAACCCTTGAGTTGAACTATAACTATTTTGAGTAACCTAACTTCATTTTAATAATTCTCCAAAGCTAATTTTTCTCAAGTATGGGCACACAGAATGTAAACAATGTAATTCTGGATCCCAGTAATCACAATTTACATTTAACTTTGCTATCAGAGTTTCCATTAACTATCAGAAGCTGAAATATTTAGCTCAGCTGAATCTTTTTTGTCTTTAGAAGAAATAATAACCAATTTTTAGAGTTCAACTCAACTTAGTGACATTCTATTGTGATGAAATGAGTGACTAGTGTAAACTTTTGAAAGAATGATCCTCCTGAATACCAGTAGCCATTAAGCTACTTAATATCATAACGCAGTGGAACAAGTATGTCATATCCCAAGTAATAATAAACCACTTAGCCATTGCCCATTTTCTTTTGGAATTATTAAAGCATTTTATCGAGACTAACACTAGGGAGAGATTTGCTGTCTCTTTCATCGCCACAAATCTCTTAGCCAGCCGGGGAGATGTCGCGGGTTCGCGTATTCTAAGGTATAGGTTATTGATTTGAAGCCTTTATTCAAACTCATCGTAGTTCCGATTCACATCCAGTTGCACCAGCAAGCCAGATCTCACGCTGCGGCAATGTTATCTTTTGTAACGAAGCACGGAGGTCTCAGGTTGAGCACGTATCCAGCCTCCGCTACCCACGCCTGTAACTTAGTACATAGCTTACGACCGTGTTATGCCAGTTTCTTATCGCAGGCTGCGCCTCACTGAAATTTCAGCAGCCTGTATACCGCAGCAGTTTCCCGACTGTGTGGGAGTGCTTACTAGAGGGAACCCACAGCATATAGAATAGCTTTGCGAAGCTTATGTCAGCCTGGAAACCACCACACTATGCAGTCCCCACTACTCGCACTATAACTCCGCCCTGACCATCTCCACTTAGTCCTAGTGAGCCAATTAACATCACCTTTTATCCCCACCAGAATCCCTAATGAGTTTTCCTGTAGACATGGAGCCACCGCTCTAGGCTGTCCAACTTACACCACGGACTCGACGGTCCATCTTCCATCATCCATGGACGCACTGTTCAACACCATCACCTAACAGGTACTTAAAGCTTGCTTGACCCACTGCTCGCGTGTTCGTCTTCATAACAGTATGTCCACCGCTAGATAGGATTCTAATGCATTCGCCGACAGTCACTCATTTCGATAGGGTTTAATGTGCCTTGCCCTGTAATCAGTCTACCAATGAAATATAGTTAATATGTCAACCAATCAGTATCGCGCAAAGTCACTAATAGTTCACCAATGGAAGATCAATGAGTATTAACCAATCAGCATAAAGTATTTCTAGTGACAAATCATTCCTTTGATCAATGTAGCCAATAGTGTAACACGTACGCCGATCTGTCTTCAAGTATAATAAACCAGTAGTTATTAACATGTGTTGTTGTCATTCCTAAGAGATAAGTCACCTCTCCGTAAATAAAGATGTATGATAATATTTATGTAAATGTTTAATGCTAATCAGTGAGATTGCGCCGTGTCTATAGTTTCTCAGTAGCTAAGGCTCAGTTACTTCCTTGGCATATGCCTGCAGACTACCCTCTAAGGGGTAGGCAGGTGCCCAAGGCGAACAACTACAGCTTCCCTCTCTCCAATCTGTCGTATTAAGTGGGAAATTGAAAGGTTTCCGCTCGGCCGATCACACCCACGCGACAGTGTGATCTGCTGCAAACCGTATGACAACTGCGATATCCTAATAGGTTGGACTATTCATATGTTTTAGAAGACCGTTAGCTGCGCTTAGTAGAGCGTGCAAAATACATCTAAGTGAAATTCGCTCAAGAAGAAGGCCGAAATATTTTTGGCTTGAAACGCCTGGAATGTTCCTCTATATAAGCGATTTCTGTTCTGCTGCGATAGCTTCTCATTCCAACAAATAACTAGTTTGTACTAAGCTTTTACGAAAGAAATTATTTGACGTTCCAAATCTAAATATCAGATTCCCTATTTACATTCACAATTAGGAAAAATAAGTTGCGTATTGAATTGTTAGTCGGGATATTCCAGAAGAGCTTAGCAGCCAAGTGATTTGCGTTGATTACGCCTATGACGCGAATTAACCTATAGTTTAAAGTGGTACAACATAACGCTCTAGCGTTTTGGTGCGAGGGGTGATTAGAAATTAAAGTTTCATAGGCTACTGTGAAACGTGTACATTTTATTTTTTACAACCACTACAATCAACTGATAATACATACGTACACAGGTTATTTTTCGACATAGTCTCCATATCGTCTTAGGCACTTCTCACTTTGTGCAATGAGTTTGAAGATTCCCTCCAGGTAAAAATCCTGTCCTTGCGTGTTCAGTGACGCTGCCGCGAAGTGTTTCACCTCCTCGTCTGAAGCGAATCGTCGGTCCCCTAAGTGCTCTTTCAAGTGAGGAAAAAGGTGAAAGACGCTTGGAGCGAGGTCTGGGCTGTAAGGAGAGTGTTCGAGCTGTGTTAGGATATATCGATTCCGTGCTGGGTCAGCCATTGGATCCTCGTCGGTGACGTTTTCTCTACCCGCCGCAAACATGCGACACAGTTCGGCGACGCAGTAACCTTAAATTACAGTATCTCCATAAACCTCTACCAGTTCGCGGTGAATTTCAGCCACGGTTACATGTTTAAAAACTGAAATTGAATAACTGAACGGACCAGTTTTCCAAACAATCTTTGTTTCTTAAGTGGATGATTTCATAAATTGCAGCTAGTTATGGCGATTTTTTTTTTAAGATGATGTGTAAAGATCCTTAGGCCATTTAAATAAAGGTGATCGCAGGAATTTGTGAAAACAAAATCCTGCAGTTAAGAATCGACGATTGTTGCTAGCCACCAGCTTTGAAGTATATATATATATAACTTTTAGACTATCCACCCGTACTTTTTAAAAGAGCCCTCTTCATGCGTAATTGGTTCTATATAGCGCCAAGAATGCTTCAGACTCAGAAAATAAGATTCTTTGCAGTAAAACAACATATTTTTCTCTGAGTTACTTTGTGCATCAAGAAAGATGTAAGTTCTGCAACCGTGTGATTCAGTGTTGTAAATCCAGTGGTAGAGTAGAAATAATATTGGTCGTGGTGAATGCTCGTTCCACTGAAAATTATTTGACAGACTTAAATCTGTCACGGCTGTAATTACACTATATTCCCTGGAGTCCTGATATCTAATAATGATGTAATTAGGTTGACATAATGTGATGTAGAATAATTCTTAGGCCCCACATTCTATCAAGTCGTGATATTTACTATCAAAAATCTGAATTCAAAATACAATGACGCCTGTGCACTACATCATTACTGTGTTTATGTGAAAAGTTTTAAAATTAAACACCGTCTGTAAACAACTGTTTTCTGATTAATTGTTTATTTCCGTTAGTGATTCGCCCTTTCAACAGTAGCTGTAAGCGGGTAAGCGTTGTTTTTGTGGTGAACTTACATTTTTTCGTAAACATATCTAATTATTACAAAGATACCATCTACTTATGTACTTGGTTGTAGAGATTACATTCGCCTGGAGTAATTTAGGGAAATCATGGAATACCCAAATCTCAATGACCAGACGGGGGTTCGAACCCGCATCCTCCCGAATGCGACCACCCACCACATGCAGTGTTGCACTATTTGTAAGGGCTGAAATCATTAAACCTATTGGAATGCATGCTATTTTATGATTGTTCAAGTATTGTATCGGAATCCTTTGTGCAATTTTGTTTAAATGTAACTCACTTTTTTTTACTTATGACTTTTTTTTTAATTTATTTATTTTCCATATGCAACTTAGCCCAGCACCTAGTATCTAATCTGGGCCCTTATTTCCACCCATTTACATTTACATATGTTTGTATCTTATATATATATATATATATATATATATATATAAAACATATTAACAAATAAACAATGAATGAAAGAAAATTTTGATTCAATTTCCAATAACTACTACATCTACTGTTATTAAACAGAATGGGTACCACACCACTACTAAATCTACTACTACTGTCACTAATATTACTGCTAACATTACTACTGCTACTACTAAAACCATTACTAATACTACTAATTCTACTATTACCACCACCAATTGTCACAGCCGCACTTCGGTCCACTATTGTTCATTTTTCTTGGTGTTGTGTGCGCTCCAAAGGCAGAGTCCCCTGGAACCGGCAGCAAAGTCAGCCGCCCAGGCCATCAAGAGTTGACCTCCTGGAATACCAAGACGGCCCCAGTTGTCGCTCAGAAGACGGCCTCTCTGGAGCACACTGAAGTTCCTCCGACGATTGATGCTGCTCATTGTCGTGGGATATCTTCCGTCAATCCGGTGTAATTGGGTTCTCCTCTTCTGCTATCTGTGGCCTTTGATTTCGCTCGGCATTTTTCCTTTTTATAAATTTCTCCTTCCAAAATTTTGAGGCTAGATCAGCTGCCTCGTCCAGCAAATGCCACAAACTTTCGTCGCGCAGAATGTCAAATATGCTCCTACCTTGCAGCCGAGCTTGTTGGTGTTCTCTCAAACTGGCTGTTATTTCACACTCCCATACCACGTGCTCCGGCGTACTCTCTTCACCACATTCGCACCTGTCCGAGTCCACAATATTTCGACTTCGGAGCCAGCTATTGTATGGCCCGTGACCTGTAATGTAGTGTACCAATCCGGGAGAGGGTTGAAGGTACTTCAACTTTAGCCTCTCCTCTACGGATGGGAACATATCGTATGCTCTTCGACCTGTTTCACTGTTGTTCCATTCTTGTTGCCATTCCGCCAATAGAAGCTTCCGAATGTGCGTCTCCGATGTTACTTCGCTGCCTACAATTTCTGCTACCTTATCTTGTTTCCCTTTTCTGAGCCAGTATATGGCACCCCGTTTCCTTACTTCAAGGTCCAGTGGCCATACACCAATGGCAACGGTTAATGAATTTGTTGCCACGGTTCTGTACGCTCCTGTCAATCTTAAAAGTATTCCTCGTTGGACACGTCTGACTCGCTGTTTTAGTTTTACTTTTCTTAGATGCTTTGCCCACACACTTGCTGAGTAGCCCACTAAAGAGGATAAGATTGCGTCATGGTATAGTCTTATTGTTTGGACTGGAACAGTAAATTTTCGTTGGCCAATATTAATGATTTTATTCATGACCGCCACTGATCTTGCTATTGTCATCTCTAAGTGGGATTCGAAGTTTAAACGTTCATCCAATTGAATGCCTAAGTACCTGCACACTGGGTTTCTACGAATTGATTTACCGTCGATTCTTATAGTTGGTTTTCGAGTCAGCTTGCCCTTGAGCAACATAAATGTTGTTTTATGTGGTGCTAAACTCAGTTTGACTTTACTGCACCATTGGCTAAGGCAGTTAAGTACTAGATTACTATTGTACTCAATTTCTGCTCTTGTTGCTCCTTCCACGAGTAGTAAAATGTCATCAGCAAAAGCTACTAGACCTAGAGGTTCAGGTATTCTTTGTAATAGTTCAATCACTGGTTCCATCCCTATATCCCAGAATATGGGACCGCAAACGGAACCTTGCGGGCATCCTTTAGTAAGTATCTTCGTGATGAACGAGTTCTGGCATCTCAAGGAAGCAGTTCTAAATCTGCAATAGTCCCTGAAGGTGTAAAATAATCTTCTTGGACAACCAATCTCCCTCAGCCGTTCAAACAGAGCGGGCCACCTTTACGATCGTCGAGTTCATTAGAGGCGTGATACGATTTTGGACAAGGTACGGGAAAGAATTCAGCCATGACCTTTTGAAGGAAGCATCCCGGCATTCCCCTGGAGTGATTTGGGGAACCATGGAAAACCCAAATCTGGATGCCCGGACGGGGATTCGAACCGCCGTCCCCCCGAATGCGAGGCCAGAACATAAACCGTTCACCCACCACCCTCGCTTCACTGTTAGCCAATTACATCGTAACATGTACTATGGCGGCAATTTTCCTGTTCACCTATTTCACGTTTGCAATGTTACACTTACCGCGGAAATATTAATTGACGAAACTGTGATCTATTAACTTCATGTGAAAGAGACGAATACTTGCCAGGTGGATGATCTGTGGAGCAGGACAATTCACGGAACCAAGAATTTAGGCAATGTCCATAAAAACGTTCTTTGAAAGTCAGTTGTGAGACGAAGCGAGCTTTGGTTAGACGCTTTGGGAGACGCAATGTCGATCGCTTTGAAGTCGTTGACATAAGTCTCCGGCTTATCGCCTCACAGATCTGTCGTAAAAGCGTAAAGCTGGCTAAAAAGGACACGAGTCATGCGGAAACATTATGTTTAGAAACTGGCTTCGGAAAACGTTTCTTGACAATCCCGTTATTTTTTTCCCGCACGCCGAGAAATCTGCCGAAATAGGCAGATTTGTTTGGCCAATCTCCAACGTAAGTCATGTGCTCGGCGACAAGTATTTGTTTTCTTTTTTTACTTCTTCTTCTTTTGAATGTGGGACAAATTGGGGAAGATCGTTTTCGGCGCAAACTCTCGATTGGTGAACTGCTATCCCTGACGGAACATAATACACACCTACCCCAGCCAACTATTACATTACGGAGGAGATTCAAAATTATTACGCCTCCGACCGTCGCCAAACTATCATTAAACAGCGAAAAACCAGCACGACCCTGCCCGATAATAATCAAACGCCTTCTCAACTAAAATTCAAAGATCGCGTATTTTTAAAATTTAGTTGCATTTTATTTTAATAAAACTATTCGCATCGAAGGTTTGAAGGCATAATAAGGTCCCTGAGTTGTGCTCCACTAATTTCAGATTCATTCATTTATAAATCCAGCACAATCATTTTAGTTTACAAAGTCTGTCATACAAATAAGGGCTATTAATGTATAATACCAATAATTATAAATTGCAGTTGAGAAACCTCGAAATCTCTATCGTTAAACACTTCACATTCTTTTTATCTTAAATTCCTTCGGAGAACTTATCCGAGCCAACTACTTCTGATG
This sequence comes from Vandiemenella viatica, assembly GCA_031002005.1. NCBI lineage: Eukaryota > Metazoa > Arthropoda > Insecta > Orthoptera > Morabidae > Vandiemenella > Vandiemenella viatica. The sequence goes on from JARYHS010012519.1 coordinate 91,540,283, forward strand.
TGTACGAATTTTAATTTTAAATTATTTAACTGTTTCACGTAAATCGTTCAAACTTTCTCTTCACAATTTATTCCGGTCTCCATCTCACCTACATACAAAAGCAAAATTACCATTTACCTTAAGCCTAAAACCGAGTGCCCTGGTCATTTTTTTCACTTCCATACCATCATCATACTGGACAAATTCCGGTCTGTGACCGGATCCTCTGGGACCAATTCCTATCAAGCGTCTTTTATACTTCGACCATAATTCTACTTTTTCCATTACCGTTCATATCTCTCCTCTGCATTTCACATTTTTGTTCCCTTAATCCATGTATACCATCGTCTTTCTTCAGTTCTCTTCCCTTTCAAATTACGCGTTTTCCTTAGCTATCTTTTATCACTCAGCCGCTTCATGTACCCGACACCACTGGAATATTAATAATTGACTTCTGTCTTCCTAAGGTTCCACTGTAATAACTTTCACCACATGATAATTATTCAATTTGTTCAATTTATTTGCACCTTTCTTATGCCTCTGAAAGTTCATCTAATTGCGTGAAATCTGCTGATTTCCCTTTACATCATCCGTCATCATTTGAAACCATACGAGTATATCAATTTTGGAACAAAGCAAGTCTTGTAAATATTCCCTTTGCACACCTGTGGCACCTTCTTGCCTGATATCAGCCTCTGCTACAACTGCAGGATTTTGGTGCTCTTCTGCATCTTATTTTCTTCCAGTTTCTTCACACTTCTAAATATTTGATCTCTTGTGCTACATTCAGTTTCCCACCTCCCGTATCGCCTTTCGTTTTTCCGAGTTTTAATTATTTCTCCAAACTTCTTTCAGAGTATTAAGTTCTGTAAGACTTCACTACTTCCTAACAAGCATCTTGTTGTTCTTACACTTATAACTTACAGTTCACCTTATCATTGTATCAACCGCAAGCACAATGATTTTCATGCTTTTCTCTTCGGTCTTTCTGAATACCTCGTTTGTATTTTATACGTAACAACAATGAATATATCTGTCGAGAGCGTCCTTTCTTCCCAAAGCCTGATGTCTAATCTGAACTGTGTTGATGCTTCTACACTGAGTTTCAGACAGCTAACATCCTTTATACATACCATTAACTCTATTGATACGTAGTGTGCTAATTGTTTTTGCTTTGAAAGCTTCCCAGATTTTCTCTCAGAAGATGAATCACAATGTCAAAAAATGACACAATTAGGTCTTCCCCATACTCCAAGTGCCTCTCTTGTAGTCGTCTCAGCGCAAACGTTAAATACACCCCCTTTTACGACTTTACGCCTCTTCGACGGCTGTGGTCTTTAGAGGCGGGCGGGACTAGGGACAAGAAACGGGAAGGAATTCGGCCATGGCCTTTTTTTAAGGAAGCATCCCGGCATTCGCCTAGAGCGATTTGGGGAAACCATGGAAAAACCAAATCTGGATGCCCGGACGGGGATTCGAACCCGCGTCCTCCCGAATGCGAGGCCAGATTGTTAACCGTTCACCCACCATCCTCGGTTTAAATACACCGTTAATTTCCCAGGCCTAAAGCCATTGTGACCTCTTACCCTTCTTCCCATTACCTTCTCAGATATCTTTACAGAGTGACAGTTGGGGAAGGCTACGTAATACTAAGATTTTTTTTTATGTCCCCATCTTGTAGACTGGCGTAATAATGCGTCTTTTCCAGTCTTCCGGATTTTTTTCTCTTTACACAATATTAGCATCCTGTATAAATCACTGTATTCCTACAACTCCTGCTGCTGTTGACATGTACACTTATAATTCGTCCATGCACGTGCCTTACCATCCTTCAATTTCCTTAAAGCGTCTTCAATTCTTAATTCTCAACAGCTGTTATCTTCCATAATACAGTAGATGTTCCTTTGGAAAACCTGTCCCACACTTGGTGAGCCTTTAAAATATTCCTTACATATCTTCCCCAGTCATCAATTCCCTCAATCGTATTTAAATAATCATCCATTGTTCTTAACCGTTATTTATGGTTTTGCGCCTCCTCGACGTCGAGGTCATTAGAGGCGGCATTGGATTGGGGACAAGGAACGGGTAGGAATTCGGCCATGGCCTTTTGAAAGAAGCATCCCGGCATTCGCCTGGAGTGATTTGGGGAAACCATGGAAAACCCAAATCTAGATGCCCTGACGGGGATTCAAACCGTTGTCCTCCCGAATGTGAGGCCAGAACGTTAACCGTTCAACCACCACCCTCGATACTAGTTAGTTATCTTCCAAAAAAAAGGAGGTTTGAAGTATGGCAAGCGAATATTACAGAAGTGGTGTAACATTAACTACTAATTACCGAGTTCGATTCGTGAGTGGTAAACTCTAGGTGCAGGAATTTCAGAAGAAGCGGGTTCGATTCCTGGTCTTACCATACTGATTTCTAATTTTCATAGTTTCCCGAAATCATTTCAGGCAAATGTCGGCATCGTTTCTTCAAAAGGCCGTGGTTGAATTCTTACAGTCCTAGTCCCAAATCTCTAATGACCTCGAATATGACAAGCGATAAAGCTATAACAATAAAATTATAAGACATTATGTTATGGAAGAGATCAATGAGAACTGTGAACTTTTTTTGTAATTGACATTAATAGTGTGACGCCATCCAGTCGTTTTCTACATCGGAAGTAGTGTTTCATATTAATATTTGCTCATAATCTTACAGACTATCACATAAAGACATTCTTTAACGGATAAATATGCATAATATTTAAAATATAAACACTTGAAATACGCGTGTATATACAGGAATTCTGATTTTAAAAGTCATAGTAGTTTCATATAGTGTTGAGCCAACAGCTAGTAGCAAATGTGTTTATTTTTTCATGGATGATGTCTTACTTCCAATTAAAACAAGGGAATATTGTATTGCTGTGTAAATCCGTAAAAGTAGATTAAGTTGGATTGCAAATGCTTCTGGTATTAACAGGAAGAGCGTGATATAACTGTATTGTTTTCTGGCGGTAGCGAGTTTACTGACAATACTGATATTTTTTTTGATATTATATCAAACGGTTCAAATTAAATAGGCAAAAGTAACTTACCCTGATTTATATTGGAAAATCCTGTATTTTCTTTTGTGTAATAAAAGTTGAAAAATCCTCCACTTATAATCGAATAAACGAAATGAGCTTTTGTTATTGTTATTGATGTATCTAGTGCAGTATATTTCACTGTGTTATTTTTTCATTTATCTCCACTGCGTAAACCAGAGAATGTTTTGCTATAATACGACATTACTGATTAAAATGATGAATGAGAATTGCGATGGGCTGCCTTGCCTATATGGTCGACCACTGCGTCAGATTAATTACTAATTCCTTGAATAACATTTTCGATATTTCTCTCCACTGTTTGTGGTTACATTTACATCTACATATATACTCTGAAATTAAAAAAAAATGTTGGTGACAGGGAGTGCTCAGCACCAAAGCTAATCTCTTTGTTGTGCATTCCAATCCCTAATTGTACGAGGGAAAAAAGAATTCATATAAGAATCATTGCGGCACCTTATTTCTCTAATCTTGTCTTTCCTGTCATTTCCGGCTCAAATAGGTTGGTGGACGAAGTATTTCACTACACTCATAAGTGAAAGTGGGAGTACGCATGTTTACCAATAAGTTTAAACGAAACGTGCGTCGTCTATCTACCAGAGACACTCCCAGCCCAGTCTACTAATCACAAGCTGCTCTTCTCTGTAATTTCTCTATACTGTCAATCAACCCCTTACGAAACGGATCCCAAATGGAACAACAGTAGTCCAAATGTGGACGCACAAGAGAATTGTACACTATCGCCTTTGTTTGTCCATTACAATTTTTCAAGATTCAACCTAGGAATCGCAGCCTAGAATTAACTCTACCTACTAACAAATTAATGTGCAAGTCCCATTTTATGTTCTTTTGTACTGTTACTCCCAAACATATCACAGAATCGACCATATCAATAACTGAATTGTTTACCTCATATTTCTAAACAATCGGATTCTTTTTGTTAGTTATGCTCATTGTCTTACACCTTTTACAATTTAGTTGCCATTCAGCGCACCATGCTAAAATTACATCCAGATCGCGCTAAATTTCTAAGCAATCAGCCGAATTCCGTACTTACCTACAAACAACCGCATCATCAGCAAACAATCTAAAAATGCTTTCCACTTTGTTTCCGAGATCGTTTAAAAAAATTAAGAAAAGAAGTGGTCCTATTACACTTCCTTGAGGTACCCCGTTTTAACATTTAGATTAGAAGAACTTTCTCCTTCAACGACGACATACTGCGACCGACCAGTCAGAAAATCCTTTATCCATTCACAAAGCTGATCCGATATACCGTACGCTCGTAGCTTCGCTAAAGGGCGGTTGTGTGGCACAGAGCCAAAGGCTTTCTGAAAAACTAAAAAAAGTGCATCTGCTTGTGAACCTGCATCAATAACTTTCATTACGTCGCAGCGTGAAAATAGGGCCAGCTGTGTGTCACATGGTCTTTTCTTCCGAAATCCGTATTGATTTGTTGTAAGCAAATTATTTTCATCTAGAAAATTCATAATGTTCGAGCATATATTATGCTCCATAACCCTACTACAAACAGATATTATAGAAAATGGTTGGTAGTTTCTAGGATCACTTCGATCACCTTTCTTGAAAATCGGAGTTACTTGCGCGATTTTCCAGTCAGAAGATACTTTTCGCTCTTCCAAATATTTACTGAATATATCAGACAGAAATAGTCCGATTTCTGTCGCGTACTCTGAAAATACTCTTACTGGATTTCTTCACGGGCCCGGTGCTTTCCCACACTTCAGGAGTTCTAATTGCTTTATGATACCTGCAGTATCTATTCGTAATAGAATGAAAATCGTTGAAGGCCTCACGCATCACATTCTTAACACGTCCTCTTACTAAGCTAAAGTTTATAAATCGATACGACGCCCCTTCATCCCTGTGTAAATAATTTATATCTAAAGCTGTCTATGCTTAAACATTCACTAAAAATTAGTTTATTCGTTGACAATGCAATAAAACCTTGGAAGCGTCGTTTAACAGTTTGTTGCAAACAGAGATGCTACTTTTTTAAACTAAGTTTTTACCTTATTATCTTGCCTTTCATCTAAAGCTGCCTAAACATATGTAAAATCTAAGGCAAAACTGTATCCTCTTTCCTTACTTCCTGTGTTAGGTGCCACAATTTTCTTGGTTTTTGTAAACTTGTTTGATTTTGCTGTCTTAATTTTCTGCGTAACTTGTCCATATTTATTCCATTTATGTATTCTGTCTAGTTTGCTCTACTTTCACATATTTTTATTCGATGTTTCTTATTACTTTCTCTCATGTCATCATACCTTATCTTATCACTTCTTCTATATTGCTTGACGTACAGTAACTAGCTCATTTTCGCAGCCTGTATTCAATTTTTTGCTTTCCTTTTGATATATCAATTTATTTTTTGAAATTCTCCAACTTCTTTCTCAATAGCTATTATATAACTATGGGATACTTCATTTCACATTTAAAAAGCAGTATAGGTAGTAATCGTTGAGTTTTGTGCGCTTACGATCATTTCCTACAACGGTTATTATGTTAACGTTAAATATAGATTATAAGATATTTTATTTATCTCGATAAACGTAGCATATATGCATACAAAAGAAAAATATTTTGTTTTCATTCAGGTGTAACCCCTTACTAGTATTAGATCACCATTTTATCATAGCAACGTCTTTATAAATGTGGAAGACAATCTGCAGATAAGGTGTCTAATATCTTTCTTTATTTAAATGGTATCAGTTATTTTATTTACAAAAGTTAAAAATACTAAGATATTGCTAACTAAAAACTTACCAGCTGAAGTTAAGTTCCTACCTACTTTGATATTCCATGTCTTTTATCTATTAAATCATCGATACACTTTTCTAAGTCGTTGTATTATGTTAGTTTGTCGGAGCACAAGATTTAGTTGTAGACCATCGTTTTAGAAACCCTATTTCTTAGTTTACTGATAAATATTCGTGCGTCTACATTGCACAGACTTTAAATAGAACTATAGTTTTCTATGTTTCCATAACTTCTTATTTCATTTTTTGAAGATGGGGTAATTTTTTGTTCTTTTAGCAATTTATTGCATCATCTGCAGTTTCCAATACATATTAGACTAAAGTAACTGTCATAGTTTCAATAAAAGGCTTGCCTATACATTAGCATTTAATGCATTGCATTAATGTTGCATTCCTATTCCTTCTCTTTCTTAAAGCTTTAGTCATTTCGTCTATTCTGATATCATCTGAACTCTAGAATTAATTTTCAATATCAGACTGCAGTTGAAAAGTTTTATCATTTCATATTTTTCTTTAAAACCATCTGTCCATTTTTCTACCACATTGTTATTTAATTGTATAATTTTTATCTGTAGCTTACTGCACTTTTGTATAACATTTTATGTTAGTGTTCCTTTACCACATAGTTCATATTCAATGCGGTTGATAAAACAATTCCATTACTCTTGACGTGCTTTCATAACTGGATATGTGGGTTGGATCCTCTTTCTATTATACTCTTTCCGCATTTCTAAAGACTGCTATACATGATGATATCTTTGATACCACGAATATTAAACTACTTGTATATGTAAACATATAAAGGTTTGTGTTTCTTCGTAAAAGAACTACAAAGGAAAATTCCTATGAAATCTGACTATACAATACGTTTAACAATAACTAATGATACAATTAAAAGTGCATTACATCCAATATGAAGCTTTTATTAAGAATCACTTGTTTTAATCGAAATACGTTGTGTTGCTGTGACAGGTCGTCTTTGCAACACGTTTCTGAATGTATAATAATAATAATAATTTATAAAATTGCGATGGAGGGCCCGTGCCGATGGCAATCTCCCTACACACCCGTCTTTCTTCTTTCCTCTTCCAACCTACATTTTCCCTCAGCTAATTTCTACTTTAAATTCTTTCTAAGTTTCTGGTAAATTGTCCATCACTTATTTTGGTAATTTATTCCAGTCCCTGTCACCCTTTCTTAAGAAAGAAAATTTTCCCACACCCTTATGCCTAAAATCAAGTACCAGGTATGGTCAACCTTACCCTTCCAAACACCTTTCTTAATTTTCCCACCAATATCTTTCCAGTACAGTCCAGTATCTTTCCAATATCTCCAGTACAGGCATTGTACACTCCCATGAATCTCGTCATCCTCCAATGAATTCCATTCCAGCTACCGATTCTCAAAGACAAATCTCGCAGCCCTCCTTTCCCCGCCCCCTCCCCCCCCCCCCGCCAACTCCTTTATTTGATATCCAAAATGTGGGTCCCAAACTACACCACCATAATCCGGCAGCGGTCTGACCAAAAATTTATACCCCAATTCCCTTACTTCTGTAGTGCATCCCGTCATCACTCTTTCCAACAGATGAAGGATTTTGAACCCTTTCCATATTACCTGTCCAATTTGTTCTGTCCAGTTAAGTCTACTATCAAATGTTATGCCAAGGTATTTAATTTAATTTAATTGCAGTAGAGCACAGGCTCCGGTGGCAATTTCCCTACACAACCATCTTCCCCCTATCCTGCACCAACCTATATTTGCCCTCTACAAATTTTATCTTTAAATTCTTTCAATGTTTTCGGTAAATTATTCATAATTTCTCCTGGTAACTCATTCCAATCCCTGACACCCTTACCTAAAAGGAGAATCTTCCCACACCCTTGTGCCTGAAATCGAGTACCAGCTTGTGGTCATGGTCATCTTTTCCCTTCCATGCACTACTTTTCATACCTATTGCAATATCTTTCCATGCCTCATCGCCAGTATATGCCCTGTACACTCCCATGACCCTCCTCATCCTCCTCCTGTCTTGCAATGAATCCCATTCCAGCTCCTTTATCATATCCGTCACTGATTGCATTCTGCGATAATTTCGAGAAACAAATCTAGCATCCTTTTTTTGCACCCTCTCCAACTCCTGTATTTGATACGTAAAATGAGGGTCCCATACTACACTACCATATTCGAGCAATGGTCTGACCAAAGTTTTGTAACCCAATTCCTTGACTTCTCTCGTACATCCCCTCATCACTCTCTCCAACAAACCGAGCGTGGTGGTGTAACGGATAGCGTTCTGGCCTCGCATTCGGGAGGACGGCGGTTCGAATCCCCGTCCGGGCATCCAGATTTGGGTTTTCCATGGTTTCCCCAAATCACTCCAGGTGAATGCCGGGATGCTTCCTTCAAAAGGCCATGGCCGAATTCCTTCCCATTCCTTGCCCCCATCCTTTCCCGTCTCTAAAGACCACGTTGTTAAAAAGGGACGTTAAACTGTTAAAAAAAAAAAAAAAATTCACTCCAACAAGTGCAGAACTTTGAAACCTTTTCCTACCAACTGTCCTATGTGTCCTGCCCAGTTAAGTTTGTTATCAAAAGTAATTCCAAGATATTTACATTTTAATTCTTCAGCAAGCAATTCTTTCCCCACCTTATATTCATAATTAACTTTTTGTTTTTTATTTGTGTACCTAATAAGCTGACTCTTCTTTGCATTTATCTTCATTCCATGTTTACCAACCCAATTAGATATCCTGTCCAGATCACCCTGCAACTGTTTACAATCCTCTATCGTTTTGATTCTTTTATACAGCATTATGTCATCTTCAAACAATCTAATTTCAGATAGTAAACAATCAACACATTTATTCATTAGAATTTCTAGTCTTAAATAAGTAGATCCTTACCCGCTTTATAATTGTAATCAACCTTTAGCTTTTTATCTGTGTACCTAATAAGCTGGTTCTTCGTTGTATTTCAGCATGTTCAGAGTTTGGTTAGGTGTCTGGAACAGCTCGTATAGATAGATGTACATGAGATGAAACTACGTGGTTTTTAACAGAAGTTTGAAGATAAATTCATCGTATAAGACGGTATCTCAAATATACACGTGTTATACGCTTCTAAAAAGAGAAACATTTGGAGGATATTCACATCTGCGTGATGCTAATGAAAACAAAGTTTACTGTGACAAAATTATAGACTATTTTCACAAGATTGCTTCTCCGAAATTGAAAAATAATTTATGATTTAGACGATATTGGCAATTTAAAGGGCATAGACGATTATTTGTTAGTTAGATATATGTGATGTACTTAGAACTTTAGGTGAATGGTGGAGCTCGGATACAGCATTCGGTTTGATTCCTATTTAAACTACCTCACTGAGATTTCTATGTCATTGAGGTCATTAGTGGTGGAGATAATGGTAAACAGGGAACGAGTAGGATATGTGTCATAACCTTTCGAAGGAACCATCTGTATATTCGTCTAGAGTAATTTTGGGAACGATGGAAAATCGAATGCCCAATACGGGAATAGAACCCTGTTCCTCCCCTACGTCACTCCCGACGGTTACCGGTGACCGAGATGAATTTCAGAATGATTTGAATACCTTGCCATTCGCTGTTAGTTAACGTTCTAAAATATAAATCAAGTCAAAAACGCGAAGAGGAGAGCAGGAAGTTCCACAGTCTCACTGATGTGACAGTTACGCTGTAGGCGTAGTTGCCGAAAAAGAGTCGATTACAGTAGCTGTGTGAATCACGAATAGGATTTTACTGTTCATAAATCAATGGGAGCTATGTGGAATAAAATTGCCAGCTATTCTGTTCCTTTTTGTGACTCAATAGTTTCAACATCACTGGAAATATAGATGAAAATTTTTATTTTTTTGATTTGCTGAAGATGTTATTCAGTTATGGCATTTTCTGAAAAGTTACGAGGAACCTGATAACTCATTGAAATTTGGATTACGTTGTAATGGAAATACGTCCCATTGAGGTATAAATTGTTAGAAAATATTATATAAAAATAATTTTTTTAAGTAGAGAATATAAAAAGATGTTAATAAGAAGTTTATGTTAAGGTTCCTTGGCAGCAAGGAGATAGTGTGGAGTAGCAATGGAGATAATATAAAGGGATGAAGACTGGATGACATTATTTTGGAGGAATGAATAGAAGAAGAATGTACAGCATGTAAATGTATGGAAGGAAGGAAAATGATCGAGAAAATCTGGCGGATCTGAAATTAATTTGTACGGAAGGCGGTCAGAGAAAATACTGATGCATTTGAAAGTTATAAAATGTTAAATATTAATACTGTAAAGAGTGTTACAATGTAAGGAGAATTCTAAAAAAAAGTTTATAGTGTTACTGATTATTTGAAAAGGAGAACTCGAGATATAATTTCAGGTAATAGTATAATAGTTATTTTTCAGGTGATTAAAAAGATGAATAAGATATATAACCTGAAAGGCTAACGTGGAAATACATCTTGGTATAAAAAGATGTTAAAACACGTATTTCATCACTGGCAGAAGGTTTATAGCATCATTTTAAGGTAAAAATAATGTAATAGTTAATTTTTTTATAAAGAAACCCTCTAAAATAACGAATAGGGGGCGGGGAAGCGGGGAAAGGGGAGTGAGAAGATCTCACCAAATCTCACCAAATAGGGGGTCCAGATTTACGAGAGAAAAAACATCTTACGTAATTAATGGATGCCTACTTATGCAGAAATGGTAAGCCATAAGCCTCCAAATTAGTTATTTGATGTATTTACACACTTATATATAACGTATTTGGTTCAAATGGTAGATACAGACCTCTAAATATATTCTCTAATATTATACACCAAAGTACCAAAAGTCATGGAATACCTCCTAAAATGATATGGGCTCTCCTTTTGGTAGGCGAAGTGCAGCAACGTAACATGACATTAATTCAAGTCGTCAGAATACCCCTAAATAAATATTCAGTCATGCTTCCTCTGCAGCCGTCCATAATTGCGAAATTGCTGCCGATGCGGAACATTGGTCTTTCAGTGAGAATCCTGAAATGTTCGACTGGATTCATGTCTGGCTGTTATGAGCAGTTAATTATTCCTGTAGTAGAAGTTAATTATGGGTATTTAATTGCACTGATGTATTGAAGGTTCTGGCGAATCGTGAGCTTTTCTTTTCAGAGTGTCTAATTAGCTGAATTAATTAGCAATGTCAGCCCACGAGGAATTACCGCTAATAATTATATAACAATATTTCCACTCCAAAGAAAATAGCAGCGTGCAAAGGGTGAATAATCACCAACACATTTAAGCTGCCACTCTTTTAAATTCGTAGATAAAAACATAATTATTGTATCAATTCAAATTAAAGAGAGTATTCTTACTGAAAAATTTATTCTGTAAAAGTATTAATCATCAGAAAACAATACTTCACAAAGAATAACATAAGTTTACTTCTTTAATTACTGGCACGCATTACAGTATTATTAATGTCGCCATAGTACAGAGCCCCAGCATGGCATGTATGGATTTTCTTGACAATCCGCACATGACTCTCTTTACACTCCCTCTCAACAACCAAAAATCTTAACGCTACTAACTTTTGCTATCCGTAAAGATTACACTACTGAATATGGAATCCCACAACGCAAAACATCAAATTACATACTCCAATACTTTCTCTATCTTTTTATTTTTATTTTTATTAGCTATTTACAATTGATAAAATAATGTGATTGGTGGGGTGCGAAATTGTCGCACCATCTAGGTTACCAAATCATTCACTTGAATTATCCAGCATGTTCCTCAAAGTAATCGTGAACGATTTCGGCCCGCGGAACTGACGAATTGTCTATCCATGAAGATCGTAAACTGCTTTTTTTTTTTTTTTTTTAATAAAGTTTTCAAGTAGCTGTGCTTCTTGACAACTTGGGTGAATGGCAACATGGGGTCTGCATCACACTCGAGCCTAAAATCTTACCAACTAGTCTATTAATTTTGGATAACCGCATAACTATATCACTTGCTATGTGCACTACTGTCTTCGTAGTCATGTGTAACTGGTTGTATATGTTGCAGGAGGAAATGTAGTGAGAGCAATTCAGATCGTTCTGATCCAGTGCGGACTGTTTAACATGAAATCCGAACCACGGAGCCTGATAGCATGCTTCACATTAACAAAGCAATGCTCTACCAATGGTGAATTTCAATGTTAATTTCCTACAAAAATTATGGGCGTTATGGAATATGAATCAACGATGTTTCCAAAACCATCGCATTAACATTTAAGCTACCTGATAATTTATTGATGCAAGTATATATTATCGGTTAAACAGACGGCTTACCGATAAACTTATAATTGAGAAGTAGAATAATGCAAAAATAAAAAAAATTGTCAATGGAAAATAACCCAAAACGATTTTGTTCGAAGTCCTTAATAAGTTTCACCAAGTTAAATTTTTCATTATTTTCACTCAGCTGGTTAAAATTTGACGGGGAGAACAATTTTTAACGACATAGGAAATTCACATTTCATGAAATAGACTACTAAATTTACCGAAACAAAATTCGATGAATTTTTTGATTCCTGTTTGACGATACCACAGTCGATATACATAAAAAGTTATGTCACTTTCTTGCGGTGAGGTACTAAACTATTTATTTGACTTTTTGCCCGTGGACTTCTTTTGCAGTCTATAGAAAATAAAATATATTTACCACTAGAATTTCGTCACAAACGATGGAAAGTTGGTTCCTTTATTACGATAACAGAAAATTGTGAAAATATTTTTAAAAAACTTGCCAACATGTTACAAACAAACAATTTTCGTTGAACGGCCTTTTTGACTGGCAGAGTCTACAATTTTTCGGATTTGTATGATTATTTTTATTTATGGCTTAAGCCTTGTGAACGTCGAGATCGTTAGAGGCGGAAAAGGACTGGTGGCAAGAGACTGTGAGCAATTTTGCCAAGACATTTTATAGGAACCACCCCGGCATTTGTCTGGAATTGTTCAGGGAAACCATGGAAAACCGAAATCTGTGTAGTCCTACGTGGATTCGAGCCTCCATCCTGCCGAATTCTAATCCAGATCATTACGGCTCAGCTACTTTTTATTTATAAGGTTGGAAAATTAAAGGGATTGGGACAAATTTTTAACGCAATTTTGAGTTCAAGTCTCGGGGAATATACAATCAAAAATAAATGTTCCATGAAATTGATCCCATTATTTAATACCTACCTAAAAATGCTACCATCTGAGGTACGCGAAAAAAAAATCTTTTCTGCTTCTTTTTCTGGATGGCAGGTACCATTAAAATTATTTTTGACTATTTGTTTACATATATGTTTTAAGGTCAGTAGAATACGTCTCCTTGTGAAATTTTATAACAGTCGATACAAAATAGGCGAAATTACGAGATTGTGACATACAGGTAGAGAGATGGACGGACGGATGGTCTGATGAAAGGGTCGATATGTCGGTGTTATAATGGTTTCGTGTTTAATCATTTTGATTATGGAGCCCTTGAAACCAGCTATAATGCGGTGGGTCAGTGGATAATTAATGATAGAAGGTCAACACGAATAGCTTACGACTATTCACAGAAACAAATTCCTTATTTCTCAGAATCCACAGAACATTTATTGATACTTATCGTATTTTTTTTTTTGTTAACAAGTTAATGCTCCAGAGTATTACATCATACTTTTCAGCGTTTTGTTTGTAAACAAACACAGACGGAAAACCAAGGATTACACGATATTAATGTTTCCCCGACTTCATCCATCACGTATAAATATTTGCTGTTTCCCTGCATAAACTAGCGCCGGAAGACTAATTAATTAGCTGAACGCTGTTTCTCTTGTTAGTACATAAATTAAGGGCCATCAGTAAATGACCCTGTTGTAGAAACTCTTTTTATTACCGACGTCGTAACGTTTCTGCAGGGATATTACTATTTACTTAATCAAGTTTGCCAGTGGATACAAACAGTTCGTGTAATAACGTTGACTTGCGTTGGTGTAACCAGTACCTTTGATATTGATATCTGAGGACTGAATCAACGTGAAGGTTGAATGGTTAGTTGATTTTAAACGGATATACATAGCATAAAATGACGTTTTTCAAATAAAAATTGTAACTACTTACTTAGAATTATTATTATTTTTTTTTTTTTTTTTTTACAGAGGACACATGTTATTGTCAATAGAAATATAAAATTTACTGTCACAAAACAGCTCACAGTAGAAAAATTATAGCAGGTATCAAGATTTATATTTCTACATTTAATTTAGAATATACAAGTTGTGGACAACTAAGAATAATTTTCCCTACTTCAGGAATTATGTCTAAGATCATGTTGCAAAAGATGTTTGTCAACATGAGATGTCAGTTGTTGGGATTACTGGAAACATTCGATTATAATGTCAAGATGATTTGTTTTCAATAATATATTCCTTATCTCCAGTGATTGTAACATTTCATCACATATGCTTTGTATAATAAAGCTGCTCATTATTGATAAATTTGTATCAATTTTTTTTGAGCTGCCTCTTACTATCAAGTCCTGTAATTGTACTCCACACCGAAGTATTTGCGGGTTATAATAAAGAAAAAGACAATACTGTTTCCTTTTTCATAAGCCATACTTACTGTTAGATTTATCTCAAACCATCAAGAACTACGTGAAAAATTACCTTAACTGGCATCTAAAATACAATTAAAAGCGGTAATTTTTCGGAGTGAGTTAAGCATTAATATCTTGGTTATTGCATTGAGGTATTTACGCAGACTACTTTTGGCATAGGAGAATCGCTGACAGCAAGAAGATTGTTGCGAGAGCTTGTCACGTTTTGACAGAGAGACATAATAAAAAAAGATAATTTTGAAATGTGTGTAAGAATAAACACAATGATAATTTACTAACCACAATATCGTCTGAGAATTATGAAAGTATCTGCTTCTGTGCAGAAAACGTAAATCGGAAAGCCGAACTGCTTGAAATATAATAATTGAAGTTACGGCAAGATGAAGGCTATTCATTAGATTAATGGAAAAGGAAGTGAATTGAAAGTAAATTAAAACAAGTGATAAGATTTATTTAGTCAGTAAAACAGAAGCTTAGCTTGGAAGTCTATCCGATGGTTGGATGGAGCCTCCCGAAGGAGGTATACATAACCTGGTATCGCAGGTAGCGAGACAAGTTCCTTTACACGTTATTTAACCTAACCTGGTAGTCCTACCGGGTTAAGTGGACTTACAGGTTAACGTGTAATCAAAGCCACAGAAGTGTTCTGGCGTACTTCACATACACACAGCGAACCTTGTCACAGGTGAGGGTGAGGTGAAGGGCTCAATGCAATCTCCGCTGAGACGGGGATTCGAACCGGGCACCTACCAATGGCTAGTCAGACTTGCTTATTCATTTTGTCATTAATATTAATTAGAAAATATTATTTTAAACGAAATTTTTCTTTTAAATTTGGATTAGTTGCATGAAGAACCGCTGCAAAATTAAAGACAGAAAACACGTGCTACATAAACCGTATCTAAGGCGTGATTAATGACCTTTTTAGATTAAGTGACAAAGTAACAGAACAGTCTCTCACAACTCTATACCGCTGCACGCAATCGTCTGTTCTTGTCGCTTTGTTCTCACTCCGCACGGTAAACTTCCCTCAGCTTCAATTCGGTGAGTTTACAACTTCACATTTGTTGATTTTATCATGAGAGTTTCAGCCGTTAGCAGCTAATAGTTTCAGTCTTCAACTTTTAGTAGGTCTTAAGAGAACATGGAACAACTTTGGTGACTATGAATTCTTAAGTAAAGACGAATTCACCTTTCATGCACCAAATGATTGTTACGTTACGGCTCATCTTCAGATTCATGACGTCCGTAACCGTGGCATTTAAACCAAATGTGATATATTTCCCCCTTTTTTTTAACTGCTTGTCATTACTTGATTCAGTTTTAATAACTATATCATGAAGCAATTTGTATCAATGTGTCCATTCTTAAACAGAAGCTCTGTTACACTGTTTCAGAGAATGTCGTGATTGTATGATTTCCATCATTCAGAGAAAAATATAAACTGGATCCTTTTTTTAAAAAAAAAAAAAAATTGGTATTCAGCCTTGTAGCCATTCAGCCAAACTGTGTTTTTTATTCCTCATGTGTATGTATAGAATCTTCTCGTGTTATTATTAATGATAACAAGTGACACGACAACACAGGACAGACACAACACTTAATTAAAACCACCCATGCCCTTGGCCGGACTCGAACCGGCGACCCCTGCAACGCGGAAGCGAGCTCGCTTGCCCGGCGATACCGGGGCCGGCCACAGTGGACCCTAAAGCATCTATAAATACTCTAATATATATGTTAGGGCTAGATGGAGGGGCGCTCGGGAGCAACACTACTTGTCGCCTTGGTGACTTAGAGGCATACTCGGACAGTGCTTGTTTACGCTACCAGAGAGAACAAGATATCGTCGGTCAGCTCTACATCGCCGTCTTCAACAACTGGAAAAATGGGCTTTCTGGTACAGGGTGTCCAGAAAATGACTCCCTGATTTCAAAATTAAATATCTCGAAAACAAAGATCGATAGAGGAATGCAGTAAACGGTATGTTTATCGTGACAGCTGTAAGAAGTGTATACAGCAGTTTGAAATAATAGTTACAAAAGCTGCTAACAGATGGCGCTGTAATCGCCATACGTAATGCCTAAATAGTGATCCGAAGCTCAGGGCGATCAGTTCCACCATTATGTAGTGCCAATTGTGAACATTTTGAAAACATTGTGATGTGATTGTTTGCAAAGATTGTTTTCATACGATTATTTCACTTATGTATGCTGATATGAGCTGTACAGCGCCATCTGTTAGCAGCTTTTGTAACTATTATTTCACACTGCTGTATACACTTCTTACAGCTGTCACAATAAACATACCGTTTACTGCATTCATCTATCGATCTTTGTTTTCGAGATATT
This sequence comes from Vandiemenella viatica, assembly GCA_031002005.1. NCBI lineage: Eukaryota > Metazoa > Arthropoda > Insecta > Orthoptera > Morabidae > Vandiemenella > Vandiemenella viatica. The sequence continues at coordinate 91,557,130 of JARYHS010012519.1, forward strand.
TAATTTTGAAATCAGGGAGTCATTTTCTGGACACCCTGTATTTAGGCGAGCTTCCTGCGGAGAATGAGAATTGTGGATTGAGAAATGGAAGAGATCAACAATTTTTTTAAAATTTATTTTAAGTAAACTTCGCTTTTTGCGACCATTTAGCCCTCTCCAATTCATAAGCGAATGCAGACTTTCCCGGCGAATAAATGACAACAAATCTTCTAGGGTTTGCAGCCGGATTTTATTATAAAGCGACGAGCTTTCGGCTACTAGCTCAGTAGCCATCTTCAGGTCGATTATGTATCGGCGATCTTGCCTTGATGGATACCAGGCGTTTACTGGTGTCGCTTAGCAACCTCATGACGCTCGCAGTCCGCTTCACTGTGATTATCTTGGCGGCGGTCACCCATCCAATTGCTCACCACGCTGACCGTTGCTTAACTGCCGGAGCTTAGCTGTGGCGGTCACCCATCCAAGTTCTCACCACGCTCAGCGTTGCTTAACTACCGGAATCTAGCTGTTGTGGTACGCAACCAATAGTTACCACAGTTAGGAAGTCATCGAGTCCCCGCCATGATTGGTCGATTGGGTCCCTCTCACTTGGCTGTCCACACTCCACCGGATCGCCGGCAACCAGGGAACGTGGCTCGCAAAGTATAACCCACAATAGCCAGATTCCGGCAGTTAAGCAACGCTGAGCGTGGTGAGAACTTGGATGGGTGACCGCCACAGCTAAGCTCCGACAGTTAAGCAAGTCAGCATGGTGAGCACTTGGATGGGTGACCGCCGCCTCGACCAATCACAGTGAAGCGGGACTGTGAGCGTCATGAGGTTGCTAAGCGACACCAGTAAACGCCTGGTATCCATCAAGGCAAGATTGCCGATACAGAATCGACCTGAAGATGGCTACTGAGCTAGTAGCCGAAAGCTTGTCGCTTTATAATAAAATCCGGCTGCAAACCCTAGAAGATTTGTTGTCATCTCGAATTCACTTTGTACTAATGCTGTATCTGGCTCATGTATTTGGGACACTAAAGTATGGACAGCACAAAACTTAATAAAAATCTTCCATACCCATGCTGTCGAGGCCAGCGTGCTAGCGAAAGCATCTTATTTACTATATAATTTCGTAAGGTCACTCATTCACTCACCTCGACAGCTATTGGCTGGAGAACGGTGTCACGTGTCAGCCTTCGCTCGCAAAACAGTGACCAGAGATACCATTAGAATAAATTTATGGTTATGTCCACAATTTGATAACCAAGCAACTTTTACCAAATTATTTGCCATAATATATTCATTAAGTTTGCTTTTCATAGCGTTTCATTGTTAAAAAAATATTGATAAATTTTGCGGCTGAAAAAACGTGGATCTGCTTTTCAGTAATATGTTTCTTATAAAAGCAACTTAAAAAACTTTAAAAAATTCAATTACTCAAGGCCTCTGTTGAAACCACTAATCCCAATTGTCATTCTGGCTTAGGATAATTTAAATTTAATTAAAACTTTCACTGATTTTGCTTGACCAAAGTTTATGCATTACGGTTTATTTGCTTTTTAGGTATTTTACTTACCATTTTCGTTAATGGTCTTTATTCATGTTTGCTGTAAGTGACTTATTACGTTATTTTAAGTATGTTACCGAATCGAATATTCTGGCAATTGATTTCTTCGGAGTTGCTCAACTGTTTAATAATATGGAATTATTATTAAGTTCTCTGGCCGTCACAGATACTATGACCAATGATTACGTTAGTGTTTGCCCAGTCTCAATAAAAAACAACGTGATGCTTTCGAAGCAAACAGGAATTTTTAAATTTTTGTAGAGTGAACTTTAAGGGTCCAATACCAGTCAAGTTTGTATTTAAGCAAGTTCGAGTCTATGTATGACCTTTGAAACAATTATACCATTGCGCTATCGTCGCTGTTTGTGTTTACTACCTACCTCTATT
>JARYHS010012519.1:91560068-91868941 GCA_031002005.1 Vandiemenella viatica
AATAGAGGTAGGTAGTAAACACAAACAGCGACGATAGCGCAATGGTATAATTGTTTCAAAGGTCATACATAGACTCGAACTTGCTTAAATACAAACTTGACTGGTATTGGACCCTTAAAGTTCACTCTACAAAAATTTAAAAATTCCTGTTTGCTTCGAAAGCATCACGTTGTTTTTTATTGAGACTGGGCAAACACTCGTAATCATTGGTCATAGTATCTGTGACGGCCAGAGAACTTAATATACATTCCATATTATTAAACAGTTGAGCAACTCCGAAGAAATCAATTGCCAGAATATTCGATTCGGTAACATACTTAAAATAACGTAATAAGTCACTTACAGCAAACATGAATAAAGACCATTAACGAAAATGGTAAGTAAAATACCTAAAAAGCAAATAAACCGTAATGCATAAACTTTGGTCAAGCTTCAAAACATCAGTGAAATTTAATTAAATTTAAATTTATCCTAAGCCAGAATGACAATTGGGATTAGTGGTTTCAACAGAGGCCTTGAGTAATTGATTTTTTTAAAGTTTTTTTTAAGTTGCTTTTATAAGAAACATATTACTGAAAAGCAGATCCACGTTTTTTCAGCCGCAAAATTTATCAATATTTTTTAAACAATGAAACGCTATGAAAAGCAAACTTAATGAATATATTATGGCAAATAATTTGGTAAAAGTTGCTTGGTTATCAAATTGTGGACATAACCATAAATTTATTCTAATGGTATCTCTGGTCACTGTTTTGCGAGCGAAGGCTGACACGTGACACCGTTCTCCAGCCAATAGCTGTCGAGGTGAGTGAATGAGTGACCTTACGAAATTATATAGTAAATAAGATGCTTTCGCTAGCACGCTGGCCTCGACAGCATGGGTATGGAAGATTTTTATTAAGTTTTGTGCTGTCCATACTTTAGTGTCCCAAATACATGAGCCAGATACAGCATTAGTACAAAGTGAATTCGAGATGACAACAAATCTTCTAGGGTTTGCAGCCGGATTTTATTATAAAGCGACAAGCTTTCGGCTACTAGCTCAGTAGCCATCTTCAGGTCGATTCTGTATCGGCAATCTTGCCTTGATGGATACCAGGCGTTTACTGGTGTCGCTTAGCAACCTCATGACGCTCACAGTCCCGCTTCACTGTGATTGGTCGAGGCGGCGGTCACCCATCCAAGTGCTCACCATGCTGACTTGCTTAACTGTCGGAGCTTAGCTGTGGCGGTCACCCATCCAAGTTCTCACCACGCTCAGCGTTGCTTAACTGCCGGAATCTGGCTATTGTGGGTTATACTTTGCGAGCCACGTTCCCTGGTTGCCGGCGATCCGGTGGAGTGTGGACAGCCAAGTGAGAGGGACCCAATCGACCAATCATGGCGGGGACTCGATGACTTCCTAACTGTGGTAACTATTGGTTGCGTACCACAACAGCTAGATTCCGGTAGTTAAGCAACGCTGAGCGTGGTGAGAACTTGGATGGGTGACCGCCACAGCTAAGCTCCGGCAGTTAAGCAACGGTCAGCGTGGTGAGCAATTGGATGGGTGACCGCCGCCAAGATAATCACAGTGAAGCGGACTGCGAGCGTCATGAGGTTGCTAAGCGACACCAGTAAACGCCTGGTATCCATCAAGGCAAGATCGCCGATACATAATCGACCTGAAGATGGCTACTGAGCTAGTAGCCGAAAGCTCGTCGCTTTATAATAAAATCCGGCTGCAAACCCTAGAAGATTTGTTGTCATTTATTCGCCGGGAAAGTCTGCATTCGCTTATGAATTGGAGAGGGCTAAATGGTCGCAAAAAGCGAAGTTTACTTAAAATAAATTTTAAAAAAGTTGATCTCTTCCATTTCTCAATCCACAATTCTCATTCTCCGCAGGAAGCTCGCCTAAATACAGGGTGTCCAGAAAATGACTCCCTGATTTCAAAATTAAATATCTCGAAAACAAAGATCGATAGATGAATGCAGTAAACGGTATGTTTATTGTGACAGCTGTAAGAAGTGTATACAGCAGTGTGAAATAATAGTTACAAAAGCTGCTAACAGATGGCGCTGTACAGCTCATATCAGCATACATAAGTGAAATAATCGTATGAAAACAATCTTTGCAAACAATCACATCACAATGTTTTCAAAATGTTCACAATTGGCACTACATAATGGTGGAACTGATCGCCCTGAGCTTCGGATCACTATTTAGGCATTACGTATGGCGATTACAGCGCCATCTGTTAGCAGCTTTTGTAACTATTATTTCAAACTGCTGTATACACTTCTTACAGCTGTCACGATAAACATACCGTTTACTGCATTCCTCTATCGATCTTTGTTTTCGAGATATTTAATTTTGAAATCAGGGAGTCATTTTCTGGACACCCTGTACCAGAAAGCCCATTTTTCCAGTTGTTGAAGACGGCGATGTAGAGCTGACCGACGATATCTTGTTCTCTCTGGTAGCGTAAACAAGCACTGTCCGAGTATGCCTCTAAGTCACCAAGGCGACAAGTAGTGTTGCTCCCGAGCGCCCCTCCATCTAGCCCTAACATATATATTAGAGTATTTATAGATGCTTTAGGGTCCACTGTGGCCGGCCCCGGTATCGCCGGGCAAGCGAGCTCGCTTCGACGTTGCAGGGGTCGCCGGTTCGAGTCCGGCCAAGGGCATGGGTGGTTTTAATTAAGTGTTGTGTCTGTCCTGTGTTGTCGTGTCACTTGTTATCATTAATAATAACACGAGAAGATTCTATACATACACATGAGGAATAAAAAACACAGTTTGGCTGAATGGCTACAAGGCTGAATACCAATTTTTTTTTTTTTTTAAAAAAAGGATCCAGTTTATATTTTTCTCTGAATGATGGAAATCATACAATCACGACATTCTCTGAAACAGTGTAACAGAGCTTCTGTTTAAGAATGGACACATTGATACAAATTGCTTCATGATATAGTTATTAAAACTGAATCAAGTAATGACAAGCAGTTAAAAAAAAGGGGGAAATATATCACATTTGGTTTAAATGCCACGGTTACGGACGTCATGAATCTGAAGATGAGCCGTAACGTAACAATCATTTGGTGCATGAAAGGTGAATTCGTCTTTACTTAAGAATTCATAGTCACCAAAGTTGTTCCATGTTCTCTTAAGACCTACTAAAAGTTGAAGACTGAAACTATTAGCTGCTAACGGCTGAAACTCTCATGATAAAATCAACAAATGTGAAGTTGTAAACTCACCGAATTGAAGCTGAGGGAAGTTTACCGTGCGGAGTGAGAACAAAGCGACAAGAACAGACGATTGCGTGCAGCGGTATAGAGTTGTGAGAGACTGTTCTGTTACTTTGTCACTTAATCTAAAAAGGTCATTAATCACGCCTTAGATACGGTTTATGTAGCACGTGTTTTCTGTCTTTAATTTTGCAGCGGTTCTTCATGCAACTAATCCAAATTTAAAAGAAAAATTTCGTTTAAAATAATATTTTCTAATTAATATTAATGACAAAATGAATAAGCAAGTCTGACTAGCCATTGGTAGGTGCCCGGTTCGAATCCCCGTCTCAGCGGAGATTGCATTGAGCCCTTCACCTCACCCTCACCTGTGACAAGGTTCGCTGTGTGTATGTGAAGTACGCCAGAACACTTCTGTGGCTTTGATTACACGTTAACCTGTAAGTCCACTTAACCCGGTAGGACTACCAGGTTAGGTTAAATAACGTGTAAAGGAACTTGTCTCGCTACCTGCGATACCAGGTTATGTATACCTCCTTCGGGAGGCTCCATCCAACCATCGGATAGACTTCCAAGCTAAGCTTCTGTTTTACTGACTAAATAAATCTTATCACTTGTTTTAATTTACTTTCAATTCACTTCCTTTTCCATTAATCTAATGAATAGCCTTCATCTTGCCGTAACTTCAATTATTATATTTCAAGCAGTTCGGCTTTCCGATTTACGTTTTCTGCACAGAAGCAGATACTTTCATAATTCTCAGACGATATTGTGGTTAGTAAATTATCATTGTGTTTATTCTTACACACATTTCAAAAATTATCTTTTTTTATTATGTCTCTCTGTCAAAACGTGACAAGCTCTCGCAACAATCTTCTTGCTGTCAGCGATTCTCCTATGCCAAAAGTAGTCTGCGTAAATACCTCAATGCAATAACCAAGATATTAATGCTTAACTCACTCCGAAAAATTACCGCTTTTAATTGTATTTTAGATGCCAGTTAAGGTAATTTTTCACGTAGTTCTTGATGGTTTGAGATAAATCTAACAGTAAGTATGGCTTATGAAAAAGGAAACAGTATTGTCTTTTTCTTTATTATAACCCGCAAATACTTCGGTGTGGAGTACAATTACAGGACTTGATAGTAAGAGGCAGCTCAAAAAAAATTGATACAAATTTATCAATAATGAGCAGCTTTATTATACAAAGCATATGTGATGAAATGTTACAATCACTGGAGATAAGGAATATATTATTGAAAACAAATCATCTTGACATTATAATCGAATGTTTCCAGTAATCCCAACAACTGACATCTCATGTTGACAAACATCTTTTGCAACATGATCTTAGACATAATTCCTGAAGTAGGGAAAATTATTCTTAGTTGTCCACAACTTGTATATTCTAAATTAAATGTAGAAATATAAATCTTGATACCTGCTATAATTTTTCTACTGTGAGCTGTTTTGTGACAGTAAATTTTATATTTCTATTGACAATAACATGTGTCCTCTGTAAAAAAAAAAAAAAAAAAATAATAATAATTCTAAGTAAGTAGTTACAATTTTTATTTGAAAAACGTCATTTTATGCTATGTATATCCGTTTAAAATCAACTAACCATTCAACCTTCACGTTGATTCAGTCCTCAGATATCAATATCAAAGGTACTGGTTACACCAACGCAAGTCAACGTTATTACACGAACTGTTTGTATCCACTGGCAAACTTGATTAAGTAAATAGTAATATCCCTGCAGAAACGTTACGACGTCGGTAATAAAAAGAGTTTCTACAACAGGGTCATTTACTGATGGCCCTTAATTTATGTACTAACAAGAGAAACAGCGTTCAGCTAATTAATTAGTCTTCCGGCGCTAGTTTATGCAGGGAAACAGCAAATATTTATACGTGATGGATGAAGTCGGGGAAACATTAATATCGTGTAATCCTTGGTTTTCCGTCTGTGTTTGTTTACAACACAAAACGCTGAAAAGTATGATGTAATACTCTGGAGCATTAACTTGTTAACAAAAAAAAAAATACGATAAAGTATCAATAAATGTTCTGTGGATTCTGAGAAATAAGGAATTTGTTTCTGTGAATAGTCGTAAGCTATTCGTGTTGACCTTCTATCATTAATTATCCACTGACCCACCGCATTATAGCTGGTTTCAAGGGCTCCATAATCAAAATGATTAAACACGAAACCATTATAACACCGACATATCGACCCTTTCATCAGACCATCCGTCCGTCCATCTCTCTACCTGTATGTCACAATCTCGTAATTTCGCCTATTTGTATCGACTGTTATAAAATTTCACAAGGAGACGTATTCTACTGACCTTAAAACATATATGTAAACAAATAGTCAAAAATAATTTTAATGGTACCTGCCATCCAGAAAAAGAAGCAGAAAAGACTTTTTTTTTCGCGTACCTCATAGATGGTAGCATTTTTAGGTAGGTATTAAATAATGGGATCAATTTCATGGAACATTATTTTTGATTGTATATTCCCCGAGACTTGAACTCAAAATTGCGTTAAAAATTTGTCCCAATCCCTTTAATTTTCCAACCTTATAAATAAAAAGTAGCTGAGCCGTAATGATCTGGATTAGAATTCGGCAGGATGGAGGCTCGAATCCACGTAGGACTACACAGATTTCGGTTTTCCATGGTTTCCCTGAACAATTCCAGACAAATGCCGGGGTGGTTCCTATAAAATGTCTTGGCAAAATTGCTCACAGTCTCTTGCCACCAGTCCTTTTCCGCCTCTAACGATCTCGACGTTCACAAGGCTTAAGCCATAAATAAAAATAATCATACAAATCCGAAAAATTGTAGACTCTGCCAGTCAAAAAGGCCGTTCAACGAAAATTGTTTGTTTGTAACATGTTGGCAAGTTTTTTAAAATATTTTCACAATTTCTGTTATCGTAATAAAGGAACCAACTTTCCATCGTTTGTGACGAAATTCTAGTGGTAAATATATTTTATTTTCTATAGACTGCAAAAGAAGTCCACGGGCAAAAAGTCAAATAAATAGTTTAGTACCTCACCGCAAGAAAGTGACATAACTTTTTATGTATATCGACTGTGGTATCGTCAAACAGGAATCAAAAAATTCATCGAATTTTGTTTCGGTAAATTTAGTAGTCTATTTCATGAAATGTGAATTTCCTATGTCGTTAAAAATTGTTCTCCCCGTCAAATTTTAAACCAGCTGAGTGAAAATAATGTAAAAATTTAACTTGGTGAAACTTATTAAGGACTTCGAACAAAATCGTTTTGGGTTATTTTCCATTGACAATTTTTTTTATTTTTGCATTATTCTACTTCTCAATTATAAGTTTATCGGTAAGCCGTCTGTTTAACCGATAATATATACTTGCATCAATAAATTATCAGGTAGCTTAAATGTTAATGCGATGGTTTTGGAAACATCGTTGATTCATATTCCATAACGCCCATAATTTTGTAGGAAATTAACATTGAAATTCACCATTGGTAGAGCATTGCTTTGTTAATGTGAAGCATGCTATCAGGCTCCGTGGTTCGGATTTCATGTTAAACAGTCCGCACTGGATCAGAACGATCTGAATTGCTCTCACTACATTTCCTCCTGCAACATATACAACCAGTTACACATGACTACGAAGACAGTAGTGCACATAGCAAGTGATTATAGTTATGCGGTTATCCAAAATTAATAGACTAGTTGGTAAGATTTTAGGCTCGAGTGTGATGCAGACCCCATGTTGCCATTCACCCAAGTTGTCAAGAAGCACAGCTACTTGAAAACTTTATTAAAAAAAAAAAAAAAAAAAGCAGTTTACGATCTTCATGGATAGACAATTCGTCAGTTCCGCGGGCCGAAATCGTTCACGATTACTTGAGGAACATGCTGGATAATTCAAGTGAATGATTTGGTAACCTAGATGGTGCGACAATTTCGCACCCCACCAATCACATTATTTTTATCAATTGTAAATAGCTAAAAAAATAAAAATAAAAAGATAGAGAAAGTATTGGAGTATGTAATTTGATGTTTTGCGTTGTGGATTCCATATTCAGTAGTGTAATCTTTACGGATAGCAAAAGTTAGTAGCGGTAAAGATTGTTAAGATCTTTGGTTGTTGAGAGGGAGTGTAAAGAGAGTCATGTGCGGATTGTCAAGAAAATCCATACATGCCATGCTGGGGCTCTGTACTATGGCGACATTAATAATACTGTAATGTGTGCCAGTAATTAAAGAAGTAAACTTATGTTATTCTTTGTGAAGTATTGTTTTCTGATGATTAATACTTTTACAGAATAAATTTTTCAGTAAGAATACTCTCTTTAATTTGAATTGATACAATAATTATGTTTTTATCTACGAATTTAAAAGAGTGGCGCTTAAATGTGTTGGTGATTATTCACCCTTTGCACGCTGCTATTTTCTTTGGAGTGGAAATATTGTTATATAATTATTAGCGGTAATTCCTCGTGGGCTGACATTGCTAATTAATTCAGCTAATTAGACACTCTGAAAAGAAAAGCTCACGATTCGCCAGAACCTTCAATACATCAGTGCAATTAAATACCCATAATTAACTTCTACTACAGGAATAATTAACTGCTCATAACAGCCAGACATGAATCCAGTCGAACATTTCAGGATTCTCACTGAAAGACCAATGTTCCGCATCGGCAGCAATTTCGCAATTATGGACGGCTGCAGAGGAAGCATGACTGAATATTTATTTAGGGGTATTCTGACGACTTGAATTAATGTCATGTTACGTTGCTGCACTTCGCCTACCAAAAGGAGAGCCCATATCATTTTAGGAGGTATTCCATGACTTTTGGTACTTTGGTGTATAATATTAGAGAATATATTTAGAGGTCTGTATCTACCATTTGAACCAAATACGTTATATATAAGTGTGTAAATACATCAAAATAACTAATTTGGAGGCTTATGGCTTACCATTTCTGCATAAGTAGGCATCCATTAATTACGTAAGATGTTTTTCTCTCGTAAATCTGGACCCCCTATTTGGTGAGATTTGGTGAGATCTTCTCACTTCCCCTTTCCCCGCTTCCCCGCCCCCTATTCGTTATTTTAGAGGGTTTCTTTATAAAAAAATTAAAATATTACATTATTTTTACCTTAAAATGATGCTATAAACCTTCTGCCAGTGATGAAATACGTGTTTTAACCACTTTTTATACCAAGATGTATTTCCACGTTAGCCTTTCAGGTTATAAATCTTATTCATCTTTTTCATCACCTGAAAAATAACTATTATACTATTACCTGAAATTATATCTCGAGTTCTCCTGTTAAAATAATAAGTAACACTATAAAGTTTTTTTAGAATTCTTCTTACATTATAACACTCTTTACATGACTTTGCACAGTATTAATATTTAACTTTTAAATACATCAGTATTTTCTCTGACTGCCTTCCGTACAAATTAATTTCAGATCCGCCAGATTTTCTCGATCATTTTCCTTCCATCCATACATTTACATGCTGTACATTCTCTTCTATTCATTCCTCCAAAATAATGTCATCCAGTCTTCATCCCTTTATATTATCTCCATTGCTACTCCACACTATCTCCTTGCTGCCAAGGAACCTTAACATAAACTTCTTATTAACATCTTTTTATATCCTCTACTTAAAAAAATTATTTTTATATAATATTTTCTAACAATTTATACCTCAATGGGACGTATTTCCATTACAACGTAATCCAAATTTCAATGAGTTATCAGGTTCCTCGTAACTTTTCAGAAAATGCCATAACTGAATAACATCTTCAGCAAATCAAAAAAATAAAATTTTTCATCTATATTTCCAGTGATGTTGAAACTATTGAGTCACAAAAAGGAACAGAATAGCTGGCAATTTTATTCCACATAGCTCCCATTGATTTATGAACAGTAAAATCCTATTCGTGATTCACACAGCTACTGTAATTGACTCTTTTTCGGCAACTACGCCTACAGCGTAACTGTCACATCAGTGAGACTGTGGAACTTCCTGCTCTCCTCTTCGCGTTTTTGACTTGATTTAGATTTTAGAACGTTAACTAAGAGCGAATGCCAAGGTATTTAAATCATTCTGAAATTCATCTCGGTCACCGGTAACCGTCGGGAGTGACGTAGGGGAGGAACAGGGTTCTATTCCCGTAGTGGGCATTCGATTTTCCATCGTTCCCAAAATCACTCTAGACGAATATATAGATGGTTCCTTCGAAAGGCTATGACACATAGTCTACTCGTTCCTTGTTTACCATTATCTCCACCACTAATGACCTCAATGACATAGAAATCTCAGTGAGGTAGTTTAAATATGAATCAAACCGAATGCTGTATCCGAGCTCCACCATTTACCTAAAGTTCTAAGTACATCACATATATCTAACTAACAAATAATCGTCTATGGCCTTTGAATTGCCAATATCGCCTAAATCATAAATTATTTTTCAATTTCGGAGAAGCAATCTTGTGAAAAATCGTCTATAATTTTGTCACAGTAAACTTTCATTAGCATCACGCAGATATGAATATACTCCAAATGTTTCTCTTTTCAGAAGCGTATAACACTTGTATATTTGAGATACCGTCTTATACGATGAATTTATCTTCAAACTTCTGTTCAAAACAAGTTTCATCTCATGTACATCTATCTATGTGAGATGTTCCAGATACATAACCAAACTCTGAACATGCTGAAATGCAACGAAGAACCAGCTTATTAGGTACACAGATAAAAAACTAAAGGTTGATTACAATTATAAAGCGGATAAGGAGCTACTTATTTAAGACTATAAATTTAAATACCTTGGCATAACATTTGATAGTAGACTTAACTGGGCAGAACAAATTGGACAGGTAATAGGGAAAGGGTTCAAAATCCTTCACCTGTTGGAAAGAGTGATGACGGGATGCACAACAGAAGTAAGGGAATTGGGGTACAAAACTTTGGTCAGACCACTGCCGGATTATGGTGGTGTAGTTTGGGACCCACATTTTGGATATCAAATAAAGGAGTTTGTAATAAACTCTTTTGGTGGGGGTGTCTCTACTTTGAAACTGGTTAGACACACTGTATGGCATCAGCAATTAAAACTTTTCTTTATCAACATGTTAATATTGAGCCTCGTACATGACATGTCTCAGGGGTTACAAGAATATAAAAGATGGCTAACAAAAGACATGAATTTATTCTACAAATTAAAAGACATCCAATTTTACATGTGAATTGTTTTTGCAGACGGCTAGCTCAGTTGGCTTTCTCAAACAAGTCTCTAGTTACTCAGGGGTATTTTTCGGGCCATGGTATGTTGCAACCAGTCGCACTGTTAGATTCACTTTACCATGTGCACTGCTGTCGACACTGCTGGCGACGTGATGCGCACCTCAGACGCTCAGAGGATGGCCGTAGACCGGCCACAGCCTCCTCTCACTTCCACACACAATCTACGAGTGGCTCCTCTCCACTCCGCCTCGGAACAGGATACAAGAATCCTAGTGGCGTGTCCCTATTGTTCGTAGGTTGGCTGTCCCTGCTGTTATTGTCAACAGCGCAGCCGAAAAATAGCCCTCTCTCGATACGTGCACAATGCCTCACTTTGGGAACGCGACTTATTACAAGTTGGCCGGGCGGGGGGGGGGGAGGGTGAAAGGAGTGCTGCGAGATTTGTATTTGAGACTCGGTAGCTGGAATGGAATTCATTGGAGGATGACGAGATTCATGGGAGTGTACAATGCCTGTACTGGAGATGAAGCATGGAAAGATATTGGTAGGAAAATTAAGAAAGGTGCTTGGAAGGGTAAGGTTGACCATGACTGTCACTTGATTTTAGGCATAAGGGAGAAGGGACTGGAATAAATTGCCAAAAGAAGTGATGAATAATTTACCAGAAACTCTGAATGAATTTAAAGTAGAAATTAGTTGAGAGAAAATGTAGGTTGGAAGAGAAAAGGAGAAAGACGGGTGTGTAGGGAGATTGCCATCGGCGCGGGCACTTCATCGCAATTTTATAAATTATTATTATTATTATACATTCAGAAACGTGTTGCAAAGACGACCTGTCACAGCAGCACAACGTATTCCGATTAAAACAAGTGATTCTTAATAAAAGCTTCGTATTGGATGTAATGCACTTTTAATTGTATCATCAGTTGTTGTTAAACGTATTGTATAGGCAGATTTCATAGAAATTTTCCTTTGTAGTTCTTTTACGAAGAAACACAAACCTTTATATGTTTACATATACAAGTAGTTTAATATTCGTGGTATCAAAGATATCATCATGTAAAGCGGTCTTTAGAAATGCGGAAAGAGCATAATAGAAAGAGGATCCAACCCACACATCCAGTTATGAAAGCACGTCAAGAGTAATTGAATTTGTCAACCGCATTGAATATGAACTATGTGGTAAAGGAACACTAACATAAAATGTTATACAAAAGTGCAGTAAGCTACAGATAAAAATTATACAATTAAATAACAATGTGGTAGAAAAATGGACAGATCGTTTTAAAGAAAAATATGAAATAATAAAACTTTTCAAATGCGGTCTGATATTGAAAATGAATTCTAGAGTTCAGATGATATCAGTATACAGATGATATCAGTATAGACGAAATGACTAAAGCTTTAAGAAAGAGAAGGAACATGAATGTAATGCATTAAATGCTAATGTATAGGCAAGCCTCTTATTGAAACTATGACAGTTACTTACGTCTAATATGTATTGGAAACTGCAGATGATACTATAAATTGGTAAAAGAATAAACCATTACCCCATCATCAAAAAATGAAATAAGAAGTTATTGAAAAACTATAGAAGACTTGTTTACAGTCTGTACAATATAGACGCACGTATATTTATCAGTAAACTAAGAAATAGCATGTCTAAAACGATGGTCTACTATTAAATCTTGTGCTTCGACAAAATAACATAATACAACGACTTACAAAGCACATATAGATTTCGAAAAGTGTATCGATGATTTAATAGATAAAAGACGTGGAATATCAATGTAGGAAGGAAATTAACTTCAGCTGTTACGTTTTTAGATAGCAATATCTGAGTAATTTAACTTTTGGAGCTAAAATAACCGATACCATCTAAACAAAGATACTAGACAGCATATCCGCAAATCATTTTCCACATTTATACTGAAGTTGCCATGGTAAAATTGTGATCTAAAACTAGGAACGGGTTACACCTGAATGAATATTTGTCTTTTGTATTCAGATATGCTACGTTTATCGAGATAAATAAAATATCTTATAATCATATAATATTTAATGATATCATAATAACTGTTATAGGGAAGGATCCGAAATGCACAAACCTCAACGATTACAACTTTAACTGCTTTTTAAGTGTGAAATGAAGTATCGCATAGCTATATTATAGCCGCTGAGAAAGAAGTTGGAGAACTTTCAAAAAATAAATTGATATATCAAAAGGAAAGCAAAAAATCTAATACAGGCCACGAAAATGAGCTAGTTACTGTCCGTCAAGCAATATAGAAGAAGTGATAAGATAAGGCATGATGACATGAGAGAAAGTAACAAGAAACATCGAATAAAAATATGGGAAAGTAGTGCAAACTAGACAGAATACATAAATGGAATAAACATGAACAGGTTACTCCGAAAATTAAGACAGCAAAAACTAACAGATAAAACAAGTTTACAAAAACCAAGAAAATTGTGGCACCGTAACAGACAAAAACACCCGACATAGGGAGGAAGGAAAGAGGATTCAGTTTCACCTTAGATTTCACATATGTTTAGACTCCTTTAGTTGAAAGGCAAGATAAGAAGGTAAAAACTTACTTTAAAAAAGTAGCATCTCTGTTTGCAGCAAATTGCTAAACGACGCTTCCAAGGTTTTACTGCATTGTCAACGAATAAACCAATTTGTAGTGAATGTTTAAGCATAGACAGCTTTAGATATAAATTATTTACACAGGGATGAAGGGGCGTCGTATCGATTTATAAACTTTAGCTGAGTTAATAGGACGTGTTAAGAATGTGATGCGTGAGGCCTTCAACGATTTTCATTCCAACTCTCTCTCTCTAAGAGTCTCGCAGAAAACCCAAAGAAATTTTGGTCGTATGTACGAAAAGTCCATTATACCAACAATAATATTCCATCACTAATTCGTGAACGTTCCGAGGTTAATGAAAGCCGCGATAAAGCTAACGTACTATATACTGTATTCCAAAATTCATTTACTGATGAAAATGAGGATAGCATTCCCGTTTTACCACGTCGTGTCGAGTTGGTGATGGAATTATTACGAATAGATACTGCAGGTATCATAAAGCAATTAGAGCTCCTGACGTGTGAGAATGCACCGGGCCCGTGAAGAAATCCAGTAAGAGTATTTTCAGAGTACGCGACAGAAATCGGACTATTTCTGTCTGATATATTCAGTAAATATTTGGAAGAGCGAAAAGTATCTTCTGACTGGAAAATCGCGCAAGTAACTCCGATTTTCAAGAAAGGTGATCGAAGTGATCCTAGAAACTACCGTCCATTTTCTATAACATCTGTTTGTAGTAGGGTTATGGAGCATAATATATGATCGAACATTATGAATTTTCTAGATGAAAATAATTTGCTTACAACAAATCAATACGGATTTCGAAAGAAAAGATCATGTGAAACACAGCTGGCCCTATTTACACGCGACGTAATGGAAGTTATCGATACAGGTTCACAAGCAGATGCACTTTTTTTAGTTTTTCAGAAAGCCTTTGGCTCTGTGCCACACAACCGCCCTTCAGCGAAGCTACGAGCGTACGGTATATCGGATCAGCTTTGTGAATGGATAACGGATTTTCTAACTGGTCGGTCGCAGTATGTCGTCGTTGAAGGAGAAAGTTCTTCTAATCTAAATGTTAAATCGGGGGTACCTCAAGGAAGTGTAACAGGACCACTTCTTTTCTTAAGTTTTTTAAACGATCTCGGAAACAAAGTGGAAAGCATTTTTAGATTGTTTGCTGATGATGCGGTTGTTTGTAGGTAAGTACGCAATTCGGCTGATTGCTTAGAAATTCAGCGTGATCTGGATGTAATTTTAGCATGGTGCACTGAATGGCAACTAAATTGTAAAAGGTGTAAGACAATGAGCATAACTAACAAAAAGAATCCGATTGTTTAGAAATATGAGGTAAACAATTCAGTTATTGATATGGTCGATTCTGTGATATGTTTGGGAGTAACAGTACAAAGGAACATAAAATGGGACTTAAACATTAATTTGTTAGTAGGTAGAGTTAATTCTAGGCTGCGATTCCTAGGTTGAATCTTGAAAAATTGTAATGGACAAACAAAGGCGATAGTGTACAATTCTCTTGTACGTCCACATTTGGACTACTGTTGTTCCATTTGGGATCTGTTTCGTAAGGGGTTGATTGACAGTATAGAGAAATTACAGAGAAGAGCAGCTTGTGATTAGTAGACTGGGCTGGGAGTGTCTCTGGTAGATAGACGACGCACGTTTCGTTTAAACTTATTGGCAAACATGTGTACTCCCACTTTCACTTATGAGTGTAGTGAAATACTTCGTCCACCAACCTATTTGAGCCGGAACGGCAGGAAAGACAAGATTAGAGAAATAAGGTGCCGCAATGATTCTTATATGAATTCTTTTTTCCCTAGTACAATTAGGGATTGGAATGCACAACAAAGAGATTAGCTTTGGTGCTGAGCACTCCCTGCCACCAACATTTTTTTTTAATTTCAGAGTATATATGTAGATGTAAATATAACCACAAACAGTGGAGAGAAATATCGAAAATGTTATTCAAGGAATTAGTAATTAATCTGACGCAGTGGTCGACCATATAGGCAAGGCAGCCCATTGCAATTCTCATTCATCATTTTAATCAGTAATGTCGTATTACAGCAAAACATCCTCTGGTTTACGCAGTGGAGATAAATGAAAAAATAACACAGTGAAATATACTGCTCTAGATACATCAATAACAATTTATAACAAAGCTCATTTCGTTTATTCAGTTATAAGTGGAGGATTTTTCAACTTTTATTACACAAAAGTAAATACAGGATTTTCCAATATAAATCAGGGTAAGTTACTTTTGCCTATTTAATTTGAACCGTTTGATATAATATCAAGGAAATTATCAGTATTGTCAGTAAACTCGCTACCGCCAGAAAACAATACAGTTATATCACGCTGTTCCTGTTAATACCAGACGCATTTGCCATCCAACTTAATCTACTTTTACGGATTTACACAGCAATACAATATTCCCTTGTTTTAATTGGAAGTAAGACATCATCCATGAAAAAATAAACACATTTGCCACTAGCTGTTGGCTCAACACTATATGAAACTACTATGATTTTTAAAATCAGAATTCCTGTATATACACGCGTATTTCAAGTGTTTATATTTTAAATATTATGCATATTTATCAGTTAAAGAATGTCTTTATGTGATAGTCTGTAAGATTATGAGCAAATATTAATATGAAACACTACTTTCGATGCAGGAAACGACTGGATGGCGTCACACTATTAATGTCAATTACAAAAAAAGTTCACAGTTCTCATTGATCTCTTCCATAACATAATGTCTTATAATTTTATTGTTATAGCTTTATCGCTTGTCATATTCGAGGTCATTAGAGATTTGGGACTAGGACTGTAAGAATTCAACCACGGCCTTTTGAAGAAACGATGCCGACATTTGCCTGAAATGATTTCGGGAAACTATGAAAATTAGAAATCAGTATGGTAAGACCAGGAATCGAACCCGCTTCTTCTGAAATTCCTGCACCTAGAGTTTACCACTCACGAATCGAACTCGGTAAATTAGTAGTTAATGTTACACCACTTCTGTAATATTCGCTTGCCATACTTCAAACCTCCTTTTTTTGGAAGATAACTAACTAGTATCGAGGGTGGTGGTTGAACGGTTAACGTTCTGGCCTCACATTCGGGAGGACAACGGTTTGAATCCCCGTCAGGGCATCTAGATTTGGGTTTTCCATGGTTTCCCCAAATCACTCCAGGCGAATGCCGGGATGCTTCTTTCAAAAGGCCATGGCCGAATTCCTACCCGTTCCTTGTCCCCAATCCAATGCCGCCTCTAATGACCTCGACGTCGACGAGGCGCAAAACCATAAATAAATAAAAAAACCTAACTAATGTTCGTCAGTGGTCCACGGTTATGAACAATGGATGATTATTTAAATACGATTGAGGGAATTTATGACTGGGGAAGATATGTAAGGAATATTTTAAAGGCTCAGCAAGTGTGGGACAGGTTTGCCAAAGGAACATCTACTGTATTATGGAAGATAACAGCTGTTGAGAATTAAGAATTGAAGACGCATTAAGGAAATTTAAGGATGGTAAGGCACGTGCATGGACGAATTATAAGTGTACATGTCAACAGCAGCAGGTTTTGTAGGAATACAGTGATTTATACAGGATGCTACGATTGTGTAAAGAGAAAAAGATCCGGAAGACTGGAAAAGACGCATTATTACGCCAGTCTACAAGATGGGGACATAAAAATTCTTAGTATTACGTAACCTTCCCCAACTGTCACTCTGTAAAAATATCTGAGAAGGTAATGGGAAGAAGGGTAAGAGGTCACAATGGCTTTAGGCCTGGGAGATTAACGGTGTATTTAAACCGAGGATGGTGGGTGAACGGTTAACAATCTGGCCTCGCATTCGGGAGGACGCGGGTTCGAATCCCCGTCCGGGCATCCAGATTTGGTTTTTCCATGGTTTCCCCAAATCGCTCTAGGCGAATGCCGGGATGCTTCCTTAAAAAAAGGCCATGGCCGAATTCCTTCCCGTTTCTTGTCCCTAGTCCCGCCCGCCTCTAAAGACCACAGCCGTCGAAGAGGCGTAAAGTCGTAAAAGGGGGTGTATTTAACGTTTGCGCTGAGACGACTACAAGAGAGGCACTTGGAGTATGGGGAAGACCTAATTGTGTCATTTTTTGACATTGTGATTCATCTTCTGAGAGAAAATCTGGGAAGCTTTCAAAGCAAAAACAATTAGCACACTACGTATCAATAGAGTTAATGGTATGTATAAAGGATGTTAGCTGTCTGAAACTCAGTGTAGAAGCATCAACACAGTTCAGATTAGACATCAGGCTTTGGGAAGAAAGGACGCTCTCGACAGATATATTCATTGTTGTTACGTATAAAATACAAACGAGGTATTCAGAAAGACCGAAGAGAAAAGCATGAAAATCATTGTGCTTGCGGTTGATACAATGATAAGGTGAACTGTAAGTTATAAGTGTAAGAACAACAAGATGCTTGTTAGGAAGTAGTGAAGTCTTACAGAACTTAATACTCTGAAAGAAGTTTGGAGAAATAATTAAAACTCGGAAAAACGAAAGGCGATACGGGAGGTGGGAAACTGAATGTAGCACAAGAGATCAAATATTTAGAAGTGTGAAGAAACTGGAAGAAAATAAGATGCAGAAGAGCACAAAAATCCTGCAGTTGTAGCAGAGGCTGATATCAGGCAAGAAGGTGCCACAGAAGTGCAAAGGGAATATTTACAAGACTTGCTTTGTTCCAAAATTGATATACTCGTTTGGTTTCAAATGATGACGGATGATGTAAAGGGAAATCAGCAGATTTCACGCAAATGAGATGAACTTTCAGAGGCATAAGAAAGGTGCAAATAAATTGAACAAATTGAATATTTATCATGTGGTGAAAGTTATTACAGTGGAACCTTAGGAAGACAGAAGTCAATTATTAATATTCCAGTGGTGTCGGGTACATGAAGCGGCTGAGTGATAAAAGATAGCTGAGGAAAATGCGTAATTTGAAAGGGAAGAGAACTGAAGAAAGACGATGGTATACACGGATTAAGGGAACAAAAATGTGAAATGCAGAGGAGAGATATGAACGGAAATGGAAAAGGTAGAATTATGGTCGAAGTATAAAAGACGCTTGATAGGAATTGGTCCCCGAGGATCCGGTCACAGACCGGAATTTGTCCAGTATGATGATGGTATGGAAGTGAAAAAAATGACCAGGGCACTCGGTTTTAGGCTTAAGGTAAATGGTAATTTTGCTTTTGTATGTAGGTGAGATGGAGACCGGAATAAATTGTGAAGAGAAAGTTTGAACGATTTACGTGAAACAGTTAAATAATTTAAAATTAAAATTCGTACACATCAGAAGTAGTTGGCTCGGATAAGTTCTCCGAAGGAATTTAAGATAAAAAGAATGTGAAGTGTTTAACGATAGAGATTTCGAGGTTTCTCAACTGCAATTTATAATTATTGGTATTATACATTAATAGCCCTTATTTGTATGACAGACTTTGTAAACTAAAATGATTGTGCTGGATTTATAAATTAATGAATCTGAAATTAGTGGAACACAACTCAGGGACCTTATTATGCCTTCAAACCTTCGATGCGAATAGTTTTATTAAAATAAAATCCAACTAAATTTTAAAAATACACGATCTTTGAATTTTAGTTGAGAAGGGGTTTGATTATTATCGGGCAGGGTCGTGCTGGTTTTTCGCTGTTTAATGATAGTTTGGCGACGGTCGGAGGCGTAATAATTTTGAATCTCCTCCGTAATGTAATAGTTGGCTGGGGTAGGTGTGTATTATGTTCCGTCAGGGATAGCAGTTCACTCAATCGAGAGTTTGCGCCGAAAACGATCTTCCCCAATTTGTCCCACATTCAAAAGAAGAAGAAGTAAAAAAAGAAAACAAATACTTGTCGCCGAGCACATGACTTACGTTGGAGATTGGCCAAACAAATCTGCCTATTTCGGCAGATTTCTCGGCGTGCGGGAAAAAAATAACGGGATTGTCAAGAAACGTTTTCCGAAGCCAGTTTCTAAACATAATGTTTCCGCATGACTCGTGTCCTTTTTAGCCAGCTTTACGCTTTTACGACAGATCTGTTAGGCGATAAGCCGGAGACTTATGTCAACGACTTCAAAGCGATCGACATTGCGTCTCCCAAAGCGTCTAACCAAAGCTCGCTTCGTCTCACAACTGACTTTCAAAGAACGTTTTTGTGGACATTGCCTAAATTCTTGGTTCAGTGAACTGTCCTGCTCCACAGATCATCCACCTGGCAAGTATTCGTCTCATTCATATGAAGTTAATAGATCACAGTTTCGTCAATAAATATTTGTAAATTGCAAACGTGAAATAGATGAACAGGAAAATTGCCGCCATGGTACATGTTACGATGTAATTAGCTAACAGTGAAGCGAGGGTGGTGGGTGAACGGTTTATGTTGTGGCCTCGCATTCGGGAGGACGGCGGTTCGAATCCCCGTCCGGGCATCCAGATTTGGGTTTTCCATGGTTCCCCAAATCACTCCAGGGGAATGCCGGGATGCTTCCTTCAAAAGGTCATGGCTGAATTCTTTCCCGTACCTTGTCCAAAATCGTATCCCGCCTCTAATGAACTCGACGATCGTAAAGTCATAAGTAAAAAAAAGTTACATTTAAGCAAAATTGTACAAAGGATTCCGATAGAATACTTGAACAATCATAAAATAGCATGCATTCCAATAGGTTTACTGATTTCAGCACTTAAAAATAGTGCGACACTGCATGTGGTGGGTGGTTGCATTCGGGAGGATGCGGGTTCGAACCCCCGTCTGGTCATCGAGATTTGAGTATTCCATGATTTCCCTAAATTACTCCAGGCGAATGTAATCTCTACAACCAAGTACATAAGTAGATGGTATCTTTGTAATAATTAGAGATGTTTACGAAAAAATGTAAGTTCACCACAAAAACAACATTTTCCCGCTTACAGCTACTGTTGAAAGGGCGAATCACTAACGGAAATAAACAATTAATCAGAAAACAGTTGTTTACAGACGGTGTTTAATTTTAAAACTTTTCACATAAACACAGTAATGATGTAGTGCACAGGCGTCATTGTATTTTGAATTCAGATTTCTGATTATAAATATCACGACTTGATAGAATGTGGGGCCTAAGAATTATTCTATATCACATTATGTCAACCTAATTACATCATTATTAGGTATCAGGACTCCAGGGAATATAGTGTAATTCCAGCTGTGACTGATTTAAGCCTGTCAAATAATTTGCAGTGGAACGAGCATTCACCACGACCAATATTATTTCTACTCTACCACTGGATTTACAACACTGAATCACACGGTTGCAGAACTTACATCTTTCTTGATGCACAAAGTAACTCAGAGAAAAAAAATGTTGTTTTTCTACAAACAATCTTATTTTCTGAGTCTGAAGCATTCTTGGCGCTATATAGAACCAATTACGCATGAAGAGGGCTCTTTTAAAAAGTACGGGTGGATAGTCTAAAAGTTATATATATATATATATATATATACTTCAAAGCTGGTGGCTAGCAACAATCGTCGATTCTTAACTGCGGATTTTGTTTTCACAAATTCCTGCGATCACCTTTATTTAAATGGCCTAAGGATCTTTACACATCATCTTTAAAAAAAAAAATCGCCATAACTAGCTGCAATTTATGAAATCATCCACTTAAGAAACAAAGATTGTTTGGAAAACTGGTCCGTTCAGTTATTCAATTTCAGTGGTGAAACATGTAACCGTGGCTGAAATTCACCGCCAACTGGTAGAGGTTTATGGAGATACTGTAATTTAAGGTTATTGCGTTGCCGAACGGTGTCGCAAGTTTGCGGCCGGTAGAGAAAACGTCACCGACGAGGATCCAATGGCTGACCCAGCACGGAATCCATAGATCCTAACACAGCTCGAACACTCTCCTTATAGCCCAGACCTCGCTCCAAGCGTCTTTCACCTTTTTCCTCACTTGAAACAGCACTTAGGGGACCAACGATTCGCTTCAGACGAGGAGGTGAAACACTTCGCGGCAGCGTCACTGAACACGCAAGGACAGGATTTTTACCTGGAGGGAATCTTCAAACTCATTGCACAAAGTGAGAAGTGCCTAAGCCGATATGGAGACTATGTCGAAAAATAACCTGTGTACGTATGTATTATCAGTTGATTGTAGTGGTTGTAAAAAATAAAATGTACACGTTTCACAGTAGCCTATGAAACTTTAATTTCTAATCACCCCTCGCACCAAAACGCTAGAGCGTTATGTTGTACCACTTTAAACTATAGGTTAATTTGCGTCATAGGCGGAATCAACGCAAATCACTTGGCTGCTAAGCTCTTCGGGAATATCCCGACTAACAATTCAATACGCAACTTATTTTTCCTTATTTTGAATGTAAATAGGGAATCTGATATTTAGATTTGGAACGTCAAATAATTTCTTTCGTAAAAGCTTTGTACAAACCTGTTATTTGTTGGAATGAGAAGCTATCGCAGCAGAACAGAAATCGCTTATATTGAGGAACATTCCAGGCGTTTCAAGCCGAAATATTTCGGCCTTCTTCTTGAGAGAATTTCACTTAGATGTATTTTGCACGCTCTACTAAGCGCAGCTAACGGTCTTCTAAAACATATGACTAGTCCAACCTATTAGGATATCGCAGTTGTCATACGGTTTGCAGCAGGTCACACCATTGAATTTGGAAGCACCAAAGTTCTTCTGAAAGAAAATCGTGGGTGGCCAAGGCGGATAAAAGAGGCACTAGAGTTCGCTAAATACTGCAATAACATCAACGAAGATGGTGGCTTGAAACTACATGACTTATAGCTTTCCTTACTGCCCAAAGAGCAACTGACGTTGCGACTCCCGCCGAGCTTTCCATCCACGTGACATCTGCGTGCTCCTGATTGGCCAGACTATTCAAACCTCTCAGAAAACCGTTAGTTGTGCAGTTCGCCAAGGAGAAATCCGAAGGTTTTTTTTTATGACTTCGTGCCTCGTCGTTGTCGATGTCATTAGAGGCGGGAAAGGACCGTGGACAAGGAACAGGAAGGAATTCAGCCATGGTCTTTTGAAAACCCAAATCTAGATGCCCGGACGGGGACTGTAACCGGCGTCCTCTTGAATGCGAGGCCAGAGCTTTAACCTCTCACCCATCACGCTGTGTCAAATCCGAAACAGTTCTGACGAAAATTCGGCAAATAATACCAGATCGCGGCACTATCCAGGGAATATTGAAACTATTTTTCCAGCTGAGGAAACCTTCGCATGCAATTGACATATTGCTTACACTAAGTTCTTAATTTTCAGTTGGTGCATCAGGAGGAAAAATAATTCAGAACATTTTCACTTTAAAAAAAATCTGAAAGTCTAGATAAACCCGATCCCTTGCTACTGATATATTTGCATCGTTCAATATGTTGTCCGATAGCACTCTTTAGTTTTTTAAGATTTAATTTATCCATCTAATAATTTTACGTATATAAATGTGATTTTATGTTAATATTCAAACAATAATCAATCCAAAAACATATCTTTGTCAACACGATACTTACAAATTGGATATACAGATATATGGGTAAGCTTGGACTTCAACTAACTGCGTCATACCTCACCAAAACCGAGTACGGTGGGTGTGCGGTAACGCTCTCACCTCGCATTCTGCAAAACGTAGGTTCGAATCCTCGACTGGGCATTCAGATATGTAATTTCCATGTTTTATCCAGGCGCATTCTGGAATAGTTCCTACAGAAGCCCATGCCTTGCCTATAGTCCTTTCTCGCGTCTAATAAACTCGCTAGACGTCGACGATGTTTAAAACAAAAACAAAACAAAAAAGACATCACCAAAGATTTCAGAAACCAATTTTCATTAAGGAATTTTTTTCAATTAAGAGGTATTTGCAGCGGTAATTAAATTCCACTCATAATCTTTCTTTCTTTCTTTTGAGCGTGTATTTCTCTTTCAGAATAAAGAGATCACAACACAGAAGACGTCTCTAAACTTCTAAGCCTTTCCGCTGAGATAAGCAAAATAAACTTTTCAGCTCTCTGGTGGATTAAGTCATTCACCTCGACTGCTACTACTACTTTTGAAATAAAAGTTTCTTGAAGCAGAAGAGGAACTGTACTTAATGAAAAGTATTGGTATTAAAAATCATATCAATGTAAATATTGCACTTAATTTAGGGGAATTTAAATATTGATTAAAATGGCTAGCTGCTCAACTTTCTGGTGGTTGGATTAAACGATTTCCTGACTCTCGATTTATAGAAATCTGAAACTTAAACAAGCAGAAAAAAAAGTTCATACAATAAACGCTAACTGCGAACGATCTGATGGCTCAGTGGTTAAGGCGTCTGACTGGAGATCCAAAGGTCCCCGGATCATATCTCTGTCTCGGCGGGGATTTTCATAAGCCCTAAACCCGACGTTCACCTCTAGCACAGCTTACTGTGTAATGTGAAGTACGCAAGAACGCATCCGTGGTTCGCTTTCCACGTTGAAATGTCAGTTCCCTCTAGAGCTAACAAACCTTGTTGTAACACTGATGTTTACACATCCACATCAAAATTCAAGCCAAAGAAGGGCTTAACGTCGTCGTAGTTGGCTCAAACGAACATATATACATACATATACTAACTGTGCCGGCGATTTCGTGTTCGAGGAAGGTGAGAATTGTACTGCTAATTCACTGACAAAAAAGCGTTGACCAGGTAGGAAAAGTTCTGCTTTTTTCCTCTTTCTAGGATCTCCACCTCTGAATCTGTTAATTTTGCTACAGACTGGGTAACTGAGGGACATTTATACGTGTGAAGATATTCAAGTATAGTAAGATTAATATTTGAAGGGCGGATCAATAAAAACAAAGATAATTTAATGGCTTTTATTTATTTAGAAAAAGCTTTTGAGTGTTAGGTGGGACAAGATGTTCAACATTTTAAAGAAGATGGGTCTAAAATACCGAGATAGAAGAATCTTTATAATCTTTATTCCGTGGTTCGGGTTCCACGTTTAATTGTAGGTCACAGAGGAAAGGAACTGGCCCTCCTACCTCTGACACAATGGCTTAGTATGCCTCCTTCTGGAAGATCCAACCAACCTCCGACTTGTAGACTAAGTTAAGTTTTGAGAATCAAGTTGCTATAGTAAAAGCAGAGAATCATGAGAAACCCGCTTCAGTTAAACTGGGTGTGAGACAAGATTGTAGTCTACGCCCATTAATATTCAATTTGCATGTAGAAGAAGCGATAAAGGAAATTAAAGAATGATTTGAATGTGGCATAAATTTTTTAAGAAAAAAAATCAGTAAGCTACGAATTACTGATGACATTTTCCTGAGGATATTGAGACGTTACTTACTGTCATGAACAAAATACTGTGGGAAGATTTTGGGCTAAATATTAACCAAAGCAAGACAAAACCGATGAAATGTAGTAGAAATGGTGCCGATAATATTAGATTAAATATAAAAATAGGGACGGATGGGACAGGAGAAGTTAGTGAATTTTGCTACTTAGGGAGTAAAATTAAAACCGATGGCCGAAGCTGGAATGATGTTAAAAGCAGAATAGTACTAGCAAAAAGAGCATTCATGAAAAAGAGAAATCTTTAGTTTCAAATATTAATGTAGGATTCAGAAAGAATTTTTTGAAACTCTATGTTTGGAGCACTGCACTGTATGGCAGCGAAGCATGGACTTTTAAGACTTAGGAGTACCAGAAAGAAGGAAAACTGAATCATCTGAAATGTGGTTCTATAGAAGAAAGATGAAAATCAAATGGACGGATAAAGTACGATGTGAACGAGTTTTGGAAAGGATGGGTGAGGAAAGAAGTTTGTGGAAGAGTCTTCCAGAAAGTAGGGACAGGATGGTAGGGCATATTTTGAGACATTCAGGATTGGTTAATTTGTTAGTGGAGGGAACAGTCTAAGGGAAGAACTGTGGAGCAAGACAGAGATCAGAATATATGAAGCAGTTAATTAAGGACAACTGTTGTAAGGGGTATGTTGAGATGAAAAGGTCAATCCAATGGAGAGACTAATTGCAGCGAAAAAAAAGATACAAGGATATGCGGACAATCTATATGAAGATGGGTAAGTTTATAACCAACAATAGTCTCCTTAATTTATTTTTCAGATATATTCAATGAATCAGTTCTAGCTTTCGCTGCCCCGCAGCAGTGCGTCCCCCTACTGCTAACTCTTTTTATCCTTGAAAGCAGATAATAGAACTTGAAGCTCATCATGAAGCCGTGTATTTGCAAGGCTGGTTACTACCATGTACGCACTTGTATGCGTAAGAGTAAATCGAAAGTCTCCTAAATTATCATAAACGAAGTCAATACTTTCACTATTCCAGAAGGAAAGGCAATAAGCCTCTCCTCGTGTAGCATTCATAGGATGACTTTTTATTACATAGCGGCAGAAACAAGAAATTTACGTAATTCTAAAGACTATTTTTATATTAATTTTTTTAAAGATTAAAGAAATTATTATGCCTATAAAAGGGATATTAATTGTTTTGTAGTATAACTTAGTTGTGATTTGAACGATACACAGTTTTATTCAGAAAGATATTCTCAGTCAGAAAATAAAAATTTATTTATTGTTTGTAATAGTGATAATTACTCCTGCTAAAAGCAAAACGTTTTGAGCAACAACTTACAAAACCCAGTTTGCCTGGATTGACGGTGTATGATATATACTGTATATATATATTAAAAGGCTGATAATGAAATCCGAAAAACGTTTTGCTATCAGTACATATTAGTATAAATTCTGAAAGAATCAATAGTTCCTGTTGTAATTTTTACGGTTTTTTTGTCGAAAAATCGTGGAATAGAGAGAATAAACCAAACATTTTAACAAATTGCGTATCACCAGAATTCATTTTCTACAGACCCCCAACGAATCCCCTATAATTATTTTCACCCCCATGATTTTTCGAAACTTTATGCTGTAGTCGTGTTTAGATTAGTAATAACTGAAGTAGCGCAGAAAGTTAAAAGGTTCAGAAGTGTGCCAAACGGATGAATGACGAAATCAATAAAGGTTTCCTTTTTCATTCAGAAAGTACGGAACCCCCCAAAATAAATAATTTAGAATCCAAATAGCTTAAGGGAGAGATGTAAGTCCTTAAATATTTCAATTTTCGAATCGACTAGTTTCTTTTTAATAATTCTTCTACAACATCTGTGTAAAAAAAGACTGTGATTGAAAATGCATCATGTAACCTATACAGTTCGATGTGAGGAGCCGTTATTAAGTTATAATCAATACGCTAATATTCGTTTATGTTACTTAATAAGGACGTTAAATGATTTTACTGAATAAGTTTCATTACAAAACTATATACGCGGAAAATTTAACACTGCCGCATATAACGTTTAACAGTAGTTAGGTCCGTTGAAATAATCAAACTCACAACTTATTTCGCTTCTCCCGACGCCGGACAAATCGGTATCACTGTCGATGTTGGTGGGAATTACGTCACAGTATCAGAGAATGCCCTTCCTAAACAATTCTGGGAAGGAAATTGATGAGAGAGCTGCAAACATTTGAGTCTGAATACTCTGTTAGAGGTCCGCGGTGATAGGGTTTCAAAAAGTGGACACGTTTCAAATGGACGCTGCAGCTCCAGAATTTTCCTCTGGCTGGCCCTGACAGTGTACGAGCTTCCATGCTGGTTTCGCATTGTAATGGTCTCATGTTCGAGTCCGGCCTAGGATATGGGTGGTTTTAAGGAAGTTGTATTGTCCCGATTAAACTATACCAAAATTCATGAGCAGTGCATAATGCAAAAGTTAGAACAAAATATATAAACTGGAGCTCACTAAATGGGCTCAAGAGGTGAAATGTACTTTAAAAAAAAAGAAAAAGGATCTTCTGGATCAACACAGCCGCATACTCGTTACTCTAAATTTGATTTCGTTTCTGTTTCAGTGGGGCTGGATATCTAAAGCATGAGGTACTTCACTGCCACTGTCTGTTAATATGCTTTTTTCAGTCAATTGTGAATCACTAATGACTTTCCTACGGCATTTTATTCTTGCTCAAAGCTGGCTGATAAAAAAGTAAACAAGCAAAATGCTGAAATATTTATTCTCTTTTTATTAGTAGGCTAATGTCTGTTTCTTTTTTACATCTCGTTTTATTTACCTTCTGAATCTGTCCCAAAACTCTTCTTCCAGCATTGCAATTCTCTTCCTCTTTCAAATGATGTATTTCACTTTTTTAACCATTCTTTCTTCATCCAGTCTATCTATGTGTTCATTCTACTATTTCCTTATTTCTTTAACCAATCTGCTTATGTTTTTGCACTTTTTATAGAGATGTTACATACTTATTTAGTATCCAATTCTTATAAATGTTTAATATTTTCATTACATTCTTCTCTAATAGCTCTGTTGTTTCTATTGTTTCTTGGTTTCTACGCCGTGGATAAATGGTCATCTTACTACCACGTTATATATTTTTACTTTGCTTTTAACAGTAATTTTTTTGAGGCACCATTCTTTTTTAACTAGCCTCATATCCTTAAGTGTTTGATTTTTTACTTTATGGTATAAATTCTTATTGTTAGATACTTTAATTCCAAATTAATTGTTTTAGTTAATTTGTTCCAAGACTTATCTATTCAATTCAAATTTGCATTTTACAGGTTCTTTTGAGATGGTTATACATTTTGTCCTTTCGGTATTTACGAACATATTGTATTTTGTTACTACTACATTAAATATACAAGTACGTGCCATGGGGATTACTACATCGGTTTTGAAAGAGATATTACTTATTCTGTACTTTACCTGGCTAAGTTTTTATTATATTTTTTGTGATCAAATTGCGGTACTTTATATGGGAAAATTTTATACGGATACGGCATCTAAAATTATGAGGTTGTTTGAAAAGTCAAATGGAAAAAAAATTTACAAGAAAATTATAAAAGCGTTTCGATGATCCAACTATGGAAGAGACAAACTGTTTACAGTGTCATATCGTAAAGAAATAACTTTCATAGGGTCATTTGTCAACACAAGTATTACTTCCACTTCCGTCTAGTTATTGGAAAATATCTTTAAAACTTTTAAACAGAAGTGAACAAGAAAATTCTAAAAACGTGGAGCCAACTAAAAAATTAAAAAGAGACGTATGTACAGCACCACAACACAAAAAGTCCTGGATTCTAAAATTTGTCTCAGTCGTGCATAAGGGATTGTGGAATATGACAGAAGCTTGAAGTTAAAGCTTTCAGTAGTGTATCTGTACCGTGATATATCAGGTGAGTAAACATAAATGTCAAGTTTCGTCTAGTCTTAAGTGGATACTGTGGAACAACCAATACACCACGAATAATTACTGTATTAAATCTTTAAAAAATTGTTTTACCATTTCTGTTGTATCGCATTAAGTGCCTAATGGCGGATTTTCGTTAATATTGGAAGAATCATTCGCTGTGAAATTGAATTCCCTTTTAATTTAGACGTACCATCACAAGATGACAGAAAATTGAGTGGATTTAATTTGGAGCAACCTCACCCACGTAATTAGGACATCGTGTCGAATAAAAAAAAGATTGGTGGGCAAGAAATTGAATCTTGCGGCGTGGCGGATAGGCACAATCCTGAAAGAGTGGGTATTGGAGTACAAAATTACATTTAAAATTCATCTTTGAACGTATGAATAAAATATGAGGACATGCTATAAAAAATCTCACCACTAATTAAAAAACGGGGTACTACGATCAGAAAATGTCTTCTAGATAAACTGAAGCTAGAAATAATTCTCAGGTGTGTTGCAACTGGTAACTGCTTTGAATAAACTTGAGGCTGCATAGCTTAGACACACAATTTACACAACTTTTTTCTGGTTTTATAACATTAGGTAATTCATTAGAATTGCGACATTTTCATTTTTCATTTGATGTCTTCTGTTGTCAAAGTGGGAAGTTCAGTTCTTTAATCATGTCCTCCATAGTTCGGTCTCTTGTTTTATTTTTATTACTTTCATATTTTGTATTCCATAAACATTCGTGAAAATGGTACGATATTAAAAATAAACAAGTGTAGTGTTCTTTCAATTATAAACCATTTTGAGTTGAAAACAACAACAATCAGAACAACACAAGTGCGAAGTCATCCAGAAGTAAATTTCACTTAGACATGTTGGTTGTTGTTTACATGTGTCACTCTTGATGATTCATTCAAGTGAAACACGGAAAGTGAACGAAAAGTTGAACCCCAGCCAACGTCTTTCATCCATCATCTTGGATGATTACTTTGGAAGATTCGCTGTTTACACAGTTCACATTTCTATCACTTCTAGTGATTCACCGGCAGTGATTACGAATATTGAACCGTGTGTAAACCCGCCTTAAGTGAGCAATATTAATTTAGATTATGCATGGAGTAATGTTGGCAATACTGACAAGTAAGATGAGCCTCAATGATCGTCAACTAACGAGACCGTAAAAGTGTGAATGGATGCGGTGGTAGATAGCGGATTTATGAATGGCACGTGAGGCGCGATTGATTTAACTGCTGAATTAATTGAGATTATCAAATACGATGCGGAGAGGTAAAGATATTAGTGATGTCGAAAAATGAACAATTTACCGAATATTTTTGTAGAAAGTGAAGCTGAAAAGTTGTAGCAAATGTTTTTTTAGTTTAAATTGTTGATAAAGAAACACCAACGCAATTGTTTCTCGTGTTATACTATCAAACGCGTTTCGTCTCTATTCGAGGTATTATCAACGACGAATCTGTATTGAAATTTACATATTTAAATTGGTGTTAACAAGTATTGTAGCTGCACGTTACTGCTTTTCTCACAAAGTATGCTCCTTTTGGAGACATCGGCTAAACTTGAACTATATCTGTTTAGTACAGTGCTATACTAAATAAAACATTACTGTGGAAGGGTCATGCTTCGTGAGAATAGCAAAACTGTGTTGCTACAAAGCTTCCTAACACCAATTTAAATACGTAAATTTCTATACTGATTTATTGCTGATGAGAGTTCAATATGAGGCGAAACGCGTGCGATAGAAAAACATAAGAAAAAATTACATTGGCGGTTAATTAATAACAAATTAAATAAGTAAACGTTGAAAATTGCCCCCAGCCAAACTGCAGTTATTTGGTTTGTTAATTGTCTGCGTGATGTTAAAAAAAAAACCAAGAAGTTTACTTTTAATTTGCAAACGTGAAATAGTGGGAATTCTCTGTTCATTGGAAAGTTAATCAAAACATTTTTGAAACCTGGCGTCATATTTTCAGTTTTATTTCATATTTTCCAGAATCAAGGAATAGGAAATCAATTAACTACACGGAAATAGTTAAACAGCCATATCTAATATATAAAAATGAATGTTTGTTTGTTTGTTCGTCTTCTATGCGTTCCTACACTATTCATACGATTACAATAAAACATTGCTAAATTACGCCTGGAAGGTTTCTGCGAAAAAAAAAAAAAAAACGAAAAAAACAACCCATCTCATCGTACACACCAACTCAAATTTTTTTCAAATATTCTTTGTACAAACCCACAATGTTTGTCCGAATTCGATGGGGTTTATATGCATAGTAAAAAAACAAAGAGAAAAATACATACAGAAAGCAATATATGAAGGGGAACATATAATCAATGACTACATTCACCTCACGAATCAGACCTTATTCAAAACACTTAAAACAATTTTATAATATATATAAAAGACACACACACAACGCTAAAACATAGATATAACTTAAATCACAAACAAACAAATCGATAAGATACTTGCCGGAAATTATAAGCATTTCTGAACACAGTAATGTAAACAATAACAAATGCTCGTACAGTGGTTACACAAACAGAAAAGTGCGTAAACAATAGTGTGTTTTCAAAAATGAAGAAAGTTTGTGCAAATAGAAAGACACCACAGTATATGTGCGGAACACATAAAAGCACTAAAATGAAACTTCCCCAGTCTTCAATGTAAAAATAGGAAACATAAACTGTAAGTAGAATGCAATATTCATAGCACTTCATAACAGATTAGAATTACAAACATTTTAAAATTCAGCCCCTCTTCCCGTTTAACACCCCCCCCCCCCCTAAATTTTTTCCAATGTTCTTTATAGACAAACAGTTTTATCAGATTTTGACGGAACTTTGCATTAGTATCCATCAGAACAAATAGAAAAATACTGTTTACGTTTGATTTACGAAAACCGAATCTCTTCTCCTTTACACCCCTGTCTTTAATTTAGATAACATTTTTCATGCAAACCCATAGTTTTATCCATTTTCGATAGTACTAAGCATACGTAAGCTTTTAAACAAAGCGGTCTGGTAGCTCGGTGGTTAAGACCAAGAAATTCGAACTTGAAATTTAAAAATCTACAGTTTTTATCCAATCCTAAAGAAACTTTGTGCTCCGATATTTTAAATAAATGAAAAGTGACGTTTTAGTTTACAAAACTGCGCTTTCTCTTCTCCTTCACCCCTCTTAAGTCTAATTAAGACTAATTTACACAAGCAACTTTTACATTTTTCGAATTGGTAGGAAAATCTGCGAAAGTGGATACTGATAGAGGATTTTTACTACAATCCGATAAAAAGGGATTAAAACGTTAGAAATTTCATATCCAGCAGCCGAGAAACGCTGTAGCCAGTATTTTTTTTTAGAAAACACTCTTACCTTAGTGCACAACCCAAGGGTTGGTTAGATACTGCCTAAGGGGAACATGCTAAGCAATTGATGGTATACAACCGTTATTCCCGGTTTCTCTGGAATTTGAACCTCGGACCGGATGAATAAACATTTGAACATAAGAGCCTCAACCACTAAGTTACCAGACAGCTACTTTTTTTAAATATAGGTGTGCAAAATACTATCAAAACCGGATATTAATTATGATTCTGCTTTTGCAGAAAACGAAAGACCATAAATATTCTATATCCCAAAGCACTAGAATAAACTTTTTCAATATTAATTTAATGCATAAAAGTCACTGTCGTTCGTTTATTTTGTACACATAAATGTGTCTGTTTCGTATATATGAACCCACTTAAGAAAGAAAAAAAGAGGCATTGCAACGCATGTCGGGTAATGCTAGTTATTTATATATTTTTCTCTAACTATCTTTTAACGATTATAAAAATCGTTTCAACATTAGCAATAGATGCAAGTTTTTAGCGCTCTGCAGTTAAAACATTAATAAAATTTCTACACAGCAGTGGCACTGTAACCAAGGGCGTATCCAGGATCAGAACTAGAGGGGGGCAATATTTGAACTAGGGGGGGGGCAACTCATATTGGTTTCGAAGAAGTAGGGTGGGGGACTGAAAAATGATGATTTCTTACAGAATAAAACTCAAACCCATTGAGGAAACTATTTTTATTATTGATTAATACAGTAATCCAACCAATTAATCTAAGGACCTATTATGTATATAATTAAGATCGTAACTCAGTTATAGTTTTTATTTAAACATTAATCGGCTCGGATTCTCAGAACATTTTTCAATAACTTTGTCAATATCTCACAGTGTTCTTTCACGAAATTTCGATGCACACTCATCAGGCATAATCTTTCATCTCACAAAGTGCTCCTGAGCCAGTTCTTCACTCGCCGAAGCGTACTGAAAGCAACTTGATTTTTTTTTCTAGGGGGCACAGCAGGCCCCGCCCCCCTGCCCCTCGCTGGATACGCCCATGACTGTAACTATAAAATAGCCAGGGAGGAAAAATTATAACTATATGCTTTATTAGCGTCCAAATATTCCTATATCCGTTCATAATAACATTGGTTCATTAATTCAACCAGAAGTAACTGTTTCTACAAATTATTTCGCAACTTTCCAACGCAACTCCGTTCCCAACGATTATTTTTACATCTCAAATTAAATGAACAGTAACAGCTTCTTTCATGTGTAATTCGTTTTAACAATGAAAGGAATTTATTAAACCGTTAGGTCATAGTTATTGATCTGTAACCAAGAATAATTTTTTTTTTAGATTTCTTAATATGGGTAACTGCTATTTGTTGTTTATTGCTCCCTACTTCATACTTAAAGGAGGAAAGTCAGCAATACTGTAATCGAAAATCTGGTGTAATTCCTCAATAGCCAATTAACATCATTCAATGTGGAGATCAAACATACTTCTAATCTAGCTTTCAGATTGTCGGTAAGGATCTCTCACTATTATGGTTATGACATACAATGATCAGCCAAAACATTACGACCACCTGCTTATTAGTGTGTTGGTCGATCTTTGGGGCGCAATACAACAGCGATTCGGCGTAGCATAGATTCGAAAAATTCTTGATAGGTTTTCGGAGTTGTCGGGCACCAGATACCTATGCCATGTCACGCAATTTCCTTGAATTACGAGCCGGTGGTTTGTGGGCGCGGCATCACGGAAACGGCGAGGCTGGTCGGTTGTTCGCGTGCTACTGTAGTGAGCATCTATGCAGAGGGGTTGAAGTACAGTGAACCCACGACTGGGCGGCAAGGTGGTGGATGTGCACGCCTCATTACAGCACGTGGAGATCAGAGGATTACCTGCTCTGTAAAGTGGGATAGGCGGCGATCTGTGGCAGATCTGACAGCAGAGTACAATGCTGGTGCAGACACAAGTGTTTCGGAGCACACTCGCCCAGTCGTGATATCACCGTCTTTCAACCACTCTGCATAGATGCTCACTAGAGTAGCTCGTGAACAGCCGACTAGCCTCGCCGTTTCCGAGATGCACGTTCCCAGAAGCCGTGCTCACAAACCACCGACCCGTTATATAAATGAATTGCGTGACCTTTGCTAAGACATCTGGTGCCAGACAACTCCGGAAACCTAACAAGCACTTTCCGAATCCATGTCACGCCGAATCGCTGCTGTATTGCGCTCCAAAGATCGACCAACACACTAATGAGCAGGCGGTCATAATGTTTTGTCTTATCAGTGTATTTGCCATATACTGCCAGCATTCTCTTCCCCCCCCCCTTCTCAAATTCCTGTATTATTTTGATTTGGTTATATTTACATTAACTATTTCTGCTTTTAAAGATTGTTGCCTTTAGTATTAAGAATGACGCTTTGTGAGGGAGTTAGGGTTGCTAACCATTCGGTTTTTTTTTCCGGACTGTCCGGTTCTAGCGCGATCTGTCCATGTCCGATTAACTACATGTGATCGGACACAAAATATCCGGTTCTTAAAAAACAGTTTGATAGTGTAGGATGTAAACAACGCCGCCGCCTTATTCTCCCTTTGTCTGAACGTAATCCATCTGCTTCGCTCGCTCTGTGTTCGAACGTTTCCGACAGTTATGGCTGTGGCCAGAAGTATTGGTGGGCGGCATCTAATGCGCCGTTACCAAATCATGCGCTTAACAGTTAAATTCACCTGTTAGCTAGCAGTAGTAGTTTGTGGGTTGACGCTCGTACCACGCAACACAGGACGGTCAGCGTTGCCATATTCTCGTGTTAGAGAGAGAGAGCGCTACGCAAGAATGTTCCGAAGTGTGGCAACAGCGCGCTCGCACCCAGCCACCAGTTTACCTGACCACAACTATAGTCGGATATATGATTATAGTGAAGCGATTGGTTGATTGTTTCAGTTACCTAGACTATGTCGATGGCGGAACATCGTGCTCGTTTTGCTCGCGGAGAATTAAAGAATGAAGTGTTATTCATTTGTATGTTACAAATATGTAATGAATGAGTTACCAAAGAAAATACAGAAACGTTATTGTCCCTTCAGAAACGAGTGGTTGTCAAAAATGGGTTTAAACTGCACAAGGAAAACGATTGCACCGCATATTGTAAAATGTGTAAAATTACTTTAACTGTGAAATTTGATGGCATGAAGACAGTGAAACACGGATTCTTCCTCAAAGGTTTTTGCTATATTTTAGTTAACAATTGTCATAACAATTATTTGTAAAATTAAAAAAAAAAACGAACTGACCCATAAATTTTACTCTTTATATAACATACAGACCTCCCCCCATCCTCCCCCTCCCCTCCCCGCTCAGCGCGAGCCAATGTCCAGTCGTGGATATCTGAAAAAATCGGTATTTGTCCTGTCGTGAAAATCTAAGAAATTGGCAACTCTAGCAAGAGTCCGGGATTTTCTGCTGTCGCTAATTATCGAAATACACAATCCAGAGAAGTATGCGACAAGTGACGAAATGGCGTAGGAATATGTATGCAACTAAGTCTGAGTTCCTTGGCAGTTGTGAATGTATATGAGAGTTGTAAAAGATTGAATATTTAATTTCAAATAGTAATAAAATAACATTGTGAAGATTTCAGTATTTTTTGAACTGCAAGAAGTTACAGAATAAATAGAATTTCATGGATCTACGTGTTATCACTTGTTAATAACATCACCTATCATTAGAACTGAATTATATTACGAGGTATTTGTGTTATAAAGTTATTTGGAAAAGTTAAGGGGGGGGGGGGGGGAATTTAACATGTGTGTTCATATGCTGTCAGTAACATCACGTATTGTTATGGGGCTTCCATTAATTACGTGAGGTGTTTTTTCTGATGGTGAGATCTGGTCGAACCCCCCTCCCCTATGATGACGTTGGTTTTCCGTCGACCCCTTCCCCCTTGGTGACATTTCGTCACCCCCCCCCTTTCACCCCACGTAATTAATGAACGGCCCCTTACATGTTGTTCAGAGTACGTTACAGAGATACAACGCACAGTAGTGAACACAGTACCGCCTTCCAAATCCACTATTTCATTAAAAGAATCCGTACACCTCTATGTAATGAATGCTAAACGTACGACAAGCCAGACCGCCACTATAAACGGTGAAGAAGAGTATTGTGTTGTCAGTAGAGAAACAGTTACAGCAGAATGGGTCAACAGGAAAGCTCAGTGACCACGAATGTGATGGACTAGTCACTGGATGTCACCCGAGCGAGCAACAAATCTATTACTAACAGTCAAACCCTTCTAAACTTCCCAAGTCGATTTTTGGTGAAGTTGAAATGCGAATGAACAACCACAACTAAATCAAGACCAGTTATACCTCATTTAACCTTCAGGGACATGTGAATGGTGGTTGTAAAAAGTAGCAAGAAATTAGTGGACGTAGTTACTCTTGAGATCCAAAGTGCTACCAGAACTCCAGCCAGCACCAATGGCTGTGCGTAGAGAGTTAAAAAGAAAGGGGTATGCTTACAAAGGTGAGCTTCTGCTCATAAGCTGAACATTTCTTTACCAAATGCTAAGCGACGCTTGAGGTGGTGTAAAGAGCGACGTCAATTGACAGTGGATGACTGACAACGAGTGATCTAGGGCCAGGAATCACGCTATGTCCTGTGGCAATCTGATGACAATTAGGACATTCATTTGCACTCGTTAGTCATGTGAAAGGTTTTCTGACGTGATTATGACTGCAGGGCAAGATGTAACTGACTTTTAACTTGGAATAGTAGTTAGAAATATACTGATTATGGTGTCCCCAAAAAATTTTTTTTTTTTTTTTTTTTTTTTTTTTGACCACAAACCCTCATTAATTTATTTTAGAACAATTGTAAGCAAAATTTTATAATCGTAGGACCTCGGCAACCCCCGCCATTTTGCAATGAAACATGTCGGCACTTGCTAAGTAAGACAAATGCGAGCTAACACGTCAACGTGCTTGCAATCACTTGCTATTTTGTTAGTTACCGTATTGTTTTCAATCATTCAACAAGTCAGTGGAATTACGTAGTTCTAAAAAATGTATAATCTTCATAGCGGAAACCTGGAGAAGTTTCCTGCCATCATGTGTAGTGCCAACAGTGAAGTACGAAGGAGATGGTGTTATGGTACGGGGCTATTTTTCGTTGGATATGATCCCCTTATTGCGCATAAAAAAGCTCTAAATGCGGTCGGTTATGAATATTTTTCAAATCTTTATGTACTGCGTATGGTAGAGGACCAGTTCTGATACGATGATTGTTTGTATCAGCATGATAATGCATCCTGTCATATAGCTGCATCTGTGAGTCGATCATTTGTGGACAGTAACATGGACTGGCCTGCGCAAAGTACCAATCTGAACCCAAAGGAACACATTTGTGATGAGTCAGAACGTTTACTTCGCTCCAGACACCAGCGACGCACATTACTACCTACTATAGTTTCAGCTCTTGAGGAAGAATGTGTTGCCATTCCTCCAAATTCAGACATCTCATTGAAAGTTTCCTCAGCATTGGCGTCATAAATGCAAACAGTGGAACCAAACAATATTAATCTCCAATAATAGGAAATGTGGCACAGGTAGAGTATAAGTGCAATTTCAGGTAAGTTCCTGGATACTTTGTATTACCATCTGTGGAACTCTTTACAGTTAATACTAAATCACTTTTTTTTTATTAATTCAAACAAAATAAACAATACTTATTATACAAAAGGAGCTAGACATAAATGTCACAAAAGGTATGATTAGAAAATAACTATATGACTGGTTCCCTTCTAGGTTAATTCGTATCTGGCCATTTTAGTGTCGATAGAAAGTTAGGTCTGTGCTATCCTCGATGTTATGAGAAATAGTGGATCAGAAACATTAGCTACACCAGATCGCAGACCGAAGCAAATGTAGCCAGCTAAAGGAAAGGAACGAACTTACGATATTGTCTAGCCGGAGAAAAATAACCTGAACTTTACGGTTCACACTTGACAATATTTCTGTGAAAGGTTCCATTCACCCCCGACTTGTGACGCGATGCTCCGCACAACTTTGTATTCCATTCTAGCAACGGGAACTGTAGTCCCAAGGGACGGCGAAAATCGGATTTGAATGAAAAACGTTTTCTGGGTGCGACTTATAGAATTCAAGGTTCCAATCTTCAAGGCTTTGCTCTAAGGCATATATTTTGCGTCGCGTTTGAGTTTTTCTGCCCCTTTCATCACCTTTTCAAAGAAGAAATCAAATCGACAGTTATGGCGGCAACTCAGCATTGTAGCAAGTTGGTTCTTCAAAATAGCCCATGGGCGCTTCCTACCATATCTGTTTATCCCTTTCTATGCACAAGCTATTACACATTAGGATACGTGCACTGCACCCTCCGCCACCCACTTTTAATTAATCGCGGAGTAATAACAGTAATAGTAATAGCAAGTATTCTAAATTTCTTCTTATTGGTTGACAACGGACTTAAATAATGTCCTGACAGAAAACGCTGATTTTCTTACTGTAAGCTTAGCATTATTTATTTAAATTTTACAAAGGATATCAAATAGTAATACTAAAATGAAGAGAAATCTGCAACGACGATTATTCGATGACAACCGTAGCTCTAAATTAGCAGGGATAATAGATCTCGTGATTCAGAAACAAATCTGGAAATGTTGCTCATGGGCCTTAAACATAATAAATGTCGAACGACTTAATATTGACAAGAAGATTTCTTTTTAAAATTATTAATTTAATTTTAATTCCTAAGGACCACTTGTTCCAGTGCCAATTTTCCTATCAATTTTTTGCCACTGTCGTGCAAGGACCTATAGTTTAACTTGGCATCAGAAACTACGGAACCTCCAAGCGAATTTCATATGATCAGAGAGTCCTTTTAAAAGTTCCTGGCCCCATTGGGATTTGAACCCGAGACCCTCAACTTTGAGGGCAAGCATATTAATTTTTTTTAATTGCTTAACGTCTCTTATCAGCGAGGTCTTTAGAGACGGGAAAGGATGGGGGGCAAGAAATGGGAAGGAATTTGGCCATGGCCTTTTGAAGGAAGCATCCCGGCATTTGCCTGGAGTGATTTGGGAAACCATGGAAAACCCTAATCTGGATGCCCGGACGGGGAATCGAGCCGCCGTCCTCCCGAATGCGAGGCCAGAACGCTAACCGTTACACCACCACTCTCCGTGCAAGCATATTAAACTTTTTTTTTTATCGGCCCCTCTTCTCCTTGTTGCCGTCCTGCGTTCTCCATTTTTAATCTTCTCCGATTTGGCTTCTCCGCTCTTAATCTTTTACTCAGTCTTAGTATTCTTCACATTATTCTTCTACAGCAATTAAAAACTTTGAAAGAAGCTTTTCTTTTGAGTTGGTTCAGTTTGTTATATTCTTCAATTAAGTAAAACCAATATTCTTATTTTGTTTTGCTTCTGCTTTAGAATGTATGGTAGATAGCATGTTCCAATAGGCCTAACATAGCGTTGTTTCGTGTCAGGATATGTTTTCCTCTCTGATCTTAATAGTTCTTTCTTTTTTATCTGGTTTTTCGCGGTTCTGTTTTATGTTGTAACTCATTCCTTAGTCCATCCGCATATTCTCTTAGCTCCTACTCACTCAAATCTGTGGTTTGAGATATCGGTTGTTCAAATTGGCTGCTTTTATTTGTACTGCTAAGTTGTATTGGATACAGTTTCTCTTTAATGATAATTATATTATTGTTATATTATGACGTGGATGTAGCTGCGAGATTTAACGTTTTATTATCAATATTTTTCCAAATTTTCTGACCATTAACATTCTGAAAAGTAAGCTCTTGTAAATTCTTTTGGTTTTGTCTATTCATCTTCTCTACAAGGTGTATTGTTTTGATATAGGATCCTTGTTTCTCCAGTAGATAGTTAATATATATGTGGTATTGCTAGTGTTGTAAAAAAACGGTTTTTTTTCTGGCTTGAAAAAAAACTTTGAAAAAAAACATGTTTTTTTCTGGAACATGTTTTTTTTCACAACTACTAAATCTCAAGTTTATAACGCAGTTATCGTTTAAAATGACTGTTTTAGAGTTTATTCTAAGTACTTATCTTAGTTTAAAATCTGCTATATTTTTCTGGTTCAGTAGGAAAAAAATTACGAAAACATTGGCAAAATTGACTGAAATTTTCTTTATGAACGGGGATTTCCTGAAGAGACTAGGTTGCGCGAGATGGAATCCCCATTCCCCATTGTTTGAATTATACTTGCTATTTGAAATAGTGCTGCCAGCCCTACAAAATTACCTACAGAGCTTTAAAAAAAATTAGGAATTTAAAATTTATCCACAGTTTTTTGCCTTTTTTTTATTACTTATTGGGCTTTCCTTATATTCGTTTACTTGTTAACTCTCAGAGTATAGTGGTACTGATTCATTAAATTGTCAGTAAGGGAGCGTGCATAAACCACATAGCTCCATTTTGGCCTCCTGTGAACCCCCCTCCTCCCCCACGTAGCCCTACGTTGCTTTTGCCACCCCCCTCCCCCCCTCCCCCGCTCACGTAGCACGTAGCTTTCTTCCGTTTTGATTCCAGAAGACATTTTGTACTGTTTTCTCTTGTCAGACTATTGTAAATTACATACGGATATAATTAACTGAGGGAAATAAGTACTCACATCCTGTTGTGAGTTCAGTTCCTCATTTTAACTGTGAAAAATGTTACGAAAGGAAAGTTACGTGGCCGGGCTCGGAACACCCCCCTCCCCCTCCCCACGTAGCCCAGCGTAGCCTTCCAGCTAACCCCTCCTCCCTCTGGACCGAGCCAAGTAATTTGTGCGCGGTCCCTAATAATGAATCGTTTCCTTGCAACCGTTGGTGTAAACAAACAATTGAAAAGTAGTAAAGCTCCTATTTTGTATGATAATAGATTTAAATTCAAACTTAAAAGACCGTAATACAGAACTATCGGCGCAGTCTTTATGCACAGTGTGTACTTTGCTCACAATTTAAAATTGTAATCTCAAAATCTTTTGCGTACAATACAAGAACAACCAGTAAAAGAAAATTTAACTATTTCTGAAGTTATGGATCTAGAGGAGACAGAAGAAGAGACAGAAAATTCCGACACCGATCAAACTAGTGTTGGTACTAGTGAATGTGGTACTGACATAGAGGATGAATAAAATTATGTTACCTATATAGATACACTTATGAATCATTATGTGAGACATTATATGATTCAGTAAGACTTAAAACACAC
Organism: Vandiemenella viatica; assembly: GCA_031002005.1. Classification (NCBI taxonomy): domain Eukaryota; kingdom Metazoa; phylum Arthropoda; class Insecta; order Orthoptera; family Morabidae; genus Vandiemenella; species Vandiemenella viatica. The sequence goes on from JARYHS010012519.1 coordinate 91,601,098, forward strand.
TTGTAAACTTGAAGTTCCTTAAATAAAACTATAATTTATCAAATATATTGTTATCTGGGAAAAAAAAAATTAGAAAAAAAACACGGGTGCTAGGTTTTTTTCATGTTTTTTTTTCACAAAGCTGAAAAAAACATTTTTTTTTTTTTTTCAGTTTGCAACACTAGGTATTGCTTTATGTGACTTGGCTTGTAGTGGATGCCTCCTGCATTGAACGGTGATGTTTCGCTGCTGTGTTGTAGTTCTTTTACCAATGCACAACCCTCATACCTGAACTTTAAATATAATTGTATTTTATGAAGTATTTGTAATGAGCTAAAGTTTGCTTGAATATGATATTGTACGTTTGTTTTTCAATTTCCTGTAAATCAATGTATATAGACTTTGTTTTATGAGAAGAAATTATTTAGAGGCCATTTAATAAGTTTAAGAACCGAGTTGTGCAAGAGAACTGTTTAAATGTTCGTAATTCCAAGTGTTAACGCAAGTTACGATGTCTAAAGGACAATTTGCTACAGTTTAAAATGATTTCTGTGAATAATTTTGTATTTAAGTATCTTTAATTTCCATTTCTGACCATTTTGTAATGATGTTAAATGATTATGTATTAATTGTGATTGTTTTTAATATGTTTCAGTTGTATAAGTAATTGTTAATGTTCGAGAAATATCTGTCGGAATCTTTTGAAGTGTTCTAAAAATTTCGATAGAGCGTATATAAAGAAATCAGCAGAAGGACAGTAGTAGTTTATACAGATCCACTTTGCGACTGCCAAGGACTACGTTAGTAGTATTGTATGCAATCTCTGGATTGTGTGAATACATGTAACAGGTATCGTTGACGTGTTGTTTGAAAATAAACGCAAGTCTAAACTGAAATACATTGTGGACTACTTAATTACTGTATTAATTAAACCGCGAAGAATCTGACAAGACCATTTGCTATGTAGTTCGTTATTCTCAGATTTTTAATCAGTCATTATCATTTTGGCCAGTGCAAATTAAAATTTATTATCCATTACTTATCTTTAATTTCAGTCTTCCGAATATCGCCTTCTGTCTTTGCAGATTAATTAGACTTTACACATTGAAGATGAAATATGCCAAATAGATCACCCTCGTGTTAATATTCTCAAAATAGTCGCTAAAGAAATATTTAATAATAAATTTATGGTCAATCGTCTCTCATAAAACTTTTCTTTAGTCTGAAACAAATAGCAACAAACGTTTCTATTATTAATTTATCAGAAAAACTACGAGAAATAGACACACTCAAATAATTCATTCTACTTGTTGTATTCGCGCTTTTTTGTTAACACCAGTTCACTTCACCGGATGAAATTTCACTGGTTTGTTGCTGTTTCTGGTGAAATATGATACAAAAGCATTTCAGTTTTCAGAGAGAACTTTGCTGGCAAGAGGCTAGTGAGATTGCTTTCTGGAAGTTAACAACGATGATAATGGGACTGTAACCAATCATACTACATGCTTGCTGCAAAAAGTATTCTGATACGGACTGCACATTATGTTTTAAGAGAGGAAAAGGTTTTAATTTGCAACGAAAAGCACATTTTAGCAAAAATAATATTAAAACCCGAGACTGTTACGCAAAACACACTTTAGACCTTGTTATTATTCCTTTTGTCGAACAAAGTGTACTTTTTCTAGAAAACTCTGTAAGTGCGTCATTATAGCTGTAATACGAAACTGTTTAGGAAAAATAAATTATGTACAACAATTCTCATATTAGTTGTGCCAGTCAGAAATTGTAAGCAGAAATCGATCATAACGCTCCTTTGAATTCTTCGTGCAGAATAAACGTTACTAATTTGATGACACATATTACTACAAAATTATCTAAAATCAATTTAGAAAGTTTTAAAATGTTTCAGCAAAGAATTAAAATAGAGTAATTAATTATATGTATTTCTATATTTACTGCCCATTTTAACGACTCATCAATCATCGTCGTATTTAAAGCATTCTCAGTTAGCTTATTTTATGTTACATCACATACCCGGAAATTGCAACAAATATTCACGAAAGAAACAAATAAGAGATAATTACTAACACAGTGAATCCACGCAAAATAAATATAAAATGTGGTTCATAAATCTCTGCGGGATTTCGGATGGTTATCGTGCAATGTGTGAGGTACACAACCTCACATTTGTGTGATTTTACTTTAATTAAGCTATTTTTTTATTTAATAAATTGTAATGGTGTGTATTAACTCGGAATTTTTAAGTTCAAAGGTCAAAGAATAACAAGATGAATAATGAGATCTCTGAAAAATAAAAGAAGAGTCAAGAGTGAGTTGTTGAAGAGAAGATTTGAATGGAGAGGACGAGTTTTGGTTTTTTGGAATGAATAAGTATGAAAGAAGAGATGAAACAGTTTGGCTCACTGGAGAAGCCACAAGAATCCTGGCGGGATTATTAATAGTAAAACATTAGCCCGAGGGCAGAAGATTTAGAGTTATGGATAAAGATAATGTTATATGACTTGAGAAAAGAGAATTGTTTGTTAAATAAAAAATATACAAATGATGAGATAAGTAGGAAGTGTTTTGATTTGAGATTGAGATATATGTAGATATAGACAAAGAAATTAATTTGAGTTTGTGTGATAAGAATTGGAATAATAATAATTTTGATTTTTCAGCGTGAGTATCATATTAAAACCAGCGCCGGACAAAAAGGGGTTAAGGAAATCTCTATATACTGGTCTGGTGCTGGAAATAAGAGGCAATAAAGTATATAAATATATTTAAAGTATTATACTAAAAAGTGACGTTACATATAAGTACGTTACAAGTGTCTATGACAAAAACCATCACATCTATAACTATTGAATCTCTCCAAGTTTCCATTTCTAATAGGCCCCTTGGCGTAATAGCTAAATTGGCACCATTACAGTGCAGTCGAAATAACATAGCGTTCTGTGGTGCATGTAAATAGTGTTCCGTCTTAAAATTGGCTCCATGTGGCGGTGGAACGTAAAATTCGTGCGAAATACGAGAAAACCATCTGCAGACAAAACTATCCGTACGTGGTACACCAATTTAAGGAAACTGGCTGGCAGTGCACTGTAATACGAACAAGCTGGTTTCAAAATGAGATTGACTGCTGTTGTGTCACCAAAAGTGAAAATGTAGATGAGCTGTATTATAAATCGGAAACTCAGGGCGATTCTGTGTGTATAGATGTGACAGTTTTTGCTGTATCTATCGTAGTCGCTGCACGATAAATGTCCGGAATTCCAGACAAACGTGTGAATCAACCTGTATATACATACAGTGAATTCTTCAAGGGAGTTCAGCCGGATAGCGTCGTAGAATACTGTATATACATTAACAACGCTCTCAGCTATAGTCCGTTCAGTTAACAGAGGCGGTTCAAGGTCACTGTGCTCTATCCCCACTCCGCTGTCTTTCCCATACAGGTGAAGAGGAAAGAATGTCAGCTGATAAATTTGCCACTGGCTTGCCTGGACAGCGGGTGGGGTAAGGTGAGGAGCGAGCCGCTAGTTTAGGGTGAATAGGGTATAATAGTTCAGAGAAGCGTTTCAGCAGGGCCACAAGTACAACCATGTATTCAATCCAGACCGGCATAGCTGCGTTTAAATATCCCAAATTTCAAGGAGACGCACGAAGTTGATAATCGTTTACTAGGTGCTTCACAGAGTTCACACAATATGAACATGGTAAGATCAACACTAACTGAAATTTCTAATGCTTAATGCAGCATTTGAACCGACATTCAACTCAATCGGCCTATCAGTCCATATTTTTCGGCTTTTAGTCTAGTATCTGGCATATCAAAAAAGTGGTAAAGTTTTTCTTACATCTGTTTTGGTGGCCCGGTGGCTTATTGGTTACGGCATCCGATTGGAGATCGAAAGGTCCTCGGTTCGAATCCCTGTCTTGACAAGGGTTTACCCAACCTTCATCTCTGACACAGTTTGCTGTGCAATGTCAATTTCGCCAGAACGGTTCCGTGGTTCGGATTCCACGTTAAATTGTAGGTCCCCTATACCGGTCAGTATTGCAGTGTTAGACTAGGTGGCTACGATATTGGCGGATTGCGAAGCTGATAAGAAACTTTGTCACCAGGTAATTACGACCATGTGAATTTACTTTACATTTGACGTCTGTTCTTTGCTTCAAAATACGTTTTATCGGAATATAATTCTTCAGTGAATTTATGGATATCTGTAACATTAACGATGATTTTCTAAATCCAGTTTGTGCCCAAATCCTGTCGATATGCGAGTTATACATACAACCACGCCATAAACTGAACACCCAGAATCAACTAAAGATTGCTCCAGAAAACACAAATTCCCAAGGGGGCATCCATACACCACGTAGCTCCATATTGGCCTCCTGTGAACCCCCACCCCCCCCCCTCCACCCCACGTAGCCTGTCGTGGCTTTTCTCTCTATCCCCCCCACCCGTTCCCCTCACGTAGCACGTAACTTTTTTCCCTACTGATTCCAGAAGACATTTTGTACTGTTTTCTCTTGTCAGACTATCGTAAATTACATACGGAGGTAATTCAATGACGTAAATAAATATTTACGCGCTGTTTTGTGTCCTGTACCTCATTTTAACTGTGACAAATAATATGAATGAAAGGCTACGTGGACTGGCTCGGAAACCCCCTCCCCCCGTAGCCCAACGTAGCTTTCCAGCCAACCCCTCCCGCCCCCACCTAGACCGATCCACGTAGTTTATGGACGCACCATAAGATGTTCTATACTTAAAATTATGGATGGTGTACAGTCGTTTTGATGATGTTCCAGTGTGTGAAAGAGGTTATACTTTTTGTAGTAATATTTTACAATCTATTTTCCAGCACTAATTCATTAATATGACGGCATTAATTAATACGATTTAGTTTAGTAAATTTTACTCTCTGAAATGAGGATGTGGAGTTTCGAGAAAAAGTGAAAACCTTACCTTATGTGAATGTGGTGAACAACAGACAAAAAAGCACCTGCTAAATCGATTTCTATGACCATTAGCCTGCCTCGAACTAACCAAATTTTCGGTAAATGGTTAGTAATTATGTAAATAATAACTTTAAATGTATGTAATGCTTTTAATACGAATAAATAAATAAAACCCACTGAGGTAAAAGGTATCCTATATCCAAACTGTTTAAATATGCTATCAGTATGTGGAGCTTCGTTGAAATTTGTTTATTCGTTCTTGGGAGAATCACGAACATACAGACAGACAGATTACGTATATAAATCTTTGAGCTATTGTGGCCCCTGTAGCATAGGGAAGTATCTAATCTAATCTGGATAAAACCAGTGACCTAGGCTATCACTATATGCAGTTTTGTTAAAATCCCTTCATTATTTTTATAGACGGTATGCTGGCTCAGTGATTAAGGCATCTGATTGCAGATCGAGAGGTCCGCGGATCGAATCCCTGTCTCAACGGGAATTTTGAAAAATCCTTAACCTGGCCTTCACCTCTAGCACAGCTTGTTCTGTAATGTGAAGTACGCCAGAAGCTTCCGTGATTCGGATTCTACATTAAACTGTAGGTCCCGTGTGCCCGGTAGGATTACAGGGTTAGGTTAATGCGGCCGCGACAAGAGTGCGCATGCGCGACAAATCGACAAAATCTTATCACCTGGCGGTCGGACACTTCGGGAATTTGCCGACAAACATTTCATACGCATTTAATTTTTTTTATTATTATGAATTTTATGTGTTGCCGCGACAGAGAGACCTTTTCCATGCTCTTGATTTTTTTAAATTCTATTCTTATGAACCTCGAAAATCAGCAGCAATATAGGAACCTGATACTTCTAACCGCAGTATGTTGATGAAAATTTTGTTGATAAGATGTTTGTCTAGAATCCAGAGGGCAAAAACTCAGACTTTTCGTTAAATAGACACATGGCTTCTGTAGCGATACGTTGTTCTTGTGTTGTGTTAATCTTCGGCTGGTGCACCCATGAACTACTGAATTCTTTGGCCTTACTAGAAGAACCTCAGCAGACCACACACAAAAACGACGACTTTACATCTCAATCAGTGGTTGATAGTAGATGGACGGCTTCCTCTTGAGGATGACTAGATTAATTGGAAGACATTCAATGGGCTACGCTCTGAATTCACGGGGTACAGTACTCATTATCATACGTAAGGCTTCCCAGCCCGCGCTGTTTGAATGGGGTGAAAAGCAACCACAGTACATGATCGACATTAAAGATTATGTACAGATTAATACCCACTTCAGGTGACTCCGAAAACATTCTAAGTCAGGGATGGGCAATCCAAATGATCTTGCGGGCCACTTTGGAAATGCATCATAACTCCTCAGGTTGCATCATATATCCCTAGATTAGATTTTGTCCCACTATAGACATTTTTTGGAGTGAAAAATTGAAACATAATGAGTTATTATTATTGTTATTCTTACATGTAAACATAATATTATAATAATGATATTCATTATTTCGACAAATAATTCTTGAATATATGGATGCACAAATAATGTATTTTTTTTTTAATACATTGGTTTTCACTACTTTGCCCATTATAAAATAAATATATTTTGTAAAAGTGTGCTGAATCTCGCGGGCCAGAAAAATGTTCAAGATGGGCCGTATGCGGCCCACGGACCGTGGGTTGGCCACCCCTGCTCTAAGTGGGCGAACTTAGCTGTAAAAGTCTGAATGTGTAATGTGTACTTCTTTGTTTACCATTGTTTTGTATTTATCTGTTTACATTTGTTATATACTTCTAATAATAATAAAACAAATTGTTCGCCGTTATAAACATCTGGTCAGTAGTACACTTAGAATAGGACATATCCGTCATACATATGTATATTCAGTGGCCATATGCTGTACCACTGTGTAATAGACCTGAATGATGGTTCAACGTATTGTATCTTAGTTTAATTTAATTGCAATGGAGCACAGGCTCCTGTGGCAATTTCCCTACACACCCATCTTCCCCCCATCCTGCACACACTTACATTTGCTCTCTACAAATTTTATCTTTAAATTCTTTCAAAGTTTTCGGTAAATTATTCATAATTTTTCTTGGTAACTCATTCCAATCCCTGACACCCTTACCTAAAAAAGAGAATCTTCCCACACCCTTGTGCCTGAAATCGAGTGCCAGCTTGTGGTCATGGTCATCTTTTCCCTTCCATGCACTACTTTTCATACCTACTGCAATATCTTTCCATGCCGCATCGCCAGTATACAGCCTGTACACTCCCATCACCCTTCTCATCCTCCTCCTGTCTTGCAATGAATACCATTCCAGCTCCTTTATCATATCCGTCACTGATTACATTCTGCGATAATTTCCAGAAACAAATCTAGCAGCCCTTTTTTGCACCCTCTCCAACTCCTGTATTTGATACGTAAAATGAGGGTCCCATACTACACTACCATATTCGAGCAATGGTGTGACCAAAGTTTTGTAACCCAATTCCTTGACTTCTCTCGTACATCCCCTCATCACTCTCTCCAACAAGTGCAGGATTTTGAAACCTTTTCCTACCAGCTGTCCAATGTGTCCTGCCCAGTTAAGCTTGTTATCAAATGTAATGCCGAGGTATTTACATTTCAAGTCTTCAGCAAGCAATTCTTTCCCCACCTTATATTCATAATTAACCTTTTGTTTTTTATTTGTGTATCTAATAAGCTGACTCTTCTTTGCATTTATCTTCATTCCATGTTTACCAACCCAATTAGATATCCTGTCCAGATCAGCTCCTTGCGACTAAATACAAATAAACTGCTCTCTGTATGTTACGTTTTTTGCTGTGTTAAAGAAAGAGTGGACTAAGGCAGTGGTCCCCAATCTTTTCCTACTCGCGGCACACCATAAGGTTGTCCACAAAGCTCGCGGAATACCTTGCAGCCCCCTAACACGTAAAAAATGATTGCTAAAAACAGCGGTTCCATAAAATTAATAATCAGTCAGTTTTATATTACTATTAAAGTAACTGCACACAGGTGGCTGATCCGTGGAGAAATCGTTGAAATGCAAGCCTCATTTCTTCGTCGACGGATTTTAGTCTTTCCCTCTTCGATGTTTTAATCCCAGTCAACGTCGAGAAGCCTAGTTCACATTAATATGTAGTTGTGAAATTGCAATAACACATTAACTGCTATGTCGGAAATAGCCGGATATTCATTCCTTATTGTTAGCCAAAATGTATCTAAAAGAACTTCGAGAAGTTTTAATTTCAAAGTTCTGTCAGCTTTTAAATCTGCGAATTCTTCTTGAATCTTAATTGGAAGATGTTCAGAATTTGCAATGAATAGATCAGTCGAAATCTTCAACACTTTCTCCAAAGCACTTACCGAGTGGGGCGGTGTAACGGTTAGCGTTCTCGCCTCGCATTCGGGAGGACGGCGGTTCGAATCCCCGTCCGGGCATCCAGATTTGGGTTTTCCATGGTTTCCCCAAATCACTCCAGGCAAATGCCGGGATGCTTCCTTCAAAAGGCCATGGCCGAATTCCGACCATTCCTTGCCCCCATCCTTGCCCCCCATCCTTTCCCTTCTCTAAAGACCTCGATGTTAAAAAGACACGTAAAGCAATTTAAAAAAAAAAAAAAAAAAAAAAAAAAAAAAAAAAAAAAACCAAAGCACTTTTTGAATATCTGCTGCAGGACTTCTAAATGTTCTTTAGTTAAGTCGATCACAATTTTATTACCGCTATCGAGTGACAATACAGTCAGGAACATCTCACACGACCCATTTTCAATCCTCTGTAACCACAATCCAGCTTATTCTCAAAACCTTTAATCTTATCCATACTAATAATAATATTTTCGTTCCTACCTTACATTTTGATGTTCAGCTCATTGTGGGAAAATGTCGGAAACATATGCCAAGTTACACATCCGTTCGCCATCTGCGAATAAATTGCTCGTACTTTCAACAGTCAAAAATGCCAGGACCTCTTCTCTAAGTTCAAATATTTGCGTTAACACCTTTCCTTGTGACAGCCAGCGTTCTTCTGTATGCAGCAGGAGTGTTGTGTGTTCTGAACCCATTTCCTGACAATAAATGGAAAAAAGCCGCGATTTTTATGAAGATCACGACTTTTACTACTTCGTCCTGCACATCTTTCAGATAAGGTTGCAGAGACATAGCAACAATGGCTTCCCGATGAATGGGACAATTATCGAATCGTACTTCGGATTTACCTCGCATATTTTAGCTGCAAATCCTTTCACTGGGTCTGTCATAGCAGCCCCTCCGACTGTACAAACACTAACGCAATCCTTCCATGTTAATTCATTAAGGTGCAATTATTCATCAGTCAAACGAAATAGTTCTTCAACGGTAGTTTGCACTGGAAGTTCTTTGCAAAAGTAGAAATTACTTACAATTACATCTCCGTCGAATGTAAGCCAGAAGTTGTGCGTGGCGGTTAATATCTGTGGATTGTTTTTTATTATTATTTTCCATTCATTTATACAGCCTAATATCTTAGTAACTAAATTAGGCCCTACATATAATTTTTTTTATTGTAATTACATAGTATCAACTGCTTTTCACGTAACATTTGTATGCAAGGAATTTGGCATATAGTTCCATTACACTTTGACTTATGGTCTAATCTTTATATACAGTATAAAGATGAATGTATGTTTGTTTGTTGGTTTGTTCTTTTGTTTGTTCTTCATACAAATCCACAGTTTTTATCCGTTCTGGATGAAACTTTGCACACTTATCCTTTGAAACAAGGAGAAAAATACTGTCTACATCTGGTTGAAAAATTATCTGTATAAATAACACATTTGTCTCATAACTTCGAAATACGGCGGTAGACAGACACGTTGGATGTGGAAGACTCCGTACCGAGTTTCCCCGTAGTGGCGTGGCAGCTGAGTGGCTAAAGCGCTGGCTTACTAATATCGTGGTCTCCGGTTCAAATCTCCGTCGGGGATAAGATTTTTAAAAATTGTTTTTCATCGTAAGAGTCAGGCCTGGGCAGTAGGTTATTCGGATTGAATGTTAAACCGTAGATATTAGAAAGTTAGGGGAGGCGTGCAAGGCGAGGCAAATCGTAGGTATTCTTGCAATGTTGTAGGTGTATACTTTTTTACGTTTTAATGATCCCTCAGGTTTTGTTCGCAGTCAGTGTGTAAGTGTGAACCACAGTAATATTATTATAATTAGGGATGTAAGTCTCTGTGTTTTTGATACGTTATGACGACCAAATGGCTATATCGTTGTGATGGAATTTTATAAGGAAATCTGTATGAAGGGCACAGGATATTTTTTCCAGTATGATTAACAATTATAGTCACGAAATTTTGAGATCTTATCGAATAGTGACAGAAATATGTTGGAAATTAATTCTCTTCAAGAGGCAGGTTCGACGGTAGAATGATATAGTGATAGTTTTCCTGTCATATTATGCCGACACGATATGTTTGGGACTAATCCTTCGTTACCAACAACTTACTATATTTAATTCTGGCAAAAAAAATCTTAATCCACGCGTATTAAGTCGCGGGTACGAGGCTAGTTAATTATATAATATTAAATTTGAACTGGCTTACTATATCTGTGGATTGGTCGATCTGAAGTGAGAACTTCCGTCTGTTGTTGATTTTCTCCTTCACAGTGTCTTCATTCTCACGAGATATATCAATAACTCCTCTACTGATTGTGTCAGCAGAAAGAGGAATTATTGAAATTTCAGTAGTAGATTCACCTATTTTGTATGGTTTCTTGGCCTTTACAATAAGTTCGGCTGCTTTATAAATAGCTTCCTGTACTTCTTCCAAAACACGTACTGTAGCGGTCATAAATGTTCTTTGTTTTTTCTAATTTGGGTAAAATTTCGTGGCACACCTTTCACCTTGTCGCGGCACTGGTTACGGACCACTGGACTAAGGACTCGTTATATTCATATCACTCCTAACAGTGCATTTGCTGCGTTGTCTTAAGTTTCGTCCTGAATCGGTTGCAACTTATTCCAGTCTATTGCACAGTGCTAAACCATAGCTCGCTGTTCCCACATTCTACCTGCCTAGCGACTAATTACGGTGAAAAGCTATGGACACACAAATTATCATTTTGCAACACTGAAAGGTATTATTGTACCGGATGGGTTGTTGAAAACACATTTCTAATGTTGACTCTGCTGCCTTTATTCGGTATAGAACTATTTCCGATCGTATTATAGCCACATCTTCCGTGACTGTCTACCACGTTATTAGGTATTTGGTTCCATGACGAATCAATTTCATTTCATTCCCTCCACTCCCCCCCCCCCAACGCATCGGACTCCGTACAGAGATATTGCGTTCAAACGTAAAGAAATCCTCCAGAAGTTATAACGTTTAATGAACTTGCAACTCCTTCTAACTAAAACTTTCGAACTAAACATCGTCTCTGCCGTTTGCTTTATATAGTCAGTACAGAAATTTCCATAGTAATACAGAAAAAGCCGTCCTGCTTCTCGAACGGCGACACTGCAGATAACAATCAAAATCACAATTAAAAAATCAGAATTAAAACAAAAACACACGGAAGTGAAAATTAAAGAAATTTACAAGTATTTACACCCAAAATTATCTACATAAATCAGTACAAACCGTCGCAGTTATAATGTGATTAAAACGGAAAAGTATTTACACCAGAACGCAACGCGATGCCACCATAGCATGTAGTACTATCGGAAGTAGTTCTGTAACTAAAGATAAAAGCGATATATCTCATAAAATGTTTTTGTTTTCAGTCATTAAAACTCAAAATTCTCTCATCACTACCTCAAGGGAAAAATTTTAAATGACATTTTTTAATCAGTCTTTAGACTAGTTTGATGCAATCCTCCATCCCTTTCTATTTTGTGCCAGCCTCTTCATTCCTGCATACCCCTTATAGCCCATCAGCCCACGTTTTCAATTATCTGCTTCATATATTCTAATATCTATTTTTGTCTAAAGTTCTTACTTTCGACTGTTCCCTCCTATAACAAATTAACCAATCCTGGCTATCTCAAAATATGACCTACCATCCTGTCTCTTCTTTCTGTAAGCTTCTTCCAAAAACTTCTTTCCTCACCCATCATTTCTAAAACTGGTTCATTTCTTGTTTTATCATCCACCTACTTTTCAGTATCCTTCTATAGAATTTCAAATGCTTCAATTTTTCTTGCTTCTGGTATTCCTAAAGTCCATGCTTCGCTATCATAAAGTGCTGTGCTCTACACACAGAGTTTGTTCTTTCTGAATTCTAGATTAATATTTGAAACTAAAAGATTTATCTTTTTCATAGAGGCTTTTTATGCTAGTGCTATTCTGCTTTTAACATTATTCCTGCTTCAATCATCAGTTGTAATTTAGCTTCCCAAGAAGCAGAATTCCCTTAATCCTTCTTTTTCCTCCGATACAATTTTTATATTTAGTATACTGGGATTAGTATGATTTATGCTACATTTAATTACTTTTGTTATTCTCCATGTCCACTTTAGTCAAATGTATTCTGTTTAGAGACTGGAAGTGAACTCGACAGATCGGCAACTTAGGTATATGGCTAACCAGGAAATTTCAAATAAATAACTGCATTTGATTCCCACTCGTATTGCTAAAAGGAAGTAAAACTGTGACGCAAGATGGATGTCAATTGTTTGTTGAGGTCAGAGATAAAAAAATTATATTGTGAGGCAGAGATATATGCGACTTTCATTTAAATTTACTTTTTTGCATTTATTAAATGCACAAATGCATGCAAAACGAAGGTCATCTAAAGTTTGCGATCTATTTTTCTGTGGCAGTTACTAAAACCAGATCACAACATAACCTAAAAGTTTCTGACACGAAATAAGAAACTGGAAAGTTTATTAAAAATCCAGATAAAGTTTACAAGAAATGTAGGAGCGGAGACTTTCCCGGCGTATAATTGCAATGAAGTCTTCACGGGTGTACCGCCGGATTGTGTTGTGAAAACACGATATTCCGTCGTATTCCTCAGGTGCGATCCAAGTTTTATTCCTAACTTCTATATGGAAATAAAAATAATCTTTGACATATGAATAATCTAGTAATCACATGCTATATTACTAAACCGTAAATAATGGCAGCAGCAGTGAATTCGTCATCATATTGATCCTCTGGGATTTCCTGTTCTGCAGACAATCGTTTCTTTCATCTTCTACTTCCATTAATATAAGAACGATTCTTCTTCCATTAACTTTCTCAAGTTCTCTGTATTGATCTATACGTTATTCTCCAACAGGTCTTTTAAAAAAACACGTAGTTTCCTTATCCTAACTTCCAGTTCTTCCTTCCTCCATTTTCATCTTTTGTCGTGGACTCTGCAATCTCTCCTGGTTCTCAGTTTCATACAGTAATTTAAAATTTCAGTTCTGTATCGTTTTTTCGTTCTTGAATATATCTTTGACTTTGATATATTTTTCTTTTTAAGCATCTCAACTCTAATACTTGTGATATGCTTAAATATGCTTTTGTTCAAGTTTCGATTTGAGCGAAATAAGTTTGTTGTGATATCTGGCAACTAACAAAGAAGTTTCCCATCCTTCTATTGCTTAATGTCTGCAATACCTTGTTGCCCTTGTTTCAGTGTGCGTGTGGATCCAGAGGGTGCAGTTCCTCTTCAGCCAGCAGCGGTCGACCCAAACTGCTGCCCTCCACCAGCAGCAGGCAGTCAGCGATCATAGCAGCCGCACCTTGCGCACGTGAGTTCATCCTACCTATACGCTGGGCTGTGATTGTAAAAATGTAACACTAAACTTCTGTGAACCCGTTCTCAATTGCCATGCTTTCATGTATCTCACCGAACTCGTCTCACTCACCTTCAAAGTAATCTTCTCTAATCATCATCATTGTTAGACGTTTCCACTTTTCCATGTTATCTACCACATCTTCTTGCCAGTCTGGCAATCAGTCCAAGATTTTACTTCCACCACTTGTCTCCAAACAACTCCCTTGGCTTCTTCGTCTTTCTTCACTTGGTCCATCTAACATGCCCGTGGTCCTCCAATTGGTCTCCTTTCTCTTTCTCTTCCCACTGACCGAGCGTGATGGGTGAACGGTTAACACTCTGGCCTCGCATTCGGGAGGATGTGGATTCGAATCCCCGTCTGGGCATCCAGATTTGGTTTTTTCCGTGGTTACCTCAAATCACTTCAGGCGAATTCCGGGATACTTCCTTCAAAAAGGCTATGCCGAATTCCTTCCCGTTCCTTGTTCCCAGTCCCATCCCGTCTCTAATTACCTTAGCCATAAGTAAAAAAACCTTCCCGCTGATCAAGTGTGTTTCCTTCCTCCATCCTCATAACATGCCCCAGCCAATGCATTATTTTGCTCATTAACACCTCTTCCAACGCTTCAACTTGTAGCCCCTTCCTGACATTTTCATTTCTGATTTTATCTTCCCTCGTGACGTTCTCTATCCCATTTAGAAACCTCATTTCTACCACCAGTTATCTGCTAATATCTCTCTTCGTCCAAATTTAGGTATCAGAGCCATAGATAATTGGTTTACAAAGCAAAATGTTGACTTCCTTTCCTGTGTTCACGAAATGAAATCCTTTATCTGATGATACAATTGACCATTCTTCCTTATTCTGCCCTACGTCTTCGTCCATCCTTCCGTTGGTAGTTACCTTGCTTCCAAAATGCACAGCAATCTGCCCATTCCAATTTCTTCAGTTTCTTGCCATTGAGTAACACTTCCTTTGAGGGACCAGTGTTTCTTGCTATCTCAATTATCTTGTTTTTTTCCCTAATTCTACTTTAAAAACAACTCAATCGTTACAATGAAAGTTCAAGAGAAACTGCAGTAAGTCAAAGTTAGCTGTGATCGTCAGCATCCTCATCGCGTTATGTAGATGATCAGGGAAGTCGAAAAACTTTTGGTAGACTTAAACAAAAATGCACGCATTTGGCGTACTCATCGTACGAGTCTTTCTGTATAGTATCCTCTCGCATGTAACAGAACATCAAATTCGTTCATCGTTGTTTCGATTTCACACAACAGCCACTTTACTGTCTGCGTTTAACATGCTACTAAGAGAACTCAATTTTCCTCGTGATTACATCTTCTGACGTCTTCACCATCCTTTACATTAACTCTCTCACCCACCCCAGTCATTCACACAGCACTGATATAATAATTTTGTAACATTATTCACCAAAATTTTATGACAAATTTTTTTGTGTTGTCAAAGATTTCTATCAATTCAGATTCATAAATAGACAAGTCGTGGACCAGAGTTAGCACCCTATCATAGCTGACTTCAACCATGAAGCGTCGTCCTTTAAGGATGCAAACTGAAAGTCAAATGTATTTCCTAGTGTTGATTATTTGTGACAAACCAAATAACTCTAATCCAGATTGATTAAGATTTTATTCATTCCTTTACATTCTTAAATGTTAAGAAGTAAAGAAAGAAGCTTGAATTGTCTACATGGGCTAATGGTTGGAAATTTACGAATGTTTGGTTAGCAACTAACTCGTTTCTAGATCCAGTGATTAATGTTCCCAGTCATAAATTAATCTTCGTAAAACTACAATTCGAAATGATGTATCGCTATTACAATTCAATACTATATATATTTATCCATTATTAACAATATTCATTCTTTGTATTTCTGGATGTAAAGTTATTTTGCTTCCTATGAAACAAATACAGAGAGATCAGACGGAAGACTGCATACCAAATACCATGTGATGAGCTAGCACTGAACTGTACTACTTTACGAAAGACTATTAAAGTGCAGAAATATGGTAGGAAATAAGGTAAAAACTATTGGAGTGGATGAGAAAGTAATTTGCTGAGTAGAAGAATTTTTAATAGGTAGAAAACAGAAAGTTAGGGTGGGAAATGCGGTATCAAAGGAAGTGGAAGTAAAAATGGGAGTGCCGCAGGGTAGCGTATTGGGACCATTGCTATTCATTAATCTAATGAATAATTGTGTTGATTGTTTACTATCTGAAATTAGATTGTTTGCAGATGACATAATTCTGTATAAAAGTATCAAAACGATAGAGGACTGTAAACAGTTGCAGGGTGATCTGGACAGGATATCTAGTTGGGTTGGTAAACATGGGATGAAGATAAATGCAAAGAAGAGTCAGCTAATTAGATACACAAATAAAAAACAAAAGGTTACTTATGAATATAAGGTGGGGGAAGAATTGGGGTGCTCTCTACATAACTTTTGACAATGACTCCATCTTTACAAACAGTCAGCAACAAAAGATATAAGAAAAGTGATACAGCACCCCACGCTTTTTTTACATTAAGGCTAATTTTGTAATCAGTGACGTTAGTCTTTAAGCTTATTCAAAACATTAATTTATCCTGAATTGTGGGACGTTCTATCGCTGTTAAACAAAATCATTAAATTTAAAGATTATTTTTAACCTTTTAGTTCACATTACTACGAAAGCGTGTTTTTAGTTTTTTTAAACTACAATTTTATTATATACTTTTTAAAACCGCAAACAGTAGCAGCAGTGGTAGTAAAGTCAGCGAGACCTAAAGACCAGGAAGAATATTATCCCTCGATATGCGCAAGTTTATTATTATTATTATTATTATTATTATTTTTTTTTTTTTTTTTTTTTTTTTTTTTTTTTTGCAGCCTTTACCTAAAATAACAAGGAATTGAATAAAATACCACCGTACGAGTTTAAGTCAACTGATATCGCGTGATCAAACCAGTTATTATCGTATTGTGTTTGGTTTAGTAATTGTTTGTGCCTTGTGGTATCAAAGTATTTGTATATACGATATGAGCGGACTGTAGGGCAAGGAATTCTTGAGTGTTCTATCTCTGACCCAGTGGCTTAGTATGATTCCATCCGGAAGATCCGATCAATCATCGTGCTGTGGAATAACCTAGTTTTCTTATCTTATGTTTTATATCATCATTCTATCTTTCCGTGTTCTATTTTTTATTTTATTTTTAAAAATATATATTTTAGCCCTTCTTTATTGATACCATTAAATGGCTGCGGAGAAAAATATACGAAACCTAACAAACGAGTATCGCGAATTCAAAAGTGAATGGGTTGAGTCTTTTGCGTTCATTGCGAACTAGTCGTAAAACGCTTTTCCCACATGTCTTATCTGCAATGAACAACTAACAAGTAATAAAACATGGACCATTTTCCACATCAAATCACGTCAGTGATGTGCGAAAGAAAGCAGTAAAATAGTTTCAGAAAAGTTTGAAAAAAATCCACCATTATATTTAATAGTTGCCTGCAGTCCGTTGATACCGTCGACACAGTGAGCCAGGAAATATCTACAAGAGGAGAACCTTTTACAGATGGCGAGTACTGTACTTTGAAACTAGCTTTGCAAATGCATGTAAAGAACTCTTTGCTGATTTTAAAAATAAAGATTACATCTTAAACAAATTTGAAATTATTCCATTATCTGCTAAATACGTTACAGGTAGAATGGCTAAGTTGGCCTGTAATTAAACAAATTGAAGATATTAAACCAGTTTCAGGCATATCAATTGCAGTAGTGTAGTCTTACAACACACAAGATATAACACAATTTTGTCATTTTATCCAAGGATCCTAAAGAAGAACTTTTAGGATAATACTCACTTAAAGGGCAGTGGAAATTGCAGATGCTGTCGTTAATAATATGGAAAAAGTCACATCCCACAGATCAAAATTATGTCAATCACAACAGACCGACCCATGTGTATGTTGACGATTTATTTATATTTTAAAATCAAAAATTAATCACCGGGTGATTACTTTTCATTGTATAATACACACAGAAGCCCTTTGTGCGCAAACTTTTCCAATTTAGTATTACAATTATTAACAGAATAGTAGCACAGGAGCTTCATAACCGTCAATTTAAAGAGTTTCTTAGTGAAACGGACAGTGATTGTTCAGATCTTCTTTTAACAACGTGCGATTTCTTTCAACAGGTAATATTCTAAAACCATTTGCTTCTTGGTTATAAGAATTTGAACCCTTCCTTGGTAATATGGGCTAATTATAATAAAATCAGTGGCCACAAAAGTTACATTTTATCGCAGATATAACGACATATCTGAATCAACTTAACATTAAGCTACAAGGTGGAGAAAATATTGCGTTTTCGCTTCTTGAAGAAGTTATTCTATTGAGATAAAAATGAAGTCAATTCTTCGCTACCACAGTATGCTGTGCTCAGCACGTAGAATTTTAAAACGTTTTTTTAGTGCTACGTCAATACTTGAAAATAAAATATTTCTATTTTTGATGAACGCTCTTTTCACCAGTTCTATTCTACTTTTAACATCATTCCTGCTTCGGCTGACAGCTGTAATTTTCTTCTTCTATGGCATGAGATCCTCTTTTTTTATAATTAATCTACCATTACTGCTACCGTTTCTAATACATTTTGTATCTTTTCTCTTGCTTCGGTTTGTATTTACTCCAAACTCTTCCTTCACTATTTTGTTCATGCCATTCTGTAACTTCTCAATATCCTCCGCCTGTTCTGCTAACAGGTTATTACCATCAGAAAATCGTAGCATTATTTTTTCTCCATGAACACTTAAGCCACAATCAAAATTTTCTTTTACTACATTATTGCTTCCTCTATTTCTAAGTTGAATATTAATGGGTATAGACTATAACCTTTTCTCACACCCTTTTTGATAGATACATGTCTTTCATGATTCTGTACTTTTATTGTAGCTAATTAATTATGATATAGATATAACAATATATTCTTTTATCCCGATATTTTACACCGGACTTCTTTAAAATTTTGAACATCTTCTCCCACCTTAAATTTTCAAAAGCTTTTTCTAAATCAACAAAAGCCATAAAAGTGGCTATGCTTTTCTTGATCCGCCCTTCAAGTATTAATCTTAAAGCCAGAATTGCTTCTCTTGCTCCACGGTTTTTCCTACACCCAAACTGGTCTTCGCCTATTACCTCTTTTGTTATCCTTTCTATTCTGGTCAGTAATGGTTAGACGTATAGTACGATAATTCTCACAATTGTTAGGTTGTGCTTTCTTCGAAAAATTGAAGATGATACTTTTAATAAAATCAGTTGGAATCTCTCCTGTTTCTGAACTGTTTGATATCAGTTTGAATAATCTTTGGATTCCTCCTTCTACTAGAGAATTTATAAGTTCTGCAGAAATCTCACCAATTCCAACAGCATTAGTTTCAAATCCCCCAAAGTTCTATCAGAAAGAGAATATCCTAAGTCATCATCATTTTCGACATCGCCTTCTTTTTCCAGTACACTGGGTAGCGCTCTGGCCTCGCTTTCTAGAGGACGCGGGTTCGAATCCCCGTCCGGGCATCCAGATTTGAGGTTTCCACAAAACCACTCGAGGCGAGTGGCGTGATGCTTCCTTCAAAAGGCTATGGCCGAATCCCTTCCCGTTCCTTGCCCCCAGTCCTTTATCGCCTCTAATGGCCACGAACTCGACGAAGCGTAATGAAACAAGGGAAAAAATCCAGTACACTGGTGATCAAATTATCCCCATCATACAGTTTGTCTATGTATTTTATACTTCTTTGCAATTTTCTTGCAGCCACTTTCCTTTGCATTTTGCATTTGATTTCTAAAATGTCTGTGCTGCCCTCTTCCTACTTCATTTTGATCATTTTTGTGTTTTTTCCTCTGACCCAGGTTGGTCTAAGAAATGGAAAGAAGTTTCACTGAGAACGAATGGAATGCATTGAAGAGAGAAATAAAGCCGGTAAAGAAACATTAGATTTAAGAAACAAGCTGCCCGAAAACCTTGGATCACAGTAATAGTTGAAGTTACCAGTTGGGATATAAGATACTTTTCATTCTGAAACAGGGTAGAACAAATTTTAAATACATTTAGCAAACTGACAGCTTATGTCATCAGTCAACATACAAGATGCTGGTTATCCTGATTAGTATCATATTTTGTCGATGATAAAGTGTCAAAAGGGAAAATTTTGGTAATTATGTATATCCATTTAATTTTCCATCTCTCAGTCGAAATGTATACCATGACAAGTGGGATAAATATGGTGATCATGTGCCAGATGTGTGAGCGATGTCGCACTTGCCTGGAATGGTTCCTTAAAAAGGTCATCGCAGAATTTATTCCCGATCCTTGTTCCCAATCCTCTCGCCCTTCTTGCCAGAATAGGACCCCTGTCACTAGGGTTGCCACCTTTTTTCCGATAAAAACTTTTTCTTCTTAAACAATTTTACAGCATATCTACGGTCAGCATGAGCTCATTCTTGGCTGACACAAAAAAATCGAGTGAAGCGAATGTAACCTCAAAGTGCAAAACAAATCAGATCAAGTGTGAAATGAATAACATTTAACATTTTTTTGAAAAGCGCAAATCTTAAAATCAACAGACCATGGAGTAAATTATACAAAAGACTGTTAGTAACGATTCGTTAAAGCTACGCACGGAGACTATTTTTGCACGAGGAAGGTCAACCAGTGAGGTGAGAATGGGAGTCAGAGAAGTCATTACAATGAAGGTACGGCACAAAACAGTATGAATAATGAAACAAAATTTAGACCAACAGAGAGGTAGAAACTAATAATGTCAGTGTACTGGTCTTAAAATGAAAACAAAGTTCAAATCATTACGATTATTTGTAGCAATCCGTCTCATTCGGAATTCGAAGAACTAGTACATATTCCACCAGACGAACATAAACACATTCACAGATCATGCTCAAGGTGAAAAGGCTTCAGATGTCTCGAAATGCTGAAGTCGTCTGGAACACAAAATAAATACAAATTCCCACTGTTACTACAGTTTCCGTGACTAAATTAATTTGTTTCCTTTTTTTCTATACACCGTAATTAAATTCATTGTCTGTGGTGCTATGAACAGCAAGCTCTAAAGAGTCGCAAGTTAAGGGTGCCAAATTTCTGCTTAAAGGAATGGCGACGAAAATTTATTCATGAAATTAAATTAGCTTTGCGAATGAGTGCTGCAGCACCTTCTTACCGTTCACCAGTATGAATTATTCAATGAATCGTCTCAAATACATTCTCTCCAACCTTTCAAGTGCCTAAAGAAAAAACAGACTCTGTAACTCAACATTATGCCAAGAAAATTACTTTCTTTAACAAATCTCTCAAAAGCAGTCGTTGACTTTATTTAGGAAGTTAAGAAATGGGCTCATGATTTAATAATACAACCGCACATCATTTAGAAGAACGAATCCAAATTGTGAAAAAACAGTCGAAATGGTTGATATTTAATTAATTAAACCTCATGAAATTGATGAGATAATAAATATTTTTAAAGAACACACAGAATATATTGTGTGTGAAAAAAATACTGTAAGAAAATTTTGTACGACACTAGTCTTGCTGTAGCTATCAGGAGAAGAAACCGTATTCGCATTAAGATCTCTGGACATTAGTTTTAGTGTGTTACCGGTATGTCACAAAACAAGGAGTTGTGGGCTCATTATATAAATGATTGTTTGAAAGTGCCGCCGTTGATTCGATTGTGCCCAGATATCTGACAGGCTACGTAGCAGTCTCCACTCCAGGGCGTTGCAAAGCCGCTCAGGCTTATAATGATCAGTTCTAATCAGATATAGTGTACGTGCTTTGCTTTAGGAACCACTTAAAAGCACTTCCGATAAAATAAGATCAACGTATGCAAACTAAAATAATTGCTAGTTTCGATTACAACTTGACAAGTATATTAGATGCAAGTGTCAGTAGTTTTTTTCTTCTATAAATATAGAATATGTTTGATATTGTGGACAAATCAATACTCTTTACCTTTTGCTTCTGACTTTACGGTTCGTAGGGATCATTAGAGCGGGGAGAAGAAAGGGGACAAGTAATGAAAATGAATTCGATCATGAGTTTATGAATTGTCTTGAAATGATTTCGGTAAACTATAGGAAAATCAAATCTGGATTGCCGGAGGGGTGTGGTAACTTGTGCCCTCGCGATTCCCAAGTCAGATCGCCCACCAGGTTCGATCAAGTTACCAGGTAACAGAATTTTTGAGGTAGAACTGATAACAAAATTGGTGTAAAACTGACAAAAATGACGGAAAACTGAGAAAAAAAATTACAATATTTTAAATATGATATTTGATTTAAGCCAACGAAACACATGACATCTAGAAATATTTGTTTCGTTTTGTAACTAGAGTAGTGACTGAAGGAAACCAGATAGCAGATCAGTAGCAAAAGGAATTCGCTAGCCTTTGGGTACAGCACGTTAAAGAATGAATTTGTTTGCCATAGTCTTTCCACTGGCACCATTCTGTTTCTCTTGTCCTATAAATCTAAAGTGTATGTTGAATAATAGAAGCATTCATAATGAAACTTTGATTTGTTGAGAGTATGTTACAAGTCATTCAGAGAAAACCATACTTTTCACGCACCACAATAAAAAGTACCTTGCACTTTTTGTCACTCTCGTCGTACAAGCCCAGTACCACCTTCCACTGCAGTCTATGTAGTTCACAATATTCCATAAACCGGCTTAGGCAATGATGAGCCAGTGGTCCTGAAAATGGAACTTTTTTTGCTTATAGTTTTACGCTTCGTCGACATCATTAGAGGCGGGAAAGGACTGGAGACAAGGAACGGGAAAGAATTCGGCCATGACCTTTTGAAGGAAGCATCCCGACATTTGCCTGGAGTGATTTGGGGCAACTATGGAAAACCTAAATCTGGATGCCCGGACGGGGATTCGAACCAGCGTTCTCCCGAACGTAGGGCCAGAGCGTTAACCGCTCACTCACCACGCTCGGTGAGAACGGTACTGTAATTAGAGCTATCTGGCAACCGAAACGCTTCGTTCCTGAATCTAAATTAATACATACCCTTTCCTGATCAGAAGAGATATTGGTAGGAGTATAAATACCTTAGGGGAACATCCGTCACTAAACAGACTGTGCTCAGTGGGTTCATACTCAGTCAGGCAGCGACAGAAGTCGATGATCGAATTTGGTTTGCAGAGCCACAAAGAAAGGAGGAAAGGAAGCTAGAATAGTAGGAGAAAATGACACTTATCTTCTTTGTAGAACATCTAATTAACTTTACTTGATACAAATAATGTTCTCGGGTGACTAGCCGAGTTATAAGAGTGTTATAGTAATCACACGATATTTCGGTGCTCTGAATCATCGGCGCCATCTTCCGGTGAAATATCGTGTGATTACTATAACACTCCTATAACTCGGCTAATCACCCGAGAACATTATTTGTATTCTCAACGCCGAGAAAGATTACGTAATTATAAACTTTACTTGATGTTTCTTACTTGTCAGAACAGAGTAGCTGGTATGGTAAAGCAGTAGAATTGGCAGTCGTTGGGAGACATGAAGCGGGAAAGAGAGTGCTGTAAAGACACATATGGTGATTACGTCAAGATGGATTTAGGTAGACGGAGTAGTCACGGGGGGGGGGGGGGGGGTCATGGAAAGGAAGAGATGATTCAGGCCACAAACTAGGATTTGATTTCAGCAGTAATATAGTGAGAAAAACTCTTTTCAGTAAAGGGAGTCAGGGACTTTAATAAAATATCGTCAGAAATTCTGAACACTTTACTTGAAGAAATGAAAGAATAAAAATAAAAATTCATGTATTGTGAAATTAGGTGAAGAGTGAAAAACTGTCACCAGGGCACATTTTCCGCTGTGATAAAATTAAATACATTAATATTCTATCCAGTACACAGATTATTGGTTATTTTCACATAGTTGTGTAATTTATATCCTTAATATTCAAGAGCATTCTGTCAGTGAAACATTAATATTCTGACACATCACTTCATTTTATTATATGACGCTTTTCGCCACATTCTAAGGCGCATTTTTATTATATAAATTATACAGTTAGATTGGTTTTTATAAAGCTTGGACGACCACCTATATAGTTTTTAATAATTTCGTAAAAAGTACTCAAGATTCCATGTGAGGACGGTAATGCCAATGGTAAACATTCAGTGTATCTGGTTGCAACGAATATTAAACAATTATTGAGCTGAGCAGGCTTTAAAAGAATCTTGGCTTTCCCGAGCGGCATTCACCGGTAGAACCGTTAGCCATGGCGGCATGGTGTCGCCAGCTAACAAAGCACGAGGGTGACAGGGTTTGCCAGAGAACACGTCCTGTAACCTTGGGATGGTGGTCGACAACAAGATGTTGCTCACCTAGCGCAGAATGCCTGCCACCCGAGTACCGTGTCATCCCCGAACTTAGCCGAATCGTTTCAGACGCATGCCATTGAAACGCGGAGCGAATAAGGTATCGAAGATATCACGTGACATCAGGTGGCCAACCTCAGACCCAATCCCAGTGAACACATAAATTAAAATCCTGGGAATTTTCTACTAAACATGATCTTCGAGACTGCTCAAGGCGAGACCAAAGCTTACCTCGGAGATGGAAAAGCGACGAACTTCATTCTGTTGCGGGTCGCCGTTCCCGACATAGATTCTGCCGCGGGCGGACGTTCCCTACATAGATTCTGGTATGAGCCGCGGTGCCTGGTTGCTCTGATTTTCTGCTGAGGTCCGACTCATGGTAGCAACCTTGTGAGATAAGTATCATATACCGTGGGTCATCCCGGAACGTCGCAGACTTCAGATGCAGAACTACAAATGGCAAAGCATTAAGACCGAGCCTTCTGATTTTGCATCCTGTGAAACTGAACCCTTAAGCGGCTTTGAGAGGAAATATCCATGTTCTATCTTGGTGGATAACTCCACTGAGGAAACGGAATAATTTCCCAGAACTAGGTATTTTCGAATCGCATATTGTTCATTCGTGGTTCCCTAATTTATTGAAATGTAAAGTCTCCGTTTTATGATAGTTATGTCTGTGGACATCATAACTTGTATTGTTATTGTTTCCAAATATCATTCATTCGGATATATTCATTTTAAGGTTGATTCCAAAGTAAATTACAATTGTTTGCTTGCTCGACGGCTAATTGTACCTGCTTTGTGGTTTTTCCTTCGTGTATTAATATTAATGGTAAATTCTCTCAGATTTGTAATTTCCATTTATACCAAATAAATGTCATATTGTGACAGTTTTTCTTGTAATTCTAATATCATCGAGATTCGTATATAAATTCACATTTGCATCCACTTAACATCAAAATTAAAATCGCCTTTATTAATCATAAATGTATAAATGATAACTATAACGTATCGTTCACAGGAACTCTCTACTAGAAACTTTATTGGAGTGTAATTTCGTAGTAAAAGTTTACCTTTATCATTTTGCAATCAAATTACAGCTTGATTGTTTGCTGGAAATTAAACCACAGAGAGTGGGCATTTTTGTGGAGGGAAACTCACTGTAAATGAACACTTACAATTTTGTACTGAATTTATACCCTCGATCATCATTCACTACATAGTCCAAACGTTCATCCAGATATAAGCAGCACGTAACAATATAATCATTCCCCGAACGATATGTAAGGCGTATTGAAATGCATAACATTTCCTTGCACTTACCTCGCAATTGCAGGGTCGGCATTTTCAGGATATCACGAGTTGGAATTTGGTCAGCTTGTTGCTGAGTTTGACACCTCATAACATCGCCTTTCTGTATACAAGCCAAAATTTATTAATCAATGTATCCACAGAAATTAATTTTTCTAGATTGCTACAACCAATCAGATAGACTTTCCCAGACCCGCCTTGAAAGAAACTAATTGGATTTTATATAAATCGAAGAAAAGCAGGGATTTATGAATTTTTGTACTAAGGGAAAGAGAAAAGAAATCAGATGCAATCTTCTCTGAAAAGGCTCATAGTTAAACTGGTTTTTAAAAGCTTTAAGCGTAAATATCAACTTGAATTAAAAAATGCTGAAATGTCTTGTTACTCTCCAAGTCGTCATCTTGTGACTTGAAATTACTTCGAGGATCCATTGTGGAATAATTGCTAACAAATAACAATAACATACTCTTAAAAACAGATAGATATAAACATTTATAGCAGAATTCAAACTCCCATACATTGTCTAAAATTCTGCGAACAATTTAATGTAAACATCATTACTACATATATATCTGTTTTGTTTTTTATGTTGCCGTACATATCCTTTCCTTATATACTTCATGATATCGTTTTTTGCTCAGTTCTTCAAAACTGCCGTGTTTCCCTTAAATGATATTTTAATATGATGGCAGTATATCTGTTTGTTGTTCACTAATAATATATCTTTTCTGATTTTGCTGACAAAATTTATGCCCAACGTGGAACAATTACAGATGCGTAAAATCTAAAATCCTGTAGACTAAATGAAAAAACAAAATTAACTGTAGGTTTCCCCCACCCCACGCTTAAGTTTATCAGCCATATATGAACAGCCCTTCCAGATGACGTTAGACTCGCGTCAACAAATGTTTATTTTCATGTGATTGTGTCTGCACGTTCAGTCCTGAAAAACATACCAGAATTACGTGGAACGTGAAAAATATCCATTTTTAAACTACTAGTTTTTCAAAACACAGAAGTGTTTGGCAGAGAGAGCATTAAAAGTACAAGTATATCAGACAACAATTCTCTCGGTATAGGCCGTTTGTTGAGGTAACTAAACGAAAAATAAGTGAACACCCAGCTACCTTTGAAAAACTACCCCACCCGTTTTTCGTGTCACTTGAGCCAAATTAATATTATTTCGTATGAAATACTCTACTGCAGACAATCTAAGACCATATCCTGATCGATAAAGTTAAACTTCGAAAAATTGTGATACTTTGAAAACGGAAACAGACGTCATCCCACAGACATATACTGCTGTAAGCCTATTCTATGGAAGTTAAGTATTGATTAGTAGCTTCTAAAGTGTATTTAAATAAAATGTTTAGAAGTTATCTTCCTAGTAGCAGCTTCTGTGTACTGTAGTGTATTGCCACACTGCATCAAAATATATTTGCAAGAAACGGGACCTGTAGCTCGCACAGATGGGCAGAATGTGAATAATAGAGTATCGTAAACTGCCCGGCTGCGTTCCGGAATGTGACCTTGGGCCGAGTAAGCATCAATGAAGTGTACCGCTATGGTGATCCGATGGGGATGGGATGGAACAGTGGATTGCGATCTGTCTGGTGAGTGCGTGGACAGCCTGCAAGAAAAAAGATGTTCGGTGACTAACGCCGTTGCGTTGTGCAGTTGCTCTACTGTTCCATGTCGTTATCCGAGTGGACGAGGGTCTCTGACGGCAAGCAGAAAATGGAACCATCGCGTCTGACTACTGCGGGCAACAGACTCGGCGCCTACTGCTAAATGTTAACCTCACTGCAAATCATTATCGTATTAATCAACCCATTGCCCCCCCTGAGCTTCATGGATTGATATATAGAAAACCCTGAAAACTGATGTAAAATGAACTCATTTTTGGATTTCAAGATGTTTGGTTAATTGTATCATACTATTTTTGATAACATTTGATGAAGAATAATTTTGTAATAAACGTATATTAATTTCAAACATAGGTACAACGGTGTTGTTCATGTGCAAAGTCCCGATTCCGCATCTCAGCAATATTTTTATTGATAATTTATGCAAACAAAAATTAATTTAATTCATAAAGAGAGGGAGCACACCTCAGTGCCTAAACAAAATGTTACGTTATAAACAATATTTGTTTTCTCACTGCCTATTTGACTAAAGAAATACTTAATATAATACATGTAACAGCGACACTGTTCAAACGATACTGAGGATATTAGAAGGGGTATGACGATGCCATGCCAGCATTGACGCTGGGGTACGAGATTTTGAGCAATTGTAAATATAGCAGCTTGTGAAACTTGTGCAGGTAAATGGAATTCTTTATTACTGTGCTGTAGACTCAGGACTTCGGTCTCTCTAACATAAGTTGCGTGCGTCGTTACTAGTCCATCAACAGAGAAGATTATCTGAGTGTATTAGGGAGTACTAAGCGGAAATTCTGGACTTCGTTATCAGGAGTCGGAAGTTAGGGTCCTTAGTTTGAGAACTGCGCGAGACTAAGGCCGGTCGTCCACTGGAAACGAATTTCCTCCGAACCGAATTCGTCCGATTAACACCCGATTTGAAGGCCGACCAGTGCGTCCGATTAACCTTGTCCGCTGCAGCCGAATAACGTCCGACACATATTGCCGATCCGCCATTGTTGCTTCGACACCAACTGAACGGGATGTTTTTTATAAAATGTATAGTAACTTACTTTTCGTAAAATAGACTTTAACCCGCGAAATTTTACAAGAGTCAGGGCCGTATTTAGGATGTGTAGACCCTTGGGCTGAACCTGTGATGCGCGCCCTGTCCCGCAAATATTTTGATATTCAACCTCGCATTTTGTAGTTATTTTCTGATCAAAATTTCTAAAATAAACATTTGAAATTAATTATTTAATTATAGAATATTTTACTACATCGTATCTAGAAGAATATAGAATTGTAGAGAACATCGCTTTGAACAGTTATATAAGAAAATGAATGCGAAGTTGAGAGTTATTTCCATGTTGCCAATTTCACAAAAGTAAATATTTCAATTTTAAAAATAAATGAACACACAAGAAAGAAATCAAGATACAGAAAGAATAATTGTAAGAAACAATCAAATATTGTTTTTGTGATGAGTGCTTATAGGCTGCAACCTGCCTAAATGCGGTGCCGACAACATAGATGTGTCATAATCGTTTGAGAATATTCCAATAAGAAATTCAAATAATTGTCTTCACAATTTTTAATAAAATGCGTAGACGTCCTAGCAATAATTTTCTTTTCCGTAGATATTTTTATTAAAATACTAGCTGGTACCATCGACTTCGTTAGCGTTTGTAAAGAATTTGGATTGACTGCTACCGACGTCTAACCACCATAGTACACGATAGGAGACACGATACCACTACCACACACGAACATCAATGGTCTATGCTATGTACTTGTGGCAGCAGAGTGACATATAAGGAGACACATGTCTTTGGTCGAAATACGAAAATATCTTTGATCGACCACACTCAACCACCATATCTCCCACACTACCACAGTTACCGAAATTCGCCCAACGTTTTTATCGACGGGTGACTCTGTGCTACTACCACTCACAAACACCAGTGATCTGCGCTAGATAGTTTTGGCTGAAAAGTGATACACCATGACACATACGTTTTTGGTAGAAATATGAAAGTGCCGCAGATCGACCAGTTTCAACCACCATATCTCCCACGCTCCCATAGCTACCGACATCTAACCACCATAGTACATGATATGAGGCACGATACCACTACCACTCACAAACACCAATGGTGTATGATATGTAGTTGTGGCAGCAGAATGACATATACGGAGACACATGTCTTTGGTTTAAATACGAAAATGCCCTGCATCGACCA
This sequence comes from Vandiemenella viatica, assembly GCA_031002005.1. Classification (NCBI taxonomy): domain Eukaryota; kingdom Metazoa; phylum Arthropoda; class Insecta; order Orthoptera; family Morabidae; genus Vandiemenella; species Vandiemenella viatica. The sequence continues at coordinate 91,630,439 of JARYHS010012519.1, forward strand.
CTTTTAACCATCATATCTCCCACATCCCCACAGCTATCGACATTCGGCCAACATTGTGCATGGCAGGAAACCCCTTGTTACTTCCAGACACAAAGACCAGTGATCTGTGCTAGGTAGTGGTGGCTGAAAAGTGAAATATAGGAAAACACACGTCTATTTATATATAGTGACTGCGTACCACCACAGTGTATAGACTTTGAAAAAATACAAATCAAGATCAAATAAAAGATTAAAAAAATGAGGACTTTTGTATTAGAAGCTCAACAAGCGTTTGCCGTTCGGCCGAATACGTCCGACTAATCCCATTTCAATGGGATCGGTCCGTCACTCGGCTGTATTCGTCTCTATTCGGCCGAGCACGTCATGTCCAGTGGGCGCATGACAATGGCTTTACCTGTCTCGGAATTAGTCCTTCATATTCGGCTATATTCGGTCGAACAGTCAGTAGGACGAACTCGGTGCCAGTGGACTACCGGCCTAAGGCAGAACTTGAGTAGATTTTCGCTTATAACTTTCGACTCGGTCGTTACCGGATCTAGTTTCCTTACCCAAATTTTAACATTTATCCTTCTCCATCATCCCTGAAAGTTTGTAACATCATGGAGTCACCCTCTATAATAATATATAGTTTAAATTTTTCTGTAAGCGCTGCTGCAGTATCTGCGGTTTTATCAAATCACACACGAGCTATTGCAAGGGTAGGATGTATAATAGCTTTATATTGTATGACAGAAAAGCTTTTGTTTTCATGTTCTGATATGAATATTCGCACTGACATGTTCGTTCGCATTTATATTGACCTTTAATAAACAAGCTGATGATTTTTTTTTTTCATTCTAGTGAAAAACTTAAAATATTTCTTCGACTTTAATTACTTAATATAACGTTAGCATTACTCGCTCTAGTAGATGACAGTCCTGATTAATTGCGGGTTCAATTTCATATAAAGATGAATCTCACAATTTCTAAAAGTGTGTTAATGGTTCCTTAAATGTATCATGAATGTATAACTATGCCTGCTTATATCTTAGAATAAACGTACATTATATTGAGATAATTTCAATCATTCCCAAAGTAATAAGTTTTAAAATTGTATACTTCACGATAACGACTGCTTTTGCGTGATGAAGGGGCACTCATACTAAAACGCAGTTGTGCTTTTCTCGTTACGGAACAGGAAATACGGAACTAAAAGTTTTAGAGCCGAGAGAAATATTAACCTGCATTGCCAGAAGCCGAATCAAAATAAGTAAAGAAGATTAAGCTCTTAGCTCTCAATTCATGGGACTCCATTCATTACGAACTTCAATTTATCCCGCTGTCTATAGCGCGTGATGAGGTCGTTATTGGCAAAGAACATGTAATTTTATCGGTATTTCCTATGACTGTCAGTCCAGAACTACCTAACTACCTATTAATCTCAACTTTTCGTGGTACTCTTTCCCAACCGTTGTTTTTTTTATATATATTCCTTTGCTTCTATATACTCTCATATGCTGAACAGATAATGTTACTGCTGAGCATTGCCACCTATACGAAAATGTGTAAAAAAAATTTACTACTCTGTGCTAGTGTCGCTTTTTCCCTTTTTTAGTGGCAGTTACTGTCTGTAAACTAACGATTTCAATCATAAAACTTGAACAGGGTCGTATGTTGAAGAGCGAGAAACGCTGTGACCGAATGGAGAAATATTGGAAACAAAGAAAAGAAAACGAAGGGAAAGAGAGGATAAGAATGAGTGGCATTATTTCCGATGGTCTATAACTGCTTGTAGTCGTATAGAAGATGAAGAATTTCTTTTGGTCTGAGTAAACAGATAGCAGAGTTTTGAATTACCTGGCATTTCGTCTGTAACCTGGATGTAGTGTCAGCTTTGTATGCAATTCAAATCTCGAGCTTTTCATTGTGAGTTTCACATACAGAAATCAAATGTTCAAGACACGAAGCTCTGTAAAAGCCACTTGCTATTCATCCAATAATATTCTATGATAATAATCGTAAATTAAATTTTGAAATGAAAGATTTTTCACGCCTGAAAATATTTATGGCATTCTCATGGCAAAAGAAATTATTTAATCAAAATTCATTAAAATCAGTTTTATCTATCAAAGTAAATTTTAAATGAATACACAGACAAATGTGGAGGCTTTTGGTGCTAAAGCTAACATGCAACTCCATCACCGTTAATTCACATAGATAAAAATAAATTTCGAAACACATTTAAACATTTTTAATGATAACTAAAACATGCACGAAGCTACACTGATTGAAATCCGGCTAGCTAAATAAATTAAATTCCCATTATGATTTGGTTTTACATGAGAAACTACGTTTAATTAGATATTTCGAGCGTTGACAATTCTCTAACAATGATGGACAGCTTGCGCAATTCACTTTCTGGCTATTGACTTGAAGCCCATCGGGCAGATAAATCACATTGAAAACAAGCTGCTTGTACCGACCACTCTATCACGAATTGTTATGGTTGGAACCGCTAACATCTGCCGCAGTAATATGGTCGACTTGGTAGCAAATTTGCCCTCTTACTTAACATTCGGGAGGATGGGGGTTAAACCCAGTCCGGCCATCCAGACTGGATTTTCCGTGGTTTCCCATAGTACCTCCAGACCATGTTGGGATGGTTCCATTGAAAGGCCACGGCCGACTTCATTCCCCACTCCATTTCACCATTTGCTGCCCATTTACTCCATGGGCAGAGTAGGGTGGAGTGTTTGTCTTACAATATTTTATCATAGTCTTCTATATGGTTTTTTGCTTCATGTTGAATATGTCGTAACGTTTGGCATAGTTTTTGTCAGATAGTTGGGGAGTCAATTGTAGAAGAGAGATAGGTCCAACGTGTGGGCCTATTCCTCCAGCATAGTTCCCCATGTCCTTGATTAGTGGGTTGTTAGATTTATGTTCTGCATTATAGAATTTGATAGCAAGTTCCTTGAATCGTCCTTTAACGTTGGTAACACTGTAGTGTCATGAAGGGCTGTTGTCGGAAATCTGCAGTCGAGATGTAGGACTCTCTTCAGAGCGCGATTTTGTATAACTCGAAGTCAATTTAGGTTTGTTTTGGCTGTATGTCCCCACACAGAGCAGGCATATTCCAAAATCTGCCTTATTAAGGTGCAGTAATCCAGAACTCCTAAAGTTGCAGGGAGCTTACTGTCCCTGTTTCGCACTGGGTACAGCGCTTGAAGTCTCGCACTGGCTCTTCTGTAGATATCGTTTGTGTGGGCCCTTCATGTCAACCTGGAGTCAAGCGTGTATCCAAGGTAGTGAATAGTTTTTGACAATGGAATGTGGTTGTTATGGATTTTGAGTTGTAGGTCTAACTGCGGTCTCTGACGAGGTCCTGTCCTTTAAGTTAATAAAATGGCTTGAGTCTTGGTTGGACTGATTTCGATGCGCCCTCCCCTTAGTTTTGGTTTGGCTGACAAGGGTCTCGAGACCCTCCAGCAGCCCGCCTCCCAGGCTTCACCTCGAAGGAATGAAATTAAAAAAAAAAAAAAAGTTCACTCCTTCGGTCCTGGGTTCGAATCGCGGTAGGTGCAAGAATTTTTGAGATGTGTGTTTTATCATATGAGCTACGCCAGGTGGCTCCGTGGTTCGGATTCCACATTAAACTGTAGGTCCCGAAGGAAAGGAAATGGTCATCCTACCTCTGGCACAATGGCTTTGTATGGCTCCTTTGGGAGGATCCAACCAACATTCGGGTTGTGGACTAAGTTAGTTTTAAAATTTCTCTTTCTACCGAGCGTGGTGGTGTAACGGCTAGCGTTCTGGCCTCGCATTCGGGAGGACGGAGGTTCGAATCCCCGTCCGGGCATCCAGATTTGGGTTTTCCATGGTTTCCCCAAATCACTCCAGGTGAATGCCTGGATGCTTCCTTCAAAAAGGCCATGGCCGAATTCCTTCCCATTCCTTGCCCCCCATCCTTTCCCGTCTCTAAAGACCTAGTTGTAATAGGAGACGTTAAGCAGTTAAAAAAAAAAAAAAATTCTTATCAGGGCAGAAAACATAGCGTAAAATTGATATGTTCCGCGTATGGAAAATCAGAGATGTCTTCACCTCATCAACTGTTCATTGAATGATCCTAATTCAAACATCCGTTGCTTCACCTTCCACCCTCCAAGATAGAATATTACATTCCGCCACATAGCTTCTTTTAGAGTCTATTCCTCTGTTACTTTCATTTTAGGCTTTGATTTGCAGAATTTTCAAATTATGTTCTTCGTATCCTTGAGAAAAGCGTCCCCAACTGGCTGAGACAGGCCCTTACCCTCCTATATACTGGTTTCCGGCTGAATCCCGGCCTTGTCTCCGGCAGATCGCTTCATCGACCTCATTTCCGGTGATCCTTTTTCTACCGCCATAGGTTGTTAACGAGCTCTCCGAGTACATACGGACTTAAACCTGGCCATCCCCATTATTACGAATGTGTCATCGCGAAAACTTTCAATACTATTGCCATACGTGATTGTAATAATTTTCTTTCCAGCACCGATTTGACTAAAATACATATTATAACAGTGCAGATATACTTGTAATAAATGTTCCGTTCTTAAATAATTTTAGTAGAATGTCTGTTGTGGATCAACTGTGGACTACCACACTGTATCAACCCTCAGACCTAACCGATTTTATCAAATATTATTTAAAGAATTATGGTTTTTGTTTATTTTCCGTGTAATTAATTGTGAATTTGTGTAAATGACCATCGTTTTATACTATTTAATATGTTCAAGGACAGTATTATGAATGAAACATTTATTAAAATTTTCTAAGTACTGATGTGGGCTACGCTGTTTGGCAGGACAATTTGCTACAGTTTGGTTTATGTAGATAATTTTGTGTGTAAATACTTTTAAAAATCTCTAACATTCATTTGCGTATGTTCCCAAATGATTGTGAATGATTTTGTATTAATTCTGATTGTTTTTGTATGGATTTAATTGTTAAAGTATTGTTAGAATGCAAGAAACATCGGTCGGAAACATTTGAAAATTTTTGGATGTATCTACTCTATTTAAGCACGCAGAGATGGCGAGCAAAAATAATTTTCAGTCAGTAGTTATCAGAAGCGTGCGAGCTTAATCGCTGGAACATTTGTTTCTGTTTGTATTTAATATCTGCGAATGTAGTTGATGCCTTGCTGTGTAATGTAAATATAAGAGCGCATGGGAAAAATAATCAGATGGAAAGTGATTATCTTCGAGTAGTTATTTCATACAGCCTAATACCTAACAATACCTCAGGACACTGCGATAACGTTAGTTCTCGAAGGATATTTCATTTCTTTTCCATATTTCAGATACTTTACCACCAAGTTATCCTTCCAGTTAATGATTACATGAAAGGTCTACTCGGATAACAGATACTGAGATTGGATTCATATTAATCTCAGCCGTAACCCCCTGAATCACCATAGTCAAAGTAATTTAACATAATTTTCTGCGATGTCTGGTTCGTATTACATGAATTAGACGTATTTAAAACCTATCGTTCGGTTCATTGTTTTTCTTTAGTGGAGCTATCATTTTCCATACGATCGAAATTCGAATGTTAAAAGATATCTGCGGCTAACCGTTTGCGCTAGGACGGATCGTCTATAACAGGGGTTGGTATTCGGCCATGGCCTTTTTAAGGAAGCATCCCGACATTTGCCCGGAGTGATTTGGGAAACCATGGAAAACCCAAATAGGGATGCCCGGACGGGTATTCGAACCGCCGTCCTCCAGAATGCGAGGCCAGTACTCTATCCGTTACACCACCACGCTCGGTGCTATGGCCATAAGATAAATAAATGAATAAATCTAGGTCCCCATGTTTCACAACCAGTCGCATGTTGTCAAGTGTTGTTCAAGCGACTTACCCGCTGTTGGAAACGTCTCACCCGATCTGCCAGTGGGCGTCTGAAAATATATTGAGTGAAATTTTCCCTGCAAAGGGAACTCAACTGGCATCAGGTAATGCAGCTCAAATGATTATGGGCGCTAATGACCCCGTCGTCGACGTGCCCTTAAGCAACAACATCAAATGATTAAAGGAACTTACACTGACTGATATTAATTTAATACTGGAAAAGCAGAAAACATACAAGTTACATCATCAAAGAAAACCATAAGGTATGGCATCGGTACTCTACTAAATTGCCTGTATTAGGTAATTATGCAAAGCAAAATTGGAGTTCCTTTACTAGCACACGGAATAAGTTGATGTCTTCTTCATGGCTCAAAACTAATTACTCTGTTGCGTCATTAAAGTGAGCTCCAGATTTTGGGACTGGAGGGTGGAAAACGAATACGTTGGCTAGAAGCCACGTGAAATACGCAGGTAATACTTCTGACTGGCTAGCTGGACTAGTTTCGGTTACCCAGTACGATACTTGGGTCGATCTTGGTTCCCAGGAAAAGTGTGGACATTTGCAGCTTGCTCGGGCGTTTCCATTATCGCCAAACAAAGACGTTTAACTTAAATTATATTCGAAAGTTCCGCCGCTCGGAAATGAAACTCCTCCTTTCTTAGAAACACAAATGTTTACAGTAAAAATTTACTGCTGACCTTCTGCCTGGTTCATAGCATTCCATTTGTTTCAAGTGTGCTTATTTTCAAATCGCAATGTCTTCTGAGTATTTCGGCCAACTAGTAAAACATTCTAATTTCTCTGTTTTGATCGAAACGACAAATTCATAGTGTAGCATGTATAGGTACTGTCCGTTTAGCTTTGTTCTCACTTCTATTCTGTCCCTCACATTATCCACAGTTTCTTGTATAGTAAATACTGCGGTTGACATGGAACAATCTCGACTTATGCCTTTTTTTATCTCTGCCTCATACTCGTATTTCTCAATTTTAATAGCCGTGCTTTCGTCTTTATGTATGTTGAACATTTTCCTCCTACTTTTGTACTCTTACCCTGTTTTCTTTAGAACCTGTTAGATGAACTCCCTTGTAGCTAAATGCCGTACCCATACCCATGAAACCAATCTGCTGGATTTACTCTCCACAGCTTTTTAATCAGTATTTTTAAAACCAGAAATTCCTCACTTGTTCCTGTGCCTCTCCAAAATCAAAGTCTGTATTCGTAGAGCAAGGCATCAGCTTTGATTTTCATTCACTAAAGACTTTAGATACATTTAAATGATGCTTTGCTGTAAACCAGAAAAATAATCATTCATTTCGATATTCACCATCAGTGTTTCCTATGCTCTGGCCTGTGGTAGTCACGTTTTCACTTTTAGCGTCCTTGATATCGCAGTACCTTCTCTGACATTTTGCTTCCCATCTCTTTAAGTATTCTGCCGCCCAGCAAGATACTTTACGATTCACCAGAATGGTTAAAAATTAATCCACCAGCATAGCATGGCACATTTTGGAGGTGCCGTACATCAAGTTGGCCTCTCTTGGTAAATTATTTGAAATATTGAGCACAACACCTACAACCTGAGATTTTCGTTAATAACCTCTGATTTGCAAACTACTTTCTTTCATCTCACACATTCCCCACGTAGGTAATCTAACAGTGACGTAATACATTGTAATTACTTCAAGTGGCAGGAATGAATCTAGCTGCAGAAAAGTGACTCCGTTGGTGATTTACAGTATGCACATACCTTCGTCTAAGTACAATGTGTACGACATTTAAAAAATTTTATTCATAGTGTATATGAAGTTACAGTATTAACTATCGATTCCAGCATAAATCTTGAGAGTAAATAATCAAAATTATTAATGCCATTATGAGCACTTAAGCATTGCAGCATTTCCTTCTCATACCTTCCATATTTGCCTTTTTTCCTTTCATCTTTGTCGTCATTAACTTTGTGCGTTCAGCACGAAAAATAATTGTTCGCCTTCACTGTTTCCCTTTCAATTTAAATGTGGTTGGTAATCTAAATGAATGATGACAAAATTATTGATGGTAATATAGAGCTAGTGTTATATTTTTGGGAAATTCGCCTCAGACGATGTAACGAACGATGAAGTAATAATAATGGTATCATATAAATCCAATAGGAAAACCAACTTTTATAATATACTATTGATTTCCTACAATTTATAAACCTATTAGCTTCAAGCCTGTCAAAAATGATCGGTTGAACGCAATATTCTGGCAATTCGTTTCTTCGCAGTTCGTTAGTTATACGGAATTGTTATTATATAATGTTCATAATCTTGATTTCTTTATGCTCTACATATTTCGTTTCCAGTTTACATAGCAATACAGTTGTAACTTCTACTGAATTAATGACGACAGAATTATAGAACCAATGAAATAAATTATGAATCCCAAAAAATTTTGCTACACCACGTAATGTCAGTCAGTTTTATTCATGGTCCAGGGACAATTCAGAACGATAAATATGGAACACTTCCATCCGCATCAAGTAATAACTTCAGTAACATGGTGCTTATGAAAGCAGTTTAAATTGTTTGTGAAACTGATTTCAGAGTGAATTATGCTGTATCAAAATTTGTCAGTTGCGTAACTGGTCAACTTAACCACAATCTCCACCATTATTGCCGTTCGAAAATCATAGTTTCTATTATCCTTATATGAATAAACGACCGGTATCGCCTAAGGTTTTATTAGAAATTTATTCTGGAAAAGCTTGTAAGGAAACCCGATTAGCGATCATTATTAATAATATTTTTCGTGGTATGAGTACCTTGCTCTGGTTAGGTTCTTGGAGTATTTGGCTAGGATTTTTTTAAAAAAAGCATTTTACTTTAAATGGCGGAAAGACTAATTTCAAAAATGGATTACTGTTATTTATTGGACTGATATATTTTGCGATTCCATACGTTTCGTGGAAACTTTCTCTGAGTTTTAAACATCATTGTTTCTTATCTTCTGTCAAAAAAATTCTTAGGTTATGTCGTCACCTAGTTCTTACCACTGCTAAGAGAATAACCTATAGCGTAAACATCAAATGCCCTTCTTACATGAATTTTTGCATCTAGTTGTCGCAAGTAAACAAAAAGCAACATGTAAATTTAAGAGAACGTATCATTGTAACATTGTAACGTATGATTGCCTAATATTAAAAAAAATAATAAATAAAGTCAGCACAGTTATTAAATTGAATTTGGCTGCTTAATCAAGCAGCGCTGTGGTGGCAGACAATGTAACTAACACTTTGGGCTTAATAGAGACTCGCTGAAGGTTACCAATCCATGGAGGTGAGCGCGCAGCAGACTCCAGACAACGCATTTTTATTAATGGGGATAATTATAATTTACTTGTATCTTTCACCAACACATCCCATGCGTACGTTACATTTCAACTAAGAAGTCATATGTCTGTGAAATTTAAGTGACTTGCTAGCAAACCAATAAAATTCCTTGTGAAACGTTGAGTTCTGTAAACAATCACATCTTTCTTTGTCTGTATCATTTGCTGACCTGTTAACACTTTCTTTAATTAACTGTCTCATACTCCAGGATAGTAAATTTACCTGACATTGGTTTGTTCTGGTTGTGCTTTGTACAAATTTCTAGAACAGAGTTGACTTGTTTCTAGATTTGATCGAAGCTTATACTGACTGGAATGATTCTGCAACATCTAACGATATATGTGGGAGATCTTTGACAGTTTTTAAGGGCGTCTCCTATGAGGTCATAGTCAGAAACATCTTCCAGGTTTCGATTTTGACTGATTTGAGTAGAAGGTCTCTCTACTTCGATCATTAACAAAACTGCACAGTGACTTTAACAGCTATTGCAGCTATCGTAAGAGGATGTCCGTTAAATATGTGAGGTAGGTGCGCAGACTTCCGCGATCATTGTCGATGTTATCTTGATTGGCCGGGTTGAACCGCGTCAATTTAACGAAACTTAACGTTAAGGCTATGATTTTGTGGCCTTCTTCAGAGGTCTGTCACGGCTGGAACTGCTGCCGTCTATATGTAGCTCCCGAAGATCGGGGTAACTGTTCGGAGTGACGTCACTCAAGCTACCGCCACCAGCGTGACCGGTCCGATGGGGTCCTGCGTGTCGCGTTTTCCTAATCAAGCATCACCATATTTGGTCAAGTTGTAGCCCGCCATCCGTGTTCATATTATCTGGTCTTTTTTTTTTTTTTCCAACGCTTCTCTGACACGCCTGGGCCACCATCTGTTTCCTGAAACTGTACACTAGTGTCACTAAATAAAAAAGAGGTATCCCCCTGGGCTCAGTCCTGGGGCCAATTTTTTTTCTGTATATATTAACGATGTGGCTAGTATCTTACGTTACTATTATTTCCATCTGTAGGCTGACGACCTGCAACTATACCTTAGTGCATCACCAAATTAGGTACTCACTGTAATATAGCAAATAAATGCAGACCTTAAGAATCTTTGTGATTGGGCAAAGAGACTTGGATTAAAAATAAATCCCTCTAAATCTCAGGCTGTTGTTATTGCTAGTCCAAAACTGACAGGCAGCAACTTCACTTGAAATCTCCCAAAAATAAAGCTGATTTGCTGACGTCGTTATTTTTAACATATCTTATGTGTTCACACAGCCTTGCCTTGACCGTCCGTTCAGTCTCGCCGATATACACTTGGTCACAGTTACAGGGTATTTGGTATCTGTCTGCAATTTCTGAACGTGTCACTGATATGTTCATTTCGATAGCTAACGATTCTTTCAATATTGTTATTATCTGACAATTTGATATACGCTGACGATAATTTTATTTAAAACTTTGGGGCAAGAGTCAAGGTGTTGCAGCTATTTGAGTTCCGAAATCTCTTACCTTCTCTACGGCAACGACGACACAATGACAGTGGCATCATTAACGGAACAAAAATCAATGTCACAGCAAAGGGAAGGCGAAACCGTAGTAGCCTTGAGTAACGCCACCACACCGTGCAGGACTACATTGTAATCAGGGGTCCTTTGTCGCTTTGTCCGCCCTCCCTCCCCCTCCCCCTCCCCACCTCTGCACCACTTCAGCAACCACACTGCTTGTTAAAGAGCGTCGTAGTCAAAGTGAAATACACATAATTACCTTCTGCCAAAGGAGGGGTTGCAACATCTTACATTGTCAGATCTGTTTTCAAAGGCAGCATACGTACACGGGAGAAAGATGCGCCTTTTACGTTATATGCCTAACAGCAAAACAGGAAGAGAGTTGTAAGGCTCCAACTGAATTCAACATGAAAGAAATATGAAATAAAATGCTGGAAGCAATTTGAGACGAGCATTACAATACAATTCCACTTTGCGCGGGGCCCCGAGATATTGATACGAGACTTGTTTCTAAAAAAAATACATATGAATTGCACCTGATATATCTCATGTGGGCGTTGGAGCTACGGGGTTTCTTCCATGGTACTGAAATAAAGAAACTGCTGTGGGGACGATGCCGTGTTTCTGCGGAAATACTTTCGCTATTGAGATGATATTTTCCGACAGTATCGGTTCATTGTTAGTTTTATCGAAAACAGTTTGTGCTATGCTCAGTACTTCATGATACATTATCCATCTACAGAACAAAACAAAACAAAACAAAAAAGGTATTTCTGTTTGCAATCAGTTTAAAGTTGTTAACAAAATACTGCGTATCTGATTCTCAAATGTTAATAGCGGGATGAATTGTTTCAAGGGATTAAAGGCTGGACGACGTAACTAGAACAGGAAAATATGTTAGACATGGAACGGGAAAAAATTATAGGTAAGGACCTTAGCATAGGAACCACACGGAATTCGCAGGTAAATGTGTTTGGTGTGACAAGAGATTTAGGGTTGCCAACTTATTTGGGAAAAAATTTGTATTCTTATTTATGGAAGAGGAAAATAAAAAGTAGATGAAACAAAAAAAGTATTTTTTAATTTAAGTATTTATTGCCAGATTTTTTTTTTAACGCCACCCCGTTATACAGAATCGGTATATGAGAAAAATACAACCCAAATAATCACATTGTGCTGGGTAAGATGTGCTGTTGGAGAATTTCTATCAGTCTGACACCAATTTTACTACCAGACTTGGAACTTCATAACTTGCAACCAATTTGACGTCAAACTGTGCAGCAAATTGATGTCAATCTGCTGCCGCAACTGGACGACAAATTAGTCATCAAAAAATGGAAAAAAAAATTTAGTCTCAACTTGCATTCGAAGATGGGCTTGTTTTCGTGTTACTTTTTTGCTTGGTATAGTATAAACTGAAGTTAGAAAATGCAGTAAGTATATTTAAAAAAAAATTAAAGTATGAAATACAAGTTATTTAAGTTTATTTGAAACATCATTACATTACTACATTACATTATTTTAAACTTCTTTATCTTTGTCAATAATAAGAAAATTACAGGATATATTATACATTTAAAACTAATACCAGAATTTTTTAATAATAAAATTTCATATCATGAATAAGCACTAGCAAATACTAGTAAAAGATAATTAAAATAACAGACTTAGTAATTTTCAATTCGTTTATTAAGTTATTTAACAAAAAGATATAAACTCTTGGAAGGCTTATGCCGTTAGCTACGGGTGGTTGACCTGACAAAGGTTGTCGACTGTGGGGATATCTCCACACATGCTGAATACAAAAAATTTACCAGATACGGCACATTGCCTCTTAGTGAATTGCCTATCACATTGTCTTTAATAACATGTATGTACAAGTTATTAAAAAAATCTATTGATGGTAACGGTTATCAATAGAATATAGACAAACGAACCAGCTCGGGAATCCCCTAAAAACGTCGATAATGTAGGGCACAAACTCACTGGGGTTGACCCCAAAAGGTATACGGAACATTCTGCGAAAGATAACTAAGTACCTGTCATATAATCGACCGAATAATTCCCCGTAGAACAAACGCGAACCTGAAAATGTAAAATCGGGAAAAAGTTCTGGAAAATTTCGTTGTATTCTCAGAAATCGTGGAAAAATTGTTACAATTAGGTATTTCGGTGGGACAAACTCCATATCGGTAGAAATACCGAAAAATCTGTAGATTCGAGACCACTGATCACCGGTTTCGCATCAAAGTCTTGCGTTGAATCCCAAACCTCTCTGCAGTGCGTATAGAGTGAGTGCATACGACTCTGTTGATGACAATTCGTCCGTCGCATAGAGACATCAAGGCTGACGGCCACACGTTTGTATCTTTCGGAAGAGTAGGGCAGAATGGGCGGCACCAGGCTACTTCCAGCTCTGCACAGAACACACTCACTATCACAGACATCCACACCTACAACAACACTTACGTACACACATTGGGGAAGCCAACGAATAACCACCCGATTTCATTTTCCCAAGCGAGTTTCCATAGAGGGGGTACATCTCCATATTACCGCTCGTAATCGGGCATGGCGGCGTCAAAAGAACATGTTTGCCATGCTTATTGAGCTAGCAAATATCTTCTGGTTCCCTTTCAGGTGTGAAACTTTATTAGAAAGAATGGTTTACTAGCTTTACTACCATACTGGATATCGAAACTTCCCATGTACGAGGATTAAAAACTCTGTACAATCACTGACTTAATGGAGACGGGATCTGGTATTTACAGATGCCTCTCACTGATGGTTTGTTTAGCATGAGTGCAGCTTGAAAAAGCGTCCGACAGCTCTTTATTTCGCCTAATGGGATTCCCGTAGCTGCGGCAAACTCTCTTTCGTCTGCATGAAGATAGAATTGGCGAGACTTACTCTTTTTACCCGCTCTGGAAAATAGAGGGTATTTATTTGGTCTTCCTAACTAATCTCGCATTCCTAAGTAGTGAATGTTGTAGATTGTTGTCTGTTTCTCTTTAAAATATCTTTAACAGCTAAGTTAAAACAATCAACCAGAAATGACGATGTCTAGAAGGGTTACCTCCCGTGTAAAATTTCTACCAATGTACTATAAGGTACACTCTTCCAAATTGTTAGTTTTGGTATATCAGAAGATCAGAAGAGATAAAAAAAAGATTTAAATATTACGAGGTCAATCTCACGTTAAAAGGGGGGGGGGGGGGAGGCTGGACGGCCAACCACTTTTCAGTAAATTCACCAAGAAGGAAGGGGGTCCAAATTCCAGAAAAAACACCTCACGTAATTAATGGATGCCCCCTTAACTGACCACACGACTGTTTATTCTGTAAGAAATTCAACGATGTGCCAGCTGGATTGCTCTTTTCACCAGAATTCCATCGTCTTCGCCATTAGCTACGGGCAACGTAGATCGTCAATATTTGAGAAGGTGTGGGTGTGGTGGTCTGAAAGGTTTGAAGAGTAATACTAACAATGTTAGCCGCTAGTAAGTGGTCTGTCTCTCTGTGGGTTGTGCAAGCAGGCTTCTGTCTGTCGATCTCAAGAAAATTCGGCGTTTAATAAAGATTAGTAAGGCGTTGAAGTTTTTCTTCTAAAATAACGCAGAGCGTATCTAACTAAATGTTATCAGAAGCAAGCTGTATATGCTACAGAACAAAAATGAACCAGATACACTTTATTATAAGCATTCAGCATTTTATAGCATACATTATTTCTGAAAAAAATTGTGAAGAGTTACTTATCATCATTCATACCTAACCCAAATCGATAAATGAGGTGTCATTTTAAGGATTAAGGATAAATGGCAAAAGTATTAACTATGAAGGTAATGCGTATGAGACTGTTCAGAGTCTGCGCTGCTGTCTAAAAGGATTGATTGCATTATCGCTAGATACAAGCGCCACATATCAGACATATCGGTTAATTATGTGTGTTTCCTACTGTAAGGAGCTTTTCTGTCAGTTAATTTTCTGTTTAGTCATGTAAATTACCATGAATTTGCGTTATGCAATATATATGTCTTATGACTCCAAATGTTTTTTTCTAATTGCTTATTGAGACGATGTAAGTGTTTTCTTACATACCTATTTCAATTAACAAAGAAACCATTGACTTTAATGAGCCGGTTTTAGTTTTATCAAACTATACAGACGATGAACCTCGCTAATCATTGTATTTTATTCGCAAATTGCTCGGACGGATCATCTAACTGTTTATTAATACTTAACGGTTTTCTGCCGGAACTAATACAAATCATATCTTTCTGAAACAAAATGTTTTTGCCTAAAATAAATTAAGAATTGTGCCTCGGAATATAGAGGAATTACCGTTTGGCTAACGAGAATAAAATAGTTATGTTAGGAACAATAACCTCGTAAAAATAACCATGATTTACTTTTAATTTATGAACCACATTAATTACCTTGAAATTAACAAGACACAAGTAATTCTACAAGTAAGATTTATTTTTATTTTTTATATTTTTTTTTAATAATACACTTCAATGAAGACTATTTTAAATTTATCATCATCATCATCAGTTTTCTGCCGTTGGGCAGGTTTTCACTTGGCTGCTCTCCATGCTCTTCTATCTTCTGCCTTTCTCTTTAGAACCATATAGGAGTTGCCGTCTTCCTTGATGTTGTCTATAATTTTGTACCTCCTTCTTCCTCTTAATTTCCTCCCACAGACTAGACCTTCCAAGGCGTCTTTCATCAGGCACTCCCCTCTCAACATGTGTCCCATCCAGTTTTTCTTTCTGTCCTTCATTACTTGGAGAATTTTTCTGCTTTCACTGACCCTGTCCAGCACTTCAACACTACTTATTTTATCCACCCAGCTTATCTTCCCAATCCTCCTCCACATCCACATCTCAAATGCTTCTAACCGCTTTTCATCCTCTCGTCTCAGTGTCCATGTCTCCGCCCCATAAAGAGCCACACTCCATACAAAACATTTAGCGAGTCTTTTAATAAGTGTTTTGTCTATTTTTCCAGTTAGTATCCTCCTTTTCCTATTACATGCTTCCTTTGCTACGGCAATGCGAGATTTTATCTCCTGATGGCACCTCAAATCTTCGGTGATCATACTCCCAAGATATTTGAACGAACTTACTTGCCTGATACCAGCTCTTCCTAACTTAATATTTATTATTTTCCTTCCTTTTCCAATCACCATACTCTTAGTTTTTGCTGCATTGATTTTCATTCCAAACTCTTGGCAAGCTTCATCTAGATCTTTCAGCATTATGTTTAGAGTTTGTTCGCTTTCTGCCAACAATACCATATCATCAGCAAATCGTATGCACTCTATTCTCTTGCCACCAATACGCACTCCTCTTTTTGCACTTAAGCCTTTTCCAATAATTTCTTGTAATTATAAATTGAACAATAATGGTGAAAGGCAACAATCTTGTCTTACGCCTCTCCCAATTCTGCTTTCTCCTGACATCTCGTTTCCGATCTTTATTCGTACTTTCTGTTGTAAATATAGGTTCTGTATCAACCATCTCTCCTTCCAATCTACGCCTTTGCTCTTCAAGATAATCCATCAGCTTCTTCCATTGCACCCTATCAAAAGCTTTTTCCTAGTCAATAAAGACGGCATAGATGTTTCTTCCTTTCTCGATCATATACATTATCATCCTAGTTTTATTTCATGTTGTAATCTGATTTACTCATCGATCAACAACGATTTAACTACTGACAAAATCATACCTGCATTACAGACGAAAAACAACCGGACTGCAATAATGACTAATCGCTACGGTATAAACAGACAATTGGTATTTAATATTTATATGAATAATTACGCCTATGCAATGGCCCACAACAACCAGATGTTTGGTATTTAACTTTATGAAACTATGCAGCAGTGAATTTGCAATACACTTTCTGATATTAGCCAAGTACTTTTATTTAAGTGTCTTAATATTTCGTCTTCCATTGATTATTGACTTTAAAAGCAAGTTAGTTCGTTGAAAACGGGAATATTTTCTTTGAACGTTGTGTTGTGGATACTGAAAAAAAACAATGTTCTGAAATTTAAAATAAAAATAATGTTAATAAAACTAAAAAAGCATGGTTTTATGCTAAGTGAATTAAAAAGTTAAAAATAATCTTTAATATAAATATTTGTTCAACAGCTATGTCCCGCAATTCAATATAACTTAATTTTTTGAATAAGCTTAAAATAAGAATAAAGTTCACTACCAAAAACGTAACTTTAATGTAAAAAAAAAGTGTGGAGTGTTGTATTAAAGTTTTTGTCCCTATTTGTAAAGATACAGTCATTATGAAAAGTATTGTAAGTAGTGAGCACTCCACACTTTTTTTTAATTGAAGTTAATGTTTTGGATAATGCCTTAATTAAAAAAAAAAAAAAAAAAAAAAAAAAAAAAAAAAAAAAAACTCATACTCTACTACCAGAAGATTTGTTTTGGATCCTCACTGGAGAAGGCATACTTAGACATTGTGTCAGAGGTAGGAATGCCAGTTCCTTTCCTCTGGGACCTAGAGTTTAACTTGGAATCCGAACCAGGGAATGATTTGCCGTAGCTCACCTAATCGAGCACAACTCTTACAAAACCCTGCCTCTTTCCCCCTGTCCCCCCTACCTCTCCTCCCTAGGGAATTCAATCCGTGACCTGACCACTAACTAATAAAAGCAAGCGCGTTAACCACTGAGCTATATCACAAAATAGGTTGTACTCAACTATGGCACATCTTATCGCTGTTGAACAAAATATTTATTCTTAAAAATAATTTTTACCTTTTTAGTTCATATGGCTATAAAATCGTGTTTTTAAAACTATTATTTTAATTCCACGAAGGCATGTTTTTTTTTTTTAGTTTTTTAAACTTTAATTTTAGTTTTCGTCTGTCTTCTTTCTCTTTGTATTTTATTTTTATTTTCATTATAATTCCCACTAGTAAAGAACAAGCAAATGACAACCCTACCAGAAGTCTTCTATAACAGTACTAACTAAAAATGATGTAGCGAATACTCACTGTTTAACATCGGCATAATTGACAACGGGCACTATCATAACTGCTTACGTCAAAGTATCGTTAAGAGGGAACGCACAGAACGTCGCTTAGTAATGAAAAAGTATTTGAGCACAACTTTTAGATTAAACGCTAATACAGTACCTACTATCAGTTATCTACGATAGTAGAAACTAAAAAAAAATATTCTGTATTGGTCTATGATCAGAAACGGCATGCAACTCGAATGAGAAAAAAATTATTAAGTATCTCTGGCATAATTCATTAAACTTAAAGCTAATTTCTATTATAAATAAAAAGCACCCTAGCGACATCTGTGATATGACGGCTAAGCCACTTTTCTGTTGTTGCTGTCAAAGTAATGATAATACGAGGGCCTAACTATTAAATTATTGTATTGTAATCGGTTTCATTATATGTGTGCAACGCTTCAAATAATGCTGACTTCTAAAAGTGAGTAAAAATTGAATTGAAAGATTCCATTACATTCATACTCACAAATTAACAGCCCAAGCCAAAATAAGTGTGTTAGAAAACAAATTAATTGGCCTCTGCATTGTAGTAGCGTGGCAATAAAAGTGGTAACGTGATCAACACAATATATTCTCTGTCGCCAGTAGCCACCTTTAATCTTCCAAACACAATTCTAAAACGCAGACCGATTCAGAAATAATGTACTGTAGCCTTAAGCACAAAGAGCTTTTTAAAACTCTATGGAGCACAGCACTCTGTGAAGCACAGCACTTAATGGCAGCGAAGCATGGACTTAAGGAACACCTGAAAGAGGTAAATTTGAGGCATTTGAAATGTGGTGCTATAGAAGGTTGCTGAAAATTACGGGTGCAGATAAAGTAGGAAATGAACGAGTTTTGGAAATGATGAGAGAGGAAAGAAATTTGTGGAAAAATCTTACAGAAAGAAGAGGTAGGATGGTTGGTCATATTTTAAGGTATGGTTATTTTGTTATTGGAGGGAACAGTCGGAGGTAAGACCTACAGAGGAAGAGAGAGCTTAGAATATATGAAGCAAATAATTGAGGACATGGGGAAAAAAAAAATTGTCGCAAGGAAATGTTACTTGTAGGTTGTAGGTTTGCTCCATTTATAAATATTTTTGCAAAGATTTTATTTAATAAAATCTACTAAGCTTTTCCAGATCAAATAATATTCCATTTGGATTTAGGGAGCATGAGTCTGGGCTTCGATTCTCGTCGAAGGACCGTATATGGGTTATTCGTTTGTACTGAAGATAGTCATAGATCTCGATATATTACGACATCAAAGAAATCAGATAATATTTGAAGCTATGGGTGGAGTAGTGATAGATAGAACAGCTGACCACAGAGTGTTGCGCCCTAGAATGGCCCTTTCGAGTTGGCGTTGTCGTGATGAGTAGAGATGGGAGTCATCACGGCTCTGCATGACTTAGTCCCCCGCTTACTGATCTACGATGTCATTCAGGCGACCACTCCACTCGTAATAACGCAGACGCTCCATACTCTGATATAACAACTCACTCGGGTCTCGATATGGCGACCTTGAGCCAATTACGTCATGTCGCGTAAGCACTCTCCATCTCCACTGGCTCACATGGGGAACAGAAACAAGAATTTGTTATAGGTTAAAGATCTTACCTCACTCACTGGCAAAAAGGTTTTTTTCACGCCTTGCCGACGTCAAGGTCGTTGGAAGCCTCATTGGACTGGGGAACGGGAAGGAATTCGGCCATGGTCTTTTGAAGTAAGCATCCCGGCTTTCGCCTGGAGTGATTTGGGGAAACCATGAAAAACCCAAATTTGGTTGACCGAATGGAGATCGAAACCCGCGTCCTCCCGAATGCGAGGCCAGAACGTTAAGCTAAAAACGCCCGCCCATTTCCCCTTTGTTTCCTATCTTTTCTCAGTTTGCCAAGAGCTGAATCGTTCTTGACTTTCGCAACTTACTGGCATCAGAAAGACACAAAAACGAGTCATTATTTGTGAGGATAGAGCCAGCGCTGCTTTACAAGCCTTGTTACTGCAATCTGGCGAGAGCTTCTTTTGTGTTCCGCACTCCTAAAGAAAATGGCTAATTGTATGTGAAAGTTCAGAGCTTCTGTTGGGAATAGTCTGTTCAACGGAACTTGCAACAGCCCTCAAACCCAGCTTACTATGGATTTCGGTCTTATATATGGAGTATTTTGGTGTTGTAGAGATATAAATATTAATTTATTGTAAATTTGTATATTTTAGTGTAGATAAGTATTATTTTGATGGATAGAAATTGTTTAAATGATGTTGTACATTGTTTAGAATTTTAATTGAAATATTTTAATTATGAATACTGTGTAAGTCATTGTACGATTTTTGACTATTTGGAATTGTTTAAAATTGTCTGTTTTATGTTATGCCTGTAAATAGTCTCTATTATTATAAGAAAATGTGTGGAGGTTCTAATTGTTTTAGTACTGATTCTGTTGTATGGAGCGATTGATAGGTGCTTGTGATGTTTTCTCAAGAATTCTGTAGCGCCTGTATAACCCCCTGAGATTGCTAGCTGTCGAAATCGCTTGATTATTATTTTATCTTTAAACTGTGTCTTGTAATGTGCTTTAGAATCTTTGGAAGAAGCTGATTTAATATTTTATTCGTGTACGTTTTATGAAGATTTCTACGGAATAAATAGTGAATTAAAACGTGAATCGACGGTTGCATCAGCTTCCTGATTATTCAGAAGCTAGGAATTATCATACTTTTGTAAAAGTTTAAATTATCTGGCAACATGGTTATAGAAACCTGTAATTCTATGGACTACGATCTACTATTAATTTACGGCTGAACTTATAACGAGTAACTAATCAAATTGTCATTGCCTACAGGATTTCTGCCATAAATTCTTATCGTACTCCGGTATTCGTTGTGACAACACCCCATGTTTACAATGCCACATATTTCTTAAGGGCAAAACCATACTTTATTATATCGAGACTTAACCAAATACATGTACGAAATAACGGTATAAGCTGAACATTCCTCATTTAACTAGGTGTCTTCCATTGTTGCTTGTCATGCTGCTGCTAATTAAACTGGAGTTCCCTTCTTTTTCTTAGAGGCGGGTTGGGACTGGGGACAAGTAACGGGAAGAAATTCCGCCCATAGCCTTTTGAAGGAAGCATCTTGGTATGCGCCTGGAGTTATTTGGGAAGACTATGGAAAACCAAAATCTGGATGCCCGGACGGGGATTCGAACAAGCGTCCTCCCGATTGCGAGGCCAGAGAGTTAACCACTCACCCACTACGCTCGGTCCGGAGTTTCCAACTGTTCTTAGATAACTGAAAATTTTTCTATATAAAATTAGGTATTTATTGAAACTATTTGAATTACAATCAGAATTATCTACTACTCTTTATTTTTGAAAACAGATAAGGATTTATAATCTAATAGAGACATATTTTTGAAAGGAAATTTCACGAGAATCGAATCATAATTAATGGCATTTGACAGGCGTGAAGCAGACACACATTACTGAAACGTTTGCATTTCATGTGACACATTTCTCTCATTTATGATTCATTTTTGAAAATGTATTTAGGCTGCAGAGACTGTTTCGAATCGCCATCCGGCCACCCAGATTTGGGTTTCCCATCGTTCCTCAAATCACTCCAGTCTAATGCCGGGATGGTTCCTTCACAAGGCATTGGCCCTAATTCCTTCCCGTTCCTTGCTCCCAGCCCTTTCTTTCTTCTAACATCATAGACGTCGACGACGCGTAAGGCTTTAAAAAGAAACTGTTATTCTACATTTTTGATTGCGTTGTGCTGCTGCTTTCAGAATTCTTTCTCAATTCTTCATTTGTATGAGATGATACCATTTATTCATACCTCATTTGAGCTACCTATGCATTAACTAAATTTTTTTTAATTCTCATATATTTGCTGTGTTTTATGTCCAGAAAAGATTCACCTGCTACAGAACGTAGTCTTTATTTTTACATAGTATCTCCTTTATATATGTACTAGAACGTACCCGTGACTTCGTACGCGTGGATTAAGAATTTTTTTGCCAGAATTAAATATAGAAAGTTTTTGGTAACGAAGGATTGGTCGCAAACAATATCGAGTCGGAATAATATGACAGGAAAGCTAACACTATGTCATTGTAACGTCGAACCTGTCTCTTGAAGAGAATCAATTTCCAACATATTTCTGTCACCATTCGATAAGATCTCAAAATTTCGTGACTACAACTGTTAATCACACTGGAAAAAATATCCTGTGCCCTTAATACAGATTTCCTTATAAAATTCCGACACAACGATAAAGTAATTTAGTCGTCAAAACGTAACAAAAAGACAGAGACTTACTTCAGTATTTATAAATAATATTACTGTGGTTCCCACTCACACACTGACTGCGAACAACACCTGGGGGATCATTATAACCTAAAAAAAAGTGTACACCTACAACATTGCAAGACTACCTACGATTTGCCTCGCATTGCACCCGTAAGTTTCTAATATCTACAGTTTAACATTCAATCCGAATAACCTACGGCCCAGGCCTGACCCTTACGATGAAAAACAATTTTTAAAAATATTAGCCTCCACGGAGATTTGAACCGGAGACCATGACTTTAGTAAGGAAGCGCTTTAGCCAATGAGCTGCCAGCCCACATCACGGAAAAACGGTACGGAGACGTCCACATCCAACGTGTCTGTCTATCGCCGTATTTCGAAGTTATGAGACAAAATGTGTTATTTATACAGACAATTTTTCAACCAAATGTAGACAGTATTTTTCTCCTTGTTTCAAAGGATAAGTGTGCAAAGTTTCATCGAGATAGGATGAAAACTGTTGATTTGTATGAAGAACAAACAAAGTCCAGTGCCCTCCCTACAGATTTTCACGTCAAATTCTGTCAATATCGGTATAGGCATTTAATTGTCAAAACGTAAAATAAGACAGAGACTTACTTCCGCATTTATAGTATTCCTACTGCAGATTACACACACACTGACTACGAATCACCCCTGATGGATCAATATAACGTAAAAAAAAGTGTACATCTACTGTATTGCAAGACTACCTACGAATTGCCTCAGGTTGCACCCCTATCTTTGTGATATCTACAGTTTAAAATTCAATTCGATTAACCGACGGCCCAACCGTGACTCTTACGATCAAAAACAATTTTTAAAAATCTTAGCCTCCACGGAGATTTGAACCGGAGACCATGACATTCGTAATCCAGCGCTTTAGCCACTGAGCTGGCAGTCCACTACACGGAAAACACAGTACGGAGACGTCAATATTCAACGTTTCTGTCGATCGCCGTATTTTCGAAGTTACGAGACAAAATGTGTTATTTATACAGATAATTTTTCAACCAAATGTAGACAGTATTTTTCTACTTGTTTCAAAGGATAAGTGTGCAAAGTTTCATCGCGATCGGATGAAAACTGTGGATTTGTATGAAGAACAAACAAACAAACAAACAAACCAACAAACAAACAAACAAACCAAAAAACAAACATACATTCGTCTTTATATATTGATAAATATAAATATAAAAGGCGTCAAAACTGACGTGGACCTATAAAAATTTAATCACGTTGAGAGCTCCTAACATGTAATCGTATGCTGTGAATAATTTCATTGTAATCTGGAACTCAAGATTTTTTTCTTTACCTAAATGTCACAGAGTGAAAGCTAGACATTGTATCTAGAACAATCGAAACTGTATTATGAATTGAAATGTGAAAATAAAAATTTTGCACTAACATAACACTGTCTCCAAAATAAGCTAAATACACTTGCTTATGTAACTCAGTGAAGGTCGTGTTCTTTAAAAGTGCTTAACTTCTCCATTCTTCTTGAATATTTGTATATTATAGACACTGAAAATATTTCTTACAATCACTAACGTTTGTAATAATGCCACCTGACATCGTTTGTGCAACAAATCATCTGAACTGCTAAACAACCATTCTTGCCCAAGTTAAATTATATAGTGTATCGAAGTTGCTGATTAGCTTTTTTACAACGTTTTTGGTATGTATTGTTAATTATTTTATTTTTTATCAGTACTTCGGCATGGACACTGATCATGTATGTGAAGCGCTGATGGCTTCAGATCATTTTAAAATCTTATAAATTTTGCTATTGGCTGGTTCGAAAATAGCAATAGTCTCGTTTGTGAAGTTTTCTGTACTGTTCGTAACTGCAGGTATTCTACCCTCAAAAGACGGTTTGAAGATTTACTGCAGTAGTACTGCTTTCAAAGGGCACATTCCGAGAGTCTAAATAGTTTCAGAACGTTGCATTACATTAAAGTAATATTCGATGAGTCATGAGTCAGTTATTGGGGGTCAAGATAAAGTAACGGGAGAGAGCTTTAAAGTAATTCCAGGATTTCCTATATTGTACAGTGTTACGCGACAACGCAGAAACAGGAGAAATACACTGGCGGAAATTAAAAGTACAACACCGAAACGGAGTTGCGATAAATTAATAAAATTTGGCACCCAGCATCCCCATAAGAGGAATATTAAGTGATTAAAAATTGTAAGTTTTACATGTAATAGTATTAGAATTACGGGGCTGTTTATTATGAAAATTTGCTATGTTTTTTTAGGGTTTAAGTGGTGAACAGGATTGTGTAACAACACTTTTTTGTCCACAAGTTCTTGTTCACCAAGTATTGCAAGGCGAAGAGTGGTGACCCTGTACACCCAAATGTGTAACTGTGAGAGAGGTCGAAAAATTCGCGTGTATGAAATTGATGCATCATATTGAGAAATCTCCAAAGTATTGGCCGTAGCGCAATGTCAGTATACGAAAATGTTACACAGTGGATGAAAGAAGGCACAGGATGACAGCACGTGAAGACCACCAAATTGTGTGGGTGGCTGTTGCTGGCAGGACGGATGACTGCTGGCCAGATTCAAGCAGTGGTTACAGAGAGAGTCACCCCCCAGACGATTGTAAACCAATTCCTTGAACCAGGGTTACCTTCTCTGACCCCTATGCAGTGTGCACCATTAATCTGATTTCATTGCCAGCATCGTCTAACCTGATGTAATGCAAAACGCAAATGGACACGTGAATGGAGTACATTTATTTTTTAGAGACGAGTCTCGGTTCTTTCTGTGTCTAACTGATAATTGACAACATGTACGCAGGAGTAGTGGAGAAACGACTTACGCTGCTGTGATTATAGAACGTCACACAAGTCCACCCTCTGAATGTCATGGCTTTGGGGCAGTCAGTTTCGACAACAGAACTGAGTTGGTTGTTGTTGAAACCACGATGAGAGCCCACCACTATGTGCACAGAATGCTGCCCCCTCTTGTGACACCATCCAGATCGCATCTTCCGACTGTATAACGCACGTCCTCATACCATGGCCATCATAGCACAAGCCTTGCAAGGGGTTATGATCATAATTTGTACTGTACGGTCCCCAGATTTGTCCTCAGTAGTCGTGCATTAAATGGTCATCCAGCACAAACTGCGCAACAAATGACTGCACAAGGCATGCAGGCATAGATATATCCCAAGAAGACGTCCGAAAACTTATTGATTCAATGCCGGCAATGATCCACGCATGTATAGGTGCTCAAGTTGGGCACACTTCTTACTGACAACTGTAACTAAAGGTTGGTAAACTTAGCCTGACCCTATTCGATATGTTATCATTTCTTCTGAGTATAGCCTTGGATACGTCTACAAATATTTCTAAAATTCCACAATTCCTGTCTGGGTGTTGCACTTTTAATTACCATCAGTGTAATTTCGTGGAGTTTACTAATTATTCGCAGGGT
Source organism: Vandiemenella viatica (assembly GCA_031002005.1). NCBI lineage: Eukaryota > Metazoa > Arthropoda > Insecta > Orthoptera > Morabidae > Vandiemenella > Vandiemenella viatica. The sequence continues at coordinate 91,656,007 of JARYHS010012519.1, forward strand.
ACTGGAAAGAGAATATTCAGTGATAAGGGGTTCTAAAAAAATTTTCTTATGGAAGTAACTAGTTATGCATAACAATGTCACGCGTTCTTCAAGTTTAGTGAGACACGAATTCATGTAATATAAATCTCAACCCTCACATTCTTGGGCGTTCCTAGAATCAAGTTATTCGCACTCTTTCTCATACAACATAGTTGAGAAGGAGGGAATTTTCAGGAATTGCTCTTCCACTTCTTCGCGAAACTGCGTTTTGTCAGAGTCATCGAGTGTTGTATGCATGCTGGTTTCCAAATATGCTTGCAGAACAACACAATAGCAACGTGTTAATGCACCATGTAGTTTTTTAAACGATTCAGAGATCAAGGATATAATAATCAGACGCTTATAGCCGGGGCGGGACAAAGCTGTCACACACAACCTCTGAAACAAAACAACAATCCATGGCAGTTTTTCTTCAATGTGTGATAGAATTCCAGTCTCACGTGCATAATACACGTGAACAGTCTTCCGAGATAAGTAAATATTTTGTTTGGCCTCGATAAACTTAATAAAAAAAAGAAGAAACATTGTCTTGAGATCCACAATAGGCGTTGCGAGATGTTATATTCTCGATACTGCATGACAATATATGCTGCCACCGCTATACAACATACCTCACAACCTTTGGTTAGTAATAATTTGATCACCGGTTATTAAAATGACACCTTGCAGAAATCACCTACCATTCTTTGGACACCGAAAATTCTGTGAAGACGGCAAATTCAATCTAGCTAGTCAGTACGTATTTCAAACCACCAGCGTAATATTTACTACTGTGGTATACAACAAAGGTACCCCACGCACCAACAAGAAGCGAGAAACATGTTAAATAAAAATAATTTAATTTTTGTTCTTCAAAAATCAATAAAAATGTGTTCTAAACAATTTTATTAAATATTAATTTTATTACAATATTTAATAATCGGGTGTTAAGCATTCACATTTTTTTTAATGTTCAATAAAACTATCAGTCGTTAGAAATAGACTACGTGAGTGGATGGTAGAAGTTCTGTGTCCCCAGGAAGTGAAGCAATGGAAGTACTGTAGGTCCCTGTCCCAGTTATTGTTATGCTGTGACGAATTACAAGACCTATTAACGCGAGCGGGGCAAGAGACAGCGAATGACTGAAGAGCTAGATTTAAGACGAGACTGGAACTGTTTATACGCGTCGTGATCCTTGTGCGAATTTCTGAGTGGGTTCTGTAGGTTTCCGGGGGCTGGCAAATGAAACTTGTAACGAATCGACATTACGTAACGTAATTAAAGTTTGGGGGATTAAGATAAATGATGGACGTCCGCACGCAGCAACGCTGTGTGAGAGAAATAGTATAGCAACTAACCTCTATGAAAAATATTGATGAAAGACAACTGAATCATCCAATAGGAGAGTGCAGAAAAAATGTGAGAGTCGGGACTGAATGATTTTAGCAAGTCAGAAATTTGTTAATATAAAGTAAAGTAGTTTGTAATGTTTATTTACATGCTTCGCCAAGCGCTAAGAGATCTAAAAACGGTTTGTTTGACGAAATCCCTTGAAGGGAGACGATGGAGGAGTCAGGCTTCGTAGGAGCGGAGAAGCAAAACCTCGGGGACTTGGTGTTCATATTTGCCAAGGGAAAGACTTCCAACACTAGCTGGAAGCGTTATATTCGTGGCCTGAGCTCAGAATAGTTTATATAGTCAAAGGGCTTGAAAATTAAGGTAGTCTTCGTGAAGTTAGACGTCAAGTGTCTGTTTCCAGATGTCAGAAGCGAGTCTTGTTGGCAGCGCAAACACAGACGTACATTTAACTGTTACTGCTCTGGATAACTTTCATCTCCTTACCTAACTGCCAACCCTGGAAAAGCAAATCCCAAGTGAAGCGTTCATGTTTTACTAAATCAATGAGTATGCCCCGGAGCTATTTATTTAATGTTTCCAATGTAATTTTATGGAGTGTCTCATATAGAATTTAGATCTTTGTACTAAGCTGTAATACTTACCGAATTGTCTTTTTTTGTCGAATCAATGTGTTTTGTATCTTTAATTCGTCAGTTTAATTGCATACCAGTAAGTTGGTTTTTTTTAAAAAAAAAAGTTCAAGGCTTGCTTTCTTTAATTTTTTAACTGTTTAACAAATGGTCAAACTGTGATATTTAATTTCATGCATGTTGGCCTCGGTAGCGTAAGGGCTAGAGTGCCTGCTCCACGTGTCGAAGGTCGCCGATTAGAGTCTGGCCGAGGGCATGAGTGTTGTGTTGTGATTATGTCGTGTCCGTCCTGTAGTGTCCAGCTACTATAACATACTGGAGAAACTGATACACTGCAAGATTTATGATCACATTGGCAGTAAGGCTTATTAGCTTATGAAAAGTCAGAATGGGACCGTTTCCCAGGTAGCCACCAGAATCGCCGACGATGGTTATCCGATGCAGAAACGCGATTCACTGAACTGTTGATAAATAGCGTCGGATATGGTTCTACACTACTAGGGATGACCATCGTCAGCGAGTATGATGTAATGTTTTGGAGATGCACAGCGATGTTACTCATGGCGTCACGGTGTGGGACGGCGTCTGGTATGACTTTAGTTTACCGCTGGTAGTGGAACTCTGACGGCACAACGGTAAGGCACCGACATCCAAGCCCTCTTGTGTTATTTCTCATGCGACAGTATCGTAGTGCCATTTTCAACACATGGCACGTGTCTCTGTATACTGTCTGCGCGGGGTTGAGGTGCCCCAGTGGCAAGCAAGATGCCCAAATCAATTCCCAATAGATCGTCGGGGAATCGGGGGTAGAACGGGATACAAACCTGAAAATATGTTTTAAAAATACGAAAGGGTTAATTAAGAGAAGTGCAATTTTTTCTATGAAAACATTATAATTTAATAATCAAAACAATACAATAACACTGTAAGAAAACAAAAGAACAAATATTTCTTTTCTCAAAAACAGAAAATTATGTCATTTGCCCCATTCTGCCCCGGGCATGGACAAGTAATTGTAACAACATGTAAAACGAGTGTAAATGCAAAAAAAAAAAGTTTGCTCTATATTTATTTAGTTTTAAGTGACTATAAAGGTTTTAATTGATTGTGTCCTTTTAGTAAGCCTATTCACAAAATTCACACACTAGCACAGCCTCCTTGTCTTCGCTATATATTGCCACACAGGAACTGTCTAACAAATCTAACGAGCCACCCAACTTTCAACTTAGCTCGAGTAAAATTCGCAGAAGAATATACATTCACAGTCAGAACACCTCAGAATAACTCCCGTTAGTTTTGGATTCTCTCTTCAGCCATTCTTTTTCCATTTATCATCATGTACTTTCCTTTTTTATTTTTAACTTTATTCGCATTCTTAAATAGTTTTATCCTTGCTTTTTCTTCTGTGGCAAAGTTATTTTACTCATTTTGCTTAATACTGGCTTCCAAATCTTTTTTGCATTTGGAATCTGTTAAGATAGCGATATTCTACCTCTTCCGATTCTCCCTTTTCGTGCTTTCTTTATATTTACGAATAGGCATTAGAATTTCAGTTGAAGCATAAAATGGAGACGCCCTATTGTCAATTTTAATTCAAGAGTACCCCAAGAGCGGGACAGAATTGAGTACTTTCGCCCCACTCATTCCGCCCCAGCGACAGTGGCGTAGCTAGGTCAACATGGGCCCCGGTGCAAAAAATTTATTTTGGGCCCTCAGGCCAGACGGGCGACCTTTTTTTTTTTGCTTTGTGTGCTGGTAGGGGCCCCCTGGACTGAGGATGGGGGCCCTTGAATTGTTCTTTAGGGGCCCCTGAGCAGTGGTTGGGGCCCCCCCTGAGCAGCGAGGGCCCTTAGTGAGGGACTCCTGTGTTCTCAAGGGGCCCCTTAGACGACGGTAGAGCTAAAAAAAAAAGGTCGCCAGTTTGCCGTGAAGGCTTGTGGGCCCTCTAAAATGAGCTTGAGGGCCCCTAGAGGAGCGCTTAGGGGCCCCTTGAGGTATGCTTGGGGGCCCCCCTGAGCGTGAGGGCCCCGGTGCACTGCACCGCCTAGCCCCATAGTAGCTACGCCCCTGCCCAGGGACACGATTCAGGTTAGGGAGGTAAGGTCACTCGACAAAGATAGGTAAAAAAAAAAATTAACTATACAAAATTAAAGAAAACTAAACGTATTTCAAATATGTACTAACTATATTTGCGATGTAAACAAGTATATATAATTTACCTTCGTTACAAAAACATCAGAAGATTCGATCCATGAAAAATAAATCACACATCGAAAACTTCACACACTCACGCTCGAGAAAACTAGACTAACATGGCTGCCATAGTTGAGCAGCAATAGGTTGGACTAGTTCTACTTATTGCCGCTCGTTGGAAATATCTTCTTGACACCGAAAAACGTCAAACCTCATTCCGCCCCGGTACACCGTTGTGCTACGGTTTCCCTTATGTGAGGTCACCTCGGCCATCAATTCGGTCCCAATATATCAAGGATCAGTTACAATAGTTGTGGGTTACCTTGCCTCAGGAGAGGATACAATGGCTTTATGACATCCTTCTCAACTGAATCAGTGAATGCATCCAGACCAGAGGTGGTGCAACATTATACTGATCAGTGGATTCATACTGCCAAGTTTTTTTTGTAAATCTGATTCGATTTTGTAATCACTGAAATAACATCATATACCCTCACAAACCATAACGTATTTTTTTATTTTCCTCTTCCCCTTCTGGGCGCTCCATTTTTTTTTTCTTTTTTTTTTTTTTTTCTTTTTGTTTTTCTTTTTGTTTGTTTGTTTGTTTGTTTGTCAGGCAATGTCTACTGCTACTACTCGTGAGATTACTTCCATATGTGAACACTTGAGTGAATAACATTCAAACAGTAAGCATACAATACCATAATTAGCGCCATTAAGGCAATCCGTTTTCTCATTAGAAGTTAGGGAGCGTGCACAAACTACGTGGCTCAGTCCAGGGGGGGAAGAGGTTGGCTGGAAGGCTACGTTGGGCTACGTGGGGGGAGGGGGGGTTCTAAGCCAGACCACTTAGCTTTCCTTTCATAACATTTTTCACAGTTAAAATGAGGAACAGAACACACAACAGCATGTGAATATTTGTTTACCTCAATTAATTATCTCCTTATGTAATTTACAATAGTCTGACAGGAGAAAACAGTACAAAATGTCTTCTGGAATCAAAAGGAAAAAAAGCTACGTTCTACGTGGGGGGGAGGGGGTTTGAGGCAAAAGCCACGTAGGGCTACGTGGGGGAGAGGGGGGGTTCACAGAAGGCCAAAATGGAGCTACATGGTTTGTGCACGCTCCCTTAGCTGATACGTAGAAATACAACAGACTGATGATGTCGGAGATAATAAATAAAGACTGCTAGCAGAATTATTAAAGAGTGGGCGTTTCTGGACACTTACTTCTACGCCTGTAAATCAAAATGGAATCAAGTTCGCTGTTTCCTGGCGAATAAACGCTTTGCAAAATGTACTTCAAATACTAGCAAGTAGGCACAACTGCTTCTATGATTAGTTGTGTTGTAGTTACGCACTACAGTGGCCATATACAGGATTCAAACCAGCTACACTTGCAACGACTTACCAGTGCAATAATCACTCTGCTAGTGGTACCGACTTGATACTGGCTGTAACACAAACACTGCACTTTGCTGAAGACTAGAACCAAGTTGTGCCTGAAACTTGGCCCGAAAGCAAACACTTGCTGTTGGTACAGCTGATGATTGTTGTCCGCCCTGTTGCTTACCTGGTCTCCCAACTACGATCACAAAGTTGAACTAAGCTCCTGCTAATCGATAAATGCCAAGCTATTGCGTGCTAATAATACTATGTAGCCAATCCAAAACACGTAATTATTCAATCACGTAACAAATGTAATAGCGCAAAAGCTTATTGGGATTCCTCGATGTGCAGTTCACGTGAAGCGCCACTATATACTAAGTAGAACGATCCAAGATCTAAACATCAAAAGAGTTTTTAGTTTTTTTAAACTATCACGTTTTTTACTTAGACTTGGGAAATATCCAGCGTGAAATTTCAATAGGTGAAAACCTTGATAATTGTATATATATATATATATACAGGGTGAGTTTTTATCTTGAGACAACTAAATATCTCGAAAACTACAAATCCGATCAAAAAAAGTGGGTAATAAAAATTGTTCGTCTCGACGGGGGACATCCGATGATACCAAATTTGACTCCCCACCCCACCCCCTAGGGGTGGGGGAAGGGGGAGAAAAAAAACTTAAATAGGAACCCCCATTTTTTATTGCAGATTCTGATTCCCCGGAAAAAACTACCCCTATTTCACCCCCAATTCGAGTCATTTTGGTCGATAGATGGCGCTGCAATCGACAAAAATCAAAATAAGCAAAAATTCATTTAAAAATGAGGATATCTCGTGAAATACACATCAGATCAGCAAAATACAAGTTAATGTGATTGATATTTTTCAAAAACTATTCAATAACACCACCCACCTCCAAACTTGAGGGATGGGAATGGACATTATTTCAAAATGCACTGATGCAAATTCTTTAGCAGATAGCGAAAGTCAAACATTACTTTTTGCGTTACCCAGGAACAACGACGTGGACGTAGTAATTTTCTGTTCCCTTTGGGGTGCTAGATTTAGGTGAGTCCCCTCGCCTCTCACCATCGGGGTGCTTGTTTTTGGTGAGTCCCCTCGCCTCTCACCATCGGGGTGCTTGTTTTTGGTGAGTCCCCTCGCCTCTCACGTGTTTGTTTCTAACAACAATTCTAAAGCAAGTGCTCGAAAATATCACCACCGACATCGATGCATTTATTTACCCGCTCTTGGAATGATTCGACGCAACTAAGAAGCATATCCGGCGTGATTTTTTGACAAGCGTTGGTAATTCGTTCAATCATGTTTTCAGGCGTTGTTGGCACTTCACTGTAAACTTCATTCTTCAAGTATCCCCATAAAAAAAAATCAGGCGAAGTGAGATCTGGTGATCTTGCAGGCCACGGCACTGGACCTCCTCTTCCGATCCATCGACGATTGTACAGACGATCTAACACTTCCCGCGATCTTACAGCAAAATGTGCTGGACAACCGTCATGTTGAAACCACATTGTTTGTCGCACGTCTAAGGGTACGTCTTCAAGCAATGTTGGCAGTACGTCCTCTAAGAGTTGTTGATATTTCTCCCCATTGAAATGTCCATGGATAAAATGTGGACCAATAAGTTTGTCCCCAATTATCCCACACCAAACATTTACATTCCACGGACGCTGATGTTCAACTTGGCGTAACCAATGCGGGTTTTCCACACTCCAATAATGCATGTTGTGTCGATTAATGGTGCCGTGGTTAGTAAAAGTGGATTCATCCGAAAACAGTACTCGAGCAAAGAAATGGGGTTCTTCTTGTATTTTCTGTAGCGACCATCGGCAAAATGTCAATCGATTATCGAAATCATTGCCGTGAAGTTCTTGATGCAACGAAACATGGAACGGATGGTATTTTCTACGATGCAAAATCTGACAACAGTAGTCTGAGAAATTCCTGATTCACGACTTATTTGTCGAGTACTAATGTGAGGGTTATAAGCCACTGCAGCTAAAACTGCAACTTCGTTATTTTCTCCAGCTATCGTCCTTCGCCGCTTTCGTTTGTTTGTGTGCACACTTCCCTCCTGAGTGAACTGTTGGATAATACGGTAAAAAGAAGCGCGCGATCGAGGCTGGTCTGGAAAACGATGAGCATAAAGATCAACAGCATTATCGATATTCTTGCGACATTCTCCATAAATGTAGACCATTTCAATTTTTTCTTGCAACGTTATAGCCTGCATTCTCATTGACACGTGCAACAGAACGAAGTAAATAAATCAGAGATGTTATGAACGCTATGAAAGTACATCAAGTAATGAGAAAACTCTGAGAAATGAGCGACGATGTGAACGCAATGGAAGTACATCAAGTAATGAGAAAACTCTGAGAAATGCAGCGCCATCTATCGACCAAAATGACTCGAATTGGGGGTCAAATAGGGGTAGTTTTTTCCGGGGAATCAGAATCTGCAATAAAAAATGGGGGTTCCTATTTAAGTTTTTTTTCTCCCCCTTCCCCCACCCCTAGGGGGTGGGGGTGGGGAGTCAAATTTGGTATCATCGGATGTCCCCCGTCGAGACGAACAATTTTTATTACCCACTTTTTTTGATCGGATTTGTAGTTTTCGAGATATTTAGTTGTCTCAAGATAAAAAACTCACTTGGTATATATATATATATATATATATATATATATTATATATATATATATATATATCTCGTCTTCTTACGAAAAAATTAAGATAATTTCAAAGTTAACATATTATGAAAAGTATTTCAAACGTCAGTACGTTACTAGCGCGTATATAGATATATATATAAAAAAATGTAACCTTTAATTTATCAACGACAATGTTTCAGTCGTAGTATATTAACTTATGTACTACATTGTATCAATCTGTGTAAAGATAGTATTAGCACTTTGAATTTTTGAAATTGACTGGTATTTCAAATGTGATATACAAATTCAGTGAATCTTTCGCTCCTGCGAAAGTTCTCTTATGTGAACTACTATACATTTGTACTGCGGTTGCCTATTTTGCTTCAGGCCCTTTCCCAAATCTTTTCTGTTATTACTGTCAAAGAGATGAGAATACAATGACATAGCTATGTAAAATTTCAAACAATTCCAACGTCTGGAAGAGGATAAAAATATTCCGTTGCACTCTGACAGGTCAAGCTGATATAAAGCGCGTTAAAAAAGAACAACCTTTGGAATTATTTTTTATTCAATTAGATTATAGGGTATCGGAGATAAAAATATATTTAATTTATAAATAACTATAAACATTTTTTAAGCATTATACGAGCAAATATGTAAATCAATGAATTCGCACCTTGAAATAAACGTTTATATAATAACACATTTATCATTGCAGTGTGCAAATCATCGTTACGTGTGAGCTTTCCACTCCATAAGTGTGGAATAATTAGCTGTCAACAGTTACCAGACAACCTCGGACGAATTACGTAAATCAATAGCTTATTCACACCAATTGTGGTAACAGTGTGTTATGGACGTGAAAGGCCCAATCTATTCTGGAACACATGCTAGCTCAATGCTCAATTTTGTTTTAGTTAAATATAATTGATGTACTTATTTCACAGCTCCAAAACCAATAGCACTTGATTTATTTAGCACATTTACTTGATATCAATATCTTACACCCGGGCTGCATTTTAAGAAGCTCCTAATACACTTAAAATTTATATTACAGCTCCTATCTAGGTTAAGGTCCATATTGGGCTTCCAGGCAACGAAAGAGAGGATTCTCTAGCAAAATTAGCTGCCCAAATAGGCAATCCAGTGGAACTCTTAATAGGAAGCGACATAATTCCATTAATCTGTAAAGAAACAACAGAGTTCTGGAATGATATGTGGCAATCCACTGACCAACACAAGGGAAGACACTATAGGCTGATGCATCCGCAAATACCAACAACACAGTGGTCTCTTAAAAAATTTGACTCAAAAATGTTAAAATTCAGTCTTGGTATATTCAGAAGCTACTCCCTGAAAATACTGTGTCGGTGCGATGGGAGTTGGAGGTTGATACGTACCATCTCTTTTTCGAATTTAAGTGACGCAAAGAATAATCAGACACTATCTGGAAAGACTTCAAGCAATGTGGGTTATCTCCGTACCCTACAAAACATCTCAATATACCAGGAACAACATAGAAATATAAATGGTTGGAACCCATTCTACTTTTCGATACTGTAAACAGTTATCATTTACAGAACATAAGACGGCTACTACTTTATTGTTTAAAATTTTAATTGAAATGTTTTATAACACTTTTAACTTTTACATGTATATAAACTGCAGGATTACTTTACTGTTAAGTATATGTTATCATGCTTTTGTCACTTTTTAAAAAAAAATTAATATACCGTTAAATTACTGTTAATATGTTTATGTTCTTAATGATATATAAATTACTATTTCTGTTATATAATCCGATAACTAATCCCATAACTATGAACTGAACTTGTAATATGAACAATAACTTCTATGTATGTGTATATGTAAATGTGTGTATTTGGATGTATATATATAAAGAAGTAGCACTAAGTGTAACGTACCTTGACTGTGTGGCCAACCGGCCAAGTGTCAATAAAGAAATAATAATACAAAAATAATATTACAGCTCCATAACTGTAGAGCCGAAACACGCGCTATACGTTTGACAGACCGGGCCCAACCCATGCCCTGTGCCCGCTCATGTTGCTCGCAAGCCAACCAAAGATTCTTACAAAGCTAGCTAACAATATAAAACTTAGGCTGCCCAAAGACTATACAAAACTACGGCTTGCGAAATCCTACAAATTTACAACTCAATTTGCAAAGATTAATTCAATTATTCACAGTACATATAATCAATCTAAGAAAAATATATGTAATAACAATAATATAGGAGAGCCTACGGCAGAACCTAAAACATATATAGTATAAAATGTTTGTCCATAAATACAAAATTCAGACATTACAACACAGTTATCAAACCTGAAGCCCTGTACGCCAGCGAAACTTTAACACCACACTGGAAAGATGGACTAGAAAGCATTTTGAAAGAAGAATGCAAAACTATAAGAAAGATCCTTGGTCCACAAAAAACAAATGACGGATATAGACTTAAATCTCGAAAAGCAACAGAAACACTGTCAAACCTCGCGGTAGACATCAGGAAACGAAAATTAAGATATTATGGACATATCCACAGACTCCTAGCAACAAGACTCGTTCATAAATTTGTGCGTACATAGAACAGTTAAAAACTATGCCCTGGGTATAGCAGATCATAAAAGATCTGGAAAAAGCCCACATAAACTCATCAGAAATCATAGACAGACAAACGTACAGACAAAACATTAACAAATTAGAAGAACCGCTAGAGAATGAAGTCATTAAGAGACCGGAGACGAAGTGGACTGAAGAAAGGAAGAGAATCCATGGAGAAAAAAATGAGAGCTGTATGGAAACTTAGAAAACTGAATCGTTAATGCTTTGCGTGATCCGAAGGGTTCAACTGCAGATAATAATAATAATTGGGTGGTGTGAAATTGTCACAAACGACAAGCTGTCAACTTTCATTAAGAGTTAACCTTTCTCAATATGTGGGCCGGATAAAATCTCTACCCGGCCTGTAGTTTGAAGATATTTGGTTGGATTCTCTGCTGAAAATCGTTATTGGGACGGCCGGTATGCCAACAAGAGTTCCTAGTATCAAGCGCGGCGACTATATTATGCTTACAGCCATCTGCCGGGATATGTAATAAAAAGGCAGCGCTATAGAATGCGAGGAATTTCAAATCGAGACTGAAACCTAAAACCGTAATGAGAATCCAACACATATTTGAGTTCACGGAGCCTTATGCATGCAAGAAATTTGCCTACATTAACTGTTTTTTTTTTTTTTTTCGGGAAAGAATTTAATTGCGTTTATGAAGTAGCGAATGATCACTATTAATAAATTAAGAACGTATATTCCTGGCATTCAGCACATTTGATCGATAAACAGGACTCCCGCTCATTTTTTTTAATTATTATTATTTTTACTTATGGGCTTACGTCTCTTCGACGTCGAGGTCATTAGAGGCGGGATGGGACTGGGGACAATGAACGGGAAGGAATTCGGCCATTGCCTTTTTGAAGGAAGCATCCCGGCATTCGCCTGTAGTGATTTGGGTAAACCATGGAAAACCCAAAATTGGATGCCCGGATGGGGATTTGAACCGGCGTCCTCCCGAATGCGTGGCCAGAGCGTTAACCACTCACCCACCACGCTCGGTCGTCCACTATCGTAACTATTTAACTTAGAATTTTGTAATTGCGCACTACTTGCTGACCTTAACACGAGTATAACATAAAAAAGGTAAAGGTCATGCTGTTCCTACGGATCCTGCCGCTTCCCGGAGGATTCACGGAGGTAGAGCTCGGCATTCCCATTACAACCATCGGCACTAGAATGACGTAATGGAGTCAGCGCCACGTTCCGGCCATACTTTACCTTCCCACGGAGTTACTTCCATGGTACTCGTTGGGCAGCAGGCTGAGTAGGACTGGGGAACCGTTTCGGATATTCAGCTTTGAAGAGAAATTCTCGTCTTCATCTTGGATCGAACTCCTATCATCTGGACGTCAAACACTCTACCATCCTAGCAACGCGACCACCCAAGAGTGTAACATGAAACTTCGAAAAATCATGATCGGTTAAAATAGTAGAGAGGAGTTAAAAAATATTCCCTACACATAACCCTCATTGGCATCAAATGAAAGCCGGAAAACCGTCGACTCTCGAAATATTTGAATTTTCTTTTTACCTCCATTATTTGTGAAACCTGTTACCCAAAAACTTTTTAAATAAATAGCATCACATATAGCTATTGATTAAAAAATATTTTCAGTACTTGCAGTGATATCTGGTTTGTTACAGATTACTGGAAAAGTATAGTGTACTTTCCTTATTTATTTCGCAATTCAACTAAATAAGTGATTTTAACAAATCTGTAACTTCACCAGATAAGGTTTTTTTACACAAAAAAATCGTATGTATCATTGAAGAAAAAATTTCATGAATCTGATAGTAAATATTTTTCTAAAAAAGCTCGGGATTGACAGCAACATATTTTCTTTAAAAAATTTTAGAAACAATTTTAAGTTTCTTTTGTGAAATAAATGTAGTAGACAATCTGTGGAAGGAACACCAGTGAGCAAGACTCACTGGCACTTGAGAATGTTAGTTTTTTCTTAATTTCAGTTACATGATAACAAGTGTTGTTTTATAAACACATCTTATTTATATTTTTTTAAATTTTCTGGTAATTACACATTAATAAGGGTAGCACTGAATACCGGGGTACTTTTTTTAATGGAATGGACAAATTTTTTAAGGCTTGTCGACGTTAGGGTCATTAGAACTGGGAGTGGGTTGTGGATTGGGATCGGAAATAAAATGGGCAGTGGCCTTTCGAAGGAACCATCCTGGCATTCGCCTGCATTGATTTCGGGAAATAATGGGAAACTGAAATCTAGATGGCTGTAAGTGTAATTGAACCCTAGCCCTCCCGTAAGCCAAGCCTGAACGCTGGTCACTCACCTGTCAGGCTCTGTAAGCATACACATTTATCTTTGCCGTGATTAATATGTAATACAACAGATTTCACTGCCGATCAGTCTGCAATGTTGTGCCAACTGTAATGCATTGTAATATTTGTGCTACGTTAAAATACGTATATGTATTGTTACAATTTGAGAGCTGTTGACGGATAACAATTCTTATTTATATATGATTCGTGATTATTTTTTACTGTTCTGAATAATGTCTTAGTAGCTAGGCAGATGACTGACTACTGGTTTTCTATGAGTCATATTTTTGCTATAACTAGCTCGTGCCCGCGTGGATTAAGAATTTTTTTCCCAGAATTAAATATAGAAAGTTGTTGGTAACAAAGGATTGGTCCCAAACAATATCGAGTCGGAATAATATGACAGGAAAGCTAACACTATATCATTGTACCGTCGACTCTATCTCTTGAAGAGAATCAATTTCCAACATATTTCAGTCACCATTCGATAAGGTATCACAATTTCGTAACTACAACTGTTAATCATACTGGAAAAAATATCCTGTGATCTTCATACAGATTTCCTTATAAAATTCCATCACAACGATATAGCCATTTAGTCGTCAAAACGTAACAAAAAGACGGAGACTTACTTGCGTATTTATAATAATATTACTGTGGTTCACACTCACACACTTACTGCGAACAACATCTGAGGGATCATTTACAACATTGCAAGACTACCTACGATTTGCCTCGCATTGCACCCCCAACTTTCTAATATCTACAGTTTAACATTCAATCCGAATAACCTACGGCCCAGGCCTGACTCTTACGATGAAAAACGATTTTTAAAAATCTTAGTCTCCACGGAGATTAGAACCGAAGACCACGACGTTCGTAAGCAAGCGCTTTAACCACTGAGCTGCCAGTCCACTATACGGAAACACGCTACGGAGACGTCCATATCCAACGTGTCTGTCTATCGCCGTATTTCGAAGTTATGAGACAACATGTGTTATTTATACAGATAATTTTTCAACCAAATGTATACAGTATTTTTCTACTTGTTTCAAAGGATAAGTGTGCAAAGTTTCATCGAGATCGGATGAAAACTGTGGATTTGTATGAAGAACAAACAAACTAACAAACAAACAAACTAACAAACAAACTAACAAACAAACATACATACATACATTAATCTTTATATATAAAGATTTTCTTTAAGCGTAAACAACTGTTTCCTATGGTTCTTTTTTTTTACAATTTTTATGTCTTCATTAATGTTGGTGTGATGGTAGTTGTGTTCCGTATTCATAAAATCAGTATTTATTTGTGCAGTTTACGGTTCTAACATTTTTTGTTTTGTTTTGTTTTACGCAACTTAATTTCTTGTTTAATCATTCTACGTTATATACGTGGTAAGCAAGCTCGGACATACCTGATTCACGGGCGTTTACACATTCTCTGCTGATTCTAAATGTGTCTGTTATTCGGTGATTGTCCTGAATATTATCTCTATTACTTGTTTTGTATTCCGTTTGTATATAATTGTGTGCAATGTGTGTTGTTTGGCTAATGTTGAAGGAGTATGACATGATGGGCCATGTCTGTTTCGTGCAGTATTCTAATGATGAACTATTCCAAGGGTCTTCAAACTTTTCATATTCTTATTCCATATGTCATTTTAAAATTATTTGAAAGCAATAACAACATTATTTCAAATACGTTAAATTTAATACAAAATTATATCAAAAAATCGTATTACGTCTCCTAGAATAAGATAAATTCATAAAAATAGCTCTCATTGGTTTTAATCAGTGTGAGCTTCCATTTTCTGCGACATATTCTGCTTGTGCGGTTTGTAACAGGTAATTTTTTTAGGATACGAGTTACAAGTTGGCATCGGTAATTTGGTTCCTGGATTTACATTCAGTAGAATTCATGTTACGAAACGATTGCTCCCAATAGTATGTAGGAGAAAATTATATGGAAATTGTTTCACTTTGTAATATGGGTCCGTAGGTATCTAAAATCGTTGTTTGCTTTTTGTATGACTTTTTGACAGACTGTACGAGCTGTGAAATCAGTTTCAGTACCAAGACGTACACACCAGGAGTTTCATGAATTTTGGCTTGGCCTTTATGTTTAGCAGTCTCAACATCAAACTAAGAAATTGTAATTCTTCGAAGTTGGGATGCAGTAAAAGCTACTACAGATTTATCATTTCAGATATCTTCAGACTTTTTACAAACAAATTATCCCATGCTGAAAACCGTCATTTTCATGACGATATTGAGACAAGTTAGGTAAATGAATTTAATTCTTCTCTTTAAATCATCAAGGAAGAAACTAGAAATTAGTCCCTTTCTTTGTAATTTAAGATTGAACTTATTGAATTATGATGTAACATCCACCAGGAAATAACATTTTTTGAACCATTGGTCTTCCGTAAATACTGGATAATAAGTATCCTTTGCTGACGAACAGCAATTTCATTACATTAATGCAATATGAAATATGCTGTGATGAGTCACCTCTCGTAAGCCACGCAACCATTTGTACTAGCGAAAATCAAAATAATTGCTATTTCACTTAAAACTATTTAAATTGTTGATGGTTACGTCCCTCGCTAAAATAGTGGTGATACTCTTAACTACCAATTCCATGTTCTTGCCTATTTCTTATGGTAATGTTTGTGCTCAAAGTCCTAGTCAGTTCACAACTACTTCTTAAAATAGAAACAATTGGGTTTTTAGTATTCTTCATACTTTTTTGGCGACCGAGCGTGTTGGGTGAGAAGTAACGCTCTGGCTTCGCATTCGGGAGGACGCGGGTTCGAATTCCCGTCCAGCCATCCAGTTTTGGGTCTTTCATGGTTTCCCCAAATCACTTTAGGCGAATGCCTGACTTGCTCCTTCAAATGGCCATGACCGAAATCCTTTCAGTTTCTTGCTCCCTGTCCTTTCCCGTCTATAATGACCTAGACGTCGACAAGGCGTAAAACCATAAGTAAAAAAAAAACTCAGTTTTAGTCACTTTCTTTCCCCACCTTGTTTGTTTTTTTATTATTATTAACTGTTTAACGTCTCTTAATAGCGAGGTCTTTAGAAACGGGAGAGGATGGGGGGCAAGGAATGGGAAGGAATTCGGCCTTGGCCTTTTGAAAGAAGCAACCCAGCATTTGCCTGGAGTGATTTGGGAAACAATGGAAAAGCCAAATCTGGATGCCAGGACGGGGAGTCAAACTGCCGTCCTCCCGAATGCGAGGCCAGAACGCTAACCGTTACACCACCACTCTCGGTCCCCGTCTTGTCCTCCACATGCTCAACTATAACCTCAACTTTCGTCCTCACTGTACGTTTATGAAAACTATTGTATTCGCATCCTTCCAAGCGAATTCCGTTAAGCACGAGCTGCTAATACGCAGATTGTGAAGATGGACTTAGTTTCTCGACGTTATCGCGGGAATGTAAAACGAATAAAATCATTACTAAGTGAATAATCAAAGTTCGTGCCTTACCCAAAATCCAGAATATCCAGTGGATATGTACTAGGGTGTTTTCCAGTTGCCTTTCCTAGAGCGAAAGATTCCCTAAGTGTTAATGTGAAGCGGGGTGCCAAAGCGAACCTGCAGCTATGTCATTTCACTATGACTGAGGGAAGAAACGTCTAGGGACAATAACCTCCATTCGATCTGCTTTATAGCAGTGCTAGGCGTAAGGTTTGGGATGACTGTTATATTATATGTGTTCAGTGCAGAGTGTTAGAGATGAAAGAACGAGACGATGAAACACGATTCAGGCGCGTTTAGGCCTAATCTTCCGAAAGAAATCCAGGATCCCGCCGAGATTTATACCTCATCCGACCGACAGACGAATTACAATTGCCATACACTGTAAAACTCTTCGTTCAACACTGTCCTTTGCCGACGTAAACTTTGTTCAAAATACTGTCTCTTAGTCTCTGTTGGACGCATTATAGAAGTTCGATCGAAAGTTCTAGAACACTACAAAGGCTTCCGACAGATATTTCTCGAACATTAACAATACTTAAATAATTGAAAACATATTAAAAACAATCATAATTAATACATAATCATTTACAATCATTACAAAATTCTTAGAAATGAAAATTAAAGATACTTAAACACAAAATTATCCACATAAATCATTTTAAACTGTAGTAAATCATCCTTTAAACATCGTAGCTCACTTTAATACTTACAATTACAAACATTTAAGTAATTCTCTTGCATAGTTCTCTTCTTAAGCTTATTAAATAGTATTAACATAATTTCTTTTTCACAAAACAAAATACGTTTACAATGATTTACAGTAAAAAACAAGACAAATATAAAAAACCCTTTTCAATCACACTCTAGTTTGCTACAAATGTTTCGTAAAATACAATTCCAGTTAAAGTTTAGGTTTGAGGGCTATTACAAGCTGACCCTTAATTTTTTTTAAATGTGGTGAAACAGAAGCCACTAATTGAGTAAAAATTCCAGTTGAGACTCTCCAAATACTCCCCATGATGCTCAATTGTGTTTCTGATTATTTATCTCTTACTAATTTTAGGTCTTTCCAGAAGGGTGTGATACTCTCTCAGTTTTGAAGGTGACAACTGAATGGCCTTATACCCTTTCTGATCCCTTGACAGTTACTTCTTCTGGAGAAGAGTTATATAAAATGTTATATATACGAGTACATCTCTCAGTAAGCGATTTGTTGGAGTTCGAATTAAATGTTTATATCCATATGACTATACAATTATGTATTACATAAAACAGATTCGCAGCACCAACATCATACAGTATTCCCCGTTTAATTACCATCCAGTTTTGTTGAGGACCTTCCAGCCTAGTATGGAAGCAAATTTATAGGTGTACTAGATTCTACCAATGACATCACTCACGTGAAACAAAGAGAGTCTCGATCGTTTTTCCATCTTTAATCTACTAACATTTGGTATGAATTACGGGAATAATCAGCTATTATTAGTGGTATTATTTACATACACGCAGTTTTCCTAACTCAGTACTCACTATTGTCATTATTAAACGCTTTTAACAACTACAAATTCATTCCGTCACAATCCTGTATCACGTTAATGGGTTAAGCAGCAGGGATTAATGTGGGCGTGGGAATTATGCAGGATTGTCAGCTCCACAGCTATCAGCCTCAGACCATCAACAACATCAAGTAGCTGGATTACAGGAGCGAACTACCACTCCCACACATCTATCGGGTGTAGATTCTGAACACCCGGCCAGTACAGGCAGGCGCTGGTAGATGGAATTAGGACAGCATCATTACTGTTTTGATCAAATATTAACTGTTTGCTCCATCTGCCGTTAAAGTAACGTGATGATATACTTCTAGAATTTTAAGCCAGAAATCAAGTTTTCAAACTGTGAAAGCTTCGTCAAAATCTTTTCATTAGTCCTGAAATTATAGCAGATTATATTTAAAAGAAGGGATTTTTATTTCCCGCCCGGGCGACACGTCATGTAGTGAGACTATTAACAAGTTTTTATTAGCTTGACCTATATGTATGTCATTGAATATTTCAATTCAATTTTCACCCATTTCCAGACGACAATACAATAATTTTATAGCTGTGTTCCGGTTTTCCCATTACTTTGAGACATAATTGGTATAACCGTCATACCAAAGATATCGCATCGGACAGTTTTTTATATTAAAAATTGCAGGTTATTACGTTTACTAGACGTACAATAAACATTTAAATATTATTCCCCATTATATATATATATATGTGTGTGTGTGTGTGTGTGTGTGTGTGTTAGGCTCAAGACCGAAAACGCTCAGTGAGCGAAAAATCGACCACAGTGCGTTCTGGTTTCTTGAAAACGGCCACAACACGATATTCTCGTTTGGTCCAGGTCGCATTCTCCTCACATGCCGACTCACATTTTTCTAATTTTTAGAGCCTTTTAACGGGACTGATAAGAAGAATCATAAGTATTAAATGCACCCTGGATCGATTCTTCGTGAACACAGAGAGTTAGATACTGATAACCCACAACGTATTGTGCCAGTTTTTAAGAAACCACAACTCGTTGTAGTCGGTTTTTTGCTGAATGAGCGTTTTCGGTCTTTGAGCTTGACATATATATATATTATATAACATTTTATTATTTGAATTACAATTATAAATGATACATCAAATGCAGGAGCAAATCAAACAGTTTTCTACCTTCAAGAGTTCAATGTGAGTACCATTCGTCACATGGCACACATACAATCTATAGGCGAGTTCTTCCCACATCTTGATCAGTGAATCTGAAGTAATAGATGCAATAACTGCTTCAGTTCTGTATTTTAAGTGGGGTAGATCAGTTGGTAGAGGAGATACATCCTTCATGAACGACCAGAGATAAAAATCGCATGGCATCAGATCGGGTGAATGTGGAGGCCATGAGGAACAATACCTGTCATTCGGCCCTTGGCACCCATTAAAATGGTTGGCTACAACTACACTTAACCAATCCCGTACAGAGATATGCCAGTGCGGCGGTGCACCGCCTTATTGCCAAATGAAATTCTCTGGTTGATCATCTTGCAGTTAAGAAATGTTGTAGCGCATCAAGGCAAAAATAAAAAGAACCAGACGCTTCGTCAGTAAAGAAAGCCTCATAAACTTTCCTCTGAAATACAACACAAAAAACATACAATCTTGGAGAATCTCGTGGCAACTGTACCAATTCGTGGAGATTTTCTGTCCCTCATATAAGTTTTCACATTTACTCTTACGTGAATTAATGATTCATCACTAAAAATGACACGGTCAAGAAAATCTTCATCGTCATGCAGTAACATTTTGTTTGTGAAGTTGTCACGTAAACGGTAGTCTGTAGGCTTTTGAGCATATAATAGCTGTAAATGATAAGGACGTAGATGTAAATGTTTCCTTAAAACTCTGCATACAGACGTCACTGGAACTGATAATTAACGTATAGCCTTCCTAACACATTTCTTGGGGCTACACGTGAAAGAATATCTAACTCGTATAACATGTTCTTCAATCTGGCTTGGTCCCGTACTCAACCCTATACATGGGCAGTCGGTGTCTTCAAGCTGATAATACCATCAACGGATATTATTATCACTTGTAGGGTTGTAACAGAACTTAATACGGAACGCTTGTTGAACTGGAGCTTTAGATTCACACCTTGCAATCTGTAAAAGACAAAAAGTTTTCTGTTCAACAGTCATCACCTTTACTACTAGCGCTTTCTGGCTGAAGGCAGAAGAAAACACTGCATGTGCGATGCGTACAACAAAACTGTTTATCGGCCTCGGTAGCGCAGAGGCTAGAGTACTATAGCGCGTTCAATTAAGAGAGACGGCTCAAGGTCAGTATGCTCTATCCCCACTCCACTGCCTTTACCCCTACATGTGGAGGGGAAATTTACCATGCGTCCGCCTGGACACAGCGTATGGCCTGGAGAGGTAGGAAGGGAGTGAGTCGTGAGGTGAGGAGCGGGGCGAGGCGAAACGACCTTGAGCCGCCAGTACTGAGTGAACAAGGTATAGATCCGCGTGCCGAAGGTCGCTGGCTCGAGTCTGGCCGCGGGCTTCGGTGTCCGTGAATGTCGTGGCCGTCCTGTGGTGAGTATAACTGGAAGGAAAAATTCATGTTGGAAGAAACTGAAAGCAGTGGATCACACATAATCACTGTTGAACTCATATGTAACCTCATATGTCGAGAGCAATAAAGTATCATTTATAGTTGTAAATCTTATATATATATAAAAATAGACGTGTTTTTTCCTATGTTTCACTTTTCAGCCACCACTACCTAGCACAGATCAGTGATGTTTGTGGGTGGAAGTAGCATGGAGTTTCCTGTCGTGCAAAACGTTGGCCGAATGCCGATAGCTGTGGGGATGTGGGAGATATAATGATTAAAGTTGGTCAGTGCAGGGCGTTTTCATATTTCGACCAAAAATTCGTATCTCCGTATACTTCTCATTCCTGCCACAACTACATAACATAGACCTTTGGTGTTTGTGTGTGGTAGTAGAATCGTCTATCCTGTCGTGCATTATGGTTGTTAGATGTCGGTAGCTATGGGAGTGTGGGAGATATGGGGGTTGAAAGTGGTCGACCTGTGGCAATTTCATACTTCTGCCAAAGACAAAAGTGTCATGGTGTATCACTTTTCAGCGAAAACCATAGATCACAGATAACTGGAGTTTGTGTGTAGTAGTAGCACAGAGTCACCTTTCGATCACAACAGCGGCCGAATTTCAGAAACTGTGGTACTGTGGTAGATATGGTGGTTGTAAGTGCCCGACCAAGGATACTTTCGTATTTCGACTGTCTCCGCATATGTCACTTTTCTGCCACAACTACATAGCATAGAGCATTCGTGTTTGTATTTGGTAGTAGAATCGTCTATCCTGTCGTGCACTATGGTTGTTAGATGTCGGTAGCTATGGGGGTGTGGGAGATATGGGGGTTGAAAGTGGTCGACCTGTGGCAATTTCATACTTCTGCCAAAGACAAAAGTGTTATGGTGTATCACTTTTCAGCGAAAACCATAGATCACAGATAACTGGAGTTTGTGTGTAGTAGTAGCACAGAGTCACCTTTCGATCACAACAGCGGCCGAATTTCAGAAACTGTGGTACTGTGGTAGATATGGTGGTTGTTAGTGGCCGACCAAGGATATTTTCGTATTTCGACTGTCTCCGCATATGTCACTTTTCTGCCACAACTACGTAGCATAGAGCATTGGTGTTTGTGTTTGGTAGTAGCATCGTATCTCATGTAGTGCACTATGGTTGTTAGATGTCGGTAGCTACGGGAGTGTGGGAGAAATGGGGGTTGAAAGTGGTCGACCTGTGGCAATTTCATACTTCTGCCAAAGACAAAAGTGTCATGGTGTATCACTTTTCAGCGAAAACTATAGATCACAGATAACTGGCGTTTTTGTGTAGTAGTAGCACAGAGTCACCTTTCGATCACAACAGCGGCCGAATTTCAGAAACTGTGGTACTGTGGTAGATATGGTGGTTATAAGTGGCCGACCAAGGATATTTTCGTATTTCGACTGTCTCGGCATATGTCACTTTCTGCCACAACTACGTAGCATAGAGCATTGGTGTTTGTGTTTGGTAGTAGCATCGTATCTCATGTAGTGCACTATGGTTATTAGATGTCGTTAGCTATGGGAGTGTGGGAGAAATGGGGGTTGAAAGTGGTCGACCTGTGACAATTTCATACTTCTGCCAAAGACAAAAGTGTCATGGTGTATCACTTTTCAGCGAAAACTATAGATCACAGATAACTGGCGTTTGTGTATAGTAGTAGCACAGAGTCACCTTTCGATCACAACAGCGGGCCGAATTTCAGAAACTGTGGTACTGTGGTAGATATGGTGGTTGTAAGTGGCCGACCAAGGATATTTTAGTATTTCGACTGTCTCGGCATATGTCACTTTTCTGCCACAACTACATAACATAGAGCATTGGTGTTTGTGTTTGGTAGTAGCATCGTATCTCATGTAGTGCACTATGGTTGTTAGATGTCGGTAGCTATGGGAGTGTGGGAGAAATGGGTGTTGAAAGTGGTCGACCTGTGACAATTTCATACTTCTGCCAAAGACAAAAGTGTCATGGTGTATCACTTTTCAGCGAAAACTATAGATCACAGATAACTGGCGTTTGTGTATAGTAGTAGCACAGAGTCACCTTTCGATCACAACAGCGGCCCGAATTTCAGAAACTGTGGTACTGTGGTAGATATGGTGGTTATAAGTGGCCGACCAAGGATATTTTCGTATTTCGACTGTCTCGGCATATGTCACTTTTCTGCCACAACTACATAACATAGAGCATTGGTGTTTGTGTTTGGTAGTAGCATCGTATCTCATGTAGTGCACTATGGTTGTTAGATGTCGGTAGCTATGGGAGTGTGGGAGAAATGGGTGTTGAAAGTGGTCGACCTGTGACAATTTCATACTTCTGCCAAAGACAAAAGTGTCATGGTGTATCACTTTTCAGCGAAAACTATAGATCACAGATAACTGGCGTTTGTGTATAGTAGTAGCACAGAGTCACCTTTCGATCACAACAGCGGCCGAATTTCAGAAACTGTGGTACTGTGGTAGATATGGTGGTTGTAAGTGGCCGACCAAGGATATTTTCGTATTTCGACTGTCTCTGCATATGTCACTTTTCTGCCACAACTACATAGCATAGAGCATTGGTGTTTGTGTTTGGTAGTAGAATCGTATCTCATGTAGTGCACTATGGTTGTTAGATTTCGGTAACTATGGGGGTGTGAGAGATATGGGGGTTGAAAGTGGTCGTCCTGTAGCAATTCATATTTCTACCAAAGACAAAAGTGTCATGGTGTATCACTTTTCAGCGAAAACTATAGATCACAGATCTCTGGTGTTTGTGTGTGGTAGTAAAACAGAGTCACCTTTCGATCACAACAGTGGCCGTATTTCAGAAACTGTGGTTGTGTGGGAGATATGGTGGATGTAAGTGGCCGACCAAGGATATTTTCGTATTTCGACGAAAGGCTTGTGTCTCCGCAGATTTCACTTTTCTGCCACGACTACATAGCATAGAGCATTGGTTTTTATGTGTGGTAGTAGAATCGTGTCTGTTGTCGTGCACTATGGTTGTTAGATGTCTGTAGCTATGGGGGTGTGGAAGATATGGAGGATGAAAATGGTCGACCTGCGGCAATTTCATATTTCTGCCAAAGACGCATGTGCCACGGTGTATCACTTTTAAGTGAAAACTATCAATCGCAGATCACTGGCGTTTGTGTGTGGTAGTAACACAGAGTCTCCCATCGATCACAACGTTGGCCGAACTTCGGTAACTGTGGGAGTGTGTGAGATATGGTGTTTGAAATTGGTCGATCATGAATATTTTCGTAGTTCATCCAAAGACTTGTGTGTATCCGTAAATTTTACTTTGCTGCCGGATCTACATAGCGCAGAAGATTGGTATTTGTGTGTGGTAATAGTATCGAGTCTCCCATCGTGCACTATGGTGGTTAGATGTCTTTAGCTGTGAATATGAATTCTGTACAATCACTAACGAAGTAGTGGGTACCAGCTAGTCAAATAATAAAAATTCTCCAAAAGCTTCAAACCCCCGATATTCGTTTTTAACATAAACGTTACTAGAATATATCTTTTTATTTAAAATTAGCTTAAATTTAAATTAATTGTAAATTATATATTTAATCATTTTTTTTCATTCGTAAGGCAACCCATTTCTAATCGTCGGTTGATACTAATTTTTTTAAGTTTCGACTTTAGTTTTTGTAGTTGGAGAAATAACTGACAACAGAAATGGTAGCAGCGTTTAATATCAAAGTTGACCGCACATAGCTTTAGATTGTTTCGTAGAAAGTTGCGGGGCAATATCAAACTGAGTGCGCTCATAGTTTGACATTGCTACGCAACGTTCTGTGTACTCGGACTTAACAAAACTTTGGTGCTAGCAGTTACCGTATTGCTCGCTGTCACTTAAACTATTGTTAAACAATGAGTATTCGCTATATCGTTTTGAGTTAGTTCTACGTATCGGACTGCTAGAATGGTTAACCATTTCATTGTTCATTACTCGTGAGAATTGTAATGAAAGTGAAACTAGAACACAAAGAAAAGATGAATGGTAAAGAACAAAATTAGAGTTTTTTTAAAGAAAAAAGAAAGCAGTTTTGTAGCAACCTGATCTAAAAAGTTAACAGTAAAATTATATATGTGAATGCAGACTTTCCCGGCGAATAAATGACAAAAAATCTTCACAGGTTTGCAGCCGGATTTTATTATAAGATGACAAGCTTTCGGCCACTATCTCAGTAGCCATCTTCAGGTCGATAACAGTAGCGGCGATCTTGCGTTTACGAAAGCCAAGCGTTTACTGGTGTCGCCTAGCAACCTCATGACGCTAGCAGTCTTGCTTCGCTGTGATTGGTCGAGGCGGCGGTCACCCATCCAAGCGCTCACCACGCTCACACTTGCTTAACTACCGGAGCTTAGCAGTACCGGTCACCCATCCAAGTTCTTACCACTCTCAGCATTGCTTAACTGCCCGAGTCTAGAAAGGTAACAGCACTTCTAAAGAAGGACGTGTTTTCCATCCAGAAGTCGTTAAGGGTCTTCGACCTCGTGCTGCCAGACCACCTAGATTCTATGGTCTGCCAAAAATTCACAAGGAGGACGTCCCTTTACGGCCTATTGTGAGTACCATTAGTAGTCCCACATATGGTCTGGCTAAATATCTAGCTAGTATGCTTGGTTCCTACGTAGGGAAAGGTCCTCACCATGTTGTGAACTCAACACAATTTGTCAGTGTTCTTCAAAAGATGCACCTTTACGGAGACTGATGTTATGGTCAGCTTTGATGTAGTCTCACTTTTTACTAGAGTTCCACTGAGAGACACTTTGCAGCTGCTACGAAATCTTTTTGAATCTAGCATTGTTGATCTTTTTGAGTTGGTCCTTACATCCACTTACTTTACGTACGGTGGAGATTTCTATGAACAGAACGGATGGTGTGGCAATGGGGTCACCTTTGTCTCCTGTTGTTGCTGATCTGTTTATGGAGCATTTTGAGAGTATAGCAATAGAAAGGTCTGTTCTTAAGCCGGCATGTTTCTTCCGATATGTGGATGATACATTTGTTGTTTGGCCCCATGGGATCACAAGTCTAAATGAATTTCTGGACCATCTAAATGGAATTCACCCAAACATACGTTTCACGATGGAACTGGAAGAGAATGGTAGCTTGCCTTTTTTGGACATTCTTATTCGGCGAAAACCAGATGGGACTCTTTCTCATAGTGTGTATAGAAAACCTACCCATACGGACCGTTACTTACATGCCGGAAGCTTCCACCACCCGGCTCAGAAAAATGCGGTATTGTACACACTGGTGCATAGAGCGAAAGAAATCTCTGATGCTGACAGTCTGCCGACGGAACTGGAACATCTCCGTACTACATTCAGGAGAAATGGATATTGTAACGGACAAATAGAAAGGGCACTACAAAAAACGCCAAACAAACAGCCAATTGAACCTAAAGAACGGTATAAAGATCTGGCATATATCCCATTTGCTGGTAACATATCCGGGAAAATAGGCAGGATACTAGATCGACATGGTATTAAGAGCATATTTCGTCCTCCTGCCAAAATACGTGACTTATTACGTTCTGTGAAGGATGACTTGGGGCTGAAGACACCGGGGGTGTATAGTATACACTGTGAATGTGGGAAATCTTACATTGGACAGACAGTACGCACAATCAAGGCCCGTGTGGCGGAACATCAACGCTACATTCGGCTTTTTCAGATGGAAAAATCTGCTGTTGCTCAACATGTTATTGAAAATGGCCACAGAATGGACTTTGACAACGTGAAGGTGCTGACTAAATGTTCGTTCTTTTGGGAGTCCGTGGTTAAAGAAGCTATAGAAATACGGTTACATGACAACCTGGTTAACCGTGACATGGGTTATTTGCTGAGCAACGCTTGGAAACCAGGGTTATCGATACTGTGCGGCCCACGTTCCCTGGTTGCCGGCGATCCGGTGGAGTGTGGACAGCCGGCTAGACTCGGGCAGTTAAGCAATGCTGAGAGTGGTAAGAACTTGGATGGGTGACCGGCACTGCTAAGCTCCGGTAGTTAAGCAATTGTGAGCGTGGTGAGCGCTTGGATGGGTGACCGCCGCCTCGACCAATCACAGCGAAGCAAGACTGCTAGCGTCATGAGGTTGCTAGGCGACACCAGTAAACGCTTGGCTTTCGTAAACGCAAGATCGCCGCTACTGTTATCGACCTGAAGATGGCTACTGAGATAGTGGCCGAAAGCTTGTCATCTTATAATAAAATCCGGCTGCAAACCTGTGAAGATTTTTTGTCAGTAAAATTATAGTTTAAAAGAACCAACAAAAACCCTTTTGTAACAAAGTGATTTAAAAAGTTAAAAATAATCTTTAAATATAAAGATTTTATTCAACAGCCATAGGACGCCCTATAATTCAGTACAACTTCACTTTTAATAAGCTTAAAATAATTTAAAAAATCATTAACCAAAATACTACCTGTAATGTAAAAAACAAACGCTTGGGGTGTTGTCTACTTATTTTCCATAATAGCTCTGCCTTTACCAATAATTCACGATTAAATGTTTAAGCGAATTTTTCTTGTCGGGGAAAAAACTTCACATTTCCACCCCTTCAAATATGAATTTGCCACCCAAAAAATTGAATAGGATATTTATTGATAGGTATCTCGGGTTTTTATAATGAAATAATTAGTCCAAGATACACTTTCAGATTTAACTTTGTTTATTTCTAGAAGACATCAGACTCCAAAGATACTAGTTCCACATTCCAGCGATTACATTCAATATTGCCTTCAAAGACAATACTGCTATACACTCTCAGATGGAGGAGAGAAATATATGGTGACGACGTAAGAGACGTTCACCACGCATTGAAGTGACGCCGGGCGGAGGAGGAGTGGGGGGGGGGAGGGGGGCTAGGCCATACCCATACAGACACGGGGTATATGTACAAAACCTCAAGGGGACTCTAGGATAAACGTAACGCCGCAATCTGGTGATGGATTATTATGTAACTCGATGAGACAAATAAAAAATGAGGAATAAAATTTTTTGATATCCTGCTTAGTTTTCGAGATATTCTATCTCAAATGGTTTTGGTTGAAATTCAGAAGAAAAATTGGTCAAAGTCAAATTTGATGATGGATTATCATTTAAAAAGACGAGACAAATAAAAAATAAAGAATAAAACTTTTCGATATATCGCCTAGTTCTCGAGATATACTGTATCAAAAGTGAGGTGTCTTGAGTTGAAATGCAGAAGAAAATTTCGCAAAAGTCAAATTTAATGATCGATTCTTATGTAACACGACGAGACAAATCGAAAATAAAGAATAAAATTTTTCGATATCGTGCTTAGTTTTCGGGACTGTCTCCAAATTGAGGGGATGGGTTGGATGCGGCCTGGACAAAAATTAATTCTGCCAAAGCCACAATGAATTACATGGTGGACATGCAGAATGGATATTTCAGTTTTTTTACTACCACTTGTGGTTAGGTTGAAATGTGGCCTAGACCAGAATAAAAATAGTTATCTTGTTACCATACATCGTAAGCTTAATTGGGATACTGGAAGTAGTTTATATCGCGATACACGTTTTGTCACTAACTTGGTTCTCATGAAATTACTAACAGTAATAGATAAATTCTTTTGTCCCTTATGGAACAACAAAACCATTCTGCTACAGACTGCATTTAGATTTAACCACAGTCTCCATTAAATTGTCGCTACATAATCAAACTATGTAGACACATCCAGACACCCGTATTTGAATCGCAAACTGTATTTGCGGTAACAACATAGTTTGCTTTATCAGGATTCCTAGATTGCATACCATAATTTCATACATTTAATTTCATCATACACTGTCAGTATAAAATGCAACGTGACGAAAGAAAGCGCAATACTAAATTTCACAGAATCGCGATGTAAAACACACCCCTTTTAATCTCATTTCAATACTCGTTAAAAGTAATGCTAGTCTATTATGTGCAAAATAGCAAGGTGTACTGATTTTCTACACTACACCAACAAAAATTTGAGAACAAAGTCATCCCATTGAGAGCTATGACTAAATATTTATAGACGGGTGCCGAAGTTTGCAATTCCCACTGCCCACTTCAACAACAACAATCATAATTCCACTTACTTATAAAATGATATTCCAGGTTCTTTCCTCTCTTGACTATTTGTGCAACCGTATGCAACACAAGATGGCATTATAAAACACATATACGCATTACAAAATGAAATAATCACAGCATCAACCACAATGTGAACTTTGCATTTGTTTGGGTTCGCAATATCATCACTGCAGCCACCGCGCATGCGCGAGAGTTTAGAGTTGGCGTCACAGATTTAACGTCACTTCTCCTCCATATATTTCCTTCCTCCATGCACTCTCACAGTACTGAATACAAGACTCCTTCCCTACGTAAGAACTGTTCCAAAACTGCTCTCTACGATCGCTTATGTAAGTTCCATAGAAAATTCCAGAATATAACAAAGGCTTCCGAGAGATGTTTCTCGAACTCTAACAATACTTAAACAATTAAAAAATCAATATCAATTACAATCCACACTAAAACCACAGAAATGAATATTAGAGATATTTAAATACAAAAATTATGCACATAAATCAGTTTAAACTGTCGCAAATTGTCCTTTAAACATCGTAGCCAACCTTTAATTCTTGGTACTACAAACATTTAATTAATTTTTCTTGCATAGTTCTGTCCTAAAACATATTAAGTAGCATTTACATAATTTCTTTTCATAAAAAAAGTCTATTTACACCAATTCACAATCAATTGCAAGGAAAACATACATAATCATAGCTTGTTACAAATAATTCATAAAATACCGGTACAATTTCACTTGGAAAGTCTGGTTTTGAGGGCTGTCATAACATCTTAAGGCTGTTGTACAAAATTTGTATGTTTCAAGATTAATTTTAACTTTTTATCTTTCATTGTTACAAGAGCGTATTTTTTATTTATAGAAAAAAAAACTTCAATTTTACACGTAACTAGGGTTTTAAATCAGAATCGACAGTTTCATACATTAAACCACAGTCAAAATCGGTGCCATTGCAATTTTCAAGTTATAGTAATTTGTATGTCAAAGACCTTGGTGTTCAGAACAGATCCTTACATAAGCTTGAATAGTATAAACTATCTATTTTTTCCCGCGGGAACGAACAGATGCACAGCTGTTACAGACTTAAATATTCATTACGTATATACATCTGTGGTATGTATTTGTTTGTTATAATATCAAGCATACCGATATGGTAGTAACAGCTGTAGTCACGAAATTTTTGAGAACTTATCGAATGGTGACAGAAATATGTTGGAAATTGATTCTCTTCAAGAGACAGGTTCGACGGTAGAATGATATAGTGATATCTTACCTCTCATATTATGCCGACTCTATATTGTTTGGGACCAATCCTTCGTTACCAACAACTTTCTATATTCAATTCTGGCAAAGAAATTCTTAATCCACGCGTACGAAGTCGCGGGTATCAGCTAGTAGTAAATATAGATGGTTCAGTTTCACATAAAAATTTAGATTGTGTCCATTTAGAAAATTTCACTTTTATTCTCTAGTATTCGGATTAGGTCTCGCCAGACTCTTTACTGATCTTAAAATTGACCTTCACTTTTTATATATATATATATATATAAACAAAAATTAACATGAAGTACGCAAGAACGTTTTGTGCTTCGGGTTCCACGTTAAATTGAAGGCTCCCATTACCCGATAGACTATCCGACTAGATACGACGTCTACGACAGGGGTGAAATGCACTGGTGTTAAGAAACTGTCCCCATTCAGATCACGCGAAGTTATTAATATTAGTAGCTTCTAAGCTCGTCAAAAGTGATGTGTTGAATGCAGAATTTTGGCAATTCTTTCATTAGCAGTTGCTTAGTTAAATAAATTGTTGTTAACTAACTCTCATACCCTGAAAATGATGTAATGTTGTAGATATTTCTTAGCGTGATGATCTCTGGATTGAGAGTGTAAGAAAACATCTACATTGAACGATTAAAAATAAACAAAAATCAACCAGTAAATAATATTTCGATTATATGAAATTCATATTTTTCTTTCAGTATTCTGGCTATTAATCTATCCGCAGTTGCTTAAAACTGAATAGAAATTTTATTAAATAAAGCCTATTACCTCGATTTTGTACTAACTTCTCTGGCCGTTGTTAATCCCGCAACGGAGGTCGTGTGCGTGATGTCAAAGCGTGACAGACATTCTGACCAAACTTACCTATTATTAAAATGTTTTTATTAACTCGCTTTGGGCTTTGTCTTGTACGGGTGGAATTTAGTAATTGATTTTAAACTAATTTCTCGATGAGCTAGAGACTTGAAATTTTGACCATAGCTCAGAATGACAATGCATGAAAATGGGAAGAAAATGGGAAAAGCTCTCTGGAAAATTTGAAAATTCGGGAAAAACTGTAGTTCTCTATGGACTGAACTGGCTAATATTTTTAAATGTTTGTAATAGTCCGAATAAGGATTTTAGTTAATGAAAAATTGGAAAAGTTTCCCGGAATAACGGAAAATTTGGAGAAAACTGAAAGTCTTTTTTCCTGTGTACCAATTTGGCTCATTTTTTTAAAATGTTCATAATAGTCCGAATAAAGTTTTTAAAGAAAGAAAAAATGGAAAAGTTGCCTGGAAAATTCGGTGAAAACTGAAAGTTCTCTTTTCTATGGACCGATTGGGCTATTTTTTTTTAAATGTTCGTAATAGTCCGAATAAGGTTTTAGTTAATGAAAAATGAGAAAATTCGGAGAAAGCTGTAATTCTTTTTTACTGTGTACCGGTTTGGCTAATTTTTTAACTGTTAATAATGGTCCAAATAAGTTTTTTAGTTAATAATAAATTGGAAAAGTTTCCCGGAAAATTCGGAGGAACCTGAAAGTCGTTTTTTTCTGTGAACCAATTTGGCTAACCCTAAAAAGCAGAAAATAATAATAAAATAAAAAACTTTTTAATATACCATGTTTTTATAACGGCCTAAAAAGTATAAAATTATTTCTCTAACCGTTATGAAGGATAAATTCACATACAGATTTCTAACTTCTTCTAAATTGTCCTCCAAATTTATACTTGGAAATTTTTGATGGCTACTAAAATACTCGTAAGATTGGTGACGAAAAACATTTGGCGCATGTAATACATAACTATAAGAATCGTAGAGAGTAGTAATCAATGAAAGAACTTACTTATCAGTTCACATTATTTGCTGTATAATAAAACTGTTAGTAGATCTATTAATGCATCAATTATCTGTTGCATGCGCCCAATGTTTTTCGTCACCAATCTTACAAGTATTTTAATAGCTATCAAAAATTTCCAAGTATAAATTTTCTGGACAATTTAGAAGAAGTATGTGATTTTATCCTTCATAAGGATTAGAGAAATTATTTTATACTCTTTAGTAAATAAACATGGTGCATTAAAAAGTTTTTTATTTTATTATTATTAATACTGATGTAGCAGGAGCAATCTGACATTCCGTCCAAATGCCTCGCACTGAGGCCGACCCTGAACATCACCTTCTCTATACCGCTGAGCTGGGCTGTTAGAAACTGAAGGCCGGAAGGAGCAGTGAAATAAAACGATCTGTGTTGCCGACACGAGTTTATTAACTGTCCGAGGCAGATGTTTGTACGCGGCCGTCACTCTTTTCGTTCACCTTGGAGAGCTATTTGAAGCACGCTGAGAGCGGTATAGTCTGTCCGGTGCTGTTTGCTCCAATCTGCCCTCCAAGCACAACTGCGGACTATTTTTATCAGCGTGATTCGACAAGTTCAGTGCCGAGCAGTCTGTTCTCCAGTGGCACGTGTTACGGTAAACACACAGCCTGGCCGCCAAATTCCTTCAGTTGGTTGAGAGAGTTATAGAGGGTTTGATAACAAAGCATAATTCAACTAATGCCTTTGAAGTCGTACAGTGACGGCAGAATGTTTCCTGGAACACCGACTTCATCACGAAATTGCGATAGAATTTTGAATAGTGGCCCAAAGCACTGGAGCGTTTCAATTAGTAAGCACTGCTCTAAATCACAATTCCTCTTGCCACCATGAAATTGCAATAGAACTTTGTGTCGTGCCTCAAACCACTGTAGCGCTTCAAGTCACTACGCACTGCTCTAGGTCACAATTCCTTTTTCCTCCCTTTACAAGTCCAATATTCTTTCATCCTCCTTTTATTGACCCAGGGCCGGAGCTAGGAATTTCGGGCCCGGGGTAAAATGGGCGACCTTTTTTTTTTTTAGCTCTACAAACTAGCCGGATGACAATAGGCGGATTTGACCCGCTTACCGCCCCCCCCCTAAAGCCGGCCCTGTATTGACCTTAGTTACTTTATCTGTAACATACTTCCCAATGATGATATACCAAATTACAACACCTAACATTGCAGGCAGCTTCTTGTTTATTTCTACAGAATTCAGCTAACTGTGTTAGGTATATTAAAGTGAAAACGTCTATTTGCTCGTTAAGTATGGCGATAGCCGGTCGAAAATTCTTGTTTTACAAAATACTATCAGATTTGAATCGCTAATAACTACGAAACTAAAATTGCTTTAGTAGTGATTGAGTCCACAACGGATGTCTGTACCGGGTCGTCGTGTAGGATTTTTTGCCAGTGACGTCATCGGACTAGTGCGAGTGCAGTTGGCGACTGTTTCGAATTAGTATTTTGTAAAGTTGTAAATTAGTGTAACATCAAAATGCGTTCAGCTACGACGTTGATTCAAGCGTTATTGTAAAGAGCTCGCAAAGCACTACTGGACTCCTAGGTGAGATAATAAAAATATTTATCTTAATCTAAGTGAAGAGCGATATTAAACTGAAAATAATAAAAACTTAAATAAAGTTGTCGTCTCATACGAGTCTTAAATATGCTCGAAATTATATATATATATATATAACGCAAATTAGAAGGATTCTCACGCCAAACGGAATGTACGTGTCTTACTTTAGCTACCAAAGGCCTCTAATACACGCGATAAACTTGTAATTTACCTAGTCTGTAACTGTTATACCGTTCTATGTAACCACTGTATTAAAGAGATTTGTGATTAAATTACATATTAACACAAAACACTCGTTATGATTTTATCAGTACGTTTTCACGAAAAATCTACGGCGCGGAATCGAACAGCACCTTTTAGATTATATATATATATTGCCACAAATTGTGGAGGACACCATTCACTCCCTGGTTCAGCCCTCAAGATTTCCGTTCTTTACCGAAACCAAATCAGGCGAATACCACGTTGATTGCTTCAAATAAACCACAGTCCTCTTGCGGTCCTAAAGCGCCAATAATAATACAAAACATGCTTCACTTGTCTAGTTTATCATCTTTCTGTACTTCGCTCTTCTAGTTTATAGCAGATGCAAGTAAGTCTTACCGTCTGCATCGGCCAAAAAGGAACGTGGTGGCTATGTAGTAAGTTCGAATGACACCGTTGATGGCCATTCACCGTTTTAGGGATCCCTTTTATGGATTTTTCGCAAGAGTATGCAAACATTTCTAATCCTCAGGCGACTAACTACGAATAACAAACATTCCATACACATACAACATCAAGGTGACACATGGAAGAAACGAACTGCACGCCTCCGACTTTCTGATACAACCTAAAAGCAGCTGTAACATTTGGAAAGTATAGAGAAAAAAAAAAGTTTTCTAGATACCTATCCCAGATCATTCACCCTCGACGATAAGAATTGTAACCTTCTAAGCTGTCACAAGCTTACTTATGCAAAATCGAAATTTTTCAGAGGAGAGAAATGTTTCCGTTAATTATCTTTTAACTACATAACAACAATACCATTCCGTGTCTTTGCTTAAAGAAATATTTTTGAAATAGTTAGGAAAAAATTATTTGTACCAATAACTCCGCGTACATCTTCCCTTTTCTTTTCCTGATTCGTAGTTGTGAAATAAAAGGAAATACAGTAATAAATAAATTAAACCTCCAGATGTAACACAATCACGTAGGGCGTAGTTTTAATACACACCTTCAACTCAAGCAACTAGTTGAGTTTTACATAGTACTGACCTGACTCTCCGAATTACTAAGCGAAATCAGTTTGTATCATTTCAGAAAAGTATCTTTTTAAATAATTCCACAAACAAATTACTGGATGAAGTTGAAAATTGAAGAGAAACTAGTGGGCACGGATCATCAGTAATCGGTTTGCGCTTTACGTTGACATGCTAAGCCTAAAACGTAAGCGGATTATCTTTCAAGGTTTCCACGATTCACCTTCGTAGATTTTTCTTCGCAAGAAGACGGTGATTTCCTCTTCCATTAATTCCCAAAGACGTTTGAAGTACATCATCCTCCAGCGTAACCATTTTGAACGTTTCGTCTTCCATTCAAGCTGCTTTTAAGAACTTCGCGATAAACCTCTCACGGGATCGTTACGAGGTACTACGCGTTAGACTAGCTGGATCTAGGTTTTCACGGGTGCACAGCGTTCAGAAAAGTCCAATGCGGCCTGCGAAAAGGATGAAAAGATAATGACAACCAATTGGCTGATCAATATTGTTGAGCAGTCAGATAGTAATTTACCGAGCGTGGTGGGCAAGTGGTAAGGCTTCGCCTCGCTCTTCGTAAGTCGCGGGTTCGAATCTTCCGGATTTCAGTTTTCCCTGGTTTCCCAAAATCACTCCAGCCGAATGCCGGGATGGTTCTTTCAAAAGGCCCGCTTCTTGTCTCAGTCCTTCCCGCCTCTCGTGACACAGACGTCGACGAGACGTAAAGCCATAAACAAAAGAGAAAAAAAGTTATTTAATCACTTTAACCAATATATCCAATACAACTGGTGTTGCAAAGTTTATTGACTAATGTTGAGATATTAGGCGTTAATAACCTTCGAGCAATTGTCAATGATCAGTACATTTTGGTTTCAAATTCTCCCTTACAGAATGGCTCAAGTACTTAAAATGAAAGTATAAGTTTTGATAAGTAATTTTAATTCATTCCATCCAACAAAAATCATCTATTGTGTTAATCAAATTACATCCTGGTAATAGAATTGCTTTATGGAGATAATTACGTCCCATACCAATGTTAACTTGCTACAAACCCATTTAATATACCCTAGTCAGATGACGCACTGACTGATTACTCTGCAGGGGTGTTAATTTTTTTAAATGTATTTTTGAATAAAGGATTCTACACAAAAGACGTAAAATAAGACTTCCTATGTTAAAATTTAACTACGCTAATAATCTCAACACTCAGTTTGGTCTTTATCGTGCATGAAATCTCATGATTGTTCGCTAGGTAATATCTTCAAAATCTGACATAAAAACCAGCAGGGCATAATACAAAAAGCGGTCAACGTCTTGAGGGAACTAGTCGGGATTTCTTAGAATCTCGAAATTCAATTTTAGTAACATTATAACACGTTGTAATATTATATCAGACATGACCATTTACTTATGTAAAAATAACGGAAATTTTATGGTTATTTATGCATACGACTTTCAAATTTAGTTATGAGATTAATTACAATGCAATTAGTCTACAGGTTAATAATGCTAAAGGCTCGTTTGATCACAATGACTTCGCGACAGGGTTCTGTTATTGAATGCATATCTGCCTCTAACGTAGCCGGCTTAACCTAATCGGCCAATCCTACCGAGTATAGAGGACCTACAGCTTAACGTGCAATCCGAACCACGGAAGCATTCTGGTATACTTAATATTACACATCAATTTAAGTCAGAGGTGTAAATCGGGTTAAGGGTCTTTGAAAATCCTAGCCGAGACCGGGATAGAAACCTTCCGATCTTTCGTCGGACGCCTAAGCCACAGAACCACCAGACTGTTCGCTATATTTTTATGATTAGAGATTTCCCATTTCTTCAGCTTAGTCTGTAATTAGGAGAACAAGACCAGGACGAGCTGCGGCAGTATAATTTTCAACAAAATTCACTAATTGGCTAATCCTGAAGGGATAGAAACAGCTATCCCACTTAGTGACCACTTATAAAACATATTTCCAAAGTATAATTAAGTTATGCGTGTGATATTCGGAGGCTTTAGAATAGTAAGCTGGATTTTCTGATTATTTAGAAAGTTTAATTAAATTTTCATTAAGAGATTTCATGTGCGGAATTAACCACCGCCACCCTTTCAATGCTAGAGGTGAGCTTACCCTCTCTCCACAACTAGAGGCTGGAGTTGCGAGTCAATATTGTATCGTGTTCTCCGAAATGCAATAAAGCGCGGAGATAATTTCTTTCCAAGCGCCACGTCGAGTATTATCCTCTGCTAATTGGATACAAATTATTGATTAAATCTCGACTGCCGTTAACAAAATTCAAAAAATACGTGAGTGCATGAATACCTTGCTGCTTCCGAAATCCCAGAATGCATCTATTTATCAATCTGGTGACCGTGTGATAATCAAGAATAAAGCCAGTTCTTTTTCTTTTTTATATAAAAAGAGCAAACGATAACGAAGTCTTAGAGGATCATTGTAGAAAGAACAAGAGTCATAAAACCAAGAGTAATCCAACAACGTTTTCTGGAAACTGGCGTGTACAGCCTTGAAAAATATCTCTTGAAATACCTCCTGGGGCACAGTACGTAATAAATTTACGCGCAGGGCCGGTTTAAGGCTACCGCAAGAACCGCAGTCGCGGGGGCCCAAGTTTGAGGGGGGGGGCCCCGCCACGATCCCATTCAAAATTTGTCCTTACTTAACGAACAATTATCCTGCTAAAATAAATAATCTACAAATTTAGAATGTTAACAAGCTGCGTTCACAATAGACAAGAAGTCCTTCATCAGATTCAGTTTTGAGAAAGTCGTATCTGATGTAATTAAAACAGGCCTATAAATTTAAAGGCGTGTATTGCTCTCAAACTGTTTCAGCAATTTATGTAATTTCGTTCGAATAAACTCATTCATCTTTTGATGATTCATATAAAAAGTTATTGAATTAAAATGTGTATGCCTGCTCACGTGTCTCCAGCCCTATAAACCTATATGTACTAGCAAAGGAAGGCAAGAAAAGAAATGTCGTATACAAAAAGTGTATTATAAATATAATAGCTATTAAATTGAATACAAAAACAATTTCATTTAACACAATGGGCAGCAGGGCTTAGCCAGAAATGAAAGTAATATTACACCAAATGAGATGCATTGATAAAACACCAAAGACACAGTGAAGTTGGTCCCGTTCAGCTAATACTCAATAAACTGCGTTTGAGTCTACACACATATGTTGTACATATATATAAAGTCACGAAAATTATCTAAAGTGTAGGCAAAAAGTACTTCTAGAAAAGAAGTAGGGGGCCCCAAAATCAAACTCGCAGGGGGCCCCGAAATTTCTTAAGCCGGCCTTGTTTACGCGTACATACAGTGACAAAAACTGCGTGACAAAACTATTAAACATAGCCCCAGCTGTGTTTGTAGAACTATTAGAACAAAAAAAAACAGGAATTGGAATTTAAATTATAGTTCATTATTTCATAATAAACATGTAGGGTGATTAATGACAGTATATTAACAATAATCGAAAAATTGCCAAGAGTTCTATACAGAGTATATTTTATCTCACGTCCCTCAGTGTTTTTGTTTGGCACCGAAAATTGGTGTATTTCAAAATCCACGAACCTAGTAAACAGTAAATATCAATTTAGCAAAACGTAAATGAAATTAATTGCTACAATTGCGCCGCAAATAACGCATCCACAAAAACTGATTCACTGGCGTGTAAACTGTTATTGGCTCCGCAACATTTATTTGCATAACCAGGAGGTGTCAATTCAGCTGTTCGACTCCATTAGTTTATGGTAATTAATAACATTGCTGGTGTCTAAATTGTTATTCAGGATCCACCCGGCACTTTATACTTCAATAAAGTTCACCGTATAGTTTTATCTGTAGCATGTGCTCACTGGGTGGGTATTATAGTATTACTAGCCTCTAAGCCCGTCAATAATAACTGGTACAGTAGAGAGTCCTAGCAAGTCAATTGTTCACAATTACTTAACTAAATAAAATTGTTATAAAATAACACTCAGTGCAGTTCCTCGTGCCCATTGGTGGGGTAAGGCCTAAATTTGACATAGGCAAAATAAATTTTGCGAGGCCATCTGGTGGCGTAAGAGGACAAAATTTATATATATATATATGTTTGAAACTCTAAAATTTTTGTTCGAAGATATAATCGTCTTCACTGTAAAGAAAATTATAAAGTAATAACTTGCAGTAAACAATTAAAGAATGCATTTAGTCTTACTGAACTCCAAAATTATTATATCGTAATCCAGATTAGATGCTATATCTGCTTCAATTGAAAAAACGGTCAAAAATGTAACTCTTTACTAACCTATTCTATTTCTTAAATATGTTTTTATTAATATTAGTTTTGAGAAGCTCCTTTCAGCGAAGAATGTACTTACTGGTAGTGTTAACAAAATTTGAATGACAGTATAAATATTTGGGTAAATTTTTTAAATCTTATATTCAGTTGTCTATTGGAACAGCTATTTCACATCTTTAATGAAGTAGGATAAATCTGGTATCATTGTAATTCTTCATAAAATTAATAAGGCTGGAAATTATTGCTCTCACCCATGCAGGACCGTGTGTATATCTCGGTTGGTTTTTAAAATAAGCTCTTTTGGAGTATTTTCTAACTTGCTTCGATCATAGAGAAAGGCGAAATTTTCAAATTGTTTATTTAAATACGTAAATCTTGAATCCATATTGATCACTATGAAATCAATCATAGTGTTGGTAGATCATACCGCTTTTTTCAATAAATTATCAAACGTCAGACAATCATTATTTAGACCCAGATTGTCCTTTTTTCTTATCCAGTCACAAAATTTGTTGTGCTAAATGTCGAATCCGATCGTGATGAAATTTGACAAGGAGATGCTATTTGACATTAGGATGGACATAGGATAAGAGTTTTTGTATAGATAATACATTTTGTCATTGAATTGTGAAACCTATCTAAACTGTGAAAAACAGGCGCATAATATGTATATGTCTCTATAATGGTTAACGACAGAGAGTCTGGTAGTTCAGTGGGTAAGGTGTTTGTTTTGTAAGGAATTTCCCGTGTGGCTTCGGTTTCAAACCCGGCTGGGAGTAAAAATTTTTAAGAATTGTTTTTCATTGTTTGACTCAAGGCTGGGATTTTGCAGTAAGGCTACCATGTTGAAATGTAGGACCTATAAATTCAGGGCTGGAATGCGTGGCAAATCGTAGGCGGTAGAACAGTGCCTTAAGCGTTTAATTTATTCACGGTATACTGGTTCCACAGGCAGTTTATGTGTGATCAAAACTAATAATGTTATAAATACTAAAGTAAATCTCCATCTTTTTGTTACGTTTTGACGACTATATGTGTATACCGATGACAAGGAAATACTTTGTATCTTTAGAAAGGATACTTTTTTGCGTTATGAATACCAGTTTTAGTTATGAGACAGGCTCGACGGTCCCGTTATCCTGTGCCGACTCGGTGTTGTTTGGGACATATCTTAGGTAACTTTCAGCTTTGTATATCCAGTCCACGCGTATGAAGTCGCGGGTAACAGCTATACTGCCATACTTTTCTTAGGATATTAACACACGATAATATTTCGTATAATAAATTTAATGATATGATAAATGATCAAAACCAAATCGCAGTCATTAAATGTGTGACATCCATGAGATTATTTTAAGCTTTCATTGTATTCAAATAAATAAGTAAATTGAGATAATATGGCCTTCACTGGCTAGATTCTGCTTTCCCACCATGTGTCTGTTAAACGCTTTATAGCAGTGTTTCCCAACGTGGGGCACACGCCCCACAGGGGGGCAATTTCGTTTTTTTAGGGGGGCAATTTAGAAATTGACTTGATACGACTTTACCGCTTGCTCTTTGGGTTATTTAAACGCAATGCCAGATATGGTTACAAAATATAGCAAAAAAGCAAATTCTTAAAAGGATCACACTAAATTGCCATAATAAATGTTTATTATAAATCTTTTGAATTTCAATTTTAGTATTTCATTATATGTTTTTTAATTTTACTTACTGTGTT
This sequence comes from Vandiemenella viatica, assembly GCA_031002005.1. NCBI lineage: Eukaryota > Metazoa > Arthropoda > Insecta > Orthoptera > Morabidae > Vandiemenella > Vandiemenella viatica. Next base: position 91,696,930 of record JARYHS010012519.1, read on the forward strand.
TTATGATAATATTAAAATGTTTTCTTTCAAAAACCATCCTATATCAGTTTCTTTAATAACAAATAATATTTTTTATTAAAAATTATGTATGGGGGCAAAAAAATGTTGAAAGTGGGACATGACCCAAAAAAGGTTGGGAAACACTGCTTTATAGTAAGCGTTTACGGGCTATTGATAGTAGCAAACAAATTTTCTGAACAAAAGCAAAAAATGTTTTCGCTTCCGCGTAAAAATTAATTGCGTCTGTCAATATAAAATTCCAAATATGGCATCCGCATGGTCTAAATCTATCGTGATTAGTACAAGGAGTATAAGTCACAATTTCTTTTTACTATAAATACATGTCTATCATCTGAATATATTTGTTAACAGTGCTTAGTATTTTTTCCAATCAATTCAACATTAAACCTATTAGTATAAATCAATTCGCATTTATCCGGTCTGTAAAAGGAGTAAAAGTCAAGTTACACAATGATAATGACTCACACTCCTTGTACTTATCACGATAGAAATAATGCCCTGGGATTAATATTTAATATTATATTTTTAACTCCATTATTTCTGCCTAGCATATTTTGACAATTGTCGCACCCTTGGCCATTAAATTTTTTAATATTTAATCCTTCTTTTTATTTCTTGCTTGCTCTGCTAGTGTCGTCTTATTCAGATATTCTCCAGTCGTCTCAGCGACAGGAAGAACTCCTATAAAGTTTTCTTCTATTGTCCCTGTTTATTTGTCACCAAATCTTAATATAACTGACTTTTATTCAACTCGATCAGAGTCTCTAGTGCAGTCGAGGAAGACAGTATTATATTTTGCCTCTTTTACCCTACGGATCACTTCATCGGTAGTAATTTTTTTACGAGAATTTGATCCGTTCATCTTGAAAGAGGTGGCTTAGACAATGGTTGTTTGCCATTGACGTGTTTCATGTGTTCCCGTAATAAAGGGTCGTATTTACCTATCAATTTAAATAAGTCTACAAACTTACTAGAATTCCAACTGTCGTCAACAATCTTTAGAGATTCCATGTGACTTCTAAATATCAGATTATGAAAGGCTAAGAAATTAATGATATAATTTAATCTCTCAAACAAATTATGCCAATGTTTTTGAGATCACGAACTGGCCTTTCGTTTTTCTGGTATATTTTTTTCATGATTTATTCCTTTTTCTAACGTAATCCATTGTAACAAAAATGCGATATGTTTTTGGTATTCTCATGTCTTTGTCAAATACTACTTAAGTGTTTACACTCTCAGCACCTTCCCTGTGCCATCTGAGTTTGTGAATTGTAAAATAGTCTGCATTGAATAAATAAAACTTCATTTTGAGATTTTGAACAAACCAATCAGGGGCGCTGTTGAGTTTCATAATTATTTAGTTTTCTTGCTAAATGAAAATTATAAAAATGCTTATGGTGCGCGAGGCCGTGGGCGGTCGCCCACGCCGCCCACGCCTTACGCCGCTTCTGCTCGTGCGTTAGGATGTAGCAAAAAGTCTCAGCTGTCATCCCAGTCCAGCTTACGTTTTTAATTTAACCACAAACTGAATTAATAACCTCAGTAATATGACGTAAATTAAAGCAAAGGAAATCAAAAAGTAAATCTTAGCAACTTACGACACGCCACGTAGTTTTAATCTTGGTTCAGCCCAAATAAATAGCTATAAAAATGGAATTACTTTCATCCGTATGATGTAATATTTTCGGTAACACGGTGCTCATGAAAAAAAAAAACTTAGATTTATTTTTAAAAAATACTTAACCTGCTCATAACCTTTACTGTAACGTCAAATACCTGTTCTCATTCTGACACAGACGCAAACAATTTAAAGAAAACATCTACAGCAAACGAATATAAATAAATAAAAAGTAATTAATATGCAAATTTAAGCAGAATACATACTTTTCTTTCACTTTTTCGACAATTCCTGTCTCCGCTGAAGCTTAACTAAATAGAACTGTTAATAAGCAATGCCATGTTCGTTGACTTTAAAAAAGCATATGACTCCATAGACATGCAATCCTAATTCACTATGTTATAAAAGAAAGTAATTTAGCCGACAAAACCAGAACATTGATAGAACAGACACTAACCGAAACCACATCCAAAGTTAAATTCATGGGTGAAATATCTGAACCATTCGAAATTAGAACAGGAGTATGACATAGAGATGGATTGTCATCACTACTCTTCAACATTGTACTAGATAAAGTAATGACAGAATGGGAAAAACAGCTGAAAGCAGAAAACTTGTGGGCACCCATAAAAATCGGGACTAAAGGACTATACATACCATATCTGGCATTTGCTGACGACCTAGCAATCAACACAGACAAAGAATAAGTGGCCATCAAGCAAATAGAAATTCTCAAGGAATGCGCAGAAAAAACAGGATTACAAATTTCATTAAAAAAAAACAAAAAAAACAGGATTCATAGGGAACAAGATATAAACACAAAAACTAAGGACAAAATATGGTGAAATCAGCAGGGTAAAACAGTTTAAATATCTAGGCGAAATCATAGAACCAACAGGACTAGAAGGAAAAGCACAAGAAGCAAGAGTATAGAAGATGAAGAAAGCCTTGGCGTTACTACAAAATATTTACAACAAAAAATGTATTTAAGTTAACTGAACAAATCAAGTAAGAAGAAAGAAAAATCCTGGGACCCAGAGTGAATGGAGATGGACAGTACAGACATCGAACTACAAAAACTATAGAGAAAATATCAAATATCAAACATAGAATCAGACATGAAGGCTGAAATTTTATGGACATCTGAGTAGACTTCCAAATGAAAGAATCTCAAGAGAAATTTTAGAATACACACAAACAGTAAAAACAACAACCACATGGATGAAGGAGGAGGAGAAAGACCTGAAGTCTGCAGGTATTGCTAAGGGAGACGTCACAGATTGAGAGATTTTTAGTAAATAGGTGGACTCATGGGAAGTTATTTCAGAGATGAAAAATGGAAAATCAAAACGCATCTGGACTGCCGAAGAAAATAAAACCGTCAGTGAAAGAATGAAAAAATATTGGTCCGACAACAAGAACATCCCAAAGAGGAACTGAACGCATCCAGTCAGGATTGCTTATCGTTCTCCATTATGGGGACATACTAAAATAATAATAATAATAACAATGCCCATAACTTCCGCTATGTGGTAACGTATCACCCGTTGTTAGTCCAGCAACTTGTAACGCCGGCATTACGGTCATTGATACACGATGACCAAATTTAGTCTATTATTAGTATTGACGTATAACAGACAACAACTGTGAAATTGTTCGATGCAGGAATGTCAACAGATGCTTACATAAAAGCACCCCTGTCAGAGTTTTGCGTACATCGAATTAATCAGAAGAAATTTGTATCGAAAACTATATGAATGTTTACAGTTGCGGTTCACATAGTAATTTTCTCTTATTGTATGTTAATTGTTTTAAAGTTTTAATGGGTCCCTCGGTAGTAGGTTGACATATTTCCTGGAGTACGTTTTCCACATGCTATTACTACAAGGATAAGATAGACAACATTCCGAAAAATAGAGGCTAGATAGACGGCTTTTGTAGTGAGGATAAACTTATGAACACATGACCTAACATGTTAAAGAACTGCAAAAATGAAGATTGGGAGATACGACAGTCTTTTATCAGATATATCGACAAAGATGACTAATTCATTTGCAGTCTTCTTTAATCACAAATTCTGAGATTTTCCGCTCAACCTATACGTCACATTTTATGTTTCTTTGGACTCGTTGACGTCTTGATCATTAGATACGGAAAAGCGGTAGGAACAATAAACTGGAAGGAATTTCGGCATGGCCTTTTGAAGGAACTGTCCCGGTATTACTTCAGGAAACCACGTAAAACAGAAATCAAGATGGAAGAAAGAGGATTTGAATTCGCGTACTTCCGAATGCCACGAGATCGTTACCGCTCATCTACTATGCTTGGCACATCACATAACAGAAAATTATAAAACTCATCAGGATTACAGCTGCTACAGTTCACAAACTCACCATCATTTCTTAGATGAGATCATACTTAATTTCATCAGTAAAAAAGCAATGAAATATGATAACATTTAAACTTACGACAGGGTTAAAATGAAATTTCATATTTACTGCTTCATAGTGCTGCGTTTTATGTTGTATTATTTTTCTTAATTTGGCATAACTAAGCGATTTAACAAATTTACTGTAGCTATCTTATTTGATATATTATCACAAAACTTTACAGTGATATATAAAAACTCAAAAAGTTATTTTACATGTTACAAGTGCTCTGTATGTGCCCTCTTACTGAGTCTTTAGGCATCAAGAGGATAATTAATTTCTCACCACACGCGGTGCTTTATGTCCCTATCAATCTGTTTAAAAGCACTGTTGATACCAGCTTACTCTTCAGTGTTTAAGCCTCCTCTATGAACCAGAACTGCGAGATGGCATCAACAGTGCTTTTAAACAGATTTGTAGAGACACGATGCACCGAGGGAGGCATCAACTTGATTATCGACTCCATATCTACAGAATCAGTGTTGGACGCATATACAGCACTTATAACATATCAAACAAAGGATTTTATTTCTTCTATATGTCTGTAAAGTTTTGTGATAATATGTCAAATAACATACCTACAGTATATTTGTGAAATCACTTCAATCATTATAATAAACATGTATTTTACTGTAACAGGCGGTTAATTTTTTAATAAAAAATGTCTGCTACAACGTGTGGTATTATCAATTAAATTAGAAAACTGAAAGTGATAATCCAACCATGTTTTAAAGCAATCACAAAACATCGTTTATGGATGCGAAGAATATAACAAACACGTAAAAACTATTTTAAGACCAGCAGTTGGGGGGGAGGGGTAATAATGTTTAGAATTTTTTAATTAACAGTGTCTGGTGTGAGCCTTTATATATATATATCTGAGATGACGGCATCAGGCGATTGGTACAGAGCATGTAAGAAAATAGAATTTTTAACGTTGTGGCAGTTTAGTTTGAATATGTATTTGATGTTCTCTGCTACCCTACTGGCATTCTGAAAGGCCTTAATTTTAATCTCGTTTGTAAGTATAACACGGTCGTAGTTCAGTAACACAATGACGAAAGCGCTGTGTCATATTATATCTGATTCAAAATAGCTCAATATGCTTATGTGGAGGTTGAAAATTAGAAGGTGTCTTCTTGGGGCTTTGTGAATTATTTCAAGCTGCCAGACATTGTGCCTCTGTCAAGGTTGCACATACAGTGTAATCGCAGCCACGAAGCGTTCAGCGTACCTCAAGCGAACCAAAGCGAGTCCTGTAAAAATTCCTGGCCGGACCGGAATCCACAAGCGGCTCCCAAAATATTCAGTGCGAGCGCTTTAACCAGCGAGCTACCGGACCGCGATGAATGCGGATGAAAGAAGCTAATTAATCATAATTCCTTTCATGCGCGCTAATCTGGCTCAACTACCTTCATTTTTGGTTGAGTAAATTATGCTAAAACTCAATGAGCGTACTACATGGAAAATTAATGCAAAGTTCCCATTGCTTTTACCGTCAGAGGAAACGTTAATAGAACTGAAGAGACTTCAGCGGCAGGAATACAAATAGATACTAAAAAAAAAATGGACGTCCCACTTCTAATAATTATAATCTGCTTTCTGTCAACAAAATTACGTGCATAAATAAATTACTTTAATGAGATATGGACAATAATCAATGTATACAGGGTGTTACAAAAACGTACGGCCAAACTTTCAGGAAACATTCCTCACACACAAACAAAGAAAATATGTTATGTGGACATGTGTCCGGAAACGCTTACTTTCCATGTTAGAGCTCATTTTATTACTTCTCTTCAAATCACATTAAACATGGAATGGAAACACACAGTAACAGAACGTACCAGCGTGACTTCAAACACTTTGTTACAGGAAATGTTCAAAATGTCCTCCGTTAGCGAGGATACATGCATCCACCCTCCGTCGCATGGAATCCCTGATGCGCTGATGCAGCCCTGGAGAATGGCGTATTGTATCACAGCCGTCCACAATACGAGCACGAAGAGTCTCTACATTTGGTACCGGGGTGGAAGAACATCTGGCCCAATCAAGACGTCACCAACAATTCCTGCCCACACGTTCACAGAAAATCTGTGAATCGAGGAAGTACAGTACATACTAACAAAACTAAAATGAGCTCTAACATGGAAATTAAGCGTTTCCGGACACATGTCCACGTAACATATTTTCTTTGTTTGTGTGTGAGGAATGTTTCCTGAAAGTTTGGCCGTATCTTTTTGTAACACCCTGTATATACAGGGTGTTCGCTGGGAAACTATACCCACTGCTAGCACTGAAAGGAAGTAACTTCTCACAGCTGCGAGCTTCCCACATAGTTCGGCCGTCAATTACGGAACTACTTAGCAATAATTACGCAACATAGAGATGTATAAGTATGTGAAAGCATAAAAATATTACGTAATTCATTAGCTTACCTTATAAAAAAATCCTATAAGTGTCCAACCACTTGCGTAATGCACATTTAACCACTTTTCACGTTGGATTTCATCTCTCTCAATGGACATTATTACTTGACAGATTTCGTTTTCAAGTTCTTACAATGTGTGAGGATTTCCGTCACACACCTTTCCCTTTGGCTTACCTCAAAGACAGAAGTCACAAGGGTTTAAATCAGGTGATCTGGCGCCACAAGTCACGGCTTATTACACGTTTATCTTATTTTTTAACTAAACGCAGGGCTTTTTGTTCACATACTTAACATTCAGGAACATTCCTTGTTCCAAACTGTAACGTACCATATTTCAACTCACGCTCACACACGATACTGATTAGTAAAAAACTGAAGTCACAAAATAGCCAAACCTCAAAGAAACGTTCACACACAATACTGATTAGCTAGAGACTGAAGTCACAAACCAGTCAAACCGCAAAGAAATCGGTATAAACAATGGAAAAGTTCGCATTGTACTGCGTTATTTGACCGTTACATTGGTCGAGGGCTGTTGTTTAAGTTCACCGTCTTTCACGCTGCCGTTTGACGGGAGCGGGAACTGATCTTTCGCAGTGAGATGCCATCGACAAGCCAGTAGATGGTTAGCGTTTACTGGTGAAAACTCTGTATATTATTTCTAAAAGGTGTTTTTTAAGTGATGAGCCCTCTTTATCCCTTCATACTTAACCAAAATTGATAAAAGATGTATCAATTTAAAGATTAAGTTCTCCGCTTTCCCAACATCATTAATTAAGAAAGGAATTTTTCGAAATTCAAACAGTAAAAGGCAAAATTGTGAACTATCAAGGTCACGTGTATACAATAGTTCAGAGTCAAACTGCTAGGCTTCGCTGGCGTCGACAAGGAAAGATCACACTACCGCTAGATAGCAGCACCACGTAGCACAGAGCTACTGGTATACTGTGTGTATATTCATGAGTAATATATTTTTGTTTCTGTTAGGGAAATATTTCATCCTTTCCAATTATTTCGTTGTAAGTGTTTTGATACGCACCTGTTTCAGATGATAAATACGTAAACAACTGAGAACGAAGGCTTTCACGGCGTAACGATGATATGATGTATTCACGGGTTCTCCACCGTATAGTGTAAGACAACAACGAGCTTTCGGCGGCTAGCTCTGCCGCTATCTTTAGGTCTGATGTTATGCAGGGAGCACCAGAACATAAGACCTGAATATGATGGCAGAGCTAGCCGCCGAAAGTTCGTTGTTGTCTTTCTTTAACACTATACGGCGGAGAACCCGTGAAGACTTCAGATCACGTAAACAATTGTTAGAAATGACACGATGCTTTTTTTTATCTTATTACAAATCACCAACCTCTCTATTCATCGTACATCAATCGCGAAATATATTTTAAGATGTGCATTGATATTTGATGCAAAATAATTTTATTTTTCTGTAGCAGAAAATTGCGTTTTTCACGAATACAGGTTCGGTCAACTAATTACGAAAGTGTACCGAATTAACATGCAGGGTACTGATTACATTTTTAATTGGGGATTTGTGCCTCTTCCATGATGAGAGTTTAATAGCAGGAAGAGGAATAAGGGCATGCCACTGGAAGGAAAACTGCCTTCTATTTTCAATTTTTTGTTGTTGTTGGTGTTTTTTTTTTTTAGGAAGCTTTATGAGTATTTTCCTTAAGTAATGTCGAGAAACGATAAAAACCAGCAGGGCCGGAGTGAAAATCAAATCCATGACATGTCGAATGCTATGTCTCGACATTACTCCTTAGTCTCCATACTCTATTAAATTAATTTCTTTTTTCTATTAACATTGACTAAAACAAAATTCACCGACCTAACACATATATACGACACTGACTATAATACTGTGGTTGGAAATTACGCAGAGATACTTCATTTTATGGAAATGCAGGTTATGCTACTTTATGCATAAAGTAACTTTCGCTGACCTCTGATTTTTTATATTGTTTGTCTATTAAAGATACCTGAAGCGCAAAATGAAATGCACCAGGAACGTCTTATGATCGATATATTTTAAAACAGTTCTTACTAATATATTAGGTGGTGAATAAAGCCTTTGATTTTTGTGGCATTATTGCTTGTAACTGATCATATCTTCTAAGATCCCCCAACACTTCTACTTTTAAAATGAAAGTAAGCGTGAGTAAGGATCAGTTGTATAACAACAGTTCAAATCATATGCTCAAATTCTCTTAATTTCTAATACTAAAACAAATCTGGAATAATAATATTGGGGAATACTGCATACTAAGGGATATACCTTCCGGAGCTGTTCAAACTCCAGTTCTGAGAAAAGTTTGAAGTTCAATGTCAATACCGCCATTTGGAAGACAGCATCGCCACTGCTTCGTTTTAAAATACTGAATTTAGCTTCTGAAAACACAGTATCAAGGCAGTACAATTAGTTTGCATCGTAATTTGGTACCGTTTACACACTTTTGGGACCTGTCTCGCTAGATACTTCACAAGGTACTGTATTTACAACAGTTAATTCAAACAACTCGCCGGCCCTGGCAGTGTAGGGGCCAGCACGCTGGCTTCCCACTGCAAGGGCTGCCGGTTCGAGTCCGGCCTCGGGCATGGGTGGTTTTATTTAAGTGTTGTGTTCGTCTTGTGGTGTCCTTACTATAGCGTCCACAATTTCATAATTAAAAAGCCTGATACAACAGTTGGTAGACAAACAAATTAGTCGAAAAGACCGAAGGCCATTTAAAAAAAAAAAAAACCCTCATGCCTGAAAACTGTGACAGTAGTTGCTCCTCTTTGCCGTACACAAATGTAGTACGGGAAGCATAAGAGCTCAGGCGCCAACCTGCCTCTGAGAGACAACTTTTATGCATGCACTACTATCGCGAAATTCGTTTTATGTCTGCACCTGGGAACAGGCGACAATTATTTGAGCGTCACTGGGGACGAGTCGCTCTCAATCTTCAGATCTTGTGGTACATGTAAACAACGCCAGAAGACCGTCTGGACGGCAAAGCCCTTGGTCGTCTGTCTACCTCAAGTGACCTATTTAAAATGTTATCTTGTTTTCGTGTACACCCATCTTTTCCTGGACTCGTGTGAAGTTAATACTGACCTAAAAATCGGAATTCTAGTTCTGGGTCGACTTTCTTCAGTGTAGTGTGCATGTCAAGCCATTTCAAATACAAAATGCGTATTTATACAATTTTTGTTTTCTCATGAAGCAAGTAATGTATCGATGCAAAATACAAAATTAAGATTACGACAAAATAATAAATAGTAGGATTCTCATTTCTTTTTACATTTTTCTGGTGTTACGTCTGTCTATTTTCTATTTTTAAAAATAACGCTATCTGTGAAAAGCAAATAAATTAAATATATGTGCCATTATTGTATGGGAGAACCGGTATTCGGCCGTTAGAATTTCAATTTGCCGCACAATTCACCTCTGTCGTAAACAAGTAATCATATCGCGGAAAGAGAATCTACAGTCTTACTTGGAAACTGTAACAAGGATTCTCCAAGTATACTCCATATGAAGAAAACAAATCATTACCGGAGTTAAACGTCAGATTAAGGGCTTAGAAAAATTACGGACGAGATTGCGAAGTTTACCCCAAAGATTAATACGTACTAGTAACATTCTGCAAATATCTGAAATCATAAGTAGAAATATTTACATAATTCGTTATATAAATCTAGCAAAATAAAATGATTGGTAGATAGTAATCTTGTCACAGCTTCATAATGAAAAAAGGGATATTATAACAAAACATTCTTTTCATAAGCAAAATGCTCAACCGGTGGCGTCATATTGAAATAATTGGGATTTCCTCAGTGGTTAAGGCGTCTGATTGGAGATGGAAAGGTCCCAGGTTCGAATCCCTGTCTTGGCGGGGATTTTCATAGGGACTTAACCCGGTCTTCACCACTGACACAGCTTGCTTTGTAATGTGTAGTACGGCAGAACGCTTCCGTGGTTCGGATTCCACGTTAAACTGTAGGTCCCCTATACCTGACAGGATTTCCGGGCTATGTTACGGCGACTACGACAGGGGCGGAATGCGCAGCTAATAGAAACCCTGTCGCCAGGTTATTACAACCACACGAAATTATTATTGGGATTTCATTAGAAAATAATCTATTGCTCAAGCTCATTTTGTTGCATAAGAGCAGTGATTTATCACCTTACATCTCATTATGAAACATATCGATTTCATCAGAGAAAATAACAGAAATTACAGTACCATTGTCAGAATAGCTCTGCTCTGTTACATCTGTGGCACGACGTCAAATACGAATGTGGCATACATACAAAGACTGCAGAATAAGTTCCTACAACGCACATTACAGAACTTGAATGACAGAGCTACATGCCTTCATATTTGTTCTACACCTAAAATAAGCAAAACCAAAATGAACAGAAAAATTAATAAGTTTTCATAGCACAGAAAGGAGCTGTTAGGATGCTGTGCAGGGTAAAAGCATAAACTTCGTGCAGACAACTTTTTTAAAAAAAAAAAAAAAAAAAAAAAAAAAAAAACAATGACTTCTCAGTAAATAGATTCTCTCGTGTGCTTTGTCATAGAAAATTTTAACCTGTTTACATCTAATTCACAGGTATACAATTTCAATACAAGAAACAGAAATAACTTGCACAAAACACAAACAACTCTGTCATTATTACAAATAGGAATTAATTATTCTGGGATACATCTGTTTAATAAAATTTCCAAGAGTATAAAACAGAATGCAGATAATAAAGATATATCTAAAGAAAAACTGAAAAATTATCTTATTGGCAACCCCTTCTACTCAATTCAAGAATTTGAACAAAATAATTAATTGTATGCAATATGACCTTTTGTAAAACTCCATTGTAAAAATTAATGTTTATTTTTATTCTCTTTATTTGTCTTTGTAACATATGATTGTTTTCACTATGATTATGACTCAAATTGTATGTATGTGTATTAACCATGACATGTTTCACGTCCCAAAGCTCCTTCTTCAGCAGGGATCCATGAAACAAGACTGATAAATAAATAAATAAGTCACAATAAAACAATTCAGTAAATACATAATTCCTTCATTACCGTAGAAAAATAATAAACCGATGAATGAAAAACAAACACTGAAGACAAGGTAGAAAAAAAGTCGCTTCAGGGTTCCAATTTTGATTTTTACAAAATATCAAAACCTATTTATTCACGTAAAGAGTCAAATAAATGGATTTCTCAAATCAATGCTAACTTAAAAAGGAATTTACTACGCTAAATGTAGCGGGAGAAGAAAAATAAACCAATGTGGCAGCGATTTTTAAAAAATCAGTTACGTACCACTGTCATTCATATGGTAAATATCACATTTAAATTGCAGGGACAATACGACGAAGTGATATATAATTCTCCAGGCACTGTTTCATATTAATAAGAACTGACGGGCAACAGAATGATTTGAAACATATGCTTCAGGCTAAGATTAAGTGTTGATCCCTTTGATTAATTACGCTATATTTCTCTTAGTAAAATTTTTTGCTTATTCCATAGCACCAACGCCGCAGATAAACATCCTTTTGGTGAGATCTATATATTATTTCTGAACAGTCGAATAAGTCCAATCTAAATACTTGATTGGGTTTTCACAGGCTTCTATATCCACAATTTTTTTTTTTTTTTTTTTTTTTTTTTTTTTTTTTTTTTTTTTTTGATAGTTTGAGTCTTTGAAATCTCCAAACTGATATTGATACACACCGCGAGAAAGCCGATTACCAGCTAACTGTCCGGCATGAAAGCTTAATTGGAATTAATTGACTATCCTGAACGGTCGTATATAGATTTCAAACACTACTCCACATAAAACGTTGACCTGAAAAAGGAAAAATAATCTTGTAAACTAATAATCCAATGATAAAGACAGGAAGACTACTAGTCATTCTGACGACAATACATTCGCTTTTTCCGTATTTGACATACAAAGATATCATTATCTGAATTTGGAATGATCCGATAGTTGCAAAAAAATTCAAAATAGCCAAAAATTGATTGTTGGGTTAGAACATGCACGACCGGGTGTTGCGATCTGACGCCAATTTTGAAAACGTTAACCAGAATACGAGGTGCGTACAAAAAGAAACCGAACTAATTAAATAGCGCGCCAACGGCTGCAGATAAAATTCTCTGACTTCCGTGCACACTAGTGACATCTCTCGGCAAGAGATTGCCTCTTGTCGCACTACGGTGGCTGCATTAGTTTATGAGTGACAGCCGGTTGAGTGAGGTAGTGCGCAGAGTGCTCGTCGGATTTGTGAGAAAGCGAGAATGAAGGAATTGGAGGAGCAACGCGTCTGTGTGAAATTTTGTGTTAAGCTTGGGAAAACTTTTACCGAGACCCTTCAAATGCTTAAACAATCATACGGGGATGACTGCTTGAGCCAAACACAGTGCTATGAATGGTTTAAGCGCTTTAAGGAAGCAGGAGTTCGGTTACCGACGATCCAAAATCTGGTCGACCCTCCACATCAACAGACGACCACCATGTTGAGATTCGTGAAAATCACCGTTTGACTGTCCGTGAGGTTGCTGAAGAAGTTGGCATAAGTGTAGGCTCTTGCAATCACATCCTGAGAGAAAAACTTGGAATGCATCGTGTCAGTGCAAAACTGGTGCCGCGCTTGTTGGCGGACGAGCAGAAGGAGAATCGAGATAGGATCTCTAAGGAGTTGCTTGAAAAAGCAAATGAGGACGATAACTTCCTCAAGTACATCATTACAGGCGATGAAACATGGGTTTATGGGTACGATTGGGAAACGAAGAGGCAGTCTTCATAATGGGTGGGAAAGAATCTCCTCGACCAAAGAAAGCGCGGATGAGTCGGTCGAACATCAAGGTGATGATGGTCGTGTTTTTTTGATTGCAAAGGAGTTGTGCACCATGAATTTGTACCACGTGGTCAAGCGGTAAACAAGGAAGTCTACCAGAAATTTCTGACACGATTGAGAGATGCTGTGCGTAGGAAAAGGCCTGAAATGTGGGAGAATCAGTCGTGGATGTTGTAACATGACAACGCACCCGCTCACGCGTCGTTGTTTGTCACGAATTATCTGGCAAAACATCGCACTCCCGTTGTGCCTCAGCCACCCTATTCTCCAGAATTGGCTCCGGCAGACTTTTTTCTCTTCCCAAAACTGAAAAACACTTTGAAAGGACGTCGTTTCCACACCATAGAAGAAATTCAATACAACGCGACGAGAGAACTGGGCGCCATCGGAGAAATTACATTCCAGGAGGCGTTCCAAAACTTGAAAAAACGATGAAAACGGTGTATTGATAGTGAAGGACAGTACTTTTAAGGGACAGTGTGTAAATGTTAGTATGATGAGCAATAAAGCTATTACAGCAGAAGTTCGGTTTCGTTTTGTACACACCTTGTAACAATAATCCTGATGCCATGATATTTTATATTCAGCACTTTATAGTTATATTTTTGATCTGTTCACATTTGGACTTTTACAGTACTTTTCAATATTCTAGTATATTAGTCTACTTTCAGTGCTGCGCAGGTAATTCAGTTGCTCACTCTGATTTTCGAATTCTGTTAAGCAAAATAACTCAGACCACGGTACGAATTTTCACGGCATGCATCGAAACTGTAAATATATTAATACATATTAACTGTATTTCTAGATGAATGGTTTAGGATGAAATGGGAATCATGCAGTAGCCAATTAATACACGACTGAATAATTTATGTCACTTGTGATAACACTTTTGTAAATGATTAATTATCATTTGAAACAAAGAATATGTTTTCTACAACTAAATACTACATGTTGGTACCTGGTAAAGAGACCTTCTCTTTATTGCTGCATTACTTCTGGCTTTTTTTTGTGAAGGACTTCTGGATATCTGCAAGACACAGGAAACGACTAATGATGTTTTATGTTATCGATGACTCATCACCGTTTTCTGATCGTCAGTGCTGTTATACCTAAAAAAAAAAAAATAGTTTCCACCTGCTGGTCGGATCTACTTTGTGTTATTATCAACTCTCTGTCAACAACACGCTAGTCTAGTTCTCTCCTCTCTTCAATACATTCGCTTCTCTTCCATCTATTCCTTCGTCTTCCTCTTATGTCTTCATTCCCATCTTATTCTTACATTCTCTATCTTTATTCCTTTACTGTGGCTTAAATAGTTTCTTTTCCCTTCCTGTCCTTCCTTGTAACCCCTATTCTGTTATCAGTTTAAAATTATCGGAAGGATGAGTAAACTAAACCTCCAAACAAAATTTCTTCTGTTTAACTTGATCTCTGAATGGTATGAGGCAGATCAGATTCTAGCTGACATGAGTACTACAGTCACGGTTTCCTTAAATCACAACAGACGGATACAAGAATGGTTCAATCACAAGGACATAGTCAAATTCTTCCCATCATAATCTACTTCTGGAAATAGTTGACCTTGATTTCGAGGACCCAAACAAGGTGGTTCTGTAGATAAGTATGATACGCTATAAGTTATGCAAAAGATTTCCGGTGCCAATCATTCTGTGTACTAACCGTAAGTTCCAATATTAGAACACATCTATCAGTTATCACTGATGGTCCTCGGTGTTAAACAGATGTTACCCTGAAAGTGGCATCTAGATATTGAATCTTCAATACAGTTATTAAATAAAGTATTTATGTAAGATATTTAAAGTATTAATCGACACATACTGTTAAAAAAATTCTATGAAAAATCCAAACATAGCACCTATCAGCTGAAACGTTTTCAGTAATCACACAAAATCTAAATAAACTGTATCAGCAATCAAATTCCTTTTATCTGTGTTGCATGTACGGAAAATGTCAACAAAAGCTTCCCTGGTTTCACATACCGCTAACAGCACATGCCTTCTACAGCGTATGGTGCCAAAAAAAGTTTGTGGAGTTTAAAACTCGTTCACCATCAAATATAAACAAAAGAGAGAGGACATGTATGTGCCAGAGAAAAATAGTTCACTAAAAAGCAAGACTCAGTATGCGGTTTTTTTTTCGTGTTGTCCTTGTATGTAAGAGTTAACCTGATGAAGGCAACGATGGCAGTTGCCGAAACGTCGTTAAAAGAACTAAATAAATCAATTAACCGGCAGAAAACCCGAGAGTTATTTATTTCAACAATACGCCGGGAAAAAACTAAAATGTCATATTCTTAGCAATTGTTTAACTAAACAGAATTGTTATAATATAAAATTCAATGTAATTTCTCGTGCCTTGCGCTGAAACAAAAAGTTTCCTTTGCCATTCTGGTCAAGTTGCTTTCAACCTAACCACATATACTACTCTAAACTTGTCGCCAGAAAAACAGTCTCACGCATATTAATACATGTACTGTATCGCATTTTAGTAGCGATAATGCGTTGTTGCTGTATAAATTTGGTCTCTAGCGTCATCACTGGGGCTCATAATGGAATTGTCCTTTTGGTCTGAAAATTGTTATACACGTTCGATAAATCATATTGTTTAATGTGTGAGGCGCTCAGAGCTGTAAAATATATACATACCTTACAAACTTCTCTCATAAAGTGCCGTAAGGCGAGCGACTGGGAGAAGCTATGTAGCGAAGTATAATGAGCTTGCACCCGTTCTTTAGACGATATTACTCGGGAATATGTTGCTATCACAGCCATCAAAAATATAAATATGGAACAAATTACACACACACACACACCAAAAAAAAAAAAATGCGACAACTTTGAACCGTTAGTGAACGAAGGAATTTAGTTTTTATAGTTTGAATGCAACCAGTACCAAAATGGCGTTTGGTTCTTATTGTTAAAGCATAATTCGCTAGAAATCTGGGTATATATCTGGTGAATATAAAATAAGTTGTTGTAAGAAGTGAATTATTATCACTACATACGACACAAGAATATATTCATATCCTGCCAAGAAACGTTACCAGCGTTTTTACAATTGTTGCTGTAGTGTGCAGATGCTATCTTTGACGTGACAATATGAAGTTAAATGGCGGGTTTCTGTTGTGATTATTGGTAATTTTAATGTTGCTTCGCTGTTAACTTCATTTTGCTTTTATGAACACTTTTTCTTAAAAGTTATGACCACAGGAACGTATGTGGTAAATTTCAAACGAATAGCACAATTCTTTCGTATCTCGTTCTTATTTTACCATAGCCAGTAATATCACCCAACAAACGTGTGCAACAGTTTTCAGACCAAAACGACAATTCATTGATGAGTCTCAGTGATTACGCAACAACCTAAATTTGATCAAAAACTTTCAACTAAAAAGAAAGGTATAAAACCAAAAATTTCCAACGTGATTCAAAACGATATTACAACGTTCGAATAGCAGACATACCTGTAGTTACACATTGCGGAAATAATAGGCTCAGTAATATTACCCAGTGAAAACAAATAAGATTAAAATAAATCTGATAAACTTACATTTTGCCACGTAATATTTATTTTAATTGTGTAGTCTGCACAATTCGAGATCAGTGTGCAACTATTTCCGTTCAAACGATTTAATAACAATAATAGGGCACAGTTTAAGTTATTTTGAAAAAAAAAACCTAAATTATTCATGCCCTGCTGTAAACGTCAAACGCCAGTTGTAATTCTGACTCAAGCTAAGTAACAATCTAATCAAAGCTTTCATTAACAATGAAGATCGAAAATTAAAACTTTTGTCTTACTTATCTGTGGCCAATACTTTTACATAAAATGAATATTACGTAAATATAAGCATCTAATGATTGATATGTCGATTTAAATGCAATACATACTTTTATTTAAGTTTTATTCGTGGATGCTTAGAAATGTTATTAAATAAAGTTCATAAACAAGAAAAATGATGTAAAGCGTGACGTAATAGTGCAATGTCATAGATTGACGTCATGCCGTGACAGGTGACGTCAGACGTGACACTTGCCTTTTATATTAATAGATCTTTCAGCTAAATTACTGTGCAACCGTTTTCATATTACAGTACAGTGCCTGCAGGTGTGTGTGTGTGTGTGTGTGTGTGAGTTCTGTATTTGCCCCTAATATATACTTCCTTTTTTGTGTCACAGAGATCCACTTCAGTGGCAAGAACCTGGTGTCAACAAAGACCCAGCACAGCATTACCAAGATGCTGCTACTTATCTCCACCGTATTCGTGCTCCTAAACTTACCCAGGTAACTATTAATAGAAGTATTCACTAAGTTTCAGTATCAGCTTAACGCAAACACGTCTAGCTATGTTTCTAGTAATACTATGTTCTGAATTACGATAGTATATGCATAAGTATAATAACGAAATCTTCATTTCAAGTTTCTCGAAAACATCTAAATAAGGTCAGATTTTTTTATATAAGGAGACATATAAAGGCTGTAGATCCGTAATTATTTAGTTATATGCAAGTCTCCTGTTCAAATTCAGTAATGCAACTATAATGTTCTTATCATAAAGGCATCAACAGACACAAAACGTCAAAGGCTGTAAATCCGTAATTGTTTAGTTAGATACAAGTCTCCAGTTCAATTTCAGTAACGCAACTATAATGTTCTTATCATATAGGCTTCAACTGACACAAAACATCAAAGGCTTAATTAAACAACTATATTACAATAATTAATCGTATGCTCTGGGAAGATTTGAATAATAATGTAAGTTCAAATCTGTCAGAATTATAACACTGAAGAATACCCAACCTGAAAAATATACTTGACCACACACACCTATCCACTAACTTTTATAAATCAGCCCACTCCAACACGCATCCGGTCACCACAACCTTTGCAATCCTGCCACTAGTTAATCCTAAACCATAATTGATTATGCAACCTGCAACACGATCCACCAGACATACCAGCTCCCAGCTCGCCTCCCTCATGTTTTCAACACGGCCTCGTCACGGACCAGTTATTTGTCAGGAAGAATGTCATAGACAAACAGCTTACTGCCTGAATCTAAACCATTTAGTTGCTGCCCATCACAGATTCCGCAACCCTCGTGATCCCAACATTTCTGTTTCACGGTCAGAGCCGTCACAGTAGTCCATACGTTAACACTAGACGTTGACGTTAGGTACTAGACAGACCGGTCTGGTGGCTTAGGCGTCTGTCTGGCGTCAGAAAGGTCCCCCGTTCGAATCCCTATCTCAGCGGTGATACTCCTTGCTGTGTAATGTGTAGTATGCTAGAACACTTCCGTAGTTCGGATTCCACGTTAAACTGTAAGTCCTCTCTCTCTGATAGGATTACCGGTTTCAACTGGGTGGCTACGGTAGGTGCGGATTGTGCAGCCGATAATAAACCTTGTTACCAGGTAATTACGGTCACACGAGTTGACCATTTACAGGTACTAGTCACTCCCAGGATCTCGATCTCAGATAATCCCCACTCTCTTTCCATCATATTAAGCCCGTCTCTTAAATGTATAAGTTATTTAATTTTTCTATGTTTTTATGATAATATTATACTAATAATTATATTTATTATGATATTAAATTATTATATTATTTTATACTAGCATTTGCCCGCTGCTTCACGCGCGTGTCTAGGTATATGTAAAAATTGATAGTCCTATCATTACATTGGTGCCACAATCTGATGATCGATTCTTACAGAACTCGGCAAACAAATCGAAAGTAAAGCATAAATTTGATATCTCGCTTGGTTATCGATATCGCTTTTATTTGCTGAAATATTACGTAGTTAGGCTGATATGCTACCTGTACCAGAATGGTAATTGAAAGTGCCAGATCTTTATAATTTGCCATATCGGTTTTTGAATACATACTTCTCTAGTAAAAGGATATACAAAAGCAAAAGAAACGTACCCATATGTGATGTGACAGGAAGTTTACGATGCGGCACAGGATTAATAATACAGAACAACAACCAATTCGAAAGATGTTATTCACACCAAAGATAAAATCGAAGTAAAGAACAAAATCTTTCGATACCTTCCCTAGGTTTCTAATATCGTAATTCAAAATATTTCTAAATTCATGACACAGATGGAGATATTACTTCTTGTCCAGGTCGCACTTCACCCCAGTCCAATCACCTTTGACAAAATGTCTTATATTCTTTCATAAGAATGCATCGTCACTTTAAAAGGACAAAGGAAATTTTTCTTTTACTCCTGGCCACATTTCAACAAAACTTTTGACACGTGATATGTTTAGAAACAAGCGAAATCTCAAAATGTCTCACCTTAAGAAAACATCGTAAAATTGAGGCGCCACGGAATTTTTCCTTCTGATACAGGCCACATTTTGACCTAATCACACAATTTATGTGATAATATATCTCCAGAACTAAGCGAAGTCTGGAAACGTATCACCGAATTATATAAAAATGCATCATCAAATTGCGGTGTCATTAAAAAAATTTGTTCTGGTACAACCAGTGTTTTACGGCAGAAAAATCAAGCGAGTTAAAACTATCAAAGAAAAACCTTGAAACTAATCATGTAAAACAACTCAAAATATGGATAGGTGCAGACTTTTTATTAAGCAACGAATATGCTCTATTAAATACATCCGAGGAATTTATTCACATTCTTGCATCTTGAAAACTTTCCAGCGTTCCTAAAATCGTTGCCACAGAGTGCAGATACCATCTTTGGCGTGAATAATGTAATTAGAGATTGTTATATTTCTGTATTATTAATTCTGTGCTGTACCGCAACTTTTCTGTCGCATCACGTCTCAGATATTTTTGTTTTTGATTTTATATACTTCTTTCTACAAAAAAATTCTTCAAAAACAAATATGACAAATTTAAAAGCTATGGCACTGCCAATTTCTGGTCGAGAAAGCATTTCAGCCTAATCACATCACCTTTCAGTCTAGAACTAAGACAGATATCAAAAAACATTTATTTTAGATTTGTTTCATCTAGTTCTAAAATAATCATTCATCAAATTGTGGCGCCACTGTTATGACAGAATCCTCCAAAAATTCTTTACCTATTTTATTATATTATCAATTATTAACTTGGTCATTTTTACGTTTCATTTGGTTTCGTGTACACTTTTTCTCGAAATGTATGACCTGTGGAATGTGTGTGACAAATTTTAAATGAATAGCACAGTTCCTTTTTACTTCGTTCCCATTTCACTGGCAATGCCATTATTTCAGTTGCATGTAAATAATTGCATTGGGTCTAGTTGCTATCGCGAAACAGTGAATATTTTAATGGACATGTGATTTTTTGAACTGAAACATTTGCGAAGTTTGTGATTGGTTTTAAATGCAGCCAAGAATTATTTTTAATTTCCTTATATTGAAGCAGTTTTAGCCGCATATAAGTTGTCCCAACTGGACAAGATTCTAAATCGATACCATGAATGTGACAGAAACTTTAATTTTGGAAAGAAAACATTAACGAAGTTTGTGGTTAGGTTGAAATGCAGCCTGGATCAGAATGACACCTGATACGTTTTGTTGAATGATAAGGCACGGCGGATTTAGTTTATTAATTTACGCGCTGTAACATAAGGTTATATAATTCTTACTTACTTTTTAATTTTACTGTCCCATCTTGCTGTTGTCAAAGAACTCAATAGCACGTAAAACGTTCCAACTCTAAGGCGATAAAAGCTACAACATTATAAACTTAGGGGTATGATGGTTATTTAATAAAAAGAATTTATTCTACTGGCTGTGGTTTGACCAACAGCCAAAACTTGTACACAAGTTTGTGCGATATTATTACGGAATATTTTCACATAAGAAATGCGTACCGTTACCTGTTAATGTTTATTATAGGCACCTTTCTTCGAGAAAAAACTAATTTCCGTATCCATATCACACATTACCGTTTTTCATTAATATTGTACGGGATTCAGCAATAATTTAAAAACATGTCGTACCAGAGACAAAGTTTGTAACTGTCAAAGATGTTAATAATCACGGTGACTGTGCTTACAGTAAATTATATATTAATGACGCTTGATCCATTTGAGTCACCGTTAATTTTAATGTTTTAAATTTCTGATTACAGTTTAGATAAATAGCCAAAGTCAAAAAACGAAGCATGATCCTAAAAAATGATTTTATTGTCAGTTCTCATGAAAGGAGTGAACATCTCAACTACAGTGTGATCCGTATATCATAATTACAAATCTAGAAATGTATTTAAATATTTCCTCCTTCATTCGTTACGTATATGTCATTAGCTATTTCCACAGATTTTCATTTGAACCATTAGTTCTAAAAAATTTTAAAACACAATCCGTATTGTGGCGGTAGTTTTTGTGGGGCAGCCGTTCAAATAAAGAGACACACGCAGCTTCCTTACTGACTTATAACAGTATATAGATATATATTATATTATAACTTATAAATAAAAATCAATGTACGTCTGTGCTCCATGCGCTCCTAAACCGTACGTCCGATTACAGTGAAACTTCAGCCAGTTGTCGAGTGCGCGTCGGATAAGGTTCCGAAAAAATAATAAATAAAAAAAAAACACCCCCTCTTACTGATAACACCCCATAATTTAATAAACCCCACAGATTTTATCCGATTTCTACGGAAATTTGGACATGTATACTGTAAAACAATGAAAAAATACAGCATTCATACGGTTTCCAAAAACTCATCCCCTCTCCCCCTTCCCATCCCTTAATTTTTACATAAATGAGCAATTTTTATCCAATTTCGAAGGATATTTTTACACATTTACTTTAAAAAATAGAAAAACATTGTAGACATGAGTTTTACAAACACCCAATCCCTCTCCCTTTTTCCACCCAAAAACCACCCCCTTCTCCCCCCTTACACCCCATAATTATATATTTTTTTAAAAGATTTTATCGGATTTTGATGGAAATTTAAACACATATACCTTAAAACAAACAGAAAAATGTCGCCCACATATGGTTTCTTAAAACACAACCCCCTTCCCACCCTCTTAATTTTTATACAAACCCACACTTTTTATCCGTTTTGGATGGAACTTTGCACACGTATACTTTTAAAAAATAGAAAAATATTGTAGACATTAGTTTTACAAAAACACAATCCCACTACCCCTTCTCACCCCTTAAATTTTACACAAACCCACACTTTTTATCCGATTTTGTTGGAACTTTGTGCACATAAAACATTGCATATCCAAGACCATTGCAATAAACTTGAAACTGAATGAAAGAGTAATTAAAATTTATACATACTGTCAAATTCATTCATTTGATCTATATGTGTACTCAAGTCTAGCAATAGCGAAGCATTGCCGGGTCAGCTAGTTATATTATATTTATTATGATAATAAATTATTAATGTATTACTAGCGTCACTCGTAACTTTGTTTACTTCAGGTTCATAATTTAACAAAGGTGCAAGAGATGAAGTCAGGCCTTCTATCGATATTACTCTCATAGAGAATTTGACATTTTGATTTACAGTCTACACATAGTCACGAATGTCGCAAATACAGTGAGAAATGCGGTAGGGTTACTACTAAAGAAATAAGTTAGAATGGTTGATGATGAATATCAGTTTCAATTTCGAATAACACAATGCCGTTGGTAAATATGCCTTCAAATATTTTGACAGCAAGAAATGATTATCTATAAAAAAATAAGTGTTAATTGGCCTACACTTTTATCTTAATTTCTTAGATTTTTAATGTCATATCGTTCGTTGATTTAAAAAAAAGCTTTTGATAATGTTAGGTGGGACAAGATGTTCAAAATTTTAAAGAAGTTAGGTCTAAAATATCGAGATAGAAGAATACTTTATAAACTATATAACAATCGAGTAGCTATAATAAAAGTAGAGAATCATGAGAGACATGCATCAGTTAAAAAGGGTATGAGTCAAGGTTGTAGCCTATCCCCGTTAATATTCAACTTGTAGAAGAAGGAATAAAGTAACTAAAAGAAAAATTTTCATGTGGCATAAGTGTTCCGGGAGAAGAAACAATATGCTACGATTTGCTGATGACATTGTCTTGTTAGCAGAAAAGGCTGAGGATATTGCGAAGTTACTGAATGGCATGAACAAAATACTGATGGAAGATTTTAGTCTGAATATAAATCAAAGCAAGACTAAAGTAATGAAATGTATCAGAAATAATACCAATACTAATAGATTAAATATAAAAATAGGATCGGATGCAATAGGAGAAGTAGTGAATTCTGTTACTTGGGAAGCTTAATTACAACCGATGACAGAAGCAGAAATGATGTTAAAAGCGGAATAGGATTAGCAAAAAGAGAAATCTTTTAGTTTCAAACATTGATCTAGGAATTAGTAAGAACTTTTTAAAACTCTATGTGTGGAGCACAGAACTTTACGGTAGCGGGACATGGACTTTAGGAATACCAGAAGGAAAGAAAATTGCAGCATTTCAGATGTGATGCTACAGAAGAATGCTGAAAATTAAGTGGACAGACAAAGTACGAAATGAGAGAGTTTTGTAAATGACGGGGGAGGAAAGAAGTTTGTGGAAAAAGCTTACAGAAAGAAGAGACATGCTGGATTGGTTGATTTGTTAGTGGAGGAAACAGTCGAAGGTAAGAACTGTAGAGGTAGACAGGGATTAGAATATATGTAGCAAATAATTGAGGACGTGAATTGTAAGGTATATGTAGAGACGTTGAAGTTAGCACAAGATAGGAAGAGATGGAGGATTGTATCAAACCAGTCGAAAGACTGATGACAGCAAGAAAACAGAAATAAAACATTTCCTATTTTACTCTTGGGACCAGGAACTGTTCATTGTTCGAAAACCCATCAAAATCAAGGAAGCGAACAGACACTTTTTTCTTTATTTCTCTGTATCTGGATGCCGGATTGAGATAAAATATACCTAATTTTAGTCCTGGGCCGTGGGCTGTATAACGTACGAAACTCTCTGAATATCTGTCCTGTTGCTGTAGCGGGAATCACACTCAACGAAACAGGATTTTTTTTGCAGCCGAAATGATTACACTGAACTATATATAGAAGTCTATTGCGCCGATTTAGTTGTTATTTTAATTTTATAGATTTATAAGTGATTTGAGAAGATTTTTCCAAAGATTAATTGTGTTTGTTGGCTAGCAATAGGGATTTTCGATATATCGATATTTTTAAAAGTATCAACATCGCATTCGATATATCGAAGAAAAAGTGTCGATATATCGACCCTATTATATAAAAATAATGTTACAAAAACAAATCATATTAAAAAAGGGCGAAGTCTTGTGACTATTTACTGATGAAGTTTTGATTTTCTGAAACAGAATGGTTATTTATGACGTTACGGATAAAACTTTTTTAAAAAAAATTGTGACTTAGCCATTATACAGTACATCTTTACTAAAAGGAAAGACATAATGTGTATGATTTACTCTAAGACTTGTGAATCCCGAAAGAGGATAGAGGGAAATCTTGGCTTTTGTGAATTTAAAAGATCAATAATGCAAAACTGTAGATGCGTTTATTTAGGTAGAAGTTCTACTATCAGAGTTTGCATAATGGCCAAGTCACTTTTTTTTACAAGGATTGTTTTATGTGGAATTTAATTTCTTTTTGTAGGTTGATAGCTTATTCTGAGTCTTCTTACTTTTTTGATCAAATTTTTGCACCTTAGCAAAGATTTGGTATCCGATTTCATCGATATTCCTGCTTACATCCAATTTTCATGTCGAAATACTTCCCTCCAAAACGCACGCTCATGTAAAACAACTGGATCGGGTCCGATTCGTTCTGTGCGAGCGACGCCGTGCCTGCATTGTTACCATCGGTGTTGGCCTCTCAATAACTTCCAAATTAAATGTAGGAACAAAGTAAAATTTATTGTGTTTTTATGCTCCTGATCATTGTGCAATACTGAAATTTAAGGCATTTAGCCTCATCAAGAAGAAAGCAATTAAGGTACAAATTTTCAGCTTTTAGATTGGCATTGGATTAACACAGGAGCTTTTCTTATACTGTGGGGATGAAACCATCTATGTGTACCAAATTACTATTTTCTAGGACAACTGGAAGTTGCATGGAATTATGATGAGAGAGTGTCATTGTCATTTAAAAGAGTTTAATTTCCACAAAATTCCAAACTAAGGTGATGAATGTAGTAAAATTTTGTACATTAATTATGCTTCCTAAGCGCCGTTTATCAAAAAACTTTGTGACATATAAAGAGTAAGATACTAATGTGTACTGTGCTTCCAGGAATTATTTACAAAAGAATTAAGTTATGTGTGAAATTATTTGTCAGCAGCTGTTTTATAGTTTCTGCTGGTAGACTATTGCAATTATTAGGCACTGGAAGATTAATTGTTGATGCAACTCGATCAGATACCAAAAATTTTAAAGCAATTTCTGACAGCACAGGAATACTCAGCTGATCCAAATAGAGCACGAGCTCATGTTTTTCCCGTTGTTTCTTCTACTATGAATGGAGAATTCCCTACATTAAGTGAAAATTTCCCCTTATGTGAGATTGCTTTCGAAACGGGTAATGTTTTACCAAAATCCAAAATTTTAAAGCTGAGATTCAAGGTGCAGTGTCGGATTTAGGGGAAAAGGGGGGGGGGAGACCATGGTGCTTGCTACAGGCGGCAACTTGAGGGCGGGGAGCGGGGGGCGCAAAATCGTGTCTGAAGGGCGGCGATTTAGGACGCGGTGACCTTTTTTTAACTCAACTACCACTCTAGAAGGCGACTACAATGCGTTTGGCAGACAGTTAAGGTGGTAACAACAAAGCGTTTGGACAACAATCAAGAGGGCGATTCTCGGGGTCTGGCTGGCAATAATGTTCCATGAGGCGGCAATCCCAGTTTTTGCCCCGGCTTGGAAAAATCCTAGAACCGCTAGGTCAAGGTGATTGCTTTGGCGTTAGCAAATTGTTTTTTAAAGGCACCAATCTATCACAATAAGTTTTTAGCAAAGCGCTTTGTAGAGACAATCCAAAAGCGGTAGATTCTTTTTTCAATTTCTTATCTTGATAAATTTGTAAGTGGTATAACAAAAATGGCTGTGACATACTTTTGGAGCTCAATTCTTTTGTTGATATGGGAAAAGAAGCGTAACAAATTCGCGCAAAATATTTAACTGTGGAGTAACAGATACAGGCTTATAATTTCCGGGACATTTCTGGAACTTAAACGTATTTTAGTGTCATGTTTAAAGAGTGAAATAAATGCAAATTAATAAAAAAAAATGATCTATTTTTAGGTAAAAACTATGCTATCTAACGTATATATAGCACCTCTTATAGATTTATTAATTAAACTCTGTTTGAAAGTCAACATCAGGTATTATGAATCAAAAGGAAAAATACTAAACTTAAACAAAAATCAAATACCTCTTTTAAGAATTTTTTGCTTTGGTAGAAAATCAACATCGACTATTATCAATTAAAACCTCAAAAATATTAAACAAAAATTAAACACTTCTGTTACGATTATTAATTAAATTTAGGCAGAAAATCAACATCAGGTTTAATCAGCAAATAAAAAAAATTGAACATATATCTTTTGCTGAATCAAAATCAACATCAATCAAAATAATTCTTAATCAATTGCTTTTAAATATTTGTTACTAGATTTTGGCATTTTCACAAATTTTTCTCCATCACTGCTTTGCAAAACCGATAAAATTTCTCAGCAAGAGACTTCAAAATTGATTGAGTTTGCAGTTCAGCCTTGATCAAATCCATGAACATTCTGTTTCGCTCTTTAGTCATAAATTATTCAACGGGCTAAAACTTGTCTAACAAAACGCATTGCTTGTTGGCGTAAGTGCGATGTTGAAGGAGTTACTGTAGGTTGGGAAGACCTGGAACACCGAAGGCGTTGCTGTCGACAGCTAATTGAAAAATTCTCGACTGACGTATTTCGGAATAACAGTAAACAAATATTGCTACCAGCAACATTCATATCTCGGAATGACCGCGAAAATAAGAGAAATCAGGGCCAGAACCGATTCATTTCTGTACTCATTTTTTCCAAGAGCGATTAGGGAGTGGAATAGAAAGGGTTTACCGGGCGAATAAACATAAAATCCGACAGGAGTAGCTTTCGATAAAGTACTCCGGCCATCATGATCTGGGTTTTCCATGGTTTCCCCAGGTCGCTCCGGAAGAATGCTGGGATGGTTCCACACGATAGCCCATGGGCGCCTCCTGCAATATCCCGTATATCTCTTCCAAACCATTACCTTCCCAGATAGGTGCAATGCACCCTCCACCACACACTTTTAGTGAATCGAGGAGTAATTGTAATAGTAGTAGTACTTGACAAAACAATACCAACCATTTTCTTTAAATTTACAAAATCATTAGAATCGCTAGTTCTAAAGAAATTGGTCCAGATTTTATCTTTGGAAAGTTTTTTGGAAGGACCTAAAAAACTTTTCAGGCATTTGAACTCGGTATAAAGATAATTAATGTTAACTGCATCAAGAATTTTCAAAATCCCAGGAAATTCAAAGAGTATTTTCCTGTCAGTTTCAATTCCTCAGATTTAAGGGACAAAAGTTCAAACTGCTCGTACATTCCATCCTTCCGCTGCGAGCATGGGATACGTGGCTTGGCCTCTTGGCCACCGTGGTGAACTGAGTTTGAGAAAATGTAGGGCAAATGTAGGTGGGTGCAGGAATTGAAGTAGATGGGTGTGTAGCGTAAATGCATCCGAAATGTGTGCTCTGTCGCAATTAAATTAAACTTTGGTAAGTGATGGGTTTATTTTTCTTTTCCTTTACCGTTTAATACTGAGTTAAAAAGAAGCTCTCTTTAATATTGATTTATAAAGAAGACAACTGTGTTCTTTTATTTATGTGCCTAAGTGTATTCGTTTCAGTTTGAATTTATAAAAGATAATACATGACATACTCACATGGTCGGCTCAAAATGGCTGAATCATGAATGTATCGACCAAGAATCTTGCTACTGATCTTATGACCGCTACACTGGCTATTAAGCTTCATAGCATTGCTTCCTGCTTCATAAATGTTTGATAATAATACAAAGCAGCTAATATCTGGAATATGATGGGGGTAAAATGTGTTTACATTGATTTTTACAGTTTCCATAAATACCAATAGAATCTTAAAACTACCACACTGAACTACTTTGCACTACATGATCTTTTTACTAGAAATAATATCTATTTCGTTTTTTTCTATATAAAGCATGCTAATAAAGTCCGCACATTTTCACTTTATAATTTCGCGTGGAATAACTTTCTAAACACTTTTCTCACAAATTTAGAAGTAAAAAAAAATACTGAAAATATGGTGTGGAAAAGCCTACAGACATCAAGCAAAATTAATGAATATTTTAGTTTTTTTTAAAAGCGTTTTGACGCACACTATAAGTTTATGCATTAAAGTATTTCGTAAAAGATAAGATTAAAGCCCTGTTATGGAGGACCTTACAAAATGCACGCAAGGTTTCCTTACTTCTACGAAGAGAATTTTTTTTTGTATTATTCGTGTCTAATGCCCTCAGTCATGTATGAAATGTAATTTTATTGCTCCAAATTGAAACTAAAAGACTGATTATATCGTAGTTGCTGTTTATGTCCCGTTATCGTATAATTCGTGAAGACGCGGCTACAGGCAGGATATGTCAGAGGCGCTTTGTTAACCTTCGACGACAATAAAGTATGAAAAGGGATGTATGCCACCCCCGTTCGGTAAGGGGGTGGCATACCTTTTGGATGCATTTTTTTATGGGCTTACGCCTCGTCGACGTCGAGATCATTAGAGGCGGGATGGGATTGGGACATGCAACGGGAAGGAATTCGGCCATGGCCTTTTGAAAGAAGCTCCCCGGCATTCGCCTGGAGTGATTTGGGGAAACCATGGAAAACCCAAATCTGGATGACCGGACGGGGATTCGAACCGGCGTTCTCCCGAATTCTAGGACAGAGCATTAACCGCTCACCCACCACTCTCGGTCAATAGTAGAGCAGCTTGCCTACTCGGAAGGAGCGAATACCTGCAGTGATTTAGAGCGCTGTAGCAGAGGCTTCTAACACTTCTACGAAGGAAACAATGGTTAAAGTCATTGAAGAACATTTATTACCCCGTTCACAGAAAGGATTATTGTTGAAGATACACAGTCTCAAATACCTACAATAGAACTTATCTATGGTCCAATAGATAATGGTTGCAATGCTTACGATTCGAGCAGAGGACCGAACGTGTTGGGTGAGTTGTAACGCTCTGGCTTCGTGATCGGGAGGATGCGGGTTCGTATCCCTGTCCGGGCATCCAGATTTGGGTTTTTCTACGATTTCCCTAAAACACTCCAGGCAAACCTCGAGATGCCATCTTCATAAAAGCTATGGCAAAATTCCTTCCCATTCCTTTCCCACCTCTAATTACCTCTACGTCGACAAGGCGTTAAGGTATCCTCTTTAATAAAATGCGTTGTCTGGGGACTGCGTGCTCATTGACCGCTATTGGCTAGAGAACGGTGACGTCACGTCCCAGCTGTCAATCGCGAATTAACAGTGACCATAGTCATTAGCAATTAGAGGTTATGTGCACAGTTTAATAGCTAAGCAACTGCTATGAAATTAATTTCCATAATACAGTCATCAATTTTTCTTCTAATAGAATTTCATAGTTAAAAAAATATGGAAATACTTTACGGGTGAAAAAACGTGGAACTACTTTTCAATAACGTGTCGACTTTAAGAAACTTAAATTAAACAGAGAATGCCAGTTGTCATTCCGGCCTAGGCTATATTTTATGGCCAGAGTTTGTACATGTGCTAGCTATTAAATGAGCTTTAAGTTTACCTTTTTATGTAGACTTAAATCATCAAAGATACGACTTTGCCTACGCGAAGTAAAATTCGTTACTTCACTTGATTTTTGCCTTCAGCAACAGCATTTAGTATTTACAACATGTAAATAAAGACTTTTCTTCACATTATTAAAAAAATTCAGAACTTACTTTATTTAACCAATTTATAGCACAACAAACAGCTTTGCAACTCAACAACGATATTCTTGTCGCAAAATAACAGCGGTCAGAGATATTAGAGATTATGTGCACAGTTTAATACATACCCTACTGCTATCTATGAAATTAATTACCATAATACATTCATAAAGTTTAG
Organism: Vandiemenella viatica; assembly: GCA_031002005.1. Classification (NCBI taxonomy): domain Eukaryota; kingdom Metazoa; phylum Arthropoda; class Insecta; order Orthoptera; family Morabidae; genus Vandiemenella; species Vandiemenella viatica. The sequence continues at coordinate 91,727,503 of JARYHS010012519.1, forward strand.
TTTAGTTGAAGTTTATTCTTTAAAAAAAAATTGTGTAAAAGCATTTCGGCTGAGAAAACGTGAAACTACGAGTACTTTTCAGTAACATGTCGCTAATGAAAGTATCAGTAAAGAAACTTAAATTTCTCACGGTCTCTGCTACAACGAAGAATGCCAAACGTCATTCCGGCCTAGGCTAAATTTCCAATTAATTAAAACTTTCACTAACGTTGCTGCTTGATCAAAGTTTATATATTACGGTTTATTTGGGGTTTTTTTACATATTTTAGTGACCACTTTCGTTAGTGGGCTTTGTCTACGTTCGCTGCACGTGTGTTATTAGGTTATTTAAAGTGGATATCAGGGTAAAAATGTTACCGAATCGAGTATTCTGACAACTTATTTCTTCAGAGTTGTTCAGCTATTTAATAATCTGTATAATTTCTCCGGCAGTTACAGAAAACTATGACCAAAGATTACATTATGAATGTTTTCCCAGGCTAAATAAACAAAACAAGGCGATGCTTTCGAAGTAAATAAGAATAATTCAAATGTTGCATAATGAAATTTTATGGTCAAATACAAGTCAAGTTTGTATTTCATCAAGTTCGAGTCTACGCCCTTTGAAACAATTAAATGATAGCGTTATTGTCCGGTCCGTGTTTAATACGTCTATTAATATTTCTGCGATCTTCAAGCTCGGAGGTTTTATTCATCCTAAGGGTGACTACCTTTTTATACGCAATTCACACTGACTTGTACTACTACTAATGGCGCATGAAAATTCCATAACGGCATTTATTTGGTCTATATGAACAGGATGCCCACAGAATAATGCCAACATATTTTTAAAAAATTACGGATTTCTATGCAAGATACACTAAACTGTATTATGTACTAAACCAAACTTTTGTGTAGACAAAATTTGACAGTCCACATTTAAATCCATCCTTTAATAGTATTAAAATACATTAAACAATAATTAAATCATGGATGGTAGATGAAAAATATTATTTCCGGTCTTATTTTATTAAGAAAGGGCTCAACTTGATGCAGCCAGCGATTAAAATATTCCGAATTTGCATCGCTAACTCCGGGCGAAGGCCAGCAATTGGAAAACTAGTTAGAAACGATAGTTTACCCACGCTATTATAGTCTCCATAGTGGAGCCTTGGACCTGGATACGGTGGGTGGGTTGATGCCCCGGAGCACACCGCTAGCAGATGGACACTTGCTATCACGTATTAAAGTAGTTCTGCCCCCTCCCCCTCCCTAATGAAACTAAAGGTGTCAATGGCGAAGCCAAAAACACTGAAAATTGAAGCGATTAGCTACAAAATATTTAAGAGGAAAGGAAGGGAAGCCAAACGGCAGCCGTGATGAGGCATTCTATCGCGAGTGCTGAAAGCAGTCGGAAGTAATTCCGGTTCTAATTCTTGTGGGATGGACAGAGCGAAGTTAGATAATTATCTTCAGAGCAACTAAAGTCTTGTAAGATGCTGAGAATTCATCAATAGGGGAAGCAAGTATAACCAGATGCACTGAACCACTAGCGAGGACGACGTGTGCATTGCTTAAGTGCAAATCGTGCATCAGAGTATAGTATACATTAAGATTATATAGAACCACTGTGTGTTGATGAGCGAAAGGTGACTTCCCACGGCCGGTGATATTACGGGCCGCACCGAGCCAAATCGCACCAACGGTAATAGTGCAGCCTGTAGCCGACCGTCCCGGCCTGTGGTGGCGCGCTTTGGCCCGTCGTCATTCGGTAACTTCAAAGACGCGCGTAGTTACAGGGGTTTGCCAGATGAGCAGAGGGATATACAATGTTTGCAGCATAGGCGTGCATCCTTTCCTCTCCTGTTATATAGTCCTTTGTGCGGGCGAACGTATCACTTCATTTCATTTCCGACCATACTGTCGTGTTGCTGACTTGTGCCTAATTAATGTGGAGAGGCTAAGTAACGCCATTTTAGAGTTTCTGAATGCTTACGAAAACGAACCAGCTGTATGAAACAACAATACCGCAGAGCATAAAAATATAAACGATGAGCACGATGCCTGTGGTTCCATTAAAAGTAATTTAAAGAATTGTGACATTCCAATTAAAGAATTAAGGAAGAAAAGGGATAACTTAATGTCAACATGTATGAAACTTCGTAATACGAGGCGCGTCCAGAAAGTAAGTTCCGTTTGGTAATAAAATAAAATTGTACACAGATACAGAAAAAAATTTTATTGCACAAAATTCTACAACTCTTAAACTACTTTTCCACATAACTGCCGAAATTTTGCAGGCATTTGTCATAGCGTGGCACCAGGTTTTGTATACCTTCTTCATAGAAATCTGACGCCTGTGTCTTCACCAGTTGGAAACAGTTTCTTTCAGCTCGTCGTCATTGGTGAAGTGATGACCGCCAAGGAAAGACTTAAGATGTAAGAACATCAATCGCGTGAACCTGTTCTTCTGTAACCAAAGGTGGACGCCCACTTCGTTCTTCATCGTGCACATCACTACGCCCGCCATTGAACTGTCGGACCCATCTTCTCACCATCGAATCACTCATCGCATTTGGTCCGTAAACATCGCAAATTTGCCGATAAATTTCACTTGGTTTCACTTTCCTCGCATTCAGAAACCGAATCACAGACCTGATTTCACAGACGGTGGGATTTTCAATCAACGCCAACATTTCAAACAAGCACAACAAAGCGTACGTAACTGACAGCGATCTCCAAATGGCACACGTTCTTCCCCTTGATACACATCGTCTACAGCGCATGTGCAGAACTGCAATCGCAGCGCTGCAGCGGAGATAAATTGAAACAGAACTTACTTTCTGGACGCGCCTCGTAAAATTAAAGAACCAATGTAGACAGGCGATATTCATAAGGCTGAGTGACGGTTTTATACTGTTATGCCCCATTTTTACAAAAACAACTACGCTTTCTTCTACACGTGTCATATTGGAATTGTACCTGAAACGACACTGGGCAAAGTGTCACACGAACCGCGCGCAAGCTGCCCGAGGTGGACTTGGCTCGCCTGTGGCGCGCGATAATCAGTAGAGTTTTGCCTGGCCCGACATAGCCCGCAAAATCACAGGCCGCGAGAAGCCATCTTGAGGTTCCCACTACCCGGGAAGAGCGGAATGACGTCCTCTGAGGGTCGAATAACGGTAACACCTATTACATAATATCATCTTATCCTTTTTTGTGAACGTCTCAACGCCTGTAAGATTCTAATTTTCTCAGTGATCAAATTAAATACAGACAAAGTGCCCGCACAATTTGCCTTTGATGCTAGCTGGTACAATATTACTACCATGTGCACCACTGCATAGACATCTTTGTAATACAAAGTGAACGCATTCACGTTGTATTCTATTTGTGCAAAGTATGTGGTGATTTAAATTTATTTCATGTTTCGTTTAAATGTACGCATCACGTAATGAAGGATTGCTATGAAAAGACAAAAGAACTAACAACAAAATAAAAAAGTTTTGCATACTTATTATTGATACTGGAATGCAATAACTCAAGAAAGAGAAGAGGCAAACGAGCAGTAGGCAAATAGATTGTTAAAAAAAAAAAAAAATTAAAGCGATCAAAGATTTACAGATTTCCGGAAAACGAATTATGTAGCAGTTGTAATGATTTTAATATTTTTCCTGATTTCGTTACTGATTCTTCCCTCAAAGAGCTTCCTGGTATGTCCGACTTCTGTTTTCTCTGAAATGTAAAATAAATTGGAAGCCAACATACATAATTAAGCCTATCGTAGCTCGTTATAAACGAATTAAATTGAAGTCACTCTTAGCTGCCCGTTATTAAAATCAAACATCTTCTTTTATCCAAATCACTTATTTATTTATTCGTTTAATCAAGTGCTGAGTTTTGACACGCGGGGAAAAATCCGTGAGCTTTTGCCCGAAACTTTCACCCACTTACTGCGCTCAATATATATTAACTGCCAATTGTATACTTGGCAGTCGACACCAACAAAACAAAAGAAATTCGAGTTCTCCAAAACAACGAGAACAATAGGCTTTATATATCACGCGTCATTTCCTGCTATAAGAATCATAACATATACTGAATGGGTTCAAATTTAATAACAGCTGTGATACCTTTCATGAAAGAAATCATAGATAAAATAAGTCAGTTACTAACAAGATACGATAACAGGCTACTTTTTAAACACAAGCTCAAGAATATAATCAGATCGGTCAAAGAGACCGCCCACGAAAAACAGTCCTGCAGAGTATTCCATTTCAAAGTGGAAAGTATACATAACAAACAAAAATTAAAGAACACCAAGAAAATGAAAGATTAGATCAAATTGGACGTCGGTGAACATGTTTTGAATGAACGGTATGGAGTGTTGTGGACGGAGAATAAAATATTGGCCAAATTAGAAAGCAGTATGATGCAATAATGACGGGAAGTTACAAAGATATTTAAACATTCGTTGAATATAATCAGAGATGGTGAAGACTAAGCGAAGCGTGGAAACGCGTTTTATAAGACCATGGGAAACGCCGCACTGAAAATAGAACATTACAAATAAAGGAATAACATCCATGGTCCCGACAGTGACTTAATAACATCTATAAAACATCTGTAGCGTGTTTCGTTTTTTCGATGTTGATAACCAATATACAGAAAAGAATACTAAATGATTAAAAGTTGAATGTTTTTCATGTAATAGTATGAGAATTACGGGGCTAATTATTACGCAGCATTGCTACGTTTTTTTAGCGTGGGGTAAAACCGAGTTGGCCCTGTATAACCAATAAATCATTCTCTTCGTTACCAGCCATGAGAGAACCGCTAGATTAGAACTAGTCGCCCTGTCTCGAACCGTCATAAGAATTGTAAGTTCCATACAGCAATAATTGACAGACGTTCTACGTCCAGATCACCGATTCAGAAAGACAAGCGTGGACTCTACTTCTCGGTTTTATCGTCAACTGTAATTGCCGCCAATTTGATGTCATTAAACAATTCATCCATACTTTCTGTTCATCATTTCAATACGCAATATTCCTACAGTCAAAGGTTCGTGATCTTGTCGTGGTATTAGAATAATCCTACTTATAATTAACGTATTTTACTTGCAATAACACTCAAGCCGGGTTCCAAAAGAAGAGGAAGAGAAGTATTAATCGCTAAGGTGAGTCATAGTAAAGCCACTTTTCCTAGTTAACTATCAAAACGCCCACCACAGTCACGTAACCAGAAGGCCAAATTTACATTTGGTGTCAGAAGTTGGCTTACGTAGATAGGACGTTAATTGGGAATATGTACACACAAAAACTGTAGCTTTAAAAGTAAATATAGACGCTACGATGGTCCAAGGCAGAGCAATTAGCTCTAAATTAGTGGTTTGCTAATCGTTATTGCTCCTAGCGTGGCTTGTAACGGAAAGGGTGAGAGATAATTGCTATCGAATCGAGGTTATAAGCGTTATTTAATAATAATTTTATATATTTACGCAACTGCAAAGAAAAGACTGTCACTTAAAGAAAGGAAGATATTTCGTTTAAATCAATATATTACCTATTAATTGCTGTTTATTTATTTATATTCGTTCGACGTATATTTAGTCTATATATTTTGTGATACTGTTATAGTAAGCTAAGATATACGGGATCACGTTTATACAGCGATGGAGTGAATGTTTTAATACACGCGAGGTGGAAGCTTTCATTTCAGATCAGAAATATTGGCACTCGTCTTTACAGCGGAAGGAAGGAGTTATAGAAGTTTATTAAAAAAACGCTTGCAGTTGCTTTCATGAGCTCCATATTTTTAAAATCATTACTTCGTTTGAACAAAAGTAATTCGACATTGATGGTGATCTATGCGTTCTAGACCACTATAAAAACTAATATTCCGTGGTGGTATCACACCTGGTATATCTAGGGACTTATTACTTTGGTAAACAGTTTGATTAATTAATTAATAAACTATTTACTGTGAGGTTAGTTCTCAACCGAATGGTCATTCACATTCATGAAAGTCAAACATAACAAATACTAAAAGCACATATTGACTTTATTAACCTTTAGACATGGAAAACAAACTCTATTTAACGAAGCAAATACACATATGAATGAATTTAATTTAATTTAATTGCAATGGAGCACAGGCTCCGGTGGAAATTTCCCTACACACCCATCTTCCCCCTATCCTGCACCCACCTACATTTTCCCTCTACAAATTTTATCTTTAAATTCTTTCAAAGTTTTCGGTAAATTATTCATCATTTCTCTTCGTAACTCATTCCAATCCCTGACACGCTTACCTAAAAAAGAGAATCTTCCCACACCCTTGTGCCTGAAATCGAGTGCCAGCTTGTGGTCATGGTCATCTTTTCCCTTCCATGCACTACTTTTCATACCTATTGCAATATCTTTCCATGCCTCATCACCAGTATATGCCCTGTACACTCCATGACCCTCCTCATCCTCCTCCTGTCTTGCAATGAATCCCATTCCAGCTCCTTTAACATATCCGTCACTGATTGCATTCTGCGATAATTTCCAGAAACAAATCTGGCAGCCCTTTTTTGCACCCTCTCCAACTCGTGTATTTGATACGTAAAATGAGGGTACCATATTCGAGCAATGGTCTGACCACAGTTTTGTAACCCGATTCCTTTACTTCTCCCGTACTTCCCCTCATCACTCTCTCCAACAAATGCAGAACTTTGAAACCTTTTCCTACGACCTGTCCAATGTTTCCTGCCCAGTTAAGCTTGTTATTAAAAGTAATGCCAAGATATTTACATTTCAAGTCTTCAGCAAGCAATTCTTTCCCCACCTTATATTCATAATTAACCTTTTGTTTTTTATCTGTGTATCTAATAAGCTGACTCTTCTTTGCATTTATCTTCATTCCATGTTTACCAACCCAACTAGATATCGTGTCCAGATCATCCTGCAACTCTTTAAAATCCTCTATCGTTTTGATTCTTTTATACAGCATTATGTGTTCTGCAAACAATCTAATTTCAGATAGTAAACAATCAACACAATTATTCATTAGAATAATGAATAGCAATGGTCCCAATACGCTACCCTGTGGCACACCCATTTTTACTTCCACTTCTTTTGATACTACATTTCGTACCCTAACTTTCTGTTTTCTACCTTTTAAAAATTCTTCTACCCAGCAAATCACTTTCTCATCCACTCCAATGGTTTTTACCTTATTTACTACCATTTTATGGCTTACTCTGTCAAACGCCTTTGACAGATCTAGTGCTACACTATCAATTTGCCTCCCTTGTCCATTTCATCTGAAATATCTTGCATATATCCCACCAACTGAGATTCGCATGAATATCCTTGCCTGAACCCATGTTGTATCCTCACAGGCAGTGGAATTTGCAGTTCTTAATTTATTTCAATGAGGAGCTTGTTGTGGTAACTTTGTAATGATTGTGTAGTCGAAGTTACCGTAGGGTTGAGCAAGCCCCGTGCATAAAGCTGTAGCAAACCCTATGTATTCATTACTGCGGGTTCGTCGCCTGACTTGAAGTACCGAATCGATACTCACAAATTCATTCCGTTACTCGCATGTTTCGTTACTCGCATTTGTCGTATAGATGTCAGTTTGATTCGATAAACGAACGAACACGACGTATCATGCGTCATATGGGAGCTGGAACGGTTCGCCCAGCGATTGAATGGGCAGATGTTTGTTTTGAAATTAGTTGATTTAAGTGTGCTGTGAGTGTGATATTAGCTATTATTCTGAAGTATGTCATATTCAGTGCAGTAAATCAAATGTACGAACAATTAACCTAAATTTACTTTACTCAATGATCAATTTATTTGAAATTTACAAAGTACTAATGACGTCATTCATGCGTGCTTCATGCTAGTGCTCAATTCTATCAGAAGTAATATGACATAACAATCAATGAATTTTAATTACCGCAGGATCCAAGTGATCAATGCGGTACTGGCTTTGATGTTTGTTGTAACCGCAACGCAACAACAATTACGAATGTAATCATAAAAAGATGAATTTACAAAAATAAATGAAAACAGTGAAAGAAAACTGGTGAAACCTCTTATTTAAAAACGAAATAATTTGATGCGATTATAATATTATTTGTGAAATACCTGTCTCATATGTCATATCAGGCTTGTAAGCAGGGTTTTTAGTAGACTACTTTAAAAAAATAACCGTCATTAGTTATTGTCACTAGATATTTCACGCTCAGGTGAAAGATCAGGTCTTTTTTTGTATGCAAACAGGTGTTTGTTTTGAGATTAGATTATTTTCGTATATAATATTCATTACAGTAAAACAAGTGTACATTCAGAGGTTTTCCGTAAGATCCATGTGATAATTACTTGACTTTGCTTCAAGTTTTATCCAAACGAACTTACCTAAACGTATTTTACTATATAAATAATTTACTTGAACTTTTCCAAGCACGAAGTCGTCCCGTACGCGACGCGACTCGATACGATGCTTCATGCTGGTGTTCGATTGTATCAAACGTAATGAGTAATGATTCGAAAGTGATGGGTAGTGATTGGTTTAGTAACGAATACATACGGGCACAGAATTTCTAGCTACTTTTACAGCTCTGCCCATGCGAGAAGTTGCGTCGGAGCGAGAAGAGCCAGGTCTGCGACACGGGGCTAGGGTGTTGCTCTGGAGGCTGTATCGTGGCAGGTAGGCATACGGCGAGGGCGTCTTGTCTGTCTCTCATCTCCAACAGCTGGTGGTGTCGTCCTCTGCCAGGAGACACAGCACCTGGTAGCGAAGAGTGGCGGCTGCTGTTTTCTAGCGCCGAGTGTCCGCTTCCTTCCTCCGTATTCCACTAGTCGTCTCGCCTTGGGCGGGCCTTGTCTGCCTTTCTTCCACGATTGGACCGAACATACAACAAACATTAACAACATATTAGAAACAAGCAGGAATCGATTCTATTGGTTGGAACATATCCCCACCTCTAGCAACATTTTCCTGGTAGGTCGTTCCCTCTGTATAGTCATGGTTTCTCTCTTCTCATTGGCCTGCACTTCCAATGTACCAGCAATTTATTCTTTTTCTTTTCGATATCGGACATCTAAGGATCACGAAAAGTAATCCCGTGCACTCATTTCGACCCTTTTTTTTTTTTACTTCCAATAGTTCTTCCTCCTTTCTTCCGTCCATATGTTACTGCATTTCCTCTTCTCCTTGAAATTTTGGATCAATATCCTAAAAATTGCTCTATCTTGCATTAAATCTTCTGTTATTCCGATTTCAACCATATCTTTCTTTACTCCTTCTTACTATTGTAAACATGGTTGAAAATGCTTTTTGTAAGTCTGCTGTTTACAATTCTCATTAAGTGACCAAAATAAACCGATTCTCCTTTTTCTGATCGTGTCTGACATCCTTTCAATTTCTTCTTCTTTGTATAGATCTTTATTCCTCCGGTGTCTAAACTCGCAATTTTCAATTTTTAGAGGTCCCAAAATTGTTCTCAAAATTTTCCTTTCCCTTTTATCTATCTCTTCTATTTTTCCGGTTTTCATAGAGAACAAGCATTCTGAGACATTCAGTCCTTCTGGTTTGATTACTGTGTTGTAGTGTTTGATTTTAGTTTTCCCTTGATAGATTCTTCTTATTGTATGTATCTTTAGTCAATTGGTATGCTAGTTCTAGTTTTCTTGCTCTTGATATATTTGCTTCCTTATCAAGCCCATTAATCTGAATTACTTCACCTAGATATTTAAATTTTACGACCTTGATAATTTTTCCATACTCTGTGTTTAGTACCGTTGGTGAATCTCTAATATTGGTCATGAATTTAGTCTTCTCAAAAGAGATATGAAATCCAACTTTTCCTGCTATTTCTTTCAGAAGGTTGACTTGTTGGATTGCGGTTTCTACACATCCTGTGAGAACTGCTATGTCATCAGCGAAGGCCAAACAGTTTACCCCAACCCCTTTGTGCTTCGGACCTAATCTGATCTGATGATGAATTCCCCTTAATTCCTTGAGTTTCTCTTCCCAAACTCTTATTAACTTCTCCAAAACGCAATTGAAAAGAATTATTAGTAAATATTTATTTGCTTTTGCTTTTTAATTATTGCCAGCGACGTCTGTGATACATTTGGCACATAAAGTTAGGGCCGTTGTTTGAATGAGGTCTCTCATTCCTTCATATAGCCAAGCAGACGAACTCGCAATGCCACTGTTAACAACACTGTGTCCATTGTTTTAAACTAGATCGCTCTGTGCTGAGGGCATCTGCATGACGACATTGGGTAGCACTCGGGCAGTCTGTTTTCTTAATACCAACCAGACCACACTATATTACCTTATTTAATACTCCCTCGACTGTCTATGAAAATGCAACCATCGTCGTTTCTCATATTTAACAAGTAATGACAATATTCTTCGCGATAACCTCATCGGCCGTAAACCACACCAACTGTATAATCAAATCAAATTAACTTATTGAAATTAATGTAAATTATGGCAATAAAACCATTGAGTGTAACCACTACATTCCTTGTGCTGATATCAACATTGATGTTTACCGAATGGGACATCTCAGGTGACATAACGTGTTGTGTTAAGTTTTATTTTTAATTTCCATTGGTTTCAGAGATGACATATTGCTGAGATCATTGTTTCAGTTTGAGGTCAGGTTGAAATGCAACCTGGACCAGGATGACAGAACTTTTTGATACAGCATAAGGAACGAGGAATTATTTTATAACAATTCTGTTTAGTTAAGCACTGCGAACAAATAACTTGCCAGAACACTCCGTCATTTTTAGACGGGCTTAGAGATTAGAACTAGTATGAATCAGTAACGGTGCTGTGACTGTTCCGAGATGATTTAAACGGTTTATTTTTTACATTTTGAAAAGCTAATTTGAAAGCTAACGGTAGGATTTAAAAGTCTGTACTACGTCAGCTGGCTTAAATGATATTCTGAATTTTTTTACTTTCTGCTGTAAGAAACCGCTTTTTGACAGATCTTGCACAGAATCTAATTTAAAGTTAGGGATGTGTTTGATACTCTACGTCACTTGGTGTGGGAGCAGGAAATTAAAACCCCTTCTAAATAACAAATTATTTTACCCGTGATCTGAGATAACTTAAAAACCACGAACAGATTTTGACAGGGTTTACACATTTTTAAAACTTTAGATTGGGCCTAAAATTTAAGGCCTACCACATCAAGCTACATTAACTGACGAAGGAGCATAAAATTAAAATCCGACTAGACTAATAAGAGCAAATGTGAAGCAATCTGAACGCCACCTAACAGTTCTCTCTGTAAGTTTCGATTTCTCAGACTCTACACTACTGGTAAGCCACAGAGATTTATAACAGATGAATCGATTCTCAGTGAAGATACGATTTATAGTTGGACACAATATCATTTTTGTGTAAGGAAAGTAATGAGCACTGTAATGAGAAGAAGTGTAAAAAAAACGATTAATAAAAAGTGGAGGCAAATTTTGAATTTTACTAACATGCTTATGGTTTTTCGTATTTATAGTGTTAATATTAATATTAATAAGGAAGTAAATGATCCCATATCTCTAAGGCAAGATTAAAACGTTGTAAAATGAAGAAGTTAACATGAAATCAAATAATAAATGTCATGATTTCGTTGACCATGCTAAATCACAAATACTGAACTGAATTTAACAGATGACGAGAATCGCGATAGGCACAAATCGAACAGACCGTGTTAGTGGGTTCTATAGACGATGTGTTACTACCTGGAAGTTGGTAGTCGATCACCAACGCGAGTTGATCCTGTGGTATCCGTTGAAACGGACCCATTAGACCAGCAGTTCAGCTGAGCCACGGTCGAATGGTGCCAGGGTATATTATGCGTGCTGTGGCTTTGCTGATAAAATGATTAAATGCGTAGTCGGCGAGATCTTCCCGCGGTGCAACAGCACTGCGTGCATCAGTAGAACCAAGAAGTCATACAGAAGCTACGGGACTATTAATTCCTCAGTATTGTGTAGTTCGCGAACGAACTAGTTCGGAAGAGCGCTCCCACAGGCGAACTACGCGAACTAGTTCCCAGATCTCTCGCTCCTTAGTTCGTTAGTTCGTTCGATCCTTTCCCGAAGACCAACTTTTGTTTTAGTTTATTATCTAAAAGGAAACACAGTTCCTTGTGGACACATTTCACTGAAGACACAGATAGAAAAATAAAATAAAAATAAATTGTTCAACATTAATAATTATTGCAGAAGTCACAAACGGAAATTTAACGTGGAATGTGAAAATAAAATACACTTTGATCCCGTTAACAATCAAAAGACAACCATCGATAACCACAACTACCATAACAAACAAGAGAGCGCGTGCAGTAGCGCTAGCAAAGCGAGCGAGCGAGCTGTCTTGGAGGACCTAGTTCGCGAACTAAACAGAGCGCTCCCGGTCGCGAACTAAAGAGAGCGGTACCGTTCGCGAACTAACAGAGCGCTCCCGGTCGCGAACTATAGGGAGCGGTACCGTTCGCGAACTAAACTGAGCGGTACCGTTCGCGAACTAAATTGAGCGCTACCGTTCGCGAACTAGCACCATTCGCCTCTAGGGTTTCCAATATTTTTTCGGTTGATGGTAGGAATTTTTTAAAAGGAATAACCTATAAAAATATGCTACACTTCAAAAATATAATATTTTACGAAAGCGTAGAAAATGATAAAAGGTATGTTTTTACTATTTCATTTTTTAAGCTATATTTTTTGCACTTCTTTCATCTTTAATTCTTTTTTGTCTACAGTAAAATTGTCATATGCTTTATCGCTTTCAGTTGTCAAATTAATTTCGAGAAAAAGCTCATTTTTTATTCATGAAATACTTCTCTTCCTTTTACCTGGATTTCGTATAATATTGTTATTTCAGAGTAAAGTTTGTTCACTTTGATATTCATTTTTCTCGCAAATTTATAACCTCTAATATAGTCTCACAGTCATCAAATAAAACCCTGTGATTTGAATTTAATTTTTGGATTTTGTGTAACCAATTGCTTTCATTAAAATCTAACTATTTACTAAGATACTCCAGACATTTATCAACGAATACTAGAGCATTATTTTTTTATATTATCACTTTCTGTGGAGAATTTGGTTTCTAAAGGCTTTTTCTTGTTTTCTTAACCAAAGAAACAGTATCTTTTACATTTTTATAGTGCTGATTTTAAAGCTGACATAATATAATACTTATCTCAGTCTGTTGGTTAACAGCTTTGTGAAAGTGATGAAAGAAATGTCTTGCGAAATTCAAAAAGATTTTAACTTTTGTGTCTTCATCAGTTTCATTCGTTGCCAAAAAATTGTGAATGTGTGTTGGATTATTCTCCCCTTCACTAATCAAATAATAGCTCAGCGACTTCCAATTCACTGGAAATTTATGCACTTTCGTTATTGCTACCACTTTCTCATTCAAGGGTCACTGTTATTTTTATATGTCTAATTATCTGATATCACATTGGAAGTATTAATGTTATTTTTCTTAATAATATAGGTAATACTATTTCTGTCATATAGTACTTAAGTTGTAGCCAATAGTAGAATTATATTTTGTCCATGATTTCCAAAACTTTATTTATATAAAAAAGCCGATTACTTATAAACGGGTATTTTAATTCATCAAAATAAACGCGTTTATAATATTTCATAAGTAATGTTGTGTTATTGTTGTTGTTGTTGTTGTTGTTGTTGGGGTTTAAGGGCGCGTCGACGGTAGGATCATTAGCGCCTTTTATAAGTAATGTTTCTTCCATGAACTAATAAACAAATCCATTTAAAAAATTAATATTCTACGAATGCATGTAAAGTAAATAGTAAAAACAGCACAATTATTCAATTTACCCATTTGTGTAAAGGACAATGAGCACTTTGGTTTATCGGCGCCAACTGTTCATTCTAATGTAATTTGAAAGGGCTATTATTAAGCAATAACTTTTGTTAAGAAGGTCATATTAAATTCCATTTAGAAACGACAAAAAATGATTATGTCCTAATAAAACTGACTTAACAAACAAAATAGCGTGTGCAGTAGCGGTAGCAAGGCGAGCGAACGATCTGTTTCTCTGAATTCGAGACGCGAACTAACGAACTAAAAGAGCGAACTAGTTCGCGAGGGAGCTGCGAACTTAACTGAGGCGTTCCCCTTCGCGAACTATTATGCGCAAGTCTATTCCTCAGTGTCATAAGACTGGGGACGTAAGAGGCCAATCACAGAATATGAGTGGTTCGTTCATTTCACATGGTAGGTTTCACGAAACAAAAAGCAAGATATAAGTTCCTAGTACCGAAATAATGTATGATTATTGATTTATAGCATATACGCATTATCGATCGGCTTCGAGGTTCCCCAGAAAGAGAGTATCTCGAGAATCATGAAACTCCGCTCTTAAGATTTCCAGCAAACAACGTTCTCTTTTGCCTCGCCTGTGATCCCTAGCCGCCTTTGTAGAATGCTCCACAATATAGTCCGTCGCAAGGGCAAAGGCATGTTTCAATTTTATTGTACATCAGCCACTTCGTCCACAAAAACCTATTGTCGTGCCAAAGTTCGGATGGTTCGCAGAAGCACTGGGATACCTGGAAAGTGACTTACTTTTACTGACACCTACAGGTATTTTGTCATGCCAGCTAGCCAAATTAAAATGTTCGGAACATTATATTTCCTGAGCAATGGGACACGTTGATACATCACGATTTCTAATAGAGGAGGGAAAAGTGTATTCCGTTGATCATAAGTTATTTAGTCATTTCTTTCGACATATTTTGCTACTGTTAGCCATTCAGCAAAGATTGTAGTTAATTGTATTAATAAGCCAATTTTTTGTGTTTTTTTTAACTGCTTAACAGCGAGGTCTTTAGAGACGGGAAAGGATGGGGGGCAAGGAATGGGAACGAATTCGGCCATGGCCTTTTGAAGGAAGCATCCCGGCATTCCCCTGGAGTGATTTGGGGAAACCATATAAAACCCAAATCTGGATGCCCGGACGGCGATTCGAACTGCGGCGTCCTCCCGAATGCGAGGCCAGAACGCTAACCGTTACACCACCATTCTCGGTTTTTGTGTTTATATCACGGGACAATTTTGTTGAGCCTGTATTTTCTGAAAACAACAAGGGTGTGAAGTATATATATTTCGAATAAACGTATAATACAAATGCGCCTGGTACATTGCTAGCCAAAGCGAAAACATTGAAGCAACTATTTTACTTACTGTTCACCAATACAACTTGTCCTTGCAAACGAAGATTCGGCCAACAACTGATCCCATAATATAAAACTAAACGTCGGTCTGTGCCTGTACATTGAAGATATTTGTGAACAAAATTATTGAGATCGAATATTTGAAAGTACCCGAAACGAAACCGACATTTTTCGGCTGTTTGTCATAAAGTTTACACAGCTTGGAAGCTTACGGTTTGATGTAAAGTTTAAACACATCCCATCACACTAGCTTACCTGGAAAGGTACAAAAATTAAAACTAGATCAAAACTATCATAAAAATTTCTAGAGAAGCCTCAAATTTCCGAGAAATAAATACTTTTTTCTGTGTAACCATTAAAACTGTTTATGATTTATTTCGACATTCCTTTTCTTTTGCTATTAATTCCTGATATTTATTTATTACTTAATTTCTATTAGATGTTAGTAATGATAAGTTTAAGCTTCTTCGCTTGATATTAATGTTAATAAACTTCTAGGTAATTAAACCTTAGCCGAAGATCCCTTTCCCCACTATATTGTAAGAATGACCTGAATTCGCCTCTGCTAACAGTACTTAATGTACTGGGTCTTTTGAGTCTCAAAATGCCACATACACCATATCATGTAGAAAAAATGTTGTTTTAAGGTACACAAAAAAACACTAAAAAAAAAATCGTCTTTTTGAGCTTATTGTCTCCGATGCTCCTTGTGATCAATAATAAGAAACGAATCAGCCATTTATTGCTTAGTGCTTGAACATTTGAAAGAAAAAACGCTCCTGTTTAGTTAATTTCCTAATTTAAAAAAAATTAATTTTAATTTCGAATAATAGAAACGTAATGAATTTCCCCGATGATAGTACCACGACAGATTGATTTATAAACCAAAATATCCTCAGACTACATAATCTCAGTTTTGAATTATTGTGAACGTAAATTTACAAATGATGAACAATGATAAAGTATCATGAAATTTTATTCAAGGCACACAAATACTGGTACTTATCATTTTCCAATAAAATGGAATAATCTTAATAATGTAAAACTTATTAATGTTAACAAATTTTTAAGCAACTTCAATTAATCGTTCGAATTCTTCTTCTGCATTCTACATCGAACGAACTACGATATTCATTTTATCACAGACTTGTCCGTAAGCAATTAAACTATAAACGTCATAACTATTATTTGTTGTTCTATCATCGTCTCTATTCAAGAATTTAAATTTCTTATTCTTTTGTGAAGGAATAAGACTACGCCATACCAATTAAGTCGCTTCCGAAAGCGTACGATAGTTCTAAATAGAGCTCGTTTTTTTTTTTTTTTTTAGGTAATGGAGAGTGGTGAAGAATCCTAAAAACAAAATTCAAGAAGGCATATATCACTGTTTTTATTCTAAATTTCAATCGATCGACGAATTGAAGGCATCACTATCATAACTGTGACGCCGGAATTTGATGATGAATTCTTATGTAAATCCACGAAACAAATCGAAAGTAAAGCATAAATATTTTTTAACATTTCGCTTACTTCTCGAGATATCGAAAGTTAAAAATCAGTTATAGGTAGTTACTAGTCCTGTGGTAATGTTTTTCTTCTAGTCCAAGCAGTATTTCACCCCAATCAAAAGCGCCAGGGAGAAAATTAAACACCTACTGTGCATGTCCAGCGTGTAGTTCCTTGTGATTATGGCGAAATTTTCTGGTCCAGGTTACATTCAACCTAATTACCTTAATTTGGAGATACGATATCTCGTTAACTAAGCACGATATTAAAATAAATTATTCTTTATTTTCGATTTGTCTGGTAGAGTTTCAGAAGAATTCATCATCGAATTTGGCTTTGGTGAAATTTTTCTTGTGATCCAGGCCGCATTTCGAGCTAGCCGCCTAGCTTTAACTAGCGAGATTTCAAAGAAATTATTATTCTTTATTTTTTATTTATCTCGTAGAGTTACATAAGAATCTATCATCATATTGCAGCGCCACGGTTATGGTAAAATCCCCGAACTGAAATTTATGCAATTTGGAGTACAAAGTCTTCCGAGTTCTGTTGAAAATATAAACAAGATTCTTGCAAAATACAGTAATTTCACTATCCTGTAGGAAGAAAGGATAAAATTACTAGTGTGAATTCTATTAACGAATCTTTAATAACGTAATTTAAAAATATTTCATCACATGTCTCTAAAATATTGTACTACTTGTATTTCATGATGTAAAAAGAACGAAAAGACGATGCAGTTATACAAGTAATACGTTAACATAAAACCGTAACAAATGTTTACCCTAGATATTCGAGTAAACCAATTAAAACAATAGTACAGAAATGTAATGGAATCTATAGTTCCGTCTTAGTTATCTTTTAATTAAATCTGGACTCCTTTCACACTCAGTCATCCGCTTGACCGTTATTTAATTTTCAACTACTCATACTTTTATTGCAATCGACCTTACAACACCACTTATACAAATATGTCACGTTACCTTCTCACAACATATATTTATTCAACCTTTCCTTTTACACAATATAACATCACTTAGCTACTTCTTTTTATAACATCTATTGCCAAAAACCATTATATATTTCATTTATTCACAGCTGCAATGCCGTATCCATTCTGCCCGTCCTTCCTCCTCCATGTCTTCGCTGTAGTCCACATATATCGCCTCTATTTATAGCATTTCTGGCCCATTTCTCCTTGCTGCCAATTAACTCAGAATTATAACGTTATTACAAATATTTAAAAATACATGCATATACTGAAAGATAGCATTAATAATTTTTATTTATTCTTATTAACTTGATGTATGTCCGTTACAAGTTTCATATTCCGTATACTGCAGTGTTTATTCTTCAGAAGCGTACTATAACGGCCCTTAAACCTACACTTTAAATGACATACTATTTTATGAATTATTTGTAGCAAGCTGGGGTTAAGAAAATATGGTTTTGTATGTTTTTTTCAATTAATAGTGGATTTTTTTATGAAAAAAACTATGTAAATACTATTCAATATTTTCAATGACAGTATTATGCACGAATTATTGATAAAAGCTGTAATTCTAAGTATTGAGGTGAGCTATGATGTTTAAAGGACAATTTGTTACAGTTTGGACTGATTTATGTGGATAATTTTGTGTGTAAATATCTTTAATTTTCATTTCTGTGCATTTCATAATGATTCTGAATGATTTTGTTTTAAAGTGATTTTAATTGTTTAAGTATTGTTAGAATTCCAGAAACGTCGGTCGGAAATCTTTGAAATATTCTGGAATTTTCTCTGAAACCTATATAAGTGATCGGCAGAGACGAGTTTTAGTTTGTTTGAAAGTTAGTTGAGTTCTGGTGTTGTAAGGTATAATCGCTGGATCATGTGTTTACCTTTGCACCTAGTATCTTTGGAGTTCGAAAAGTAAATAAACAAAGTTGAAAGTGAGTCTTCTTGGACTAATTATTTCACATTTATAGAACGAGATAACTATCAAAGCTAACGCGTCAGGACTGAACAGCAAGAAACAGTAATAAACGAGACAACTATCAGCACTTTACACTTGGAGTCGTTAAATATTCTGTATAAATTATTCCGTAGCCGCAACTGTTGCTGTATGTCCTAAATATGTAGCAATATAGCTTCAGATGAATAATTAACAGATTTCATTCATAAAATGATGAAAGCAAGTGTCGCCTTTCGTCTGTGAGCTTATCAAAGATGTTATGTACTCTGTCTCTTTGTTCTGCTTCTGCCACGTTTATGTCTGAGTCAAATACCGTCGGTGAAAGCATAGAATTCACAGAAAAACTCCTCTCCCATATAATCCCAACAGCGCGCAGAGATTTAGCTTTTCACGGATGAACCAATCTAAGGACACAGACCGGAAAGCAATCACGACAGAGGTAATTTTACAGACGGCCTGAAAGCAATATGGAGCTGCCATTCATTTTATCGAGAACCTCGGTGAATCGCAGTTCGCTGCTTCACTCCTCTGATATTATGGCTTCCATTAAGCTCTAACTCGTCTTCGTAAAGCAAAAAGCCTGCAAAGCATTTTATTTGATCCCATGTGCATTCTCAGACCACTCTAAATTATTTTGAATTCTATTTTCGACGATAGTATTATAGTTAATTCCCTTGCAGCCTTAACAATTTTGCTACAAAGTTACTTGTGTTTTACTTTAATTACATTATTCATGGCCCAGTTGGCACAGTAAAACTTGTAGCGGTAGATGCCGGGAGGGAGGTAAGGGTGAAAACCTTATACTTCTTTTTATAATTCAAAGAAACCATAGGCTGTTAATTTATTGGGTACTCAGAATGGCGTACAGGCGAGGCTTATTTATCTTTAACATTAACATATTGAAATATTAATAAGGGGAACTAAGCAAAGCCTCTTCTTACAATTTCCAATATATTAATAAACAAATAAAGCATTAAAACATCACCACATTTAAAATTAATCTTGAAGCAAACTCCCAATGTTAATTGGCAAGCAAGAAAGCTTCACACTTGATTTGTTTAAATGAAAGTTCCTTTCACAATGATCGGGAACCATAAATCAAATACAGTATTGACATTAACTGTATCCGATCTCAAATGCCGGGCGACAGGATAATAAATTATCCACCAAGTGTGGCTTCAAGAAAGTCTGCCCCAGCTAGCTCAATATTTGGGGGTGCGAGAACTCCTAATCATTCAGTGGTCGTTACAGGGCTGTACTCAATGACCGAATAAAAGTACCACACTGCACTGTAGAATTATTACCGCGACGGCGATGAATTTCCCGCGACGGCGGAATAACTATAGCCCCTTGGCTATAGCGGACAATGCACCACGTCCGTCAGCAAGCGTACTGGATGCTTGCACAGCGACCTCACTGTACAGGACACGCTTATCGACCCTCAGGTTTGATGCCAAGACGGAGCGATCTCCAACCTCGGAAGATCCGCTCCTTCCAGTCTGAAGACTCGGATTCCTCTCCAGCGTCCGCCGGATAAAACCTCCTCCCATCGCTCGTGGTTTACATAGAGCAAAAATACACTGGCACTACAAAATGCAAAGGATAATCTCTCTCAATTGGCTCTCCAGTTTTCAAGCTCCTCCTACCGGCTGTGACGATAGGCGAACATTGTCTTTCTCAATTCGTGTGAACTCGGCATAGCCTCGGACTTATTCGTCACCTGTGACCTCCAAACTGCCCGTTCGGAGACCTGGGGTTTGGATACGATCATTCACCCCAGTGTACAGTTTCCCCAGAGCCAAGGGATTATACGCTTGACCAAATGCGTGAGAAAGAGTAGCTGGTGTCCATTGTCCCTGGCAGCCGCCGGCCTGGCGCGACAATCTTGTGCGTCTAGATGGGAGGTCCCACAAACACTGACAATCCTCTCCGATAATTCCTTTCTTATTCTTTTTATATATAAAAATGTACGGAATGAGCCAAATTTGGTCAGTCTGTTACAAACTTAACCGCTTGTATTTGAAATCAAGGACTAGTTTATTGTCATAACAATCCAATTTTTCTCCCGATATCCAACGCGCTTCAACACCAATGAATTTTCCATCACAAGCACTACTCTCTTCACTTTTTTCTATTTCCCTAACCAACTCTCTTCGTTATATCAGCTATGCAGTGTGTCCGCTAAGATTGTTTACATAGATTAATGTAGCTGACATCCTTTTCTCATCTTGACTAGTTCTTGATTTATACTGTCACCGCATGGTATATTACGGAAAAAGTTTTTACTGCACCGGTGCAAAACACAATACTTGTAATTATAACGAATCCCTGAAGCAGTTCTAAATATTTTCGGCATGTAGCCCGTGTGTATGATTCTGTGTCTTTGCAGTGGGTGTGGTGATTCATACGCCGTCTCGGATGGTGACATTATATTTGCCGACCCCATGGATATTTTTCTGAAAAAATTGACAACCTTTCCCTTTCTTTTGTCTTCATCTACGCAGCACATATTTTACCTAGAGCCTCGCACATCTTCAATTTCGAGGTCACTAGAAGCGGAATTTTGGGAGGGGAGGTGGGAGAAAGGAACATGAACGATCTCGACCATGGCCTTAAGAAAACATCCCGGCATTCGTCTGGAGTGATTCACAACACCAAATAACATACCACAAGTCACCTAGAAACAGCAACACGTGGATACCCCGAGGAAAGCATCTTGCCACCCTTCTTTTGCGTCACCGTAAATGCTGACATACAAGTTAATAACATTCATTTCGCTATTATTCCATGTAGGTTTGTAAAGAAGAAATCTTTTTTCTCTTCAAGGTCATCTATCTCTTTTTTCGTGCTCTGTGGGGTTGAATTAAATCTTATTTAGAGAAATAAAAAACAAAGAAACTAATTAAAGAACAGGGTCAAACTCATAGTTACATAAAACCTAATTGTCCTCTGCTATCCTTGAAGAAAAATCATATACACATACCTTGTATTTGAGGGTAGTATGTCGCATTTTGCTCGTGAAACAAAGGCGCAGCAACATTTCTAAACCGAGCTTGATGTCTGAGTGATAACCTTCTGATCTCGCATTCGGGAGGAAGTGGGTTCGAATACCCAACCGGAAATCATGATTTCGATTTTCTATGATTTCTATGATTTCAGTCATATGCCATGATAGTTTCTTTAAAATGCCATGACCAAATTCATTCCCATTTCATGTCCCTCATCCTTTCCCGCTTCTAATGACATCGACGTCTAAGAGGCGTAAGCCATAAGCGATAAGGAAAATAAATTTGTTTGTGAGATCCCAGATTTCTGAAACTGAATTTCAGGATTGTCCCAGCGTTCACCTAGATAATTGAAGTAAACCATTTAAAAACTGTAATAAAGATGGCTGGTAGTGAAGGTATGAGATTTAAACTTGGGCCTGTTGTAAATCCACTGTCGGGGATATTTATCATGCACGGCCAAACAAGTAGGAATAGCAAAAATTCTGAGAATTAAGTAAAAAGAAGGCATAGTGCCGTTAAATGACCGCCGAATGTGAGAAGTTTATAGCTAAATATACAGAAAAGATAGTTCCAACGTGATGAATGAGGAAGAAACTATCAATATAATTATTTTCCCCTGTTCCCTTGGCGATACGTAAATAACTCTATTTTGAACTAACACACTTAACAGTTTCACCAAAAACCGGCGTTTTCATTATTATTACTAAGGCTAATGCCTTAGTAAGCTGATTAAAAAACGAGAAACCTGATACTGACTCAGTTTTTCAGGCATTGACACTAATTTTATTTTGCACTAAGCTTCCGACCGACGAAATGCCGACTTTAGCCGAACAGGCGAGAAGACGGTATAACTCTGATGAAGGTGCCAGCCATATGTTGAGTGAAAGCTCAGTGCAAATAAAATGTACGTTGCATTCCTCGAAAACCAACTACGTAACAATTTCAGCTGCAGAAGTCTGTGGCTCCATAAGAGAGCTGGTGTATTTCATAACTCGTCATTATGTGCTATGCGTCTTCATTTTATTTTTTTAAAAGTGTTCATTACAACAGAAGACATTTGACTGTGTTTAAAAAAATTTCATACCGTATATAATTTATGAGTTTCTAAGTGGAGACCACAGTATTTTCAGTAAGAAAAATGAACCACGGTTTTAATACTGCCAAAAATATGGTAAATGACAATTAGCCTCGTAAAGTAAATTTTCCACAGTCTAAGGAGTTTGTTTTTATCAGAACGTGAAATATCGCTACCAGTGAAATTTTTCGACGACGAATTTCGTACATGTTACTGCTGTCCACGCACACGCTTACATAAACTATTCAAGCTTTAATAGGTTCTACTACCCGATTGGGGTTGGTTCGAATTTCTTTTTTGGCTTCCCTTTCTCGAAATCTCTTCTTATTTCCATTATCATTCCATTTTGATGGTTTCCATCAATAGCAATTTCTTCCATGCGTCATCCTTCTTTTTTATTTTAATCATCCGACTACCAAAGAAACTACTTTTTTTGCTTACTGCTTTACGCCTCGTCTAAGGCCATTAGAGGCGGGATGGGACTGGGAACAAGGAACTGGAAGGAATTCGGCCATGGCCTTTTTGAAGGAAGCATCCCAGCATTCGCCTTGAGTGATTTGGGGAAACCATGGAATACCCAAATCTGGATGCCCGGATGGGGATTCGAACCCACGTCCTCCCGAATGCGAGGCCAGAATGTTAACCTTTCACCCACCACGTTTGGTCAAAGAAACTACTACACGCTACTGGTGAGATCTCTGATCCTTTTAACTAAGGTTTACAGACTTATTGTTGCACTTTATTATTCTACATTTACGCAAATATCTTCACGATAATGGTCTTAATTCTGAGTAAGGACAATGTATTGCGTCTTTCAGGCTACACAGATGTGCAAATGATAGGTTGGCAGGTATTTTCCGGGTCCAGTTATCAGTACTTTTCTCCACGCCATTCCAACGCCACCCAACTATTGCGGTTATTCAGTTCTAATAAAATTTGTTTCAAGGAGTACCTAGCTCACCTGTTAGAGTCCAATACATTCTAAATTAAGAGAAGTTTCAACAACACAGAATTAATATCTTAACTGCAGAATAAAAACAGCTTCTTTCGCTTGCAGCTTACAAAATACATTAGAGGTAAGCAATTAGGTTATTTCTTGTTTAAATACAGTATATGGTTGAAACTGGGGATAAATTCCAAGCCCTAGGTGTTGAATTGTTTTTAGATATATCTGGAACAGATAAAGTATAAAACTGCAATACTGGTGAAAGCTCAGGTTCACATCCGTTTTCTATAAGAAACAATTCATAAAATATATTACTCCTCGACGAGCCAAAAACAACAATACCCCACACGCTAAGGAAGAAGAAAATAAATTTTTCGATCCTATTTCCTCATATGGTAACCCTTAGAAAGTAATATTACAAAATTTTCCGCTATACTATATTCAGGTTTTGGTGATCAAAATATATAATATGTGGAAATTTAAGTCTTAACCTTGTTCCACATATATGCTATATGCCTATGACAGACATGTAGACAAAGGACTCAGTTCCCTAAATTGATTCCGAAAGCTTCCGCGGTTAGTATATGTATTACCGTGATTCTCCGAGTGGCGCTGTGACGATTTATTTAAATCTAACGTTTCTTCCATCGTGCTGTGGCTTTCATCAGAGGATTTCATAGTGAAATAAAATGGTGTTCAGTTTCATTTTCGGGACTGAAAAATATATTTAGCATAATAGATTTAAACATATAGATCGGGTAGTTTTAATATTCCGAAATTTAAGTCAGAATATGGCCCATAGAAAAAATATGGAAATGACCTAATTAACAAATTTTAATCAATTAGTTGGCAATGATTCGTGTTCAAGTGGGCTCACCATTCTTTTCCATCATTAATTTACTTATTATGTTATTTAACAAATTCGCTCCTCAAGCTATCTTTTATCAAGAATTTAGCTATACCAAACAGTATATCTAATTAATTAACTCTCAAAATGAAATCAGACAAGTTAAATACCAACGAATTGATTATAGAAATATTTAAAATGCTTTTGTAGACCAGACAAGACTGATAACCCAGTGACAGCTTCCAAATATATATATATATATATATATATATATATATATATGGTGATAAAACTCAATTTAAATTACATTTATGGTTCGTTAAATTAGTAATACTTGTAGTTATATACGTACAGTACCTACCAATTAATTGTTTACGCTGGTGAGCGGCAGTGTATCCGAATTTTATTCAATTACTGTTAACGTTGGCAGTTTTACGAATGACGTCACGTTTCTGTCATACATCAAAGGCATATTTTTTGTGAGAAAATCTAGGAAATATTCTGCCTTTTAGAATGATGAAGGAGTTTTATTTAAAAGATATTCCAGAAGTGACTTTTCTCTCAGTTTCTTGCAATATTCGATTTTTTTCAGGGAAGTTGGTGATGGTATTCATAGAGAAATTAAATGGTGTTCTTTAAGTAATAAACGGCATTATTTGAGGTGAACCAAGTAACCTGAATTTGTGTTATAAAACAGAGAAATGCGATGGTAACCGTTATTTTACTTCAAGTACTCTTTAGCTGTCATACGTCACTCAATATGTAAATAATTATAAATATAAAATAATGTATGTATTTATATTTATTTCGAATAATAAATAATACTAAGACTGTTTTACGACTACTAATAAAGGCAAAGAGTAATTGGTCTTGGAGTATTTAGACTCGATAAAAAGAAATAACTGTGAATTCAGGTATGGAGAAGTAAAAAAGAAAATCGAGAATGGCGTAAGAATAAGGCGGCAGCCTAGATGAATCTATAGAAATTTTAAAAGTTAGGTGGACTGTAAATGGAAAAATCAACTGACTGGCATCAAGTTTATTATGGCGAAGGACGAATAAATCACGCAGAAGTGCTAGTTGTAATTAGTTTGTGGTTAAGTATAAAACGTTGTGTATGGTTTACCCTGCGAAGTTATTGGTGGAAATGCAATCAATGAGTATTTTAAACTAAAAGAGCACCAAACTAGATAAGGTAGCTTAAACATTGTCTTTCTGATGTAATGAGACGAAGAAACGATGAGTTTTTGCAAATTGTAGACCGAGAGCTAATATCAGAGGATAACTAAGTCATAATAAGATTAAGATGATCTCGTCCTGGCAGCAAACGACCGAAAAGACATACGAAGAAATCGTAAACCAATAATAGTTAGTTTATGGTGCTATCGACGTAAATGGTTGATAGTTGAATATAAATAAAACTGAAACATGCTTTTCGTAACAATGTCAACTAAAAAGTTAAAATAATTTTAAATATGAAGATTATATTCAATAGCAATAGGATGTCCCACTTTGCAGTATAACTTACTTTTTTTAATAAGCTCAACTTAAGAATAAAGTCATTGAACCAAAAATTCAATTTAAATGTTAAAAAGAAGCGTGGGGTGCTAGAGATCAGTTGTCTTATGCTTTTTATCGCTAATGGTTGAGTCATTACGAAAAGTAAACAGAGAGAACCCAATGCTTTTTTTCTACAGTAAAGTTAATTTTTGGTCAATGACATTATTTCTGTCTATTGATTATTCAAAAAAAATTAAGTTATACTGCACTGTGTGACATTATATCGGTGTTAAGCATAATCTTTATATTTAAAGATTATTTTATCTATTTAGTCTACATTGCTACGAAAAGCTGCATTGTTTTAATTTTGTTTAACTATAATTTTATTTTTAACTTCTTAGTTCACAGGGTTACAAAAGATTGAATTTTTAGTTTTTTTAATTACAATGTTATTTCCTTAGACTTAGGAAATTAACGTAAAACGCGAAGAACTCAAATGGGGTTGAAGTTACTTAATGTGAAAACCTTGATAACTTATTAAAGTATTGAAAGTTACAGCAACTCCGGCAAACGTGTTTGTTAATATTGAGTACCAAAAATAAAATAGAAAAAAAATAACCGTTAATTTATCAATGACAATGGTTTAGCTTGTATATTATATCAATCTGTGTAAAGATAATTTGAATTTTTAAAATCGATTAGTATCTCACTGTGATACACGCATTTAGTGTAGCTTCCATCCCTGCGAAAGGCGACTTATGCAACCTGCAACTCTAACGCACCGTGGGCTGCCTATCTTACTTCAGGTCCATGGCCAACTCTTTTCTGTTGTTACTGTCAAAGTAATAAAAATACCAGGACACAGCTATGAAATTATTGCCATCGTATCTAAATATGTGTGCAAAATTTCAAACAATTGTCTTATGCTTTTTACCGCGGACGTTTGTAAGTGGGTGAAAATTGAACTAAAAGATTTCGCTACATTCAAATAAGTGAAGCTAATATACAGCATGTAAAAATAAAGATAAACGTACGCGTTGTATTTTTTTCGGTAAAGCTTTGTTGAGTTGTATCCCGTGTTGAAGTCACGATTGGTAGGCTACAATACGTTGACTTTTATTCTCCAACATATTGATCCACTCCAACTGAAATTGTTCTCGAAGTGAATATGTCTGATCTAATGTAGATGAGAATAAGTAGATTTATAACCAGTCTAGGCTACTACTTTGGTATATCAGTTATTGAAATCAAATACAATAAGATGTAGTGTTTCTAGGCTGCACTCTTCACCACTACTCAAATGCAACGATACATCGGTCAACGATGATATTGGACCAGGAATATCGATATTTATATCGATATTTTTACCTTCCCGATATGATAATATCGATATGATGCAGTGAAATGTCTAAAAATACAAACCCCTTAGCACTAAAAAATCCTGTAAATAAATGTTTGTGTGGCAGGGGCAAAACTTGACTATGTCTCCACTCTTATATATGCTAAACACTGATATAGAAGGATAACAAAATAAATAACGTCCTTTCCTAATCTGTACTTACCTTCCATTTCGTGTGCATTATTTGATTATCAGTCATTTAAGTTCACCGTTTTATTATTTAATCTGTTGCCTTGCCTTTGTTCCTTCTTCTTTCTCTCTAAGACGTATTAGAATATTGCAAACCGGATTGCTTGATTTATCAGTGTTTATAATACTGTAGACCTTGCAGGTAATGCAGTTGAAGTCAAAGGTTTTAAGTATTTAATGCAGCACTTAACACCATTATATAATTCCTATCTCGTGGAACTATCAAAATAAAATTTGATAAAAATTTGAAAAGCTTTTAAAAATGTGAAAGAGAAGTTTAAAATTGTGACGGTTTTTTTTCTATAATTACTTTCATCTGGTCTATATTAGACTTCGTTATTTGGAGATAATGGAGCATTTTTTTCTGCAAAATGAATTAAAATCAATCATGATTGATATACGAGTTTTATTAAGATATGTTCAAAATTGCACTTAATCATTTACTCATAGTAGCCTCTTCTCAAAGACACTGTCCATCAAACTAGGAATATCCTTCATAGGAAAAGTTTAAGCAAACTACTATTTTTAGCAGGATCTGTTGAACTTGAATATTTGCGGACCTATTTTTTTTCAGTAAACTACCTCAAATTTATTACTTGATTTTTATTTACATAGTTATTTCTAACATAACATATACAAATATCGGAAATAACGATACCGAGAAAAATATTCGGTCCCATGATCAAAGATGGCATCCGGATGCGCAAAAGCTCAGAAGAACTGTATTCACTGACCGAACGATTCACCTCAATTGCACGGAAAAGGCGCATGAAATTCTACAGAGACAGACATATAGCACGAATGGATGACCCACGACTGACTAAGAAAATTTTCCACATCGTCAATGGACCCCGGCAAACCAATGCACGCTGGTTTATAGAATCCCAGAAGGACTTTGCAGAAGTAAGCCTAGACCCACAGACATATATAGACAATTAATCACGTCACATAAATACTTGGACACAAGAGAGACGTCAATCCCATAGCGAAAGGAAGAGGAGGTCTTGGGAAGATAAGAAGGACAGCAAGAAGAATAAGAAGGACAATGCAAATTAATGGTTTCACGAGCTCCTTAGTGGGCCAAACGATGAAATAAAAAAATAAAAAATATCGATATTATTGGCTTGATGCGACCGATATTATCGATATCTGCCTAGCGTCGATATAAATATCGATATTAATATTAATTTGCATCCCTATTCACCGCTGTCACTGTCCCATTCTCGTTTGTTTCAGCTACGTCGTCCGACTGTACGTGTTCGTGTGCTTCTCGTTGTGGGCCGAGGCAGCGCCACTGACTCTGTGGTGCGTGCAGCAGTTCTTCATGATGCTCTACTACACGAATTTCAGCATCAACTTCCTGCTCTACTCCATGTGCGGCATCACCTTCCGCCGCTGTCTCTGGCAGCTCGTCCGCAACAACCTCAAGACCATCACCCACTACCACTGCAACCCACAGCGGTACACTTAAGTCAGACACTTGATCTCGTGCAAAAAGTGTATATGTTAGACACCATGGTCAAACATGGGAGGATTCTTCGATAACCATGGCGCCGAAATTTGATGTTCGATTCTTCTATAACTTGACGAGACAAATCGAAAGTGAAGAGTAAATTTTTTTCATATCGTACTTAGTTCTCGAGATATTATATCTCAACACGTGAGACAGGCTGAAATGTGACCTGGATCAGACGGAAAATTGGCTCCACGTTTAAAACGTCTGAACTTACAAAAATTGTCCTATCTGTATGAAATTTGGTAGACACATTCCTTAGGCGACAATATTTGACTAAAAGTGTATGACGTAAGCGTCGAATTTGTAGAAATGAAGTAAAATTACTCGGAATTTGGGTAGATGCGTAAATGTTATTACGCAAGAAATTGACATTTGTTCCACGTGTTTTTACGTCTTAATTATTTAATAGAAACTGCTCTCCACATACAAACTGCAGATACGCAATAAGTATAAAATCAGTAACATTTACAATTTCTCTGTGCGTGGCTAAGATATATTGCATTGTAGCCTACCTTCCACAGTAAAACATGGTGTCTACTATAACCAATGTTTGATACAGAGCATTTAAGTTGGTTTAATTTTTTTGCTAATAGCCGTTGCGGTTAGATTGAAATGCAGCCTGGGCCAAGAATTAAGAGTAAGAAACGCGCAGAATAAATATCAATATATAAAATAACCTGTATTTCTTGTTTATTAACATACATGCTTCTACCCACATTTCCACATATTCGAAGCATACGTTATACGTTTTTAATCAAATATTATCGCCTAAGGTATTTGTGTACCAAATTTCAGACCAATAGGACATTTTTTTGTAGGTTCCGACGTATTAACGTGTTACCGGAAAATTCCACCAAAACAAAATTTGATAATGGAATCTTACGTAACACGACAAGAAAAATCGAAAATGAAGAATAATTTTTCGATACTTCGCTTATTTCTCGAGATATAGTGTCTCAAAATTGAAATTATTAGATGTGGCCCGATCAAAAAAGAATTTAGCCAAAGCCACAAGGAACTCGACGCTGGAAAAACACAAGGATGTTTTGTTTTCTTACTACCAGTTGTGGTTAGGTTTAAATGCGACCTGACCAGAATTAAAACGTCGCCAGAGGAACGAGGAACTATACCTACAGCAAATTTTTGACTGTCGAAATCTCGAGAACTAAGTGAGATATCAAATTTTTTTCACTTTCGATTCGTCTCATTGAGTTACGTAAAAATACATCATCAAATTGTGGCGCCACGGTTATGAAAGCGCTGCGCAACATGGTGTGCTGAACACTTTATATTTGTTGGAATTATAAGAACATGTGGCAGAGATTCCTCTGAACATTCGATCTCTGCAGTGGTCGTTAAACTATGCTGTGAGTGTTGACCTATGTTGTGAGTGTTAACCTGTCGACATCTTTCTGTGAACCGTATAAATTATGGTCTGTACCATAAGTGACATTTTATCTGTGTGTTAAGTGTGGTTTTTTGGACGGGTATTTGGTACCGTCCCTTCATTTGTCTGTATGACTACCGAATTCCATCCAAGAAAAAATTGGGTAGACATTAGTCCAGCTACAACCATTGTTATTTTCGTGAATACAGTTCGTTGATACTTATTCGATTTTCAAGAACTATATTTCACTATTCACGTTAGTTACACACTGATGGAAGCTCGAAAATTGAACATACCCATTCACTTCCATTAGTACTATATTTTCTTAAATTTCCCTTGCCATTGTTGGATATACCCACTACGTAGATGGCTGGTTGTCGGAAATAGTCCAATTCGTCTTCACTCGTGTCTAAATTTTGTCCTGATTTTTATTTTTTTTTCTTATTTCGTAAAGCCGAACATGATCTGT
Source organism: Vandiemenella viatica (assembly GCA_031002005.1). Classification (NCBI taxonomy): domain Eukaryota; kingdom Metazoa; phylum Arthropoda; class Insecta; order Orthoptera; family Morabidae; genus Vandiemenella; species Vandiemenella viatica. The sequence goes on from JARYHS010012519.1 coordinate 91,758,509, forward strand.
AGTCGTTACCAATTTTGATATACTGTTGGGCTCACTGACAAATGATTCTATAACTTTTCTCTATTATCCCTCAATATTTCCATATATAAATAAGCCAAACGTTAATCAATTTGACCTCAACGGTTCTTGGTAATACAAATTTTTAAATAAGGTCCGTTTTTCAATAAGAAGAAAAATGCTGCAAATCTCATTAAAATATATTTATTTCTACATACTTTCATGGAAGAAGAAGTCCAGTAAAGCTGACCCTGCAATGAGGGGGAAGAAGAAGCAGTAATTTTATCTGGTGTTCTGCATAATTTCAATTTTTCTTGTAAAATTTGTCATACTGTTCAACAACTTGTAATCTGCCTCCTGTGAATAAGCCTAATCCATGACTACGGTTGTCGTTTCTTAGTTGAACCATTGACTGTCAAGGAACTCCATTAAGTAGCGAAGCAGGTGAAAATCACTTGGTGCAAAATCTGAACAGCAAGGTGGATGATCCTGTTGTTCCCATTCGAAAAACCTTATTACACCTTATGTTTATGCAGAAACATGTAGCCTTGCGTTATCATGGAAACAGCATACCGGAAGACAATACGCCAAGCCGCTTGTTTTGTAGGGTAGGCCGGAGTTTTCTCAAGGTTGCACAATACCCATCTGAATTGATTCATGTGCCTCTCACACTAACAAACTCACTTTCGTGTCCCAAAGGTCAGTTGTCATGAACTTTAGACCTGAAATTCTCTGTTTTTGTTTCACTTTGGCTGGTGAAGATGTGTCCGTTGACTGTAGTTTGGACTCAGCAGTCGTGCGAAACACTCAAGTCTCCTCTCCTGTAACGATGTAATCCAAACAGTCATCTCTTTCCTGGTGGTATCGAGTAAAAAACGATAAAGCACAGCACAAACTTTTTTTTTTTTTTTGCTGTTGTCAGAAAGCAGTCTTGGAATAATTTTTGATAACTCAGTCTCTCCGAAGCTGGTGTCCAAAATTGATCTTGGAATCTGTTAAAAATAACTGTAAAATTGTGAATCGTCGGTCTCCTCAAATTTTGTTGTCCACACTGAGGGCTTAGTTTTTAGAAATCAGAGAAGGTTATAACACTATCCTACATGTCCTTGAATATTCTCACCCACTTTCCATTTTTGTAATCACTCATAACATTATCCATACACGTTAGAAACGTGACTTTAATTTCCGCTACTTCCAGGTTTCTTGCACTCAAGTGTCGAATCATAGATCGCATCTGACAGTCGACGGGCGAATCAATGATCATAAACATTATAAACTTCTACAGTTCAGCACACAAACCGACGATACGGCTGCAAAAGGAGTCTAAATGCGCACAAGGAGTGCTGTGAACAGACGCGCATGCGCACTGTGGCTATCGCCCATCATTATCACTCTCACTCAAAAACGCAATAATATTCAGAAGCTACTAAACGGACCGTCACTGAAGAGTGAGGGCCTAAAGTGACACCCTACGTCCAGTGAACAGCCGTTACAGAGCTATTTTTGATACTTGGCCACTGTAAGTGGTATAGGTAGGGAGAGTTTCATTCAATGGAAATTATGCATGCAGTTGTCCTCTGTACAATGGTACCCCAATATCTCTATACCCTTAAGTGATTCCCGAGCTACAGATTATTTTAGGAACACTATTTCGTTACACGCATTTTCTCGGCAGTACACCCCTCGTACCCACGTTAAAACCGTAACGAGAACAGCGGATACTTGAGGTATCAAGATTGAATATAGATCCGTTTTAAATCTCCTAGGTCAAAATGGTAGTCTCTTAAAGCGCACAGCAAAACTGGCGAGTGAGCATTGAACTCCGTTATATTTGTGATTTGACTGATTACGAATAACTTAATGCCTCTGTGAAAACCTCCCTACGCATCTGTTTCTTCATTACGCGAATTTGTAATTTTAAATTCTTTCACAGTTTGATAGAAACTGTTCAACATCTACTATAATCAGTCCTACGTCTCTATCATGGCTGAAATCAAGTTCTAACCAATGGCACGTAATCAAGATCCAACCAGTAATTTTTTATATAGTAATTTGCGCAAACAAATCTTTGGATTCTGTGCAGCTCCTGAAATTATTATTCTTGAATTTTAAAAGTGATCTGACTTTTTTCATAATTTTGAGAATGTGCTCACATATCTATAACTTCTCCATACAACTACAGTAGTTCCGTGGACCATTCCCAGCTATGTTGCAAAAATATGTTTATGTGTTATTGTAAGCGGTTTCTGATCATTCTATTTTTTTTTTAAAAAATACTATTTCACTATTTGCTGCATTTTTATATCTACAATCACCTGCGTTAAAGGAAACAGGAGACATCATCCAGCTTTAAAGTATGTAATATTTTGCTTATTGTAATAGTTATGCGTTCAGTGCCGTAGACAGCGGAATTAAAGGAGATAAACATCATGTATCTAGAATGATACTGGCATAGCTGTGAAAGAGAAAGGTGGCTTGATACGTATGAAAGTCAAGGTTTAGAACTACAGTGAAACCCTCAGACATAAAATTTCTGTTCATGGAGACGAGCAAGCTATCTGCAAAAGCAAGACGTATGTTTAATGAACATAAGTCAAAAATTATATTTGTCAAAGCAAACTAAAGGTTTCTAGTTATGACATGTAACAGCTATTCCCCAGCACTAATGTCTCAGTCTTCATTCAGCGCTAATAAGCTCGTTGTCAACGCTCCCTGAACAAACTACCAAAATAAACGTTCACTCTTCTAGTAGGACTTATTAGAAAGACTTTCAAAGTCATTCGTACTTCATTATCATTAAAGATTAATATAATCTTCAATTTATGTTAAAAATATCACAGAGAAACAGTTATATCATCCGAGACACGTTTTCGCCCGTTTTAAAACATTTTATTGCGTTTTTAACGAGTAAAATAATCACAGTGAATGAGTTAATTTCCTCAGTAGGTGTTTCTTAATGTTTTCGAGATTCCTGATGAAATAACAGAAAGGTCAGCCATGAAATAGGCGCTACGCGAATAAAACGCTTCATGAATAATATTCTTTCGTTGTTTCCTTAAATTATGAGGACATTAGAAACAAACAAAAATCCTATCCGAAAAATCAATACGACTGGTAAAGTGAATAAATTGCTTCATTTTCCTGATGAAACGATCTGTAAACGAATAAAAATTTCAGTACTGTTATACTTCATCCAAACCTCTTTCAAACCTTCATTTCGTTATGTAACAATGTGAGACGATTATTAAATGATAAAGCAACAAAACTGCAGTTTTCATACGGAGCTATTATCTCCCAGCAGATAATGGAATTGTATTGAATACTGTGGAATCCGAATTAATCTCAAGCGCTGCAATATTTCTATTCCCCCTCTCCCCAAGCCCTACTAAGCTTCATTAGAGTTGCGTTGGGTGGAATTTCATTTTAATTTTTTTTTAAAAAAAACAATATTTGTTGGCCAGCCATGTACGCTTGATGCATATTTTTTTTATATCCAGTTTGTATGTAAAAGCATCGTTTGGTGCCTAATTAATAATTATTCTCTTATTTTCTATTTTATATTATTGGCGCTATCACCCGCACCTACCTTGTTATATACAAACTAAAACGGTTCTTTACGCCTGTGGTTGTGGAGTGTATATATTTTATTCATATGTATATATGTAGAATAATTGTATCAACTTCTAACAGATATAATTTAATTTTTAATGCTCTTCGATATCGATAATGCAAGTAATTCTTTCCCATTTTTCGTTGGAAGATTTTAAGAATGGCATCATCGGAGTCTGACAAATTGCTTCATTTACACAATTTAGATTTTGTATAGTTAATTTAGTAACTTTCACTGTTTGTAAATTAGAATATGTAGGCTATAGTATATATTAATTCACGCAGCTGATGAATTTTTATTATGATCTCGTCACTTGCATTTTTCATTGTGTGATGGCAAACATCTTTATTGTAGTTGTTAAAGTGTCAATCAATGTTTTTAATAGTATTAGTAGTGCGTTCACGTCATTCTTACCTGTTTTATGTACAAATATTATATCTTGTTTGTTATTACCAGATGGTAAACAAAAACTTGACGTAAAAAAAAAAAAGAATTCTGAGGAATTTGTGAGAATTGTATTAACGAGGAGATTTTCGATCATAGAACAATCACACAGAAATCTGCTTGAAATATCGACGAGGACACTTATTCTGTATTATATGCATTGTACTATTTGTAAAGACCTTCTGGAAGCGATTTGAAACAGTAGTTACGCATTTTAAATTTTTCAGTTTCAATGTTGAGTGAAAGAATTCGCGCAATTTGTTCGGTAAAAATTATAGCTCAACTGAGAGTGAAGAGGGTCATGGGAGTGTACAAGGCGTATATTGGTGATGACGCATGGAAAGATATTGGTTTAAGAATTGAAAGTAACGCATGGAAGGGAAAAGATGACCATGACCACAAGCTGGCACTCTATTTCAGGCACAAGGGTGTAGGAATTATTTATTTATTTATCGTATGGCAATTCAGACACTTTTAAGAACATTGATAAAATATATATACTGCAACTTTACAAGATTAAATGTTTATATCTATTTATAAACGTTTCTCGGGAAACAAACCGAGTAATATTGTTATTAATGCACAATATTTCGGCGACTTTATTCTCCGTCGCCATCTTCAGATGCAGTTGCAAGTCTTGAAGTCTGCCTTGAGCGTGTTGTTTGTAAACTGGCCATGCCAGGCTGACTTCAAGGCAGACTTCAAGACTTGCAACTGCACCTGAAGATGGCGACGGAGTTTAAAGACGCCGAAATATTGTGCATTAATGACAATATTACTCGGTTTGTTTCCCGAGAAACGTTTATAAATAAGCAACGCCGAGAAAAATTACATTCATTTATACTTATATCTAGTTTATTGATATAGTTTATCGATTCCTGAGTTGCCAGCAGGGTGTAGGAAGATTCTCTTTTTTAGGTAAGGGTGTCAGGGATTGGAATAAGTTACCAAGAGAAATGATGAATAATTTGACAAAAACATTGAAAGAATTTAAAGTTAAAATTTGTAAAGGGTAAATGTAGGTGGATGCAGAAAAGGTGGAAGATGAGTGTTTAGGGAAATTTCCACCGGAGCAAGCTCTCCATTGCAATTTAATTTAAAGGCTAAATTAAGCGAATTATATTGTGGCGTACACTAGATAGTCTGTCGTCTTTTTCTCATTCCTGCAGGAAAAACATTTTAGAGAAGTGATAATTTTGTACAGTCTTTTTTAAATGTGTAAGTAGAATAAGTTCAGTGTTGGTGTTACCTCGTTTCTACAATGTGGTCACGATGTTTCAAAATTATATGTAGCCATTGCGTAGGCAATGAGCGCATTAAAAAAATCCAACAATACTACTTATCCAGTCTCCTCCCTCAAACTGATTCAAAGACATTTAACAATAAACTAAAAAACTGTTTTTTAAACACTTACGGCTTCGATAACTACACTTTGCCTTCCTGAACGTTGCTTAAACGCACACATCATTTTGTAAAATGGCACATAATACAATGTATGTTTGCTACTTTTCTTGTAATAAAGAAATTAAAGTACCTCACTTTGTAACTAAGTTTGTTATATGTATGAACTGACTAATAAAAGTTTACAAAAATTATTGTACAGTACTGATTATGACAGAGCAAAATTAATGAGTCCTATAATGTTCTTTTTTATCTATACAAGCGTCTGCAAGAAATTTTATTTCTACGTCTGATGTGCAGAACGATTATTTTGTAACATTGAGTCTGAAATAAATTTCCGATCTGTTCTTTATCATCCCCCATGATTCGTATACCCTGCTCCTTTTCATCCTCCCCATTCTCCTACCGAATGAAAATATAGATACCGAAATTTCATCTTCTGCTGTCTGCTGGGTACATTTTGTTTATTACTCTGGAGCCTGTTATATATGTTACGAGGGTTAGCTGAGTGGTTATTGGATAACTAATGATTGTCGTGCCACATTTTCTGATTAACCTGACCGAATTCAGTCTTATTATTAATATTCTTTCTTGTGTTCTGACACCTAAAATACTCTGTAATTGTGTGCTACGTGAGTTGGACTGATTGAAGAAAGAGGTTAAACTACATAAATGAAAGCGCCTACGCAGGTAAGATTCTAAGTTATTAACTGAAGATATCTGCATTACAAACAACATACTAATCGATTATTTCCGCAGTGCTACTCACTGATAGGAGAATAAGTGACACCCAACAAAATGTAGCTAATTCGAATCTGATAATAGATCGGTAGTGAGCTCCCGTTTCTAGTCTGAAGCGAGAACGGATTTATTCATACATTTCGGGAATAAATTTTGTGACAAAACAATCTCAGCTATTTTCAGTGACAATGGACTCGTACAAGTACAGCGTAGTTCTAAGTTAATATGTGCTCCTCGCACGGCAAGCTCCCGTGTGGGCATAATTCAAGTTCATGGATCTCGTTGCGTTCCCTATTGTGCTTCACTGTGGAACATCTATGCTAAAATTTAGAAGAATATTCCCAAATAGAAATAAAACTAATAGAATTAAAAATTACCTTCACATTATATTCCGCTGGTTCCTTGTTCAGCTGAACCCATTCAGAATGTTGTAATTAAGTAAACCACATTTATCAATTTTCCGATGGTCATAGACGATCAATTTATTTCGGTTACATGAATACAAACTTATTTATGTTATGCAGTTATGTAATATTATCATATTTCTATAAGGTGTTCTTTTTGTCACAAGCCATTATCTCCCTTCATACATAATCGAAATCGATTAACGAGGAATCATTTTAAAGATTAAGGAATCCGCTTTTTATTTATATATATTTTAAGAAAGCAATTTTTTCCAAATTCGACCCATAAAGGGAAAACATGTCAATATTTCTAAATAATGTTTTTTGTACCACGAACCATTTACCTTCCTGTATTCCTAACCGAAATGCATAAATGACGTAGAATTTTTAAATATTAAGATCTCCGTTTTGGTGACATCATATATTAAGAAAGGAATTTTTTGGAATAATTCCACAGCGCGTTTTTGTATCACGAGCCATTTATCTCTCTTGATATTTAACTGTCATAAATAAATTAATAGCATTTTAGAGATTAAGATCTCCGCGTTGATCGTATCATATTTTAAGAAAGGGATTTTTCGTAATTCGGTATCTAAAGGGCAAAAGTATCATTATTTCCATAATGATTTTTTATGGGGGGGAGGGGTCATGAGGCATTTATCTTTCTTAATATCTAACCGAAATCGAGAAATGAGGTGGTATTGTTTTAAATATTAAAGTCTCCGCTTTGGTCACATTATGTGTTTAAGAAAGGAATATTTCGGAATTTGATCCTTAAAGGGCAAAAGTATAATTATTTCCATAATGTATTTTTTTTTATCGTGAACCATTTATCTACCTTGATATCTAACCGAAATAGATAAATGCAGTACCTTTTTAAAGATTAATTTCTCTGCTTAGTTCACATCATATCTTGAGAAAGGAATTTTCCGGAATTTGATTCTTAAAAGGCAACAGTAACATTATTTCCATAAGGTTCCTTTTCTTCTTTACGAGCCGTTTATCCCCCTTGATACCAAACCGAGATCGGTAAATGAGGTATCATTCAGGAAATATTATAAATTAAGAAGGAAATTTTTCGGAATTTGACCCTTGAAGGACAAAAGTAATAACTGTGAAAGTCGCGCGTGTGAGACATTTCAGAGTTAAGCCACTAGATGGCAGCAGCAGATATTAATACTGCTTCACTGGCGTCGGCTTTTGTTTCGTACACTAAACAAATAAACAATTGATACAAGTGAGGCTGTTCTGTTTTCGTCCTATTACAAACCGCCAATTTTTATATTAATCGTACTCGCGAAAACCTCGCAATGTTCATCCAGTATCAGTGTATTAGAATTTAACTGGTATATGTTCACAACATGCCTCAATTGTCTACCATCAAACATTCTAGTAAGCAATAACTGTCATCCCTCCAACTTATTCTCGACCATGGTCGATACGAACTCAGATTATCCCCATCGTAAAATCATATGAATTTTCTCAGAAAACTAACATTTGTCTTAGAGAATGATGGTCGGAAAAATTTCCTGAAGTTGCGAGACAGTGGATGACAAAGAACGAGAAGGAGAAACTCCGATATGGTCTTTTCTATGAACCACCCGGGCATTCGCCTAGTGCCATTTCACCAAACCACTCCAGCCTAATGCAGGATGGTTTCCACGTAGAACCGCGGCTTGATTCTTTCCCGCCCCTTGCCCTCAGTTGTATCCCGCATCCAACAACCCCGATGCCAACGAGCTGTGAAACACCCTCTCTCTCCTTTCCCCCCAAAAAGTTTGCTGATAGCATCGCCCTCTGTGGCAAATACCAAGAAACCTTCTGACATACCATACCAGCATTTCAGATCATTCCATTACAGTGGGAATAATCAGTTAGTTTTTAATTTATTAATTTTATATATTTTTTTTGCTTATGGCTATACGCCTCGTTGACTTCGATGTTATTAGAGGCTGGAAAGTATGGAGGCAAGGAACGGGAACGAATTCGGTAATATCCTTTTGAAGGGGGCATCCTGGCATTTGCCTGGAATGATCTGGGAAAACCATGGAAAACCAAAATCTGTCCCGAATCGAACCCACGTCCTCCAAAATGTAAGACCAGAGCACTATCCGGTCACTCCAGACGCTCGGTAATTCAATATTTATCAATAATTAACTAGGTTAGTTCTAATTAATTCTTCTGGACGAAAATCCTTTGTTTTAAGATTTTCTATTAAAATGATTATACTGGACTAATACGTAGCTGATAATTATTAATCATTTAGTATAGCCATAGTAAAAGCATCCAGTAAAAATGAAGCCTATTGAGTCAGGATGAAACGATCGCAATGAACTTTAACAAAGGGCAGCCTGATTTAGTAACTAAAGAATACTGGAAAAGAGGGCAATAGTGACATAAATGGCTGTCAAACATTTTTTTAACTGTAAAGGTATCGAGTTTTATATAAAATTGCATTTACGTTAGTATTCTATGTAAGTGAGTACTGTCGTTCCGTGAAGTACACCATGGGTGTCCTATTTCCCCTCACCATGCTAAACAAGAATCTTCAGTTCAGAGCATAAATTGATGAAGCAGGGGGAAAACATAACACTTAATGAAGAAGAGTGGGCTCCGTCCAAAAATCTACGATACAGTACAAGGTTACTAATTATTGTTATGCATCACAGTTAATGTTTCTGACTTTCGGATATCCATATCCTCTGCAGATTTTTTTAAACATATAGTAAAGTTCATTGAAAACTAGTGAATATATGAAATATGGATAAGAATTTGGACTAAGTATAAGCAAAACTGAGACAAAAGTAATTAAATGTATCAGAAATAACAGTATATTAAATTAAGAACATGACCAAATGATGTAGAAAATTAAAGAATTTTATAAGATAGATAATAAAATTATTATCGAGCTCAAAATGAGAACACCACTATCAAAAAGAGCATTCTTTAAAAAAAAATACGTATAAGTATCTTAGTTTCAATCTTGACATAGGACTCAAAAAGAAATATCTAACATGTTTTCGTGCATCGAGTTCAGGACATAATGGGAAAGAAGCTTCGAATTTATAAAGAGTATGGTTGAGGCATTTGAAATGTGATACGACACAGTAATGTTGAAAATTAAGTAGATAAATAAATTAGGAAATTAATATGTTCTGCCAATGATGGAGGGTGTAAAAAAAAAACGTGAAGCTTCTCACTAAAAAGAAACAGGAAGGTGTCACATATTTTAAGAAGACGTGAGGATCTGGTTAATTAGTTAGTAGAGGGACCATAACAATTTATAGAAAATCAAGAATTGTAAAATACGAAGTAGCCTTCATAACAGAGTGGTATATCTTAACTTTATCCATAATAAATGGATTTATGAATGTCTGTAACTGTTCAATTGACGGGCAAGCAAATAAGTGGTATAGATGAAACGATTAGTTCATTATGGGAAGGGTCACTCTTTGAACTCGTTTTAGAAGCAGGAAAGGACTGGAGCAAGAAACAGAAGTGATTTCGGCAAAGAACTCTTGAAAAAACCATCCCGGCTTTCGCCTGTTATGATATGTGGGAATCATGTAAAACCAAAATGTTAATTGCCGGATAGGGATTCGAACCTGCACCCTCAGAAATGCGGTCCAGAGCGTTACCGCTCATCCACTATGCTCGGTGACTTTGGTACTGTAGTATGGGATCCACATTTTGAGTATCAAATACAGGAGTTGCAGATGGTGTGTGAGGGGGCTGCTAGATTAATAACTGGAAATTATTACTGAATGCAATCAGTAACAGAGATGATAAAAGAGCTACAAAGGGATTCATTGGAAGACAGGAGGAGGGTGAAGATGGTCATGGGACTTTACATGGCGTAATTAGTGAGGATGCATGGAATGATATTGGTGTAAAAATTAAAATTAATGCATGGAAAGGAAAAGATAACCATGACCACAAGCTGGCACTCGATTTCAGGCACAAGGTGTAGGAAGATTCTCTTTTTTGATAAAGGTGTCAGGGACTGGAATAAGTTATCAAGAGAAATGATGATTAGTTTACCAAAAACTTCGAAAGAATTTAAAATTAAAATTTGTAGACGTCAAATATAGGTGGGCTCAGGAAAAGGGGGTGGGGGAAATTGCCACCGGAGCGTGGGATCCATTGCATTTATTTTATTTTATTTTTTTTTATTAAAAGAAAAATACACTGGGAGACAAATGAACCGTATAGAAGATTTTAAAGCCTTGGCGTCCCTTTAAAAATAATGTCGAATGGAACCTTCAAAAATTAATAAACAATAGTCCAGTTCACAGTTCATATTTTTATCAATAGATGAATTATCCTCTCAGGTTTCAGTTTATGGCTGAATTAAATGCATAAAAATTGTCACAACAGAGGCTTCCTTGCCAAGGGCTACCTAAACCATTACAGATACACCTACGCAATGTATCCAGTTAAGCAACTTGATGGCTGGAATGACTTAACGATCGCATCCACCGGAAGTATGGTGCTTACTAGCAGTGTAGTGACAGTCAAGTATATTACGCAGTTTTGGTAAGCAAAGTGCTTTGTACCAAAAAAATTCATCCACAGCATATGTCTATTTTCAGGTAAGATATTAAAAAAAAGTGTATTAGTCTACGACGTAATTTTTTACGTCACTTCTGGCTTTTGCTACCACCCCAATTATTCAATTAATAGTTTCGTAATTATTATTTTATTCAAGCTACTGCTTGTATAATTAATTTATATATATTTATGAAAATATAATAATGTAAGTATTGTGTATTACTGCTCTCGAGTTCCACGGACTATAATTTTAATGTCATTGGGTATCTGTAGGAAGTAATAATAGGCTCTTTGGCCCGCTAGCACCATGGAGGAAGGAATATATGGAGGCGACGCAAGGGACCTTTACCACGCACTGAAGTGACGCCGGGTGGAGAGAGGTGGAGAGGGAGGGACGCCATATTACCCTACCCAAGAATCACCGGGAACATGCCCAAATATATCCAGGGAACTCTACCATAACCGTGGAGCCACAATTTGAAGATGGCTTATTATATAAGTCAACGAAACAAATAAAAAATGAAGAATAATCTTTTTTGATATCTCGCTTAATTCTCGAGATATACTTTCTCAAAGGTCAGGTGTTCTTGGTTGAAATTCAGAAAAAAATTGACCAAAATCAAATTTGATGATGGATTCTTACGTAACACAACCGGAAGAAAAGATAACGAAGAATACAAATTTTTGGTATTTCGCTTAGTTATCGTTATATACCGTCTCAAAGGTGAGGTGTTTTTGAATGAAATGCAGACGAAAAATTTCGCAAAAGTCAAATTTGATGATTGATTCTAATGTAACATGACGGAAAAAATAATCTAAAATAAAGAGTTAACATTTTTCAATATCTCGCTTATTGTTTGGGATATAGTATCTCCAAATTGTGGACGTGAGGTGGAGATGTGGCCTGGACCAAAAAAATAATTCCGTGCTAACCGCAATGAATTACATGCTGCACATGAAGAGTGTGTTTTCCTTTTTTACTTCCGCTTTTTGTTTCATTGAAATGGGGCATAGAACAGAATAAAAATGTCACCAAAAGCACAAGGAATTATAACCGCACCATACCAATCACAAATTTTTGTTAGTCGATATCCCGAGAACTAAGGGAGATATAAAAGAATGGTACTCTTGATTTTCAACTTGTCTTTTTTAGCTACATAAGAATTAAGCATCAAACTGCGACAGAGAAAAACATTCTGGTACAAACTGCATTTAAACCTAACCACAATATATATTATATTCTGGTACAAAAACAAACTTTGTAGACACACTCATGACTTTGCATCGCGAACTACATTTCGCATAACGACATTGTATCCTTCATCACGATTCCTATTTCGCAAAGCACAATTTATCACAATTAATTTCATCCCACACTTTCAGTAGAAACTGCAAACGTAACGAAAGAATGCACAACTCAATCACGATGTAAACATGACCCACTTAAATTAGACTTTACAACACTCGTATAAACTAATGGTAGTATATGATGTGCAAAATAGTAAGGTATGCCGATTGGCTCCACTACACCAACAAATATTTGATAACAAAGTCATCCATATGAGAGTTGTGAATAAATCTTTAATGGCAGTAGCTAGTCTGACTGAAAACTACCGAACATTTCAATAACAATAATTTCAATGAAACTTACAATTGAAATGATATTCCAGGTTTTTTCCTATCTGTCCTATTTGTACACCCGTATGCAACACAAGCTGGCATTATAAAAAACTTAGAACTATTACAAAATCAAATTTTTACTACATGGAGCACAATGTGAAAATGCAATGTTTTGAGCTGGGTCCGCTATAACCGCCGCGCATGCGCAGTAGGAACCCGGCGTCACAGATTTACCGTCATTTCTCCTCCATAGATTTCCTTCCTCCATGGCTAGCACGGACAGGGGAGTATTTTAAGTCACGCAGTGTTAGAAGTTGGAGGTATATCGCTGACCGCATAAAAGGAGCGGGGGATATACGTAGCATGCATGAATTGTTGTATTGTGTGTATAACGCGACTAGCACTGAAGTACATGAATAGTAGATGTATTGTAAAACGAGTTGTAACAAGTGTTTAATTGGTTACTTTGATATTAAAGCCAAACATAATGGATTTCAGAAAGTGCGTTAATCTTTTACTAAGAGTAACAACCTAACTTTGTACTAAAATTGACGGGTAAACAAAGCATAAATTAAAGTAACCTCCATGCTACATGCGCGCGTCGAGAGCCAGTATTACGGGCTAAACCGTACAAAGACCTGTAGTACGTCGCCACTAATTTGGAGCCAAAGTTAATTAGGAGATTATATTAGGCGACTTACAGCTTAAAGCAGTTAAATGAAGGGGGGTTATACATTGTAAACGATGATTATACTGGTGGCATTACATTTCCTAAATACTCATATATAAAGAAAATGAGAGAATATGTTTTAACTAATAACCACCCATTCTTAAATCTCAATTATTTAAGCATGACACCTTTTTTCTTTATATTATTTTATGTTGTGTTATGCACCCAATGGAGTTGAGAATCATCTTACCAGCCGATACGTTTTCCAAAATAAATCTTTCATCCTTCTATAAATTTTTTTTTTTTTTTTTACCGTCACCTGAAATAAACATTTATATCTTTCAACTCTAATACTTATTTTCTCACCAATGATTATTTATTCAATATACTTCTCTTCAGATAACTTCCGTAAATTAAAATCAATTAACATTTATTCCACAAATTCGACCACATTCTTGCAACCTCTCAATTTAAAGTGCATATAAAAGTTGGAGTTATTTTGTAATTTACTTAAGTGATATTTATCAGAATTAACTGAGACGAAAAAGTTTAGGAAAAAATTAACCGGATAAAAAGTAATAGCAGAATTTAGAAAACTGACAAAAATTTATGTAGTCGACACGAGCAATGCTGGGGGCAAAATCTAATCGACTACTCAAGCAGGTTTTACGTTGTGAATAATCAGCCCCCACACTCATAACAGACCAAATTTTACGATACACTGGAAACCTCAAGTCTTGGCACTAGCTAGATTGCGTACAATATTGCTCTTTTCCCTCAAGACAGATGCCGGAGCACTTATCGATTGTGTTGAACTAACACATTGGCAGCAAGTTGTGAAACAAGTTTCAACGTCTTCCAAACTTTCGACAGAGTGCTTGCACCTGAGGGTCTGAGAGGGAAAGATAGTGACAACTGTAACACAAGAAAGTCCTGCAGGAAGACTGGCAGTCTTGATTGAAATCTTAACAGGTGAACCAGATATCTGTCAGGATTGCAAAAACAAATACTATCTACACGAAAAAACGCCGTAGACGTTGTATCTTCGTTTTGTTTTTGTTTTTTAATAATCCTTCTAATATCAATATTAATTCCTAAATAATTTTTCTATTTTTCGCGGGGTTTTTTTTTACAAATTAAAATTGGTGAACGTCTAATATCTCTTTCTCTCCCTTATCTTTTCTTCGGTATGTTATCTTAAAAATTCTGTAATATGTAATCCCAAACTTACGGTGAGATAGTTTTCACTTCCGAAACTTTTTAATTTGTTCTGAAGTGTTAACTGATATTTTTACGAATATCGGTCACATAATACGTTGACAGAAGCTGGCATAATACTATAATTTTTTCTTCCCAAAAGGCCCTAGAGTTTGTAATAAATCCTGAAAACACTCTCCGACGTGTCCAATTATGTCACCGACAATGAACTGCGCCTATATTACTATCTTCCACATCTTCCAGCATAATAAAAACCAAATTTTAATCTTGATATAGTTACTCCGCGTATTGCTTTAAGATATCAGAGGTTTTACAGAACACATTAAAAGTAAAAGTTCCTTTCATTTCCCGAAAATTCTGTTTTTCTTTCCTTATCTACAACCTTTATTTTCTCTGCTTCGTCAAGCTACTCATGCAACCATTTTCCTTTGTCTTCCTTGCAAAAGTTGATGATAATATTTCTAAAAGGCCCTTCATTCACTTCTGATCCATCAGTTCTGATTTTTCCCGTGTGGTCGACGGAAACAAAGTAACTTCTAATCGAATCATTACAATTTTGTCACTATATTGGTCAAAATTAAACATTCATTTTCTAATCTTCCTACCAATCACAAATCCCACTCAGGTGCAAGTTAGTGCGTTAATTATTCTGTTTTCCAAAATCAGAAATTCTGTTACTATTCTTTAACCCATACGCCTTACTCAGACATCTAATACATTTTTTAATTTCCTTTTTTCTTATAACCCTTTGTAAGCAGTTCCTAAAACTTCATAATCGAAAATAAACGTAATTTGATTTTATAATATTCTCTTCCCTCAAAAATCCTTTTGTGACTTCCAAAACTTTTTTATATAAATGATATTGATCCTTTTAAAAAAAAATCTAATTCATTTGCCTATCTGAAGCGGCCTTTTTCTGTTTAATGTCCCGCCCAAATTGAGTCTCCCCAGGGTGTCAATTGCAATGCACCGCTGTGTTCATCGTGGTGTCACGCATGATTGAAACTAATTAACGTGTCATATGGTGCCATCATCCTCAAAGAGCACACAGCCGCTGGAATATTTGTTTGCTTATGTTCAGTTAATTGAAATGGAGCTTAAAAATACACAGCACAAAAATTTTCGCCACTTAATCACCAAATTTAGATCACATTGTTTGAAACGGAATCGAAAATACTCGATTCAATTCGGCAGGGAATGTCACAGACGGATTTCTCGTTATTAGTACTAATGTACAGAGCATGAATCTAGGATTAAATAGGACTTATCCTGGTGTTATCAATATTGAATGGAACAAACCATATAAGGAGATCTAGGCTATTTCATCACAGTTATTTTTTACCTGGAGAAACCGTTACTAGTGGAACATTTTGTGTTAGACGTCTACGACGAATTGGTAATAAATGGTTACTTTATATTTATATAATTTATTATTTAATCTAAAATTCCGCAGAAATTTATTCTTACATATACACGGAAGAATTACTAATAATAAGAAAGAAAAATTATTGGCTTTCAGCATAACTTCCCTATGTAGCCATTGACATTTACTTTATCATTAAAACATTTACAGAGGAATGCTACTCCTTAAATAGTAATTAATATCACAAGACCTTCTTGTCTTGTAATAGTTTGTCTTAGCATAAAGGACATAAATTAACGTACCACCCTCCCCTCCTAAAGTTTGTAGGCGACTGCGACCACTGTATTCGCTAGAACATAATTCCCCTGCCGCTGTAACCAGCGGCTGCACAGGCGAACTACCACTTGAATAAAGCATGATGAATGAGTCACTCCATGCCCAATGCAGGGTTACAGCGGTACCCTAGCCAACAGATAAATTGAGAAGATTTATGAGAAAGTTGCCTTCTACATAGCTGGAACTGCAGGTAAGTTAATCATTAATGCGTTTGTGAAGTTACTCCTGTATTGTTAACAGTTTATTTGCAACAGAAGTGCCGAAAACCTCAGTAGGTACTTCCTTGTTTTGTGGTTTCTATGTTTTTCAGTTTAGGAGACGATAGTTCTTTCGATATATATATATATACAGGGTGTTACAAAAAGGTACGGCCAACCTTTCAGGAAACATTCCTCACACACAAACAAAGAAAATATGTTGTGTGGACATGTGTCCGGAAACGCTTACTTTCCTGTTAGAGCTCATTTTATTACTTCTCTTCAAATCACATTAAACATGGAATGGAAACACACAGCAACAGAACGTACCAGCGTGACTTCAAACACTTTGTTACAGGAAATGTTCAAAATGTCCTCCGTTAGCGAGGATACATGCATCCACCCTCCGTCGCATGGAATCCCTGATGCGCTGATGCAGCCAACTGGCGGTGAATCGAGGAAGTACAGTACATACTAACGAAACTAAAATGAGCTCTAACATGGAAAGTAAGCGTTTCCGGACAGATGTCCACATAACATATTTTCTTTGTTTGTGTGTGAGGAATGTTTCCTGAAAGTTTGGCCGTACCTTTTTGTAACACCCTGTATATATATATATATATATATATATATATATATATATATATATATATATATATATATATATTAGGTATTGAGGACTCATACCCAACACAATACTTATATGTGTTTTGTATCTATTTACTGGAAACTTCTTTGTATCTTTGTGTGGTGCAAAATATAGGTGACACAAGTCAAACCCCTGTACCGCAAGGACAATTCACTATCATTACGCTGTCGTGAGTGGCATATAGGACTGTTTTCTATGATTAATTCCAAGTTTCTACTCAGAAAGACAAAACAAACTAATGTTCCGGTAAAACTAACGTCGGGAGCGGCAGGGAAATTTAGTTAAAGGTGAGTTTCGAGACGTACTTAATCCCACAGAAAATTTACGTGAAAACCATAATTACAGTTGGTGCATTAACCTTCTGAAAAGGAGTTGACAACATATATAAGTTTTTTTTCTTATGGCTTTATTCCTCATCGACGTCGAGGTCATTAGAGGCGGGAAAGGACTAAGGACAACGAACGAGAAAGAATTCGTCCATGACCTTTTGAAGGAAGCATCCCGGAAATTGCCTGGAGTGATTTAGGAAAACCACGGACGGTTATTCGAACCCGGCTCCTCCCGAATGCCACATATAGGTGACAGAGGTGCAGTATCAGTTAATTAGAAGATTCCTCACTGGTACAGACTGAAGCTTTAATGTACTAGGTAAAATAAGCTACGTGAACTTGCCTAAGCAGATGCAATTAACGGTTTTAACTAAATAGAATAACATTACGAGCTTTATCTCATTAAAGTTATTTTCGGCGAAGTGTTTCCCAAAGCAAATAGTTTAGACGTAAATGAGCTTATGTTTTCCTTTTTTGGAACAGAAATGTACCGCAATACCAGAACTCATGTTAATAAAGAGTGCACAGAAATTGTAAGCTACATGTTCGTCAGTGGAGATTGTCGCTCGCGTTGGATGTCATAAGCCTATTGGTTGATGTACTTCATAAGGAAGACCTAAATTTTATTGATAAAAGAAGCTCTGTGCTAATCGAAATTACATTTTGAAATCGTATGACAGTGACTGAGAGAATATTGGAACTTCTAATCCACTTTATGTCTGGCCAATCAGTTCTTAAAACTAAGTTCAGTTCATTCGTAATCCGAAGTCACCATACTCAGAACTGAAGTTTACCACAA
Organism: Vandiemenella viatica; assembly: GCA_031002005.1. Taxonomy (NCBI): domain Eukaryota; kingdom Metazoa; phylum Arthropoda; class Insecta; order Orthoptera; family Morabidae; genus Vandiemenella; species Vandiemenella viatica. The sequence continues at coordinate 91,776,838 of JARYHS010012519.1, forward strand.
TATGTGGGGTAACACTCATGAATTTTCTGTTTCTAAAATGTGAAACAAATTTATTCTTGATCTTAAACTGGTAAAAGCAAATTTATAGTATCAGTAATGTTACCTTCTTTTTTCTTCTTATTCTTTATAACTAGTCCTTTATTTTTACAGTAATAACTATAATATAAACATTTTAAACACAGAATAATGTATTTATTATTGTTTATTTTTAACTAAGCAAGTAAAAATATATAAACATTTATAGTGTTTACATAGTAACAATGATGACCTAATGTATTCTTGCAGTTCATTAAATGACTGATATACGTACAAAGTAGGACAGGAAAAGTAAAAACCCTTCTGTTTCCAACAACGGTAAGTGATAGATATACTTTTCGAATCATTCTTTGTAATCACACAATACATTTAAAAAACAACGTTAACCTTTTTGTTACTAGCACTTTAACTTTGCATAAACATATAGACAACAGTTAATTTATTATTGATTTATATAGTATAGTACTCTTAAAGTTTAAAAAAAAAAAACATAGACTTCAAAGAATTTTGCATATTCACAAGTTCTTCTTGTTGAGTTTTCTTTAGTATTTTTTTCTGAAGTTCTGTCAATTCTTTATGTACTTCCAAATTTATTTCCTTGCTGTTCTCTTTATCATGTTCATCTTGCTGCTGATTAGCCTTAACGAAATCCTCGAGTACTTTGAGGAACTGATCGACATGATCACGAATAATTAAATATCTTTCTTTTGATGTTTTCAGGTGTCGGTGAACAAGGGTAAGAATTTCTTCTCTTCTGTTTCAATAATTTTAACATTTGCCTCTAGATTTTTCAGAACATTCCTGACATTCTCTCGTAAATCACTTTGATGGTGCTTCCTTTTCTTACATTGCCTTTCCAAAAGCTGTGATATCCTGTTTTGTTCAAGTTTTATTGGAGCCGTCGTAAGTTCCTCCATGTGTTTTCTTTTAGCTATCAGCGCTCGTTGAATGTTAGATTCAATTGACTCTAACAGTTTACCGAAAGAAGGATATTCGTCTGATACAATTTTCTCAATTACGTCATGCCCCAGAATACTTTATTTTGTAGGTCTGATACTGTCGACTGGTTTAATTACTTTTATCTAAGATTTATCATCCACTGCGTCATCATCATACAGATCGCAGAGTGGGTCATGGATCTGATTTTTTTTTTAAGATATAAATTCTTTCGGAAATGTTTTTGGCGTGATGATTATGCTTTTCTAATTTTCCGCCTCAGTAACACTTACCACACGCTGAGCTTAATTTCAAGTTTTGCAGACAGATGTCAACACTTCATTTCCCCCATTAGTAGTTACTACAGAGTAGCAGAAGTTAAAAAAATGTAAACCTTTAGTAAGGGCTTGCGGTCCGTAAAACCATAGCTCCAGATTTGACCATGCCAACAACAACTCATTGAAGGCAGCCGATCTCAAAATGTTTGGAAAAGGTGGTGAAGCAGAAGTAATGTTACTTTTCATCTTCCAATAGTTTTTTAAACCACACAAATTAGATAAATACTAACACCTGTTGAAAAGAAGCTACTGTGAACAATGGTGTCATCTACGTGTACTGAGACTACTTATTTACTGTCATAATTCTAATAGAATCAAACTCAATTCTTGCAAGTATTAAAGACCTTAGGAGAATAATTGGCAATGATATTCATTAATTTTTATTAAGAATAAGCTTTATTTTATCATTACATTCATATGGAATCCAATGATACACATGTTCTTTCTTCCCGGAATTAATCTTATAATAAGGACTAGCAGCTTCTGAGCGTCTTAGTTAACTTTCAAATACTTTCAAATTACATTCAGAGATTCGTTTGACGTTTATTTATTCTCTAACTATTCAGAACTACTCTTACTTTTATTGTCATGGACTGTGAATCACTACTTTACAAATACATCACATTACCTTTACTCAAATAATATCCGTCTCTTCCTTCACAACAAATAATATTCATTCAAACTTTTCTTTTAAGTAATTTAATATTGAAACGGTACGGTATACCGCCATAATAATTATTAATTATTATTTAAATTTTCCAAAAATGCATATGATTATTTATATTGTGGATTAAAAAGGGTGCTCGAAATGATTAATTGATAACTTATAAGAATGAAAAATTCATAACCTGACAATATATTCTTTGAATGATTGCCAACAGACATTTAAATTAATCACCTAAACTTAAGTAATACAAGACAACAAAATATCCGTTCAGATTTTCATTTACAAAATAACAGTTTTCGGCAGGACACGTAATGAGATTACTTGTTAAAACTTAATGTCAACTTTTTCAATCACAGAAACTACTGAATTCAACTTATAATATTTTTTATTTATTTTAACTGCTTAACGTCTCTTTAACAGCGAGGTCTTTAGAGACAGGAATGGATGGGGGGCAAGGAATGGGAAGGAATTTGGCCATGACCTTTTGAAGGCAGTATCCCGACATTTGCCTGGAGTGATTTGGGAATCCATGGAAACCCCAAATCTGGATGCCCGGATGGGGATTCGAACCGGCGTCCTCCCGAATGCGAGGCCAGAACGCTAGCCGTTACATCACCACGCTCGGTAAAAACTTATAAAATGCGACGGCTAATCTCTCAGTTTGTATAACGGAGAGCGAGGATTCTTATAGTGCGGAATTCCACTTTTTCAATCACAGAAACTACTGAATTCAACTTATAAAATGCGATGGCTAATCTCTCAGTTTGTATATCGGAGAGCGAGGATTCTAATAGTGCGGACTTCTCCGCTCAGAGCGTTAAGTTAGGTAAGCACGGAGGTTTTAAGTGCAAACACAATATTAGTAATTTTTGCAATGTTTGTCCTTTTACCGTCTGTTCGGCACTGACGTAGTCAGCAAACTCCGAACCCACTCTAAATGTATCTGTCACCTTGTGACTCAAAATGAAGACATAACCGATCGTATGATATGCTGTCGGCTTAATGTGTCGTTCTCGTGCACAGGCACATGTGAACACTAACCAGCGATGCCCGAAAAGACCACGAGGAGCCTCTCGCACCACCTTATAAAACCTCGGGGCGCTCTTCTCTTGCTTGGCGGATTTTCAGCGGTCCAATCTTCACTGTAGGAGTTCCCGCCTCTCTTCTCATTGGCGGACATGAAACAACATCATAAATAAAATATTAAAATTCTTATAAATTAACACGCTATTGGACAAACATTCTCCCCTACAAGCACACTCAAATCCAGTACATCTTTCCTTTTGCGGGATTGGAGAATTTCTTCGGAAATTGTTGTACTTCTTTCGTGCCCATTCGGTTTTCCTGGTTTCTCGCAGTGAGAATTCCCAGAATCTCTAATTTGGCGTGTCTTGACGTTATCACGTATCCGGAATTGGCCACGCCAGCTTGGTTCTAAGTAAAAACACTACCCACGCACAGCCGACCCAGCACTGAGCGGTGAAAGGTCGTATATCTGCCTTTTCAAACTGGCAAGTCCTATTGTCCTACTGTGTGTTTGTGTTTGTGTGTGTGTGTGTGTGTGTGTGTGTGTGTGTGTCGTCTTCCGTTCCAGCCTGAATGGAGAGTTCGCCGTAACAGGCTTGAAGTTCGCTGACCCCTGCCCTGCAGAAAGTCCGTCTTGCAACTTGGAAATTTCGCTAAATCAGCGTAATGTATGCCTTGTTGCGTTACCCAGATACCTCAAATTAATGTGGTTTTATGTCACACCACAGTAACACTTACTTATTTCATTTACAACATCTATTCCCAAAATTAATTATCCGTACATATTTGATTTATTCATGGCTCCATTCTGCTCATCCTTCTCTCCTCCATGTCTTTTCTGTTCTCTTATATCCTCTCTTTGTTATAGCATCTCTGGCCCGCTTCTGTTAGCTACCAATTAACACGGAATAATAACGTTATTACAAATATATATAGATGCATACATATACTCAAAAATACTTTAGTAGCTACTGGATGTTAAGGGTCATTCCTCAATTGCGAGTTAATCAATCTATCTATATCTACAAAATTAAAACCGGATAACTTGGTCTTATAAAAACTCGCAAACTACTGACAGATTTCGATGGGGTTTTCACCGTTTTAAAGCTTAGAATCTCAACTCAGTTGTTTGGGATGTCTTATATTTCAACATTAAATAACGCAGGAGCATTAAATGAAATTCTGAACGTTTGATGACAAATCCTAAAGATGGAAGGATTAGATGTTACATACTTCGCACTAAACACACAACTACAAACTCACTGACCATAGCCTTTATTAAAATCAATCAGATAACTTTACAATAATAACTATTCTTTCCTTTAATTCGGGATATTCAACTTTTAAACGCCATATATATCCGTAAAAACAACAGGGATTTTCTTTAACCACGATTTCTGGCAGTCCAACTATAATGTCTCTGACGATCTGAACTAGTCTTCTGTTTACAATAAGATCATTTATTTACGATAATGTTATTCTGGATTCACTTTTGATGTTTGTATAAAAGACTTAATCCGCGGAGTTAAAGTATCTGGCGTTTCGAGTAAAAAGTATATCCATTCACTTCGCAATTGAATCAAGAGTGAGTTTCTAACATAATCTAGCGTTGTTTAGTAATGTAGTAATGCAATTTCTTAACCAACTTAATGAAGCTTGTACACATGAATCTTTTCGGACGAATGAAAATAGTGTACGTGCACATAAACTTCAACCCATCCGTTTATGGGTAGCGGGCGGGTGAATCTAGGTATGCTTTAATTCCGAAAAAAGTTGGCGCGAATTTTATGAAACTTTGTACAAATGTTTCTCATTGCGGGGATAAAAATAGCGTACGGATAACTCTACGCCAACTATACCGGGCAAAACCGGGAACTCCGCTAGATTTTATAAAGGTTAATGTCACGCCAATGAAATAGAATTTTGTTTTATTCTTTGTGTTGGAAGCGTTTATTCTATTTCCAGAGCATCGTCAGTGACTTCTATATGGTATACATACATTTAGTTAGTTACATTCCATTTAAAACAATATTAGTTCAGTTGAAATTAATTTTTACTTACATGGGTTTTTTTATTTATATTTCATTTTAAAAGTCAAATGTAAGTAAAAATTAATTTCAATTGAGCCTTATATTGCTTTTAAATAGAATGTAACTAACTAAATGTGTAAATATCAAACATATATCACTGATGATGCACTGAAAATAGAGTGAAACGTTTTCAACACAAAGAATAAAACAAAATTCAGTTGCATTGGCATGCCATTAATCTTTATAAAACACTAGCTCGTACCCGCGACTTCGTACGCGTGGATTAAGAAATTTTTGCCAGAATTGAATATAGAAAGTTTTTGGTAACGAATGATTGGACCCAAACAACACCGAGTCGGCATAATATGACAGGAAAGCTATCACTATATCATTCTACCGTCGAACCAGTCTGTTGAAGAGAAACAGTTTCCAACATATTTCTGTCACCATTCGATAAGGTCTCAAAATTTCGTGACTACAACTATTAAACATACCGGAGAAAATGTCCTGTGCCCTTCATACAGATTTTCTTGTCAAATTCCATCAACATCGATATAGCCATTTGGTCGTCAAAACGTAACAAAAAGACAGAGACTTGCTTCCGTATTTATACTATTACTACTGCGGTTCATACACACACATATACTCTCTCTCTCTCTCTCTCTCTCTCTCTCTCTCTCTCTCTGACTGCGAAAAACCCCTGAGGAATCATTATAACGTAAAAAAGTGTACACCTACACATTGCAAGACTACCAACGATTTGCCTCGCATTGCACCCGAAGCTTTGTGATATCTAGAGTTTAACATTCAATCCGAATAACCTACGGCCCAGGCGTGACTCTTACTATCAAAAACAATTTTTAAAAATCTTAGCCTCCACGGAGATTTGAACACGACACCACGACCCAAACATTTGTAAGCAAGCGGTTTAACCACTGAGCTGTTTGACCGATACACGGATAAGCAGTATACAGACGTCCATATCCAACGCGTCTGTCTATCGCCATTCAGTGGTATTTCGAAATTATGAGACAACATGTATTATTTATACAGATAATTTTTCAACCAAATATAGACAGTATTTTTCTCCTTGTTTCAAAGGATAAGTATGCAAAGTTTCATGGAGATCGGATGAAAACTGTGGATTTTTATGAAGAACAAACAAACATACATTCATCTTTATATATATAGATTAGTAACTGTCTATTTATCTCATTTGCTTAATGTATGTCCGTTACAAGTTGCTCGCATATTGGTTTACGTGGACTATTAATGTACTGATTAAACCGATTATGTCGAAGTTAATACACTGAAGAGCCAAAGAAACTGGTATAGGCATGCACATGCAAACACAGAGATATGTAAGCATTCTGGGTACGGCGCTGCGGTCAGCAATGACTATATAAGACAACAGGTGTCTGGTGCAAGCGTTAGATCGGTTACTGCTGCTACAATGGCAGGTCGTCACGATTTAAATGAGTTTGAACGTGGTGTTACAGTCGCCGCATGAGAGATGGGGCACAGCATCTCCGAGGTAGCGATGAGGTGAGGATTTTCCCGGACGACCATTTCACGAGTGCACCGTGAATATAGGGAATTCAGTAAAACATCAAATCTCCAACATCGCTGCGACCGGAAAAAGATCCTGCAAGAACGGGACAAACAATGATTGAAGGGAATCGTTCAACGTGACAGAAGTGCAACCCTTACGCAAATTGCTGCGGATTTCAATGCTGGGTAATCAACAAGTGTCATTGTGCGAACCATTCAACGAAACATTATATGGGCTTTCGGAATCGAAGGCCCGCTCGTGTACCTTTGCTGAGTGCACGACACAAAGCTTTACGCCTCGCCTGGGCTCGGCAAACCGACATTGGATTGTTGATGATTGGAAACATGTTGCCTGGTCTGACGAGTCTCGTTTCCCATTGTATCGAGCGGATGGACGTGTACGGGTATGGAGACAACCACATGAATTCATGGACCCTGCATGTCAGCAGGGGACTGTTCATGCTGGTGGAGGCTCTGTAATGGCGTTGGGCATGCGCAGTTGGAGTGACATGGGACTCCTGATACGTCTAGATACGACTCTGACAGCTGACACGTACTTACGCATCCTGGATCATTACCTGCATCCATTCTTGTCCATTGTGCATTCCGACGGACTTGGGCATTTCCAGTAGGACAATACGACACCCCACACGTCCAGAATTGCTACAGAGTGCCTCGAGGAACACTCTTCTAAGTTTAAACATCTCCGGTGGCCACCAAACTCCCCAGACATGAACATTCTGAGCATATCTGGCATTCTTTGCAACGTTCCGTTGAGAATAGATCTCCACCCCCTCGTACTCTTACGGATTTATGGACAGCCCTGGAGGATGAATGATGTCAATTCTCTCCAGCACTACTTCCGACATTAATCGAGTCCATGCCACGTCGTGTTGCGGCACTTCTGCGTGCTCACGGGGGCCCTACACGATATTAGGCAGATGTACCAATTTCTTTGGATCTTCAGTGGACATCACCAGCGAGGAAAATCAAAATGTATCTTAATTCCTCCGAATAAGGGGACATCCATTAATTACGTGAGGTGAAATAGGGGGGGGGAGGGGTCTGGCGAAATCTCACCAGATCTCACCAAGGGGGAGGGGGAGGGGATCTACGGAAATCTCACGTGAGATTTTGCAAAAAAATTTTGGACAGTAGAGCTAAAAAAAGTCTACAATTTGTGCCAAAGTCGATTTTAGGCGTCAAAAAGTGAGGCTGTGACCTAAAAAAAAGCTCTACAAAAGTTTCCAGGCCGATTTCTAGGGGGGGGGGGAGGGGTCCAGCCAGATCTCACCACAGGGGGGGGGGGGGGTCCGGGCAGATCTGACGAAATCTCACCAGGGGGGAGGGGGGTCCAGAAATCCGGAAAAACAACTCACATAATTTATGGATGCCCCCTAATACGATGCCGTTCGTTCATCGAAATCACGATAAGGATTTAGAATGGGGGAATTAAGTAAGCGCGACCAGCAGTTCAGGCGCGAAGAGCGCTCCAAATAAAAATATGTGTATACGGATTTGTTAACGTTTTAATCTTAAATTTCTCAGCTTTCTGACTACACATCAGAATGAAACATAGTCCATGTTACTCCCAGGATATGGGCGGTACATCATTCAATACTCCATCAAAATCCGGCCACTGGTTTTTACACGAATCCCGTTCAACAATAAATTGATACTCATAAATTCCTTAGCTTTCCGATCTCACTTCAGGATGATACATACGTAATCTACTTCCAAGATCATAAGCTGTAAATTATTCAAAACCCCATCAAAATGCACCCTGTGATTTCTGAATGAATCCCGTTTCGTCTAGAGCTGTGTTGTTCGGGTGGTCGCGGTCTAAAGCTAAATGTAAAAATCAAGGGTTGTAGGTTTTACAATACAATACAAAATTTTCAGTTAGAAGGCTGTGCCTGTTTATTTTTGAATAAATTGTCCAATCGTGATTGTATTTTTGAGACGTAAATAGCTTAGTCATTTTCTGATTGGATCCTATTTCTCTTTTTTCTACCATGTTTCAGGTAATTGTCGTCATAGAGTCCATTTTTTTTCGATTTTGATTTGCTTCCGCCACTGACACTTGTAGTAAACGTGGATACTGCGCATATCTTTTGAGATATATCCTTGCTCGCAGCGTAGCTAGTCCGTACTCACTGGAGTTCTCGGACAACTGATTGCAGTGAACGAAAAGAAACTGTTCCTATGTGGCCGCTGAAGGCACCTCCCGCGCCGCCACCACAGAATTCCTGCTACCACCTTGCACTGCATTTTATTTCTCGATCAGTAGGTATAGTATCAATAGAAAAATAATTTAAATACGTCGTTTTTGAAATCACTGACATGGTTTTATTACAGACCTGGTGAGGGGGGTCAAAAATATTTTTTTACGGACTTGGGGTTGGCCTTTTTGCTTGTGAAGGGGTCGCGTATTCAAAAAAGTTGGAAAAACACCGATCTATACAGACAGACACAAATTTTCAAAGCAGTTGATCCATTTTCTATAGATCAACTCATTTTCTTCAAAAATATCTTTTTCACAGTTATAGTATTATTATATGTATAGATTATAGCACTAAATCACAGGGATGAATGTTAGTTTTTCCAATTAATATTCCTGTCTTCTCAACTAACAAACAAAAGGATGCGATTGAAAACGGGACTCCAGGTATTCAAATAAATGTCACTAGGAGGTCTGTAACGATATCCAAGAATCTTAGAGAAAGGCGGAACCTTCCGAATTTTTAAGCAATTAATTATTTCAGTAAAAGTTTTGAATTATAAGAGATTTTAAATCTTTATAATTATTCAGTAGTTGAGAATTGTAAATCAGAGCTTTGTTTTATTAAAAGTGGATGGTAGCTGCAAAAATTTAAAAAAAAGTCTTTCCTTATTGAATATGAGAGAAAGTCTGTTTTAAGAGAAATGTCGTTAAACTTCTACATCAAAAGAATATTAAAATTTCATTTTACTGCTGCTAGAGAATGACGTTTAACATCTAGAAGTTTCATAATGCTATTGGTGTAATAATCCGATAATTGGAGTGGAAAAATGTAACGTCACTCCTTCAGCTGAACTTGTTTGGATATCTATTGTTGGTTACGACCACAAAATAAAATCTGTAATTCATTAACCGCGAACATTTCGCAACAACTATAAGATATCTCTTAATATTATTTTTGTTTATTACGAATGAGGAATAATTTCCTTTTCTTAGTGATGAATGAACGCGATAAAATATCTCCATAAACAAATAATGAAATCATTATGTTTGTTGTAGCCTAAGCTACGTCCATCTATTATTTAACTGAAATGCAATTTGTATGTGTAATTATTAGTAGCAGAATACTATTCTACCGGGTTGCCTATCCAAATACGGTCGCCAGTATTTTTAAGTAAAATTTAAAAACAATTAAAAAAATCGTTCATTTGTTTTTTTAAATAAATGATAATTCCTTTCAAAGAGAAACAAGTATAGAAAGTAAAAAGTCGGACAGTGTGGTGCGCTAACTTCAACAGCTGTCAGCTCCAACTCGCGACCACTTTTACATAGGCAATCAAAACTTTTTATGTTCTGTACAAGTCTCTCTTTGAAAGGAATTACAATTTATTTTAAAAACAAGCGAACGAATTTTTTTGAAAATTTAATTAAAAATACTTACGGCCATATTTTGAAAGGCATCCTGGTTGAATCGTATTCTGCTACTAATGATTGTACATCAAAATTACATTTCAGTCAAATAACAGATGGACGTAGAAATCATGCAATTGGATCTTGGTACTATTACACAGTTTATAAGATAAATACTGAATGATTAAAAATAAATTCTACAAGTAGACAGTAATGCAAATATTTCTACTTTCTATTTACGCATGCCCATAATCTATAACAATTTCTCAACCAGTGGTCAGCGAAGATAGGTCAACTGATCCGCAAGCAGAATTTTAAAGATTCAGGTATCGTGTTTATAAAACTATAAGCGAGTAAAAGCCACGAGCTCAACTTTTTAAAACGACAAGGTAGAAATCGTGAATTTCCGGGATATGAGGATAAGAGTGCAATGTTGCATCTTGAGTCTATTCACTAAATAATTCCCATTTGACATCAAAGAGTGAGCCATTCTTTTAAAGATTAAGTTAATGACCAATTTATTAGGGTTTTGTACTAGACGTGGGAGACCGGGACAAGTCGAAATAACAATTATTAGTAGGGTTGGAAATATAAAAGTTCTGAAGAAAACAACAAAGAAGGATATGGGAATTCAGTTTTTCTCGGCGTGTAAATGAAATAAAATCTTCACGGGTTTTCTGCAGGTTAATATTTTTATTAAATATTATTTGTTTAACATGCAACATTTCGGGAGCAACCTCCGCTGCCTTCATGAGGTAAGCTGTCATTACGAAGCAGGCATATTCTTAGCTTCGTAATGACAGCTTACCTCATGAAGGCAGCGGAGGTTGCTGCCGAAAAGTTGTATGTTAAACAAATAATGTTTAATAAAGATATTAACCGGCAGAAACCCCGTGAAGATTTTATTTCAAGAAAGAAGGATATCGGGTGTTGTTTTAATTTATATCATGCATATGGGTCGGTGGTATAGAAACGTTATTATTCGTTTTTACTGAATATTAATTCACTGTTAATAATTCGCTTTCAGACTCATAGCAGGGTTTCCATAGGAACTCAGAACATATCTATGGTATAATGGTACAATAAAATATGTCCGAAATATTAATAACATATATACAGATAAAAAAATTAGGCCCTTATGAGTTATTGGTCCGCAGCATTATTTTTGACATTTTACTAGTACTCCAGTCGAAAAACTATGAGAATCGCTGATAATAGGATCATTTACTGGATAACAGCCTACGGTTGTGGTTAAGCCTACTAGTATTTTCTCCTGCAACGTATCGATAATTTTACTTCAATTTGTTATCATTTCTTCTTAATATGATCCTTGTAAGGAAACACAGTTTAAAAAATGATTGATTAATATTTTCTTTTACTTTTGTATCTTGGTTCGTGTATTTTTTTGTATAATATTTTGCTGTTTATTTGATTTTAACGAGTAGTACTGTATCGTATTTAGGCTATCGAAGGCAGCGTGTATGAGAGTTATCTCTGAACAGTGAAATGTGAGTGTGAAAGAGAGATTAATTAAAGAAGAGTGAAATAACCAAGTTGCGGCATATTTCCATAGGGAAGATGCTGAAAAAAAAGTCAAGAGATATCGATGGAAAGAAATAATAATCAAGTCGGAACTGCGGAAATAAGTTATGATAAAGCGGAAAAGGAAGTAGAGGGCAGGATAAAGCAGGTGAGAAGAGCGTGTAAAGAAAAGCTAGGGATGGAGACTAAAAAAGACGGAAGAGAAGACGACAGTGAAGATTATCGAGAGTGCGACGAGGAATCGAATGTAATGTTGAGCAACAGCAGACCATTGAGATGGTGGGAATGCTTGCAGCAAAAACAAGAAGTCAATGTGGTTAACAATGCTGAGAAGTGAGAAGTAGAGCAAAATGATATAAGTGGCCTTGCTAGACTGAACCAATGGAAAAATGAATACCAGAAGACACGCGAGAAAACTAGAAAGAAGAGTGAGATGCTTTTTCCTTTCATGGATAAAGATGAGAGAAATTACGATCTGCAAGCGGAAAAAATTGACGAAGAAACCGAAGATGAGGATGATTATGAAGATGCGGAAGAAGGTGAAGAAGATACCAGCAGTGAAGAAGAGTTATCTCTGAACAGTAAACTGTGAGTGTGCAAGAGAATTTGTTCGCAGGCAGAGATGCTGGAATCCTGAACTGATCCTACGTCTCTGGCCCTCCGTGTTACAGAAGGTACCAGCGTTCTCAATATATTCTCCCCAGCGCATCCGTTAGACATAGACCATGCTCCTAAGAATCAGCGAAGTGTTAAATCGGTTTACAGCGTCTGGGCCCTCTGCTGTCGCCCATTGTCCTCCCCCTCACGTTGCCTAGTGTCGTTTCAGCTACTCGGGCGTTTGATTTCTACCGACTGTGTGACGGATACTGACGCACCATCCCTGCAAGCACAGGCGAGACGCTTCCCACTGCCCGTTCTTGGTAGCTGGACCGGCGCGGCCGGCAAATACGCTGGTCGTGGGAAGCCAGCTTCAGAATGTGTTTCCTTATTGTGGTATTTCCTTCATTCAGAAAACTGCACTCGCAAATCGTCTGCTGGTATTCATACATTTACTAATAGGCATTTCAGTCATCTTATATGGTATCACTTGAACTATATTTTTCAGAAATATTATATAAGGCCTTCTTCACACCGCGCAATTCCGAAGCGACGCGACTGAGACTTGAATTTCGTCAATTTGAGTTGCCTGGGAGTACGATACTCACAAGCGACCTAGTACCACAGAATGAGGATACTGTGAAGCGATAAGGTCTCTTCAGTTTGTTTCTAGCGGCGGTAAGCGTCATTCTAATAAACATCGCTCCTGTTTTTCAGTATGTCAAGTGATGATGTCAATGTCAACTATTCTTACTACAACTATTACAGAAAAAGAAAAATCGAAAATTTCTATTACCATTCTTAAATCATACATAAAAGAGAAAAAGAGAGTGAAAACGAAATGTAGGATAGGTTAATAAACAAATTTTTAAAAAGATTTCGATCACTTACGAAATTTTGAATTTAATACTAGTGATAAGAACTTATTAAAAATAAACAAATGTGCAAGGTTTCTAAGCTGGTTTTAATTAATTAAATTAGTCTTCTTGATGTTACACCACGCAAGCCCAACAAGGGTTAGTATTTACTTCGGAATAAAGCATTCTCTCACAATACATAATTATTTATAACTTCCTGAATTTCTTGATCAAATGACAGGTTGCTGCAGTGCAAGCGATGACTAACAAAAACAAATTTAACTTCTTTTTTTATTAAACTGTTTATTGAATCTTTCACGTATACATCTGACTGATTCCTACAAAAAAAAAACAAACAAAAAAAAAAATTGCTGCTGATTAATATTAACTATATGATTAAGACTAATTGTTCCCTCCACACCTTGAACTGAATAATATTGCGCTATCGCTGACAATGAATATAAGTAACAGTCTAATATTGTCAAAATCTTACACAACAACTTATTAAAGCCAAACATTATTTAAAAACCTCCTAAAATAGTTTTAAATAATAAATAAAATTACTGTATACTAATTACACGTACTCTTTTTCAACTACACCCACGAACTTAACGTTGAAAGTGTGATCATACCGCATGTAGGAGACTGGACTGGAGGCCGACTTCCTTGCAGGTCGCGTGAGACTGATAGCATACCCGTAGGATACGCGTCTCTTCGGATTCGCGCCGTTTGTGCCTCCCCATTACACAACATTGCAAGTGATTACTAGATACTATCAAGATACTCAAGTCGCATGGGAATTGCACAGTGTGTAGAAGGCCTTACAGAAGCTTGTGACGGCTTTTTCAACTTCCTGCGAATACCTAACTTCTTTGAGGCCAAGAAAATACGACAAATAATAATTTTAAAAAATGTTATTGACCTATTCGCTAATAAATAACAGATTAAATAATACATGTCTCCCATATGCCCATATATATATATACATATTAAATTCAACAACTATTTATAATTTTTATTGTTATCCATTATTCCGTTTTTACCAATATAGTTATAGAATTAAGTACAATTTTGTTATCATATCTAATTTTTAATCAATTACACATTATTGTCTATATAAACCTCTTTGTATAAACCTCTTTGTAAATACTTCTTTTTAGATTAACGTCTTTGTCATGTTTGTTTGTAAATACAGTAGCAAGTGTGCAGCGTGTCTATTCCACATATATTTGTGCAATATAATGGTGATAGTGCATAGTGTTACACAAAAATGTGCCTCCTCAACTGTGTTCCATACAAGTCTTTGTTCTCGGATATAAGCAGACACTAAATGTAAGTTATATACCAAGTTTTACTATCATCACTCCAGATTTAAATTATTTCGTCAATCATCATATTTTCGTTATTCTAGGACACAAAAACACGCCTGCAATTTGCATCTGTATTGTTAAAACCATCTGAAGATGAGCAATGTATGCTTGAAACCGGTAATGGTAAAATAAAATAAAGCAACACCATAAACTGTGACTGGTCGCTGTATTCGATTATCAACCAAATTAAATCCTATCTTCTCAGTTTCTTGTAGTTTTATACTTTAAAGCAAGATCTCCATGTAGCTTTTTTCTTTTTATAATCGTAAAAATTCTAAGCAACTACATCATTCGCATGACAGAATCGTTATTAAAGCTGATATCAAACAAATATAACAAATCATTGCGTATCAACAGCTATTTTGCGTCCAATACGGAGCACATTGGCGTCGTACTACCGATACCTAACTGGGAACATCTAGCTAATCATCGTCGAGTAATACGAAGTGCAGCGCTATTCAATCTGCGTTGTATCCTACAGTTGGAGTACTCCCGAAAACAATGATTGGCCAGTATACAAACTAATTGACTCCTGTTTCCTTCGGTATGGTATATAAAGATGCAAGATCGAAGACGAAGAAATAATACGAGTAGCTTGAGGATTCAACACAGCTTTTTTTTTCTGATCTAGACAGTATTTCAACCCAACCGCAGCCTCGGAGAAGCTGTCAATTGTTAATAGCTAATAGTTTAGATTGATTAGATTCGTTGTTCAATAACATACTGAAAATTGAGAATTTGCTTTGTGAAAATGCCTTTTTGTTTTACGGCTTGTAATTTTCTCCGAGGTTACTTTTTTATCTTGGCGTGTCGCTGAAAATTGAAGAACATATCATAAAGTAGCAATTCATCCAAATTTTAACGATATAGTGTCATTTTCTTTTTTTCATTGGTGGTGGAAGTAATATAGGCCTTAGAACTTATTTTAATGTTAGAAAGCATTTTTCCGTATACTCCATTTCAGTCAGCCCACTATTCCAGAAAATGTCGGAATATCTTCCGAAATATAATTGCTTTTTATTGTGAGAAGTTTATTATTTATCTAATAGTCTGGGATGACGTTATTTTACTACATGCAGCTAAACTGTAACCGGTTTGACCTTTTATGTAGGAGCAGTAGTAACTTGATTGGCTGTTTGTAGTGACAGCAACAGGTATGCAATCTGAGATTGCTTACAGAAAAATTCTACTTATGCAGGTGGAACCGACCAACCACAATTATTACTAAGTCCTAGGCTGTATTTAAGCTAAACCACATCGATGTTCTAAGATTATTTGATTCGTTCTACTGCGTTTCAGCCTTTTAAATATACAAAAAACAAATCAACTCGACGTTTTATAATGACGGCTACCCCCAGACCAAGCGGTCTGGTGGATTAGTGGTTAAGGCGTGTGACAGGAAATCGATAGGTCACTGGTTCGAGTCCCGGTCTCGGCTGGCATGTGTTAGGTTAGGGCGGCTACGAGAGGGCTGAAGCCCTGTCAGCAGGTCATTACGACCACCTTTAAACCTGGACGAAGCTCCAATCACAACATAATATAATTTACCCTGGATAAAAATAGGTAAGGCAAGTATTATCATGGGCTAGTCTGTATTTAAAATCAAATATACTAATTAACTATCCAGGAAAAATATTACAGCCATAGAAACAGCATTCCTAAGTATTAAATTGTCTTCTGCACAAGACAATTCTCAAACATGCGAGAAATACACACTAAATATACGCTTCTGGTTCTACGTCTCGTCGACTTCGAGGTCATTAGAAACGGGAAAGGGCATGGAGCAAGGAACGAGAAGGAATTCGACGATGACATTTTGAAAGAACTACCCCATCATTCGCCTGGAATTGTTTGTAAAACCATGGAAAAATTCAAATCTCGATGGCCGGACGGGCATTCAAACCCGCGTCCTACCCAATGCGAGAGCAGAGAATTTTCATTCATCCCATAACGCTAGGTCCTGTTGAGTCAATTAACCGTAATGTTCGTGATAGACACAAAATAATTAGACTGATTTCCATCAAGACATTAAATATATAAACTTAAGTAATATTTCTTCGTCTTTTACTCTCTCTTAACACATAAAACAGAAATCAACACCAGCTTACCAAGCCACAGTCACAAACACTCGCAGCTAAATGCAGTCACCAGAACGAAACACAAAATCTTCTCTGTACATTACAACAAGCCTGTCACAATTAACATGAGTGTTAAAATTATTTTACCCTGCATATTTATTTACGTCCTACAACCATTAATTAAATATGAGTTTCTACATTTTTCCCAATTAAAAAATTTCAGAGCTGATTCGATTGCTATTCGCAAACATTAACGCTCTTGTACCTTATTTAAGACCGCTTTCATATTCACAGATGTATTAGCCCAGGCATTAAAGGCAGATTTTAGGGGTAACCTCAAAAAAAAATGTAGAGCTGAAATTTTGCACAGACGTTCCTTACTACCTACGAAACAAACCCACTTCTGGGATGTCTGCGTCATAGTTTTATGGGTCAAAAGGGCTTAAAAAGTGTAAACTCGTCATAACGTTTAAAATGTCAGCCATAGTAACATTTCATTGCTCCCTAGGAAATCGGAAGAGGCTAACCACTGCATAAACGTGTTTTATCAGGCATAATTATTGTATGAAAGTAAAAGTATGGTCACATTTTGTTGTGAAGGCGGTACAAAACATAACTTAAAAAAAAACTATCAAAGTTACAGTGTCACGACATATAATAAAACTTGTATTACACAGTTTCAGCACTAAAAAGCTACATAGTTTGTCTGTCTGTGACAAAGATTGTTGAGATACTCGTCGAAACAACTACAAATGAAACAGCGTTGGGCCGAGAGCGCCGCATGCCGCTCCCCAGGCATTAAAGGAATGAACCTCAAAAATAATAATAATTATAATGTTGAGCTGAAAACTGGCACAGATGTTATTTAATAGCTAAGACAGGCAAACTATATAGCATTATAACGCTGAAACTTTGTCCTACAACTTTGGTTATATGTCTTGACAAAGTAATTTTGATAATTTTTTAGCTATACAAAGTTCTTTTTTAAAAAAAATATGTTTCGTACGGCGTTCACAATAAAATTTGAGTATACTTTAACTTTTATACAATAATTATGACAGATACTACACTTTTATGCAGTGGTAAGCTTTTTCCGATTGCCTAGGATGCAATAAAATGTTAAAGCTGATATTTTAAATGTTACAACGAATTTACATTGACTTGGCACTCAGGTCCTTTTTAAGCCCTTTTGACCTTAAAAAACTATGACGTGGACCCTTCAGAGCTGGGGACGTTTCAGGATTTGCTTCTTAGGTACTAAGGAATGTCTGTACAAAATTTCAGCTCTACATTATTGTTATTTATAGGGAGGGGGGGGGTGCATACTTATAATACCTAGGCTAAATGAAAAGAATCAGAGGTGTAGAATACCCACTCGCATAGATTCCTCCCTGTTCCATGCAACATGATGCAGATTGTATCCGTAGTCTCATTCACCTTCTGTGGAATTCCCAAGAGGCGTCAGACGTGGCAATAAACATTCCGCGTCCTAACCGTCAGCTCCTATGAACTTGGCATACACATCGAGCACTGCATTGTTCCAGACGTCATTAGTTCAAGTGCCAGGCAAGGTGCGGCAATCCACTTGGCGACCAAGAGGTGGCTTCATAATACGCATTCCGTACTTGCTCAAGAGGATAACTCACAGTACAGGACAGAGTGTTCCGATAAACACGTCTGTCGCCAAATAGATAGCGCTGCAACTCCATAAAAATACTGAATGATCTGAAGCTCCACGTTGTAGTGATAGGAATTAGTGCAGACGGTTTTTGAATGGGTTTTTTGCAGATTCATTTAGAAAGCATTTCCGACAATGAATGTGGGTAGCTGCCCAAAAACCACCTTCAGTCCTTTCCACCTGTCGAGAACCATAGAAAATAAATTAATTTTGAGTTAATACAAATGAAAACAAATCCGGTCAAAGTGAAGTAAGAATATACAAAGCTACAACGGTACGAATACCAGGCAGCTCTTACAAAAGAATGAGATGAAAATATTTATAGCAATAATAGGAAAAACACTTAAATATATGGTGCGGAGGTAGTATATAATATATCTATTCATAGCACAAAAAATAAACGGACTGTTAAAACGAAAAAGGGAATATTGGATTAAACACAAAGACGAAAACGATGAAGAAGGAATGGTTAAAACAAAAACATACCTGTCGGAGAGAGGAGAGAGAGGTAAAGATTTTTGAAGCGGTGATAGAAGAATAACTTCAGAAAACAAATAAAATAGGAGCAAAAAGAAACAAGCTGCAACCACCTAAGCAAAAGAAAAAAAGAATGAATGATCCTAAAGTAAATTTGGCTAAGCCAAAGTTCAATAAATAACGTGGCAAGTGCAAGCCGAGCCATGTGCCATTAGGATTCCGTTCTCTAAGGTATTTAATCGATATCTTTTACGGCTCAGGTCAGAACTTAGTCGCTTGGCACAAAATTAATTGTTTGCAAGTTTTCAAATAAGGGAGTGGAAATCCTTTCAACGCCCCCCAACTCCGGGATTTATCACCACTCGAACTGCTTGTACAATCTCCGGGATCGAATAAAATTCGTCCATACGATATATTAGTAAGGAAAGACCCATTTCAATATATCAGTATTAATTTGGGGCAAAATAACCTAAAAATAAAATCATTTTATTGTTTTGTTCGAAACTCAGAAACTATATTTAATATATTTGTAGCATTTGTGGTTTAAGTTCAGTGTATGATCGATATTAGGAACAAATTTAAGATTCCTTGGTGAAACATTTTTTAAACAAACCAGGTGAAAAAAACGGACTAAAATTGACAATTGTAACAGCCCTAACGTCTTTATTTTAAAATGAAAAATTATTTTAAATATCTTATTCTTCTACTTAAGGAACGCTAAATATCCTTACCTCACATGTCCGGTTAAATAAATAAACAAAAAATATTCAAACTCCACAGAACATAATTTTTCAAATGGTTAAGGTGTCTGACTGGATAACGGTTCGAATCCTTGTCTCGGCGTGGATTTTCGTAGACCCTTAACCCGACCTTCCCCTTCCTGTGTAATATGAAGTAGCTACGCCAGAACGCTTCCGTGATTCGGATTCCATGTTCAACTGGAGGTCCCCTGTATCCGATAGCACTATGGGGTTAGGTTAAAGCGGCTAAGACAAGTGCGGAATGCGCAGCCAATATAAATCCTGTCACCGCGTCATTACGACCACACGGGATTATTAGACCCTTCTTTTTAGTATATCTGTAGCTATAAGTATGACGTATTGCCCGTATGATATTCATAGTTCTAAGTTTTCACTTCTGTCGGCAGTCACCAATTACTGTCAATTTTTTATTTATTTATTTATTTTTACTGGTATTAACGATGAATTTTATCACAACGAAGTATTTATAACAGCTGTATGTTATATAATATATAGGTAAAAATAAAATTCTTCCCTTAACGACAATCAGCAGGTTTTTATTATAGATGTTTACTCATACAACGCATTACCAAAATATAACCATGTATATCTTGTAAATTTTCCATCCATATAATTAATATTTACTATCACAGTGAAGACTCCATTTTCTCTTAATTGTTTAAAACTAAGTAGAGTGCTTACTGACCGAAAATTCCTTTTAATAGATTCGGTATAGTTACTTAAAAATGTTTTGCTAGGTAACTTTTTAGTTAGTTTCTTATTATTATTTTCTACACGTTTATCGTTCTTCTGCAGACACCACAAAGCAATTATTGTATGAATTAACTTAAGAAGCGTCGGACATGGCATTTTGCGGACGCGGGTTCAAATCCCACTTTAGCCTTCCAAATTTCGATTTTCTATAGTTTACCGAAATCACATCTGGTGAATGTCGAAATGATTCCCTCAAAAAATCCATGGAGTGATTATTTCTATTTCCTTGTTCACAACCCTTTCTCGATGTAGACGAGACATAACAAAAAAGACACGTCTTTGCCACTTTTATATATTTTTTCAGTTTTCTTATAAGTTACAATCATATGTATAGTGTTCCCCTTTTGGTAAAAACACATTTTCAAGTATTTACCTACCATATTCTCCTTAAGAAAATAATAGTGACGAATTACTAGCGACTTGTCTCTTCTTGTCGTCTTTCTTCCTTTGACCTTTCCCCCCTCCTCCCTTCCCCCTTATCACTCCCCCTCCTCCAGCAACGGGAAGATATTCCACTCCTCTAGATTATAGTGTTTGTCGGTATAGCGCCAAGATTTTAAAATGATTGATGGTTACATAATGAAAAGTAGAATTCGTTCTCTGGACTGCAAAGAGTTAACCACAGCGTTACGATCAGAAGTTCAGAAGTATCACGTGATATATTAAAATTCAAAACATGTTAATGTGAATATCGCCAATGAGTGTTCGATATTTTACTGTTCCTATGTTCTGGCTTAGCTTATCTATCAACACGATTCAACTTCGTGCTTTTGGAACAAGTCTTCACCTGGCTCAGGAGGCGCAAGGAAAGTAATCTGAACTTCGTAAATTTCAGCTTGGGCTGCATATAAACGAGGAAGCAAACTTCATACCCGGGAGCGTTCTACCCATGTTAAAGCAGAGGCCTTCAGGGCTCAACCTTTTTTCGCCTCAAGAAAACAGTTCATCACACTACTGCAAGTACTTACCGCAGTAATAAGGCTTTCTGGGAAACACTAATTTGGCTGGAATTAAGACCGTACCTTATTCTCACGTTACATCAATATTTTATAACAGTTCATATTATATTAAAAGTAGGTCAGTACCTTAATTAAAAAACATATGCAGAAGGCATAAACTGGCAATAAGACCTGGATAATTAATCGGGGAATAATTGGAAGCAGTATATGGTGTTTCATGATAGTAAAATAGTACTTCTTTTCAGGAATGAGACAATACGGATTTTTTCATCTGTATGTAATGCAATCAGCGACCGAAACTTGTTGCCTAGACTGTGTAGCGTTCTGACCTCATTACCTGATTTAAAATCGTAATTAATGTTATATTTTATTGAATGAACATGAAAGGTAGAACTTGCGTGAATACTTTATATGAGAAATCACAAATGGTTTTATTTCAATTACTGACATGACATATACAATAAATTAGTTAAAATTAATCAGTTGTCCTCTGTGGGCACCAGGGTATTTTATATAAAATACACAAAATTAAACAGTAAGCAAATTCAACATTTTGACTGTTCACTTCTGAAAGAAATGATTGCTCCGGGCTATGAGAGTTCTTATCTGCAGGGTCGTAGCTGGGCAATGCTATGAACTTGCACTTGTAGCTAGCACAATGTCCTTCAATGGCGATATATAATTACCGAATTTTAATGTCGGCCACACACGGTGGATGAAGTTTTCTGCTCTGCTACGGAACAGTGTGGCACAGTTCCTGAGGACATCCTTTACCTGAGCACATCCGCTCAAACAAAGTGGCTGATGTCCCGTTCCAGCCAGCACAGTTCAATTAACGCACAGACAGTGCACGCACATCGACCGATCGTGCTTGCCAGCCGGCACGGAATGTCCCTCCGTGCCACATGAAAACAGAAATTTCCATCCGTCACTCTGTAAATCTACCTGGCTAGCACAATACTCCCCTCTCCCAGCGTCGCATCACCCCAGCAAAACTCGCCCGCCAGTTCTAGGAACCTGGCCAGCTGGCATTCCTTACCAGCCGCTTAGCACCCACAAGCTAACTAAAATATTCCCATTAAAAAATAAATAAACATATAGTTTATTAATGTAACTAACGGTCACAAGACGAGTTCGTTACAACTGTAACAAGTTCTATTTAAAAATATGTATGGGTATAGGTATGTACGAAACGCGTTACCATTCCAGTTAATAATTACAATAATGAATTACTTTTGTTAAACAAATGGCAACAGTGTCAATTAATGAACAGTTTACAAAATTTATTAAAGATCACTCATCCTTCATGTCAATACAGTTTTTAAATACAGTAAAAATATTACCACCCTGTGTTCTTGCGGAGTCTGTCATATTCAATTTTGTCAACAGTAGCAGCGTGGAGAACATCAGACTACTCTGTGAACATCTGATGAGACAATTTTCCACGAAATGCTCCATATCCTTTCAAAAATGAATGAACTATATTTCACAGAACTTCTTTTTATAAGAAGCTTGAAAACAAGAGGACAACATCTCCCGGCCACTGCAGGTAAAAATGCCATTTTCTCTTGTTGGTGATAAAACATTTTCCCTTTGAACCAATAGAATGAAGTCTTATAGTGGTAAAGTTTTGTCAGACCAAAGAAGAAAAATTTGTCGAAAGGCATTTGGCATACTCTCGAATAAATGGAAAGCTATTCACGAAGCAATTAATGTAAAGTTGTACTTATCCATCCTATTGATAAAGACTTGTTGTTCTCATCATAATTTTTTAAGAACTAGAGATGGATTCAACATTCAAGATGCAATGAGTGAAGAAGGTTTCGTCCATATCGGAAAGGACGCCTCGAGACCAACATTGGGAACTACTAAACAGTCTATCTAAGCAAAAAATGATATAAGATTATTTTGTTTGTTACAAGTATATTGATAGCCTACATTGGCACGAAAATTTTATTTAAGAACTTTTGTGTGTTCGACAGCAATTTAACAATCACTTTATATTGATGTAATATAACATGTAGAGTGTAAAAAATTTAAAACTGAATTCATAATAAATACAAAATATTTTACTTACATATTTCATTTCTGGCTTTGTCGTCCATTTTTTCAAATCCTTCACTGAATATGCGAAATACACTGGTCCAAGCTCCTCTATTTTTGATTCAGTATTATAACTCTCTGATATGATAGATAACTTTTTGGTAATTCTTAATTTCAGTAATGAAATGCTCAAGGTCGAAGTTTTCTAAGTCTCATGAATCGTGCACCGCTTCATAGGAAACAATGTACTAGGAGGCCGGAGTTGCGTGTCAAGAACTCAAAAAAAAAAAAAAACAGCAAAGTGGACGTAGGTAGCCGTATCTGTTTCTCTGTATTCCCCGCCGCAACTGCGGCACATCTGCGGCGCGGCAGCGTGAAAAACCGGACGTGTGCACCGGGCCTAAATCATAGCTGAAGCCGTTCTATAAGTCCAAGTGGTGCAACGGTGTACTGCACAGACATTAAACTATACTAAAGCGGTCTAATTGTATCCATCACTTTCTTGGTAGGTCAGCACCCGGTAGCTCCTGCGTATTATAGGTTACCACGTGTCCGTTTCATAAGGGGGCGTCCATAAATTACGTGAATTGAAATGGGGAGGGGGAGGGTCTGGCGAAATCTCGCCAAATCTCAAAAAAAAAAAAAAAATAGGGGATTATTTCGTCGAAATACCGGCTTTGGAAGGATGAGATCTAAAAAAAAAAGGTTGCGAGGACAATTTGTAGGGGAGGGGTCTGACGAACCAGATCTCACCAGAATGAAAAGGGGGGGATCCGGAAATTTGGAAAAACACCTCTCATAATTTATGGATGCCCAAAGAAGTTCCACAGTAGATTTAATGTGGGAGATCAATTGGGTGGCAAGAGGAACAGATGGTTTTATTGATTCAAGGTGTGCTAGTGGGAAGTTCTGCAAGTCAAACCATTAATCGACGTCTGGCCGGTCCTGTCATGATGATATCATTAACTACATACGGAGCTTTTCCTCAGTAGCAATGACCAAACACACCTTCATATTTTCGACAAACAATTTCTAATTAATATAAGAAGATGACGATAGAGTTTAAGAAGATGGCGACAGAGAATTTCGGTCGCCGAAATATCCTGTGAAAGCACCCTGCTCGCTCGGCTAGTCACCCTAGAAGAATATATTAATTCTCAACGCCGAAAGAAACTTCGATCTCATGTATACTACTTCTAATTCATATCCCAATATCAATACAAGCTTTATCGCTAATGTGTGTCTCTTTGCCCGTCTCCTGTCTTCCAGGGACCCCCAAACAACCCCTTTCACCAGTGAATTAGTCCTGCAACTATTTCTGCAGACAAACGTAGCTTTTCTCGGCACCTCACCTCTCCTCCTCATACATTTGATGCTCCATCTATTCCATAATATCTAGGTTTATGTCTGAACAAAGTTTTGTAACTGAACTCCATAATTTTTTCAACACAACCCCTCATCAATAGATGCAATATTCGTAACCTCTCCCTACCTACCCACTGTTTCTCGTCTAATTGATTTTAACATCAAATAATGCGCTAAGGTATTTACATTTAGTATCATCAACAACAATTACCTCTCAACTATGTAATCTCCGTACTTAATCAAGTAGTTAGGCCTACGTTCATTCCACGTTGACCTATCCAAACGGGTATCCTATCCATATTCCTCTAAAGCTCTTCTCGTTGTACAACATGATTCCGTGACGATGGTACAAACTTTCAGCAGTGATGCAGAAGTGTAACTGTGTCAATTTGAGGTAGCGGACCCTGGTCCTGAAACGACCGAGTCGAAAGTTATAAGCGAAAATCGTTCTGATGCATTCCCTGAAAAGTGGATAGGCAGAGAACATCCTGATCTCACTCCACTTGATTACTTCTTGTAGGGCCATGTGAAAAATCTTGGGTACGAGACTGAAGAGAATCTCCTGACAAGAATTCTCGCTTCCTACGACACTGTTCAAATGACACCAGGGATATTAGAACGGGTGCGACAGAACTTTGTGCGACGATGCTATGCCTGCATTGACGCTGAGGGACACCATTTTGAACAACTGTTGTAAATGTTGCAGCTTGTGAAACTCATGCAGGTAAATGGAAATCATTATTACTGAACCGTAGACTTAGAATTTTCGTTCTTTCTGGCTAGTCCATCAACAGGAGAAATTATCTGAGTGTTGAGAAGTATTGAGGGGTAATTCTGTACGTCATGATCAGGATTCGGAAGTTGGGGCACTTTGAGCGTTGCACGGGGGTAGAGAAATTATCTGAGTGTTGAGAAGTATTGAGGGGTAATTCTGTACGTCATGATCAGGATTCGGAAGTTGGGGCACTTTGAGCGTTGCACGGGGGTAAGGCAACTCGGCTGCCAGCAGCCAGCAGCAGCAACGCCATTAACTGCCCATTTCCTCCTTGGGCAGAGTAGGGTGGAGTGTTTGTCTTGCGACATTTACTCCTAGTCTTATAGATGGATACTTGCTTCAAGTTAGATTTGTCTTAACGTTTGGCGTAGATATTTTCAGATGATTTGGGGATTTATTGTACAAGTGAGATAGGTCCTATGTGTGGACCTATTCCTACCGGATAATTTCCCAGATTCTTGATTAGTGGGTTGTTGAATTTACGGGCTCTATTATAAAATTTGGTGGCAAGATCCTTGAATCGTTGTTTTAAAGTTGGTAGCCCTGTGGCTTCATGAAGGGCAATTGTGGAAAATCTGCAGTCAAGATGAAGTGCTCTCTTCAACGCTCGATTTTTAATAATTTGAAGTTGGTCAAGATTTGTTTTAGCTGTGTATCCCCACACAGGACAGGCATATTCAAGTATTGGTCTTACTAAGGTGCAGTAGATCCGTACTCCTAAGGGTGCGGAGAGCTTACTGTCCCTGTTTAGCACTGGGTACAACGCTTGAAGTCTCGCGCTAGCTCTTCTGCGGAGGTCGTTTATGTGGGCCCTCCAGGTCAACTAGGAGTCAAGCAGGACTCCAAGGTAGCGAACTGTGTTTGACCATGGGATTAAGTTGTTATGAATTGTGAGTTGTTGATCCAATTGAGGTCTCTGTCGAGGTCCTGTCCTTTTAGTTAGTAAGATGGCTTGGGTCTTCGTTGGGTTGATTCCGATACGCCACCTCCTCGCCCAGGCCTCAGTCTTCTGCAGTACCTCCTGCAGACGACGGGCGACGATAGCTTTGCTACGGCAGCGAGCGAAGTAAGCTGTATCATCAGCATATGTGGCGGTGTGAATTCCGTTTTGAGAAGGTACATTGGCTGTATATAGGGAGTATAGCAGAGGTCCTAGGGTCGATCCTTGTGGTACTCCTGCCTGAATGCTACGTCTTGTGGAATAGACGTTACCAATTTTGACTTTGAAGGAGCGGTTTTCTAGGTATGATTTTATCAGTTTGACAAGCTGTCCCGGGAGTCCCAATTCGTAGAGTCGTAGTAGCAGTCCGGCGTGCCATACCGAGTCAAATGCCCGGGAGATATCTAGTAGCACAAGTCCACAGTATTCTTTATGGTTGAAGGCCGTCGTGGCAGTCTCAACCACCCTCATCAGTTGCTGGGTGGTTGAGTGTCCCTGACGGAACCCAAATTGATGGTCTGGGAAAATACTCTGTCACTCGATATACAGGTTTAGGCGTTTGAGGAGCAGACGCTCAAACACCTTGCTGATAGATGGTAACATACTTATGGGCCGGTAGTTTTGAGGTAGAGAGGGGTTTTTTCCCACCCTTATGGATAGCTACGACTACGGCCTGTTTCCACCGGGTGGGAAAGTTCTTCCTGTCTACAATTATATTGAACAGCATCGTGAGGTGGTTAATTGCCGCTGGAGGCAGGTTTCTCAAACAGATGTTACTGATTCTGTCGTGGCCTGGGGCTTTTCTTGGATTTAGGCTGGTCACACAGGTGAAGACTTCTTGAGGGGTAAAGTGGTCGATGTTGTGTTCGTCTTCGTCATCAGCTTCGAGGAAAACCCTCAGTCGATTGTTGACTTCGTCGATAAGATCGGGGTCGCCGGGTGCTGGTTGAAAGTTTTGTTCGAAAGCTTTAGCTAGAACGTTGGCTTTGTCTTCAGGGCGATATATGTATCCCTGATCTCCAAGTAGAGGTGGAATTCGACTTTTCTTTTTAGTAAACCATCTGGTCTGTGACCACAGCGAGCCGTCGTCCGATCGCAGCATTGAAAGTCTGGCCTCCCATTCACGATTTCGATGTTCAGTTAAAGACACTTTCAATTCTCTTTGTAGACGATTGAGTAATTTCCTGGTATTGGGGTTCCTAGTGATCCTCCACTCCTTTGCGACTCGATTTTTATGTCGGATCGCTGCTATCGGGTGAGGGGGGAGCTGGAGCGATTTGTCGTTTTTCTTGTGCTTCAAAGTGGAGGCTGTGATGGCGTTTAAGACTGCACTTTCAAAAGCCTCCAGCGCTGTTTCAGGATTGTTGTCTGCAGGGTGGTCCGCTAGTGCTTCAGTTATTAGATTCTTGTACATCCTCCAGTTGGTGAACTTGTGATCAAATATGGGATTTAGCCTATCATCTGGTTGCCACTGGCCTATGCTGACTTGAAATATAACTGGTAAGTGGTCTGATGATAGTTCATCCACAGTGGATGCTGAGATGAACCCGTTGAAGTTCTTAGTAATGAGCACATCAAGGATGTCAGGCCGACCACCATTGTAAGGATAGTGCGTGGGCTCGTCGGGAGCCCATACACACATGTTATGTCGATTTATAATTCTTCTGATGACAAGTCCCGCCTGTTTAGTGTTCTGACAGAGCCAGTCAGTATGTTTTGCGTTAAAGTCTCCTCCTAGGAGTAGTTTGCCTCGCAGTGCTGCCAGTGCTTCTAAGTCTGCATCCAGAGGCATTCGTCTGGGAGGTCGGTAGGCAGAAATGACGTTGAAGGTCTGATTGGTAAGGTTTAATTCTATGGCGACTGCTTCTATGTTTTGCAGCGCCGGAAGAGGAGTTTCGTGGTGAGGTAGGCCCTTTTTTATGTAGATTGCAACGCCGCCTCCAGCTGTGAGTCGGTCTGTTCTATAGCAGTCATAGTTAGCAATCGACGCACGTAGTCCTGGTTTAAGGTGGGTCTCACAGACGAGGCATAAGTCAATATTGTGCTCTGCAATGAATTGTCTAAATTCTGTAAGTTGAGGATAAAGTCCGTTTGCATTCCATACGCATATGGAGACGCAGTGTATGTGATGCCTTCTATCCATTGTTAGGTAGGTTAGCACTTGAGGTGATAGCTGAGGCTGACGTAACTGCTGCCTGGATTTCTGCAGGCAGGCGGTTCATCTTTTCGATGAGGCCCATTAGGGTGTTGAGGATTTTGTCAATGCTTATTGTAGAGCCTGTATTGCGTATGTTCACAGGGGCCTGCATTCTGTGCGTGTTCGCCAGGGGGACGGTTGCGGCGGCGAGTGCGCTTCCTAGGTGCTGCTGGACATAATGCCGGAGCTGATGAGTTTTCAGTTTCGACTGGAGGTGCAGGGATGGCTGCGCCTGCAGATTCCTCTGTTGGTTTGGTGGTAGTATGTTGGGAGAGGTTGCTTTTTCCAGCTCCTCTGGTGGCAATTGTTGAATTTACCTCACGCAAGTTCTTTTTCTTGTCGGCTTTATCTATCATTTTCTCTTTGCTGTGTAGCGGTTGCTGTTGATTTGATTTCCGTGATTTTTCCACAGCAGTTAGACTGTTGGACTTTAGTTCTTTATTCTCTAGATTCAGCTGAGTTGCTTTGGTGCCTCTGAGTCGATCACGAGCTAGCTTATAAGCGATGCAGCCTTTATAACTGGCGACATGATTACCTCCGCAGTTACCCCATTTAGCTGCATCACGATTTTTCTGTGTTGTACATTCGTTAGAGTCGTGGGCTCCTGCGCATTTAACACATACAGGGTTCATTTTACAGTTTTTGGCGACATGGCCATACAATTGGCAATTGAAGCATTGAGGGGGGCCGGAAGTCACCTTGAGTGTCTCAGTTTTAATTCTTATATGACATAGGTACTCCACCTCGAACAGTCTTCTGTTATCTGGTGTATCAGGAGCGACTACCAGAAACAGTGGCATTGCTATATTTGTTCCCGGTCTCTTTAGTTGGGCCACAGTTTGCACGTCATAACCCATGTCCAGGAGTTCATCCTTGAGGTCCTGGGTTGGAAAGGTGCGTGGTAATCCTCTCAGGACGACCTTTAGTAACTTAACTGCCCCTGAGGGGAAGGTAAAATAGGGGATACCATTTTTAGTGAGCAGATTTGTCACGTTAATGTAGTCCTCAGTAGTTGTGAAGGAAAATTTAATTTTGTCACCTCCTGCAGTTTTGGCCAGAAAAGGGTCTTTGGCGACATTAGCTACCCAGTCATGAAGCTTTTTGTAGCTCTCTTCGAATTGAACCACAATAGGTGGGATGTTGGAGTTCCTTTTGGATGGTTGAGTTGTACATTGCAGGGCTTGGAACTGGTTTGTTAATGTTATTGGTTGGTCCTGAGCTAAATTTGCTGGAGCTTTGGCAGTACGACGCGGATGGATAAAGCCTTCATCAACATTTACAGTCGTACTGTGGTCACATTCTTGTGCTGCAAGGCGACCGTTATCTTCCGGTGCCAGTGCGGTGTCCCTTGCTTCATTACCCATACCAGAGTTTGATTCAAAAGTTGCATCCGTGTCTGAGGAGATAAGCCGACTGAACTCTGGTCGACTATGCGGAGCTGGGAATGATGTTACAGCACGGGTTGTCTTCTGATTTTTCTTCTTCTTATTTGTTCTTTGAACAAGGGTGGTGACTCGTTTCTTTACTTGATCTTTGCCGGTCGGGTTGGTTGATCCTCTCTTTCTATAGGCTGCCAGATTATGCTGCGGCGGTGTGTTGTCATCAGAGTCTGAATCAGTATCAGGCTGCCCTGATCGCCCAACGTTGTCATCCTCGTTGTCGGTGGCCTGGTAGCCATCTGACGAGTAGCACCCCACGCCTAAGAAGCCGTTGTTGGAGTTGGTTGCCGCCATCATACGTCCTACAATGGAAGCGCCTACTGGAAGGGAGTGTTGCTCCGACCCTTCGTTGTCACCGTAGGGTATCCGGGCCGGAGACAACCCTACGCTCGCGCTCGGGGGTTCCACTCCCGCAGGAGTGGGCCGTGCTAACACCTCGGGCTGGGAGGGCAAGGCAGTCCCCAAAGAAGAGGAAGCAAGTCGCTCACTATAATCTCCGCTTCGCCAGCGAGACAGAATTCGCATAAACAAGTATCAGTAAGATATTGGTGCAGCCAGCGAGGACACATAGCTTGCTATACACCAGCTGCCGGGCCTCATATTAAGCCGTCGCCGCGACAATAGATGGGACGGAACAAGAAGAAGCCTGCAGCTAGCCAGGAGGCAACCAGCTTGCCGACCACGCCGCGAGAGGACTCCAACAAGATGGACACGTCAGACCATCTACTGGAGGAGGGGCCTACCAGAGTTATCCTCACACTCACGGCAGATGGTTTCGTCCCGCTACTCGGGCGCATGCAGCGCAGAGCGGTTCTGCCGGTGTTTGCGCACCCGATGACTGCGGGACTCATCATATACGCAAATTGCATACACGACTTCAATTCAATCATCAAGATGCTGCAAGAAGAAGAAGTCAAACACTACCTTGCTGACCCTCGGTTGCTTACGACCCCTAAGGTGCAAGTTATCGAGGCGACAACCAGGACTACCGCCACGCAGACCAAGCCCCCTGACAGGAAGCCGCTGACGCTAGAAATAGCCCAGTGTTTCAACTGCCAGGGGTTCAACCACCTCGCCAGCCAATGCACTGCCAAGCAGAAGTGCGTTCGGTGTGGCGGAGAGCACGTGCACTCGGCATGCCCAAGGCCGAGGGAGGACCTGATTTGCTGTAACTGTGGGGGACCGCACGCTGCGTGCCACCGTGCGTGTCCCAGCAGGTTGCAGCAAAACAAGAAGATAAAGAAGAAACATCACCGGGCAAAGCCCACTTCTGGGGAGCAGGGTGGCAAAAAAATTAAAGCAAATTATAGTCAGACTGCCAACCCTGCTGCCAAGCCTAGAGGAAACAACCGCCATCCGCAAGCAAGGACTACGCCGCCGTGACCTCCACCTGACAGCCCGCCCCACCCCCCACACACATGCTGTGGGCGTGGCGCGGACGGGCCCGGATGGGGGCCGCAGCTCCTCAAGGTCGTCGAGCTGCTTGCGCAACTCGTCGCCTGCTCCACCAGAGCGGCTGCTGTACCACAGCTGCAGCCAAAGAAGACACAAGAAGAAGCCACACAAGAAGACAAACCAACAGCGAAGTCAGACCACATCGAAATGCATCTGGAGTAAATGTCGAAAGACAATAGACTCCACTATACTCTGCCATGAAGACATGGCAATGACTGGCTACTCTGGCTGACGGGGGTAAGGCAAAACTTGAGTATATTTTCGCTTATAACTTTTGACGCTGTCATTTACCTCAAATTGATACACTTACTTTTGTCCATCATACCTGAAAGTTTGTAACATCATCATGGAATTATCTTCTATTTCGTTTAAAGTCATAGCTTACGAATACTTTAATTTACTTAGTTTTACAACAGAGATTAATGCATCAACACAGAAATAATGCCGAACACGTTGAATAACAATTTTTTCACTACCAAAAAACGTTCTGTTTATTAGTAAACGGAATCTTGTCAGTTGATTAATTTGGTATTTGTAATAACACAATAACACTATGAAAAAATAGAACTGTAGGCCTACGTTGGAAACAAAATTATAGGTAAATAGTTCAGTACATATAAACAAGGAAATACCTGGATCGTCTGAAAAAAAATCCCCGCCTCGACAATAAACAGCAAAGTTTTCGGAAAACAATAAAGTATAAAAAATTCGCTTTCTACAGACAAATATCTATATTTTTTAATTACTATCTAAATTTATTTGTCACTGCAACAAAATAATGTACGAGATTATGAATTTTCAAGACACTAAATTTCTCATATCATCTTCTTCCGTTCTCGGCATTGTTCAACCCTGGCTTTAGGTATATCCAGAGGTTGATTTTCAGACCGGCTATCAATATTTCGGTTTTTTTATGGTTTCCCCAAATCACGCTATTATAATAGCTCCAATGCGAGTAAAGGTACTGAGTTTTTAACATAACGCCAGATAGTATAGATTACCAAGATAATTTCATCCCGTGGGTGACTGTTACTAATAGGCTTCTCACATG
This sequence comes from Vandiemenella viatica, assembly GCA_031002005.1. Taxonomy (NCBI): domain Eukaryota; kingdom Metazoa; phylum Arthropoda; class Insecta; order Orthoptera; family Morabidae; genus Vandiemenella; species Vandiemenella viatica. The sequence continues at coordinate 91,809,390 of JARYHS010012519.1, forward strand.
ACATAAAAGAAATGAGCAAGAGATCAGGTTTAGTTTATCCACAAAAGGCAGAATAGATGTCGTTGTAAGTTCTCAAATACCTATCAAATATTTAGTCGTCATACAAATTTATTATTGCAACCACTATTGTTTGGGCATGATTCTTAGGGTTGCGTTTCAGGCTTTTTGAACGTTGCAAATGTATTTATGTTAGCTGAAGGTACATATTATCAAAAATTGGTTTATCGGTGAAAAGAACTGCTCCGGTGCTCCTAGACGGAGAAATGCTCCACAGGGAGCGACGGTACAGAGACTGTCCACTCACAGAGTCACAGTCACTGAGTAGCCAAACAGTTCCCCTCGGTCCACCAGGCAAGCAGAAATACTCTAGTCCACAATGTCTCGCTTTGGTACTCTAAAACCTTCCCCTTCTTCCTCCTGCACAGCTCCCGAGAAAACATTTCTGTTCCCGCAGGACAGCATCAGCCTCACCAACAATAACTTTTCATCAAAACAGTTTCTAGATTCATTGGACGAATACATGGTACATATCTTATCGGAAATGTATGTAATTCATCATTACATATAGTTCCTAGGAAATGTAATTATTACCTAAAATCAACAGAAAATATGTGAAATAAATTTTATCATACATATTATTAGAAATTCTATATATATATATATCTATAGTTTGATTAAAGCAGTAGAGGACAGTGAACAGTTGCAAGAGGATATGAACAGGATATCTAAGTGGGCAATTAAACATGGAATGAAAATAAATACCTAGAAGAGTTAGCTAATTAGGAACACGGATATAAAAGTAAAGATTTTCTATGATAATAAGTTACGGTAGTAATTGTTTGTCGAAGATCCTAACTGTAAATATATTGGCATAACTTTTGATAGAAAAATCAATTGGGCGGGAAGGTGGTAGGAAGAATTATTTAAGTCTTTTCGTTTATTGAGGAGGGTGATGAGGGGATGTACCAGGGAAGTGAAGGAATTAGGTTTCACGCTAGTTAGACCACTGCTTGAGTATGTCAGTCTTGTGGGACCCACATTAAATGTGTCAAATTCAGGAGTTGGAGGGGTGCTTACAGGAGAGCAGCTAGATTTGTTTGCCGAAAATTCCACCTATTGCAATCAGTAATTGATATGCAGAAGGAATTGGGTGGGGAGTCTTTGGAAGACAGAAGACTGGTGAAAAGGGTGTTAGGTTGTTTTCAAGGCTTATAATCGTTATAATGCATGGATGGACAGTAGTAGATTGATCAGGAGTTCTATATCGAGGGGAATAGATGACCATACTTATAAGCTGGCACTTGATTTCAGGCGAAAGATAATGAGAAAAATTACTTTTGTAGGTAGCAGGGCCGGTGTTAGGGGGGGATAAGCGGGTCAAATGTACCCGGGCCCGCTGGCTGATGGAGAGGCCCCGATTATCGGTTGCAGGGGCCCCCAGGCCTCGAAGCCAAGAATCCGCCTATTGTCGCCCGCTATTGTAGAGCTAAAAAAAAAGGTCGCCCGTTTTACCCGGGGTCCGAAATTCCTAGCCCCGGCACTGGTAGGTAGGGGAGTCAGGGATTAAAATAAATTACCAAGGGAAACAGCTGACAGTTTATCAAAAACACTGAACGAGCTTAAAGTTGCAATTCGGAAAGGGCAGGCGTAGGTAGATGGAGGGGGAAAAAATAAGAAAGAAAGAAATCAAGACACAGGAAGATAGGAGTGTTGTATCATAGCCACTGGAGTGTTTGTGCTCAATTGCAATTGACATAATAATAACAGTAATCGGAAATGGATAAAATTCGGGATGTCGACAGGTTATAATGTGATCGCAGGTCGCTTAAACGTTCATTGGACATGCACGTTGCCGTTATTCATTATGGCATCCGAGTCACGTGTCGCACTTGTGAAAGATTGAATTTACAACGATTTAGCAACGACAGGTTTGTTAAAAAGTGCTGAGAATACTGTTTACATTGAAGATCAATGTTACATAGTGTTGTTGGAAGAAGTCACTGCCGCAAAAACAACAACAAGAAAGATTTTTTGCGATTATTGATTGTTACAGCTATACGATGTATTGACAGCAGATAAAGAAGTAAGCTTAAGTTTCCTGTTAAAGCAATATACTTCATTACGTATGTGGTAGCGAGTTATTCAACGTATTAGCGCACCACGGCTGAAAAGAGCGCACGGTGAAGGAGGTAATGATTCAATACAAAAACATAACACGTACTAAGAGTATATAGAAACCTATATTCAACTTTGTACCCATGTCAACAAAAGCAAAAAGCTATTAAGAAGTGTATCATTGTAAGGCCCATTATTACGTGTTTCTATTCTCAGCTTAGGGGCCTAGGGGAAGTTCAAGTAAAGCCGGAAACTTAAACTTAATTGCAAATAAAAATAAAATAAATACATTATTTTGTCTTTATTTTAATCTTAAAATTAAACTGGCAACTACTGCAGTCCTATTAAGTAGAAGTTAGTAAACACAACTTTTTTTTTTTCAGCGAATCAAATTGAAAACAATTTCACCTTTATTTTTTGACAACACAAAAGTTGTCGGGTAGCCCAACACACAGTAATATTGACCTTAGAAAAATCACAGTAATAATGGATATCTGAAGAATCTATATAAACACAATCTTTGCTTCATAGCACTAAATAGTCTTCTTCAAACATTTCTCCACGTTAGATACATTCGGTCTTGATTTGCATCGAAAGATTTTGAATACTTTTCCTTGTATTCAACGACATTATAGCGCCTTTACCTTTTTATTTTCTCGCTACTTCCTTTTTACTACCTTTATTTTTTTTGACCATCCTCTTCACATTTTTGAAATGGTGAAGATATTAAAATCTCGTTCTTTTGGATATTTCGAGCCCACGTTACTATGTGTTTATTTGTCGCATGCTATTCAATAATCTCCAATGAATGTTGACAGGAGCGACGAAAATCTTCTGCCAGGCACAAAACACACACTAGTGTGGAACTCACTAGGTGCCCAAGCCGCAGCTCAGTTGCATTTGTTTTTACACCACGAGGTGCATATTTACGGTATAGTTTTACTAGTACCATTTACAAATTGTAAAATATGCCTAGAAAATACTTACATTTCCCAGGAAATGACAAATTGTTTTATACATTTTCTAAACTGGTTCGGTGTTGTATACATTTCCTAGGGGTTTTTTTTTTTTTTTTTTTTTTTTTTTTTTTACATTTCATTCATTTCTGGTACACATATTTAAAAAAAAAATATATCTCTGAGTCCTAGAGGTAGTTCAACAATTTGCAGGTTGTTTCTCACTTCTGTTATTTCAGCCGCCGAGTCCTCCGGAAATAAAAGTATTTCTGGAAGGTCTGTCTGCTTTCATTTCCAACAACTTGGGCGGCACGGGACGCCTCCAATAATCCTTAGACGTCACGGATGCAAAGTTCTCCGCGCTACTTGACCAACTACGCACTTTCTGTCCGCCTAATACCAACCATACTTGACCGATGGCGAATTGCCAGAAACTAGGTGAAAAATTAATCACTCACAGTGGCGTGTCCGCTGTAATCAAAACGTGTTGCAACTACTCAGTATAATCCTGTTCTGTCCTTCTCCGAACACGTAGAATGCCAGTCTTTTGAAACACGAATCCATCCAGTAATTCAGAGCCAAATGAGGTCTGTGCACTAACTGCCTATTACATTTCCGAGCGAATGTTAGGATGGTTCCGTCCTTTGACCACTTTCCGGCACTAATGACCTTAACCATCAGTGGTGAAAGAAATTTCTTATTTTCTCCGTGAAATCAATGGGCGAGATTTAAAATAATAATAATAAAACTAAATAAAAACAAGATTATTTACAGTTGACATTGTGGTGATCTCAAAAAGTCACCACATGTTTCATTAGAAGGGATGATTAAAAATGCAAAGATTTGCGTTTAGTGAATGTGCCTCTAGCCATCGAATTCGGTGACAAAGGACTCCTTCAGGTTGGTGCCGGCTTGTCAGCTGGCGGGAGACACACAACAGTAAGACCTTGAAGAATGTCCGTTCAGGGATGAACGGGGGTAGGGGAGTCTATCTCCCGGTATGCTGATGCTTCGAGAAGAGCGAACATTGCGGCAGAACTTGGCAGGTGGCGGGGAGTGCTGTTGGTGCGACAAGTTTTTTTTATTTGTATGTGTGGATGCTGCAGCACCAGTGAGGACTTCACATGGTAATGTCCATCCCGTCTGACTAAAAAGTGTTGACATTTCGCTGCCATAGTGATTTAAAAGCTCAGTAGGATCGTGACAGCAGTGAACATTGCTAATTGCGTCTCCCAACATATATTTGACTTCAGTGAACTAGCCGAGGAACTTGTTGAATTATTGATAAACGAATGCAGGTTATTCTGGCACAGAACTCCAGAATCTATCCTTAAATATCATATATGTCAATTTTGTAAAACTTCATATTTAACTATGTTTCAATTGTTTATGCTAGAATAAAAATTCGATGGTTTTAAATAAATTCTTCATTCTATCATTCAAATGAAAGGCAGAACTCTGTTCCTTTAATCTTCCGCTTTTGGAATGGTGCCTTTGGAATTATTTTCATAGTATTTAATTAAATAAGTTAAACTCAAAAATCAAAATATTCTCATTACAAAGAGCTCATTAAGAGACGAGAGTAGACAGAGCATTTCAACATATAAGCTTTGATTGGTGTGACAGCTTTTAAAAATATGTTGCAAATCTCTTCCTCTAGAAGAAATAGGAAAGCTAGTTTGCTGACATGAATGCAAATTCCTTATCGAAAACAAATATATCAAAGTTTATTCAAGGCGTAATTCCAGAAAAAAAAGTCAGCAACTGCCTACAATAAGGTCTATATGTGCGATACTGTCGTATTTCTCTTTCAATTCATACATGTGTTCCACTGATTTTCGGAGCCTCTGATGTAAGCAAAATTTCTCATGGGTTAAGTTACTTACCTTTTGCATTACAATTTTGCAAGTAAAGCCTGTACTTGGATTTCAGAAAATGGAATACTAATTCGATTTTTTGTTTACTCTATAGAAATTGTAAAGACATACGTAATACTCGTGATTGCAGTGTAGTAAACTACAACATGTTAATTTACTCGAACGTGACGACAGTTGCGGCTCTTCATGCGAACATGCGCAATATACAGTCAAAGATCAATTCTAGAACCACAGTAGTAATGAGAAAAGTTTCGTAGCTGCTCGGTTCTTGTTACTTTCCAGTGACATTTAATGTAGTGTATGGCGTATGCTCTTCGTATTTGCCAATTTCCGCTGATGTTATCTAAAATCGGAAGTTGCAGATGTCACGAAGATGAGTCTTGGGAACTTCTCGGTCACGTTATTGCTTATTGGATTACCTTATCTGATAAATAAATCTTTGCAGACATCTTTAGTATACATATTCCTTGTTCCACCTCATATTCATGAAGTATTTTACCAACTCGATATCACGAAATATAAAACTACAGTTTCGATGGTAACAAGTTTTTTTTTTTTTTTTTTTTTGTGGTTTGTAAATAATAAGCGTGTAGGTAAGATATAGGGGAGACTGAAAAGTTATCAAAAGTGAGCAAAACTAACACCTAACTTTGGCCAACATCACTTTTTGTAATCATGTTATTGTTTTAACTTATTCTATAGATATAATAATTACACTGAAGAGCCAAAGAAACTGGTATAGGCATGCGTATGCAAACACAGAGATATGTAAACACTCAGAGTATGGCGCTGCGGTCGGCATCGTCTATATAAGACAACAGGTGTCTGGCGCAGGCGTTAGATCGGTTAGTGCTGCTACAATGGCTGGTTATCACGATTTAAGAGAGTTTGAACGTGGTGTTATAGTTGGTGCACGAAAGATGGGACACAGCATCTCCGAGGTAGCGATAAGGAGGGGATTTTCCCGTACGACCATTTCACAAGTGCACCGTGAATATCGGGAATCCGGTAAACCATCAAATCTCCAACATCGCTCCAGCTGGAAAAGATCCTGCAAGAAGAGGACCAACGAAGACTGAAGAGTATCGTTCAATGTGACAGAAGTGCAACCCTTCTGCAAATTGCTGCGGATTTCAATTCTGAGCCATCACAAGTGTCAGCATGCGAACCATTCAACGAATTATCATTGATATGGGCTGTCAAAGCCGAAGGACCTCTCGTGTACCCTTGCTGAGTGCATGAAACAAAGTTTTGCGCCTCACCTGGGCGCTTCAACACCGACAATGGACTGTTAATGGTTGGAAACATGTTGCCTGATGTGACGAGTCTCGTTTCCATCCAGTGGGTGGACATGTAAGGGTGTGAAGACAACCTCATGAATTCATGGACCTTGCATGTCAGAAGGAGACTGTTAAAGCTAGTGGAGGCTCTGTAATGGTGTGGGGCATGTGCATTTGGAGTGACAGTTACATGGGAACCCTGATTTGTCTAGATACAACTCTGACAGGTGACACGTACGTACACATCCTGGCTGATCACTTGCATCCATTCATGTCCATTGTGCATTCCGACAGACTTGGGCAATTACAGCAGGACAATGCGACACCCCACATGACCAAAATTGTTACAGAGTTGCTCCAGGAACACTATTCTGAGTTTAAACACCTCCGCTGGCCACCAAATTCCCCAGACATGAACATTATTGAGCATATCTGGGATGCTTTGCAACGTGCCGTTCAGAAGAGATCTCCAGCCCCTGGTACTCTTACGGATTTATGGACAGCCCTGCAGGATGCATGGTGTCAATTCCCTCCAGCACTACTTCAGACATTAGTCAAGTCAACGCCACATCGTGTTGTGGCACTTCCGCGTGATTGCGGGGACCCTCCGTGATATTAGGCAAGTGTACCAGCTTCTTTGGCTCTTCAGTGTATAAATTTATTTATTATTCCAACAAAAAATAATGTATGGAATAGTTTATGGTCGAGGCAATGAGCTCCTAGGATCAGCCACATATGTTCAGCTCCTGTTTACTTTTCTTAAATGTATTTGGCAATATCTACATTCATATAGTTGTAGCAACATCCCAATTAATGTGAAAGTTTCAAAAAAAATGTGCAAACTGTGTTCCCAAGCTTGATGAGTGGTCTGCATCATTGAAGAATGTTCATCCAGTCTGTGATGTTCTATCCATATATTGAATTTGCATGATTTTTGAACTCACTGCAAATGCATCATAAATAATGTTTAATAATATATTATTAATTGCTGTAGTACTTTCATCCTGCTGTATATATATCTCCAAACATACTTAAGCATTAAACACAATTTTCTTTATATTCATCTATTGCTTTTCTATTCAAGTTTTACCATTCATGAGCTCTTGCAATAAGTTATTTCCAGTAAATAATTTTCTTAAATGCACTGTCATAAATCTGTCCTAATTTGATCTTATGATCCTCTCTTATCTTCTGCATAAAACTAATCATTCTTCTTCCGGTATTCAAGCCTCACCGCATACATACGCTTTATTTATACCCAACACTGTCATTACCAGATTCTTGTTTTCTAGTGACTTCCACTTCATAACTTCCTTTATTTGGTGTGTCATCAGCTTGTCTCCACATACAAATATAGATGCCCTCCTTTGCATTACTCCAAATAATCTATGTGATATCCAAAATGTGGTACTAAACTACCCTTACCATATTCAACCAATTGTTGGAACAAGGTTTTGTACTCCACTTTCCCCTCTTAACCCTCGCCAGTACATGAGGAATTTTGAAAAATCTCCCTACTACTTGCCCAATGTATTCTGCCCAGTTCAGATTACTATAAAATGTTATGCTGAGTCTGCTGAGATATTTACACTTAGGCCTTCAATTAACAATCCATCTTCCACCCTACATTCATTAAAAAATAATTCCTTTATTTTTCCCTCATTGTAGCTAATAAGCAGACCTTTTAGGCATTCATCTTCATTCCATGCTAGATCTCCGTGTAGCATGTTCACAGTCCTCTACCATTTTAATCTGATTATATAATATCATGTCATCAAAAAACATCATTAATAATCATAAAAATAATGAAGAATGATGGTACCAATATACTGCTCTGTAAAGTCTCATTTCTCTTTTACCTCCTTTGATAGTGCATTTCTTACCCTAAAGGCGTTTTTTATTTGTCTCCATCAATTTCCCTACCAACCATGTCAAATTAATTGTCCTGTGATTTTCAACATTATTTTTCAACTCTCATTTATGTAACATTACTACTATCATACATTTCCAGACCTCTGGTATGTACAATGTCTCCAGACTTAATCTAAATAATGTTTCAATATGCGGTACGATGTTGTAACCGGCTACTATTTTTGATACATCTGTAGTAATATTATCAACAGTAGCTACAAACTTTTTACACTTTCTTAGGTCCCTCATAATATCTTAAGTATCTATTTCCAATTTACTAGTTTTATCACAAGAATATCTTCCTTTACTATTCCCTCTTCTTTCCTCAATAATATATCCTAATGGTCTCACTACACCATTTATTATTTATTTATTCATTTATTCCGTGTGTTCAGTAACTTAATTTCCTCCTTTCTCCACAGATTTCTCATGCCATACCAAATTCCAGTTGCATTATATAATATATATGCTAAACTGGCCATCCTGCAGCAGTTGCTTATTACACAATTGTAAATGAAAACACCGTCTATTAATTTTTTTAAATTTAATTTAATTTAATTGCAATAAAGCACAGGCTCCGGTGGCAATTTCCCTACACCCCCATCTTCCCCCTATCCTTCACCTACGTACATTTGCCCTCTACAAATATTATCTTTCTTTTCTTTCAACGTTTTCGGTAAATTATTCATCATTTCTCTTGGTAACTCATTCCAATTCCTGACACCCTTTCCTAAAAAAGAGAATCTTCCCACACCCTTGTGCCTAAAATTGAGTGCCAGCTTGTGGTCATGGTCATCTTTTCCCTTCCATGCACTACTTTTCATACCTATTGCAAAATCTTTCCATGCCTCAATGCTAGTATATGCCCTGTACACTCCCATGACTCTCCTCATCCTCCTCCTGTCTTGCAATGAATCACATTCCAGATCTTTTATCATATCCGTCACTGATTATATTCTGCGATAATTTCCAGAAACAAATCTAGAAACCCATTTTTGCACCATCTCCAACTCCTGTATTTGATATGTAAAATGAGCTTCCCATACTACACTACCATATTCAAGCAATGGTCTGACCCAAGTTTTGTTACCCAATTCCTTTACTTCTCTCGTGCAACCCCTTATCACTCTCTCCGACAAGTGCAGAATTTTGAAACCTTTTTCCTCCCACCTGCCCAGTGTGTCCTGCCCAGTTAAGCTTGATATCAAATGTAATGCCAAGATATTTACATTTCAAATCTTCAGCAAGCAATTCTTTCCCCACCTAATATTCATAATTAACCTTTTGTTTTTTATTTGTGTATCTAATATGCTGACTCTTCTTTGCATTTATCTTCATGCCATGTTTACCAACCCAATTAGATATCCTGTCCAGATCACCCAGCATCTGTTTACAATCCCCTATCATTTTGATTCTTTTATATAGCATTATGTCATCTGCAAACAATCTAATTTGAAATAGTAAACAATCAACACAATTATTCATTAGAATAATGAATAGCAATGGTCCCAATACGCTACCCTGTGGCACGCCCATTTTTACTTCCACTTTTTTGATACTACTATATTTCCTACCCTAACTTTCTGTTTTCTACCTTTTAAAAATTCTTCTACCCAGCAAATCACTTTCTCATCCAGTCCAATGGTTTTTACCTTATTTACTACCATTTTATGGCTCACTCTGCCAGACGCATTTGACAGATCTAGTGCTTACACTATCAATTTGGCCTCCCTTGTCCATTTCATCTGAAATATGTTGCATATATCCCACCAACTGAGATTCGCATGAATATTCTTGCCTGAACCCATGTTGCCTGCTTGAAAACCACTTACATTCCTCACATATATTTCTGATGTGGTTTCTATCAATCTTTCCATTAATTTACCTACCACTGATGTCAAACTGATTGGCCTGTAATTCTCAACTCTATTTCTCACCCCTCCTTTATGTACCAGTACTACTATTGCACTTTTCCAGTCCTGTGGTAAGCAGAGAGTATCCAGAGTCAATTTAAATAATATTTCAAGATAAGGTACAATGTCACATCCAGCTATCTATAAGATATCTGTAGTAATATTACCTTCACCAGCCCCTTTATATTTTTTCAGCTTTCTTATTTCCTTCATGATTTCCTCAGGATGAATTTCAAAACTTCATTTCTAATTGTATTGTTAAGCTCGTTCTGCGAATTAGACCCTCCCGTTTCTGATTCATGGTCCCTAATGCTTTCACTGAACCAGTTACTTAAACTCTCTGCCTTTTTCAAATCGTCAGTAACTTCTTCTCCATCCTTATCTATAAGTGTCTCTAAACCCTCCCTTCCCTTCAGTTTCTTGATATAGCCATGGAAATTTCTAGATGCATTGGTCAATGATCCTCCTGCACTGACAATACTCTTCATAAACCCATCTTTAGCAACTTTCTTTGCTGTTATTAAGTCCTTGTTTAGTTGTTTTATATATTCCCTACTACCCTGCTGTCTCTTAACTCTGTTATGTTCTCTTTTTACCAACCTCTTTAACCTCCTCACTTCCCTATTATTGTACATAGGTTCTCTACTTCTCTTTATTTTCTGTCTTGGAATAAATTTTGCTTCCACCTTTCTTATTATCTCCTTGAACTCTTCCCACCTTGACTCTACTGTACTTGTGCCTTCCTTCCATTTGCTGAATTGTTCTCTGAAATATCTTTTCAAATTTGAAACCTGCGCCTTTTTATAATTGTACCTATTTCACCCTTCAATTTTGGCTGCTGGTTTACTGAATCCTCTCATATCCATCAGAGCTGCTTCATGATCACTTATTCCTTCAGTTACTTGATACCCCATCGGGCTTAATTAGAAATGTATCCAAAATATTTTGTCCCCTAGTGTTTTGTTTAACCACTTGTGTGAAACCTCCTTCCCTTATTAAGATATTTGCAAATCTTTGTTCCCTTGTGTTATTTACTTTATTTCCTTCCCAGTTTACACCTAGTAAATTTAAATCCCCACCAATGATGATCATTCTATTCTCACCTCTGAAATCTGAGTATGAATTTAATTTATCCCCAAGAGCCTCATCTTCTTTTGTCATTCTTCCACTGCGGTAAACAGCCAACGCTCTGATTTTTTTTCTTTTTTTACCACCCCAGAAATCTACCCCAAGTAACTCATGGTCTTGATCTATGAACGCCAGTGAACTGTGGTAGGTTTTGTTAACTAGTATGAAAACTCCTCCACCAATTGCTACTCTATCTCTGCGGTACACTCTGTAACCATCAGGAAAAACCTCACTGTACTTCTTGTAACTAACTTTCTACCCCAATTATTACTTCTGGTTCATGTATCTCTATTAAGTTAGCAAATTCGATTACTTTGTTCATTATACTTCTTCAGTTTACCATTAACACCCTTACTACTGGCTTTACAATTTCAGAATTTATCTCCTCTTTCCCAATTTTACACCAGTCAGTTATTGTTTCAGCCACTTCATTTATTTCTTTAACATCTGTGAATTTTCCCATCATGAATCTGCAATCAGTATCACTTTAATAATCTATTTTTGTCCCTTAACCAGCAACTGGTTTTATTCATAAAGGCTCAGACGCGTTTTGCCCTTGTGGAATGGGGCATAGTCAGTGAGACTTATGGTTAAGGCAGTTACATGGTGGTCAGGAATAGCTCCATTTGCAATTTTTTTTCTCACCAGAACTGCAGTTGTGGTTCCACATAACTACAAGAATAACTATTATTACCCTTTGTTTGGAGGTAACCATACCACTGTTTCAAAATCTGTCATTGTTATTAGTTTCTTAAATCTTACTCTCTTCTTACCAATCACTTTAATCTCCTCTTCTTCCTATTGTAGAATGAAGGTTCTGTGCTTTTCTTGATATTTCATTTTGGGATCAACAATTCATTCCCATTTTTACTATCTCATTAAACTATTCTCAGCTCAACTCAACAGAACTTGTGCTCTTCTTCCACAGTTTCACAGAAAAATCTCTCCAATTCTGAAATATGTCCCTTTTATAATTAGCTGTAATAACCTCAAATTTTGGACACTGATTTATTAAACCCTGTAATATCCATCAGAATTGCTTCCAGGACTCCAAAAATTATCATAAGGTTTGATTAGGAATATAGCCAACATGTTATGTCCTCTTGGGCTCTTTTGTATGAAGTTTTACTCCCTCACTAAAGAATTTGCAAGAGTCTGCTGTGTTTTTTATTTTTTTAATCTTATTTTGTACTCAGTTCACCTGAAAATTACTATTTTATACTCATCTCCATATATGAATTCAATTTCTCCATCATTATATTCCAACTTCACAGAACAATATGAATACAATATAAAAGCCTATTATTCACACAAAGCCAAAGAAAATTATAGCTTCAAAATGAAAGACATCAGTCACTACATACATTGCAGTTAGTTTTTAGCATTTTCTGCATCCAGTTCTGACTGACATGGATCAACATGTGACTGATGAATGAACATGTAAAGAGACTACTCCCGTACCAGTTCCAACATAATAAGGAGACAGATAAAAGACTGAACAAAAAATTAACTACAGGTCCCTGCACAGGGTATTTCCTAATTCAAATTAATTTTATTATAATTTTGATGGAGCATCTGCCCTGCTAAAAATGTCTTTACACGCCTACATTTCCATTCTTTTTCTTTTGTATCCTAAATTTTTTGGGTGCAATTTCACCATGCACCTGCAATTGCTCTCCATCAATTCCAATATTAAAATCTTTTTTCAGGAATATTATTCAGCTTATTCTTTAATAACTTGTTCCAATCCCCTGCTCGCTTACTTGGAAAATAAAATCATCTCACTCCATTATGCCTGAAATCAAATTCCACTTACTGGTCATGGTCATTTCTTCCTATACATATGCTTCCATGATTCTTCTACCAATATCCATCCAAACCTCAAAACTAATATATACCTCTTACAATCCAAGCTCTCTCTTCACAAACCTTCTGTCTTCTAGTGAAAACCAGTTCAGCTGCTTTATTATTTTAAATATGTAGTTATTGATTATGTTCTATGGTAATTTCAACAATCAAACATAGCTGCCCTCCTTTGGACCTCCTTAGTATCCATCACATAGGTCTCATACTACACCACTACAATTGATCAATGGTCTGTCTGAGGTTCTTAAAGCAATTTCATTCACTTCCCTACTACATTCCCCTATCACCTACACCAATTAATAAAGTATTCTGAAACTTTCACTTCCACCTGCCCAATGAAATCTGTCAAGTTGTGTTCACTATGAGACAGAAATGATTATATACTGTACCTTGTCACTGGTAATTGAGAATAACTTAATAATTTAAATGTTTGCATTTAATTGCTTGTTCGGATTTTTACTGAAAGGGCATTTGAAATAATTCTGCAAACACAGATAAAATTAAAAAACGTCATAACCTGACCATTTATTGAAAAATAATGTGACCAACACACAAAATGTAAATTTTATTCTAAGTTTTTCAAACAATTACATCCTACATTAGTGATTTGTTATAGTATGCAAGTTAATATTATAAAATAAATTGAAAAACATTATATAATCAGGTTCACTGACATTACTATTATATTACAAGGAATTACAACTTTTATAAAAAAAAATTACTAGCAAACAAACAGAAACACAACAAGGACACATTATTGATTATTTCCTTTACTTAATGTTCAGGCATTAATGACAACCTTTACTTCAGTTTAATGTTCAAATCAATGCACAGCACTATATTCAGTTTTGATTCGGCAGAGAGATATTATCATGCAGATTTTTTTGCTCAGGGCCATGGATGGTTCTCATAAGTGAAACATATACAAGCAAACCACTTAACTTTCAAATAAAACAAATTCTTTACCATATGATCTCTCATTCCAGTCTTCACATACACATAGCACCACCAGGTTGTCCTCAGATGCAGCATCGCCTGAAAATTCCAAGTCCAACTATTGCTGCTGGAGAGAGAAAAAATAAAAATATTTGAACCATATCCCAACAGTGTTGAATCTTCAATCATAGCTTCAGTTCTTCTCATCATCCAAGTTGGCACACCGCCACCTCCATGTCAAATTTCCATCCTCAAATCAGTAGTTGATTCCATTTGGCAGATTTCTTGACAGGCTCTGCATATTTTTTTTTTTTATTTTTTACCATTTATATTTCTATCTGTATACTTAACAAAATGTCTCTTTTAATTTATCTTTATTCCATATTGTCCTGCTCCCTGTTCACAGTACTCCCCTATTTTAATCTAGTTGTATAACATCAAATCATTTGTTGGAAACCTAACTTCTGACTGAAAACAACCAATGCAATTAATTATTAGAATAGTGAACAGTGATATTAAAATTCAATACCCACTAGCACTTCTATTTCAGTTTTGCCTCTTTTAATGCTTTATGCCCTACCCTAACTCTTTTAAAGAAAGCACCATTCCAAGGATTAATGTCTCCTGTAACTACAAAATTATTTTGCCTTATATTGAACATATTAACATAAAAATAGTTTATGATTCAAAGTGTTATAATTTTATTCTGTGGCTAATTACATTTTAAAACACTTGTTTCATTTTGCATCTCGATTGGTTCAAGAACTGGTTTTTTGTCAACTCCTACTACACCATTTATGATGTCTTCAATTCCATATGAGCTTAATATTATAGACATATATGATTTCCATTTTAACTATCTTCAGGTTCTTAAAGTTTCCCAGCAAACACTTTTTTCCTTACTAAAATGTACTGCATTAAATCAAAGGCAAGAGTAAACACTTTCTGTACTATCCAGGATGTGCCACACAGACAACATAGAAGCTGTAAACTATTTTACTATTTGTTTTTGGTGATAAAACCATTCATTTTGCTTTTTATGTGATTGCACCACATAACATTGTTATGAAATGTTTTGAGGTAAATGGGGCAGTTTGATATATTCAATGTAAAAAGAACTGAACATACACCTGTAAAAGCTTCATGGATTCCAAAACAGCTACTCCAAAGGCAGTACACAGTATACAACTATAAGAACCATAATCAACAGTACAGAAGTACATTTTCTTCAAAACCGTGATTATTTTGTTTGTATTCCAGAAATACGGAATACCTAAATGACAATGAATTGAAGTGAATTACATTCTGATGGAGCACTTTCCAGTGGTGACTTCCCTTCTTATCTAAATTACATCTTTCTTTATTATTATTATTATTATTACCTTATGTACTTTGGGTGTTAAATTCCTCCATCCCTTACTCCTACTATTTACAATTTTAACCTTAATTCCTTCAGTGTTTTTAATAAATTATTCATTACATCCCGTTGCAATATATTCAATCACAGACTACCTTATCCTAAAGAAAATTTTCCCATTCCCTTTGCATGAAATCAAGTGTTCCCTGCACTACCCCCAGTTCTCTGGCTAACATCCTTCCAAGCCCTATTACTAACGTACAACCTGTACACTCCCAGAATACTCTTACCCTCCTACTGTCTCCACTCCATGCAGCTCCTTTATCATATCAATTACTGACTGGGCCCTGCAATAATTTCCACAAACAAATCTAGATGCTCTCTTTTGCATGCCCCCAACTCCCATATTTAATATGGTCCCACCATAAGCAATGAATGGTCTGACCAAAATTTTGTAACTTAGTTCCTTCTTCTCTGGTACAAACTCTCATCATCCTCTCCAGAGAGTGAAAGATTTTATAACCTTTCCAACCACCTACCCAATGTGTCCTGCCCAGTTGAGCTTATTATCAAATATTATGCCAATATATTTACACGTCAAACCTTCAATCAGCTATTCTGTACCCATCCTACAATCATAAACAACATTTTGTTTTTTGTCTGTGTACCTAACATGCTGACAATTCTCAGTATTTATCTCCATTCATTTTGACCTATCCAGTTAGATATTCTAGCCAGGTCACCCTGCAGGCTTTTACAATCTTCTCTCATTTGGATCGGTGTATACCATTATGTTATCTCCAAACAACCTATCTGGGCATCCAGATTTGGGTTTCCATGGTTTCCAAATCACTCCAGGCGAATGCCAGCTTGTTTCCTTCAAAAAGTCATGGCCGAATTCCTTTTCGTTCCTTGTACCCAGCCCCATCTCACCTCTAAAGACCCCTGGGTCGATGAGACATAAGTAAAAAAAAATATTCCGAACAACCTAACTTAAGACTGTAATCCATCAACACGATCATTCATTACTATGATAATGACAATGGTCCCAATTCACTACCTTGTGGGACTCCCCTTAATCATTCACCTTTTTTGATATTCTAATGCTATCTTCTGCCATTTAAGAATTCCCTCTACTCAACAAGTCACTTTTTCATCCACTCCAAATGCTTTCAACTAATTTAAAATTATTTTATGCCTCACTCTGTCAAATGCCTTGGAAAGATCTAGTGCTACACTCCCTTATCCCCTCCCTTGTCCAATTTATATGAAATATCTCGCATATAGCCTGCCATCTGAGTTTCACATTTATTTTGTTTACTATATGAAACTAGTTTGTTTCCAAATGACATAATGTTATATAAAAGGATCAAAGCAGTAGAGGACTGTAAACTGCTGCAGGTTGTATGGACAGGATATCGAGTTGAGTTGGTTAACATGGTATGAAGATAATGCACAGAAGAGTCAGCTTTTTAGAAACACAAATAAAAACCTAAATGTTCATTATGATTATAAGGTTTAAGACTTGAAGTGTAAATATCTTGGCATTACATTTGATAACAAGCCATAACTGGGCAGGACAAATTGGACAGGTGGTAGGGAAAGGTTTCAAAATTCTGCACTTGTTGGAGAGAGTGATGAGGGATGTACAAGGGAAGTAAAGGAATTGGGTTACAAAACTTTGGTCAGACCATTGCTCAAATATGGTAGTGCAGTATGGGACCTACATTTTGAGTATCAAATACAGGAGTTGGAGAGGGTGCTATTTTTACACATACAATACAATACATTCATTTTCATTGATCCCAATAATCAGTAACAGATATGATACAAGAGATGGAATGGAATTCATTGAAAAACAGGGGGAGGTGAAGATGGTCATGGGAGTATACAAGTCGTATATTGGTGATGAGGCACTGGAAATATTGGTGTAAGAATTGAAAGTAATGCATGGAAAGGAAAAGTTTACCCATGACCACAAGCTGGCATTTGATTTCAGGCACCAGGGTGTAGGAAGATTCTATTTTTTAGGTAAGCGTGTCAGGGATTGGAATAAGTTACCAAGAGAAATGATGAATAATTTACCAAAAATGTTGAAAGAATTTATAGTTGAAATTTGTAGAGGGCAAATGTAGGTGGGTGCAGGAAAGTGGGAAGTTGGCTATGTAGGGAAATTGCCATTTTGTAGTATCCTGATTTCTACTTATTTTGAGATGCTCCTCTGGTTTATTCCCTCCCTTCCCAGGATGATAGTCCCTAATGACTTCATTTAACTAGTCACTCAATTTGTCAGCTATTTTCGCATCCTTGGTAACTTCTCTATTCTTATCTACAATTTTCTGGATACATTCCCTTCCCCTCTGTTTTCTAACATAGCGTAGAAATTTCTAGATACATCATTCAATGGTTCTCCAGCACCAGTAATATTCTTCATAAATGCGTCTTTAGTTTCCCTCTTTGCTGTTATTAATTGCTTGTTTAGTTGTTTTAAGTACTCCTTACTGCCTTGCTGTCTCTTAAATGTACAGACTTACTACAGAGTAGTCATGACATATTATTGTGGGATATGTGCCATGCAATACAATAAATTCATTCACCATAGATCCCATCATAAGATATTGGCTCTGTGGGATGTGGGAAGACCTCAATTTACAGCAAACAAATCACATGCAAAATAGATGTATATGCCAGAAAATACACATACAAAATAACATGTACATTAATTATAACAAACATATTTATACAATATACTGGTAATTATTTTGTAGACACCTTTGAAAAATGTTTTTTCTATTGAAAAGGAGTTGTCAATTAAATATCTTTTTAATTTTTTAATTAATTTAACTTTATCCCCTGCTAGACATTTAAGAAGCACTGAGAGCTCAGTGAGGATATGTATCCCTAAAAAGCTGAAACCATCTTGAACAAATGACAATCACTGTAATCCTTGTGAAGATCATTTTTACTTCTAATGCCATAACTGTGTATTTTAGTATTTGTTTCAAATATAGTACATTAGGTGACTACAAAAGACATTAATGTCTACATACACTTGGCCACCAATATTATAATCCTTAACTTCTCAAACAGCTCTCTGCATCAAGTTCTATTTCTTACCCCATACCTACATTATTCTTATTACTTGATTATGAACTCTGGATACTTTGTATTCATGAGTTTAATTGCCACAGAAGATTATTGCATATGATATTAGGAGTGAAGATTTAAAAAAAAAAAAAAAAAAAAAAAACTAATTTCTTCATACTGAGATCACATATAGCTGAAACTGTACGAACTGAAAATGTGGCTGCACACAATTGCTTCAATAAGTCAGCAATAAATCCTCCAATTTAATTTATGATCAATGTGAAAACTTAGAAATTTCACACTCTCTACCAGTTTAAATGGAAATTTGGAGTATTTTTGGTTCCTATGATTGTGTCATCTGAACAAAGGAGAAATTTTGAGTTTTTAGCTGTTACTTTGCCACTTTCTTGATTCAGTGAATCAGCTGAATCTACAGCCATGTCTGAAGGTCCATAAGGGGAGATTATTGTAATTTTAAAGCATTAAAAACATGCCATAGAACAACTTTGCCCTAGAAGAAGGCTGAAGAATGCTGGCTTAAACATCTGCAACCATTATGTGAAAACTAATTTCTGATCTTTGAACTTCCAAGGTTCTGAAGATTAAAGATAACTACTGTAGACAGATTTGAGGAAGAAAGTAATAAAACACTATAGGAAGCAAAAGTGCATAAACCCTCGTTTCATATCTATATATAATAAGCAGGAAAATACTTTAAGATAATGTTCACCATTCCCAGTCACCTCCATCTGTGCTAATTGTTGGGTAGTATTTCCCTATCCTTCCATATATATAAACATATCCATGTCTATCAACTTTATAAAATTGAATCTTGCTTAAAAAAATAAGTAAAAAAATAACAGAATATTACAATAGCTTCTTACTGGACTAAGAGCACCTTCAAATGTAGGAAGCAAAGTCAGAGTAAGAAATGCTGTAACTGAGTACGTAGATCGAAGTACATGTAGGTAGTATTACCATAAGAATATTTGCTTTTATTTTAATTTATTACTTTAATTAATGAATCTGTGGCTGGCTTATAGTCAGAAATTATATTGATTATAAATTAAATATCACTTATTAGGTATGCAGATGGAAAAGTAAGCATTTTTTTATGGTTATTTGGCTGAGGAGTAACTTCTGGTGAAAGACATAAAATTTTAATAGTTTTTCTGTAACATTTGATAACAAGGCCAGTTGTGTGGAACATTCTGGAGAGATGGTGGGGACAGGGTCGTAGCTATCGGAGAGGTAGGCGGTGCACCGGGGGCCCTCAAGCACACCTCAGGGGGCTCAGACTCAGCTCAGGTGGACTCCTGTAGCTCGGAAGCCCCTGCCAGCAAACCTCACAAGACTTCGTAAAATATTTTTTTGCACTGGGGCCCTTGTTAACCTAGCTACGCCACTGAGAGTTGCTCAGATGTGGTGTGTTGGATACACAATATGCCTACAGGAGTTCGAATGGGTGCAAATAGGGCAGCTAGGTGTATGGAAATAATTGTAGAAGATAGAACAGTAGTTAATTGTATAAACGAACTGTTTTGGTAGTCATTAAATTATAAGAGGCAGGTAAAAAAATGAACAATATGGAAAAGACTTCCACTGGTAATGAAGGATGAATGAATATTGGGAGAAGAATCTGAAGCATTAAGATGAAGCAAAGAGATAACTATCACCATAAACTATCGACCAGTGAGAGGGGAAAAGAAGGGGAGAGGAACATAGTACTAATCAAAAAATACATTGCAAATTTCAATGTGCATGTGGAGGGCAAAACATAAAAATACTAAAAACTTTCAAATGTTTGGGAAGTAAGTTAGAAGAAATAAATAGAAGGTACAGAAAACTGCAGAAATTATTCAAGTTTGTTGAAAGTCTGATATGGAGCAAGAAGGTGTGACAGAAGTGTAAATTAATCACTTATTGTTCATACTATATGTAGATACTGATGTACGGTTCCAAAGCATTGGTAATGAAAAAAAGTAATGTGAATAGAATCCACATCATTGAGGACTATATCCAGTAAATTAGGCAAGTCTGAAATGAAAACTTGGTGAAAAAGGTAAGAAAGGATCTTATAGAGGATAGAATCAAATGATTGACACTACAAGGGTACATATTCAAAATATGAGTTAAGAAAAATACTAATACATTTAATCTAATATAATAAGGATAAAATCTTTTGAGGGTAAAGAAATATTATACAAATAAAGAGAACATTAAAAAGTTTGCTGGACAGAGGAATGAACTTGTACAATTCATGGGTCATACACTGAATTGTATGGCTGTAAATGATTCATTATTTATGTATGCAGTCCAAACACTGAAGGCACTTGGAATCTTGGTAAACATATTTTCGCTAATTGCAGAGATCTGTTCATGAACAATGGGCAGACATTCAAATGGTACTCGGGCCATTAGTCCAGTTTCAGTGATTGAGCGTATCTCAGTAGGGCCACCAAAATAGGACCACATCTTAGAAGATACCAAAAAATAGTTACCAAAGCATGGGCTCCATTGCAATCAAAATTAAACAGCCAGAAGATTGTGAGAAAAGTTCCCTAAGTAACGTTTAAAGTTTGCCGCTCCATTCTATTTCTTCGAATTCCATCTCACACTTTTGACATGCAACACAGCCACTGAAAGCCTTCACTTTCATGTTGTTTTCTTCACACAACCAACTATACTGCCACCCCAATGTTCACAGACCCACTATAAACACCTCTGCATCTAAAATGTAGCCTTACATAGCGAGTGTCCATAAACTATGTGGCTCCACTGTGGCCTTCCTTTTATCCACCTATCACCCCAATGCTCCCTCCCCCTCCCCCAAATCCCCCTTTCCCAACATAGCCTGATATAGCTTTTGCCTTGACATCCCCCCCTTCACCCACCCATGTGGAATGTAGCTTTTTTCCCTATTAATTTCAGAAGGCAATTTGCACTGTTTTCTCTTAACAGATTATTGTTAAAATTATTGTGTATATAATTAACACAACCGATATTTGTATTATGCACCTTTCTAAAATTATAAATATTCTGAATGAAACAATGACATTAACCACTCCTGCAAATGATCAGTTATTGAGAAAAATCTCTTTCTCAGGTACAGTCAAGGATCTTTTTCTTCTTGAGGCATTAATAAAAACATTCTCTTATCTCATTTATCATTGCTCATTAATTGATAAAATAGAACAAATTACACCTGACAAGTAAAAAAACTAATAAGAGCAGAATTTTTTGTTTTCTTTTGCTGCAATTATGTAACCTTTCTTTCTACATTTCCAGGGAATGATTAAAAGATTTCATTTGATAGTGAAAAATTGTTGCAAAGGCATTTTTGATAAGCCTCACTGAGTTAATTGCACAGCTCAACTTCACACCTCACTTTGAAACTGAATTAACTCTTTAGTGAGCACTATGGAAATTCACTTGACAGAACAAAATTAGAATTATTTTTTCATCAAGCTGAGAGGAGATACACAAGTGATCCTAATCAAAACAGTTTATTTCAAACCTTCAAAATAATACATGTTGACACCACCTTGGAAAATCCTAGATCACATCCCTACATGAATTTGAGTATATATACATGCAAAAGTACCATTTCATCTTGGTTGGTTCAAATGCGACAGTCGTGTACAACCCAATGCTATGACTTCAAGCCAAATGCTTGCACTGTCAGTACATACGATGTCTAAACTACATACGGAGATAATTAAATGACAGAAAAAAATATCCACATGCTGTTGTGTGTTATATACCTTAATTTAAATGTGACAAATAATATGAATGAAAAGCTACGTGGTTTGCTCAAGTCACCCCCCCCCCCCCTCCCCATCCACCTCACACCCAGCCCAAGAGACAGCTCTTGAAAGACCATGTGACCTTGATTGGTTAAACCCCATTTTGAATAAACTAAGTTGCAGTTAGGCATGCTGAAATTTTTATTCTTGTATCATTTTTGTCATAAAATAAAAAATATTTAATTTTGCCCCTGAATTCGTCACAACAATATAAAAGCTTCCCCCTTTTTTCTATAATAACTTTTATCTTACTAGAGCACAATATTAAAAAGTACTTACTATTGAAAATCCATCTGAAGCTGGCTACCTTTTTCATTACCATAAAATTTCTAAAACATTACTTTTAATTCTTAAAAAATTATCTATTCAATAAACCATTATTATATTAATCATCCCTGTGACCTTTAATATCTGTATCTAACTTTAATTTCCAATTAAAAAAAAAACAACTTTATTACAGAAATCTCAAGTATTTTAAATCTCAAAACATTACATTACATAACATAACCATACTCATTTATTTTAAAACTCTTTTATTTGGTCTTTTCCTATCATTAAACTATGATATTAATACTCCATTTTACCTCTCAAATACTAAAATTTACATTCCTGATCTTCAGTTAACTATAAACATTATTATGATAAATGTTGCAATATTTATTTTTCCTTGAAGTAAGTGTTCCTTTCTACAAACTGAAATAACTCTAATGTTTAATTTTCTTCTATTACTAAATACATGTAAAACTAATAGTTTATTCCTTATAAAGTTATGGAAATGTTAATTAAACTTTTTTACACCTTTCCCCTTGTTTGGCATTACTCTATCACCCGACTCCATAGCTGCCTATTCTGAATCATTTCTCATCTCATATACCAGCTCAGCTGCCTCAATTGCTAAAGTTCTTGTGGAGGGTGGATGTAGAGGTGGGCAAAATGACTCACTAAAAAGAGCGGCACTCATTTGATCATTCTATGAAAAGAACTAGTTCTTTTCAACAGTTCACCAGTTCATTAGCTCAGTTTAAACAAAAAGAGCAGTTATATCCATTTTGAGTATAGTATCTGTCCGTTTTATTTACATTTAGACTGATTTCTTAGGTTAATCTCATATCTGTTATTTTCATTTCTTTTTGTATTTATTCTGAAACACTTTTGTTTCTTAAATACTACCTGATTACTTTCATGCAGAAAAGCCCTTTCAAAACATCAATGAAACTTTGTTTGGATTGCTGGGAATATTTGAGAAATATTTTGAGCATAGTTAATTTTACATTAATTTATTTACTAAGTACAATCAATTTTAAATAACTTTTTGCTTTAAATGAAATGAAGGTTACTGTTCACGAATAAAATTTTGAATATTTTGCCATTGAGCAGCCTACTTCTTTTTTCAGTTCAAATTTGTCCAGCTTTAAAAAAATAATCTTTCACAAGGCACGCTTGTAGTTGGAATACACAAAGAGAAGCAGAGTGGAACATCAGATTCAAAATAACTAGCTGCCCAGTGGCACTGCTCCACGCTGTGCTGAGCACTGGAGTCAAAGAACATTGTGAATGAACTAGCTCTTTCTGCGCTGAGCACTGTAATCGGAGAACGTCACAAACGAACTAGCTCTTCTTGATCTTCGAGCTTTCTTATTTTTTAAGAGTAGAACTAGCTCTTCTTGATCTTCGAGCTTTCTTATTTTTTCAGAGTGGTGTGGATAAACAATGAACGGTGTGGAACTAAGAACAAACATGGTTAGGACAAGAGTGGAGCACAATATTCGATTGAAGTTGAATCAAGACCAACACACCACCATTCATTACGGCTTCCAAGAACAACTACCATTCACTTTTAGTGAGTAAGTGCGCACTCGCTCTTTCAAAAGAACTGTTCTAAAGAACTGGTTCACTAACGAACAACCCATCTCTAGGTGGAAGCATATTGTCTGTCTTGCAAAGAGGCATGTTACAATTGAAGGAGCCAATGCCATCCTGTGTGTGGCTGTGTTGACTGTAGCCACTTGCACAAGCTCATTCACATGTTTCTATTTTCTTGAAAATGGGAATTTGCCTGAAATATTGTGAATTTTGTATTTGTTAATAACATTTTGTTGCTGCACTTATTTTTTTTATTTTTGTTAACATTTCAAGACAAATATTACTCTAGTATTCATTCTATAATAATTTTTCATACCTGATTAACATATAAAGTTGTTTTCTTTAGTAAATACGAGGCTTGTCTCAAAAGTAAGTTACACTATTTTTTTATATCCGCGTAGTTGGCAGGAGACGTCTGGGATTTGCAGAGAACTTTCATCTGGGTGTGGTGGCAGCACTGTAAAATTCCTAAGAGGCCGCCATGACTCATTTGTCAGTTGCGATCAAGCCACTATGGAGCTACCACTTACTCCTACCGCCGATTGCGAAGTACGCAGTGTGATTCGTTTTTTAATGGCAAAAAATAAAAATGCAACTGAAATTCACCGTGAGTTGTGCAGTGTGTATGGTGAAAACGTTATGTCGAGGCCAATGGTTTCTCGTTGGCGCCAATCATTTATTGAAGGCAGGACAACAACACACGACGAACAACGAATCGGCCGCCCATCCACTTCACGGGCCCCGAACATTGTCGAAGAAGTCCGAAGAGTCGTCGACGCCAATCGTCGCCTTACGCTCGACGACATTCATTCACAACTCCCGCCTAATGTTGAAATTAGCCATGCATCTCTTCACAGAATCATTTCTGATGATCTGCATCTGTCCAAAGTGTGTGCAAGGTGGGTTCTACGGCTCCTTTCAGACCACCACAAAGAGCAGAGAGTTGACGCTGCTTTTCAATTTCTGCAGTTTTTTGAGGATGAAGGAGATGGCCTATTCCAGTTGTTCCCAATTATTTTTTCCCGAGTACCACTGCAATAAGGAGCTCAACCGCGCGTACCCCTTAAAGCTGAAATGATAAATAAATTAATTCGTTCATCCCAGTAGAGTGCTTCTCACAACCACAGGATTACAATAATATAATTGATACAAACACAGTTTATCTTAAAATATATTTGGGTGATAGTAATGTTTCTTTTGGCTGATAAAAGTGGATTTTGTTTCAATTATTTTAGTGATCACCTTAGCCAAGAGACTACCGCGCGTACCCCCTGAAGAAACCTCACGTACCCCTGGGGGTACGCTTACCACTAATTGGGAACCACTGGCCTATTCGACCAAATTGTGACCGGGGATGAAACTTGGATCCATCACTGGACGCCTGAAACCAAAAGACAAAGCATGGTGTGGAAATGGAAGGACTAGCAAACTCCAAAAAAGGTGAAAGTTGTGGAATCAGCTGGGAAGGTTATGGTGACAGTCTTCTGGGATTCGAAGGGGGTATTGCTGATCGACTACCTGCCACGTGGCACAACGATAACAGCTGAACACTATTGTGAGGTGTTAAAGAAACTCAGGAGGGCGATCCAGAACCGAAGGAGGGGAAAGTTGATGAAAACAGTGTTTTTGTTCCACGACAACGCTCGTCCACACTCTGCTCGTCAAAGTCAAGACCTGGTTGAAGTGTTTCGCTGGGATGTTTTCGGACACCCACCATACTCCCCTGATCTCGCTCCAAGCGACTTTCATCTGTTTCCACAGCTGAAACAACACCTTGGGGGAAGACGCTTCGCAAACGAAGAAACTCTCAAAGAAGAAGTTCAGACATGGCTAACCAGTTTGGCGGCAGAATGGTATGACGCTGGATTAAAAAAACTTTTACCACGATACCAAAAATGTATTGAAATTCAAGGAGATTATGTAGAAAAATAACTAATATATGTAGTTTAACAAATATAACCTTTTAAACAAATTCTGGGTGTTATTATTATTTTTTTTTTTAAAGTGTAACTTACTTTTGTGACGATCCTCGTAGATGCTTGTAAGATGGTCCAGGTTCAGGTGATTTAATTACAGCTCTGTCGTTTTAGTGAAAATTCCCTGTTTAATTTGTCTCTTTAAATTATAATAATTTTTTACAACATAAATTCTATTTTAAGGTAGATGTTAAATCAGTTGATCTACAAAATAAATCATTTCTTCAATATTCTGTCATTTTTAGCAAATATACTTCCATGTCAAAATAGTGATTTGTGGCTCTTCACCATTCTGTGGCTACCAGTGATATGCACTAATCACTCAAGAAATGAAATATAAAATATTAATTTTTTATTTACAAACATCTCAGAAGGAGTGATGGTAACTAATAAGTGCTGATTATCCATTGTAAACATGGGCAGGAAAAATAACAAGAAATCACAATGGATTATGTAAAAAAAAAAGCATATTTGCAAATCCACTGACAAACTAAGAACAGTGATATCTGTCAATCTTTCATCACATGTGTAAAGTGTGTAAGCAGTGGCGTAGCTAGGTCAACAAGGGCACCGGTGCGAAAAAATTATTTTGGGCCCTCAGGCCAGATGGGCGACCTCTTTTTGCTTTGTGTTGCTGGTAGAGCCCCCCCCCCCCCTGAGATGAGGAGGGGGGCCCTTGAGTTGTGCTTAGGGGCCTCCTGAGCAGTGATTGGGGGCCCCCTGAGCAGTGAGGGCCCTCAGTGAAGGGCTTACTGTGTCTCAGGGGTCCCCTTAGTAAACGGTAGAGCTAAAAAAAAATGGTCGCCAGTTTGCCGTGAAGGCTTGTGGGCCCTCTGAACTGCGCTTGGAGGCCCCCTGAGCATAGGGCCCCCGGTGCACTGCACCACCTAGCCCCATAGTAGCTACGCCCCTGTGTGTAAGAGCCAAGCTTGC
This sequence comes from Vandiemenella viatica, assembly GCA_031002005.1. Lineage (NCBI taxonomy): Eukaryota > Metazoa > Arthropoda > Insecta > Orthoptera > Morabidae > Vandiemenella > Vandiemenella viatica. The sequence goes on from JARYHS010012519.1 coordinate 91,836,394, forward strand.
AGTGGGGTTCTGCATAAAGCTTGAATCTTAGCTCTGACCGTGCATAGCCTAGAATGTTACAGTTCTGACTAAAATATAATGACCTGGTTTCCACATAGCTTATTTAAACCAAAAGCTGTGGAAAGGTGTAAGTTCAATGATGTTAAAGAGTTCATTGTCATTTGAATAACTATATTCTTCATATTTTTCAAAGTCACAAACTGTACAGGCAATTAGAGAAATTAACCAAAGAAATGTTTGCAAGTTCGATTAACCATTCGAGCCAGACCACACCCCAATAGTTCACAGTTCAAACCTTTTTAGTTGTAGAAATTAAATTAAAGTGAATCACATGCTCCCATTGTGCCACCAATTACTATATTCAAACAATCCCAAGGCCCCATTTGGTGAAACACTAATTTCAACTCCACATTATAATAAAACTGAGTGATCTACGCTGCATGTTAGCAAGTCTAAGGATTTCAAAGCTAACTGCCAGAGACTACATCTTGTTGCTCGCACTGTTCCAAGCCGACTAAGGTAATGTGTTGTCGCGCCGACTGCTTCTGTACGACTGAGTGTAGTATAACAGGCTACCATAATAATTACTCTGTGAAATGGGTAACTAAGGAAACATTGATATAAACAGATGAAGGAAAGATCAAGATTAGACAAGCTTGGTGAAGGCCGTATCGTGTTCGCTTTGGATTTTAAAGTTACTGTGAAAAAAGAACCTGTACTTATTCAGATGATTAAGAATGCTATAATATTATAATAAAACAGGGAATTAAGTCACATTATAGTATTATTTATTTGGCGAAGCTGGATGATGGATGAGTTAAGGAAATAAGAACAACGATTAGAAATACGAGATGAGGCCGACTCTATATCACCGCGCTCCCCGCTTCTCGAAGATTCCTGGCTACTTTGCTCTCTCACGAACTGTGGGAACAAGCTCTTTTCCTCATTCACATGGATAGATCCTGGGAGGCTGATCAGATATCAAATCACACGTCAGAAAACCTTGCATCATCTACTTTGACCTAGACTATAAAAATAATTCAATCTTTCTGAAATTTTCCAAATAGCTAGATCCTGAAGTAAATGTTAACTTTAGTTATCATACAAAATTTCGTAACATTACTACCTTAGCCAAAAATAAATAATTTAAATTTGAACTTTTAAAATCTCATTCCAAGCATATACCGAAAACTGATGTAACAGAAAATACTATCTTGACTGATATAAAATCCTTATTCCTATCTTGAATTATCATAGAAAATGTCTATAGAAATGAAATGCAATACTAGTATTCAATCTAACTCGTGGTTCTGGGAATAAAATTTTGTCACACAGTTTAGAAATTTAACAGATACCTGACAAGTGATTTTTCCCTCCCATAGTGTTATTAATGTATTTTTGAAGTGGGATAATGGTGACAAGGGCTGTTTGGCAATGAAAATAAGGATAAATAGGGAAAATAACCTGTCACTTACCACAAATGATTGCAGGAGAGTCACATGAACACTAAACACAAACACATTTTTAATATTTTGTTTTAAAACCATATTGATATTGGTAGGATTGGGCCATTTAGCAAGGGGGACACCCCATGGCTTAGGTTAAGAAGTTAAGCATTCTGTAGCAGCAGTGTACTGCAAAAATGTGTTTTCTTCAATCTTATTATTTACCAAAAATTTGGAAATATAAAATTCCTAACAGATATAAAATATAATAATATACTATCCACAAGTGCAGATCAGTGCACTGAGACACTACACACTGGATCTGAGAGCTACAGTGGGATCAGTCTTGTGCATAGGCCCCCTCAATACTGGCTTTACTGATTGCAGTTTCCAATATATTATGTTTGACATGCCTAACAGACTTTCAGGCAGAAACTCAGTTCCTGACATGACCAGTTTCTGCATGGTCATTGGAATCTGAATAAGAGGAAAAGTAATAATAATATATTACATAATAAATGACCAAATACCGGTTTGATAAATTGACTAATCACAAATGTTCTTAAACCAAATAGCATAATTAATTGCTTTTTTGGGGGGAATATCATATTAATAAATTGCTTACATATTTAAATAATAAAAGAAAGGGAAATTAACCCACCACATACCAAATTGGACGGATGTGATGAGAGGGAACACTTATGCTGACAAACAACTACACAATATTTCGGCATCTGCCGTATTCATTTTCTACTTGTGAACAAGGTAGATGCCGAAATATTGTGTAGTTGTTTGTCAGCATAAGTGTTCCCTCTCATCGCATCCGTCCAATTTGGTATGTGGTGGGTTAATTTCCCTTTCTTTTCTTATTTATATCGCCTAGAAGCCACTTCCATTTTCCTTAGTTGCATCACTGTTACATTTTTTAATGTAATTTTTGATGTGACAATATTACAATGTTATATGTCTCATGTATCAACTATCTACATATTTCATATTCATTTTATTCACCTTTAATCAATACAGTATTGAAATAGGCTTCATCATATACTCATTACAATTTGCATATAAGTTAACAAGGAAGAAATTCCACAGTTTTTAAATCAAACATACCAGCACATCTTAAAAAACAGGTATTTAAACAATGTGTATTACCATTCCTCACATATCCCTGCCAGACTTGGACCCTAAACAGCCACATGAAGCAAAAATTGAGAACTGTCCAGTGAAGTATGGAAAGAGCAATGCTAATGTTTACAAAAAGAGACAGGAAAATGGCCGTGTACATTTGTTCAAAAACCAATGTGACAGACATCTTAGAAAGGATCATGACCCAAAAAAAGCAATGGGCTGGTCACATTGGTCACAAAAGAGATGGCAGATGGACTGCAGCAGTACTGGATTGGATACCAAGGAACCTGAAAAGAGCAAGAGGAAGACCCCTGTATTGCTGAGATAGAACATACGTCCAGTTACAGGTGTGAACTGCAAGAGAGTTGCTCAAGATCGATCAGCCTGGAAGGAATTACAACAAAACTATGTAGAATTAAATTGTAAAATATAGCTCATCTGGCTTAAAGAGGCTACATCCTTAAACAATGACTGATAAAGTTGGAAAAATAAATAAAATAATACAATTAATCATATAATATTAATAATGTAGAAATTTAGATTATATCAAATTCCTCAGTTTTATACAAACATTTTGCAGTGATAAATTCCTTAGTGCTAATTCTGAATTTATTTAGGGGCATTATTCTCAGATTCTTAGGCATATGGTTGAAGAATCTGATTCCCATTGACTTAAAACTATTTTTAGTTATGCTAAGTGAACAATATTCAGTTCTTTTATTGTGTTTATCTCTATTGTTATAATCATGTACATCAATATGGCTTTTAAACAGATGTGGATTTTTTTTAACTAAAAGTAAGCATTGATAGATTGATAGCCAAGTACTGTCATAATTCCTAACTTTAAGAATAATTCCTTACAATGGGTTCAGGCAGGGCCACAGTTAAGCATAGGCTACCTAGTCCGGATGGAGCCTCTAATGATCGGTTTGATGAGCCTCCGCCACTTAGTCTAAAAAAAAAAATTAAAAAAAATGCACCCGTAAATTGCCAACAGAGGCTCTCACCACATATATAGCCTAGGGGCCAACAAGGTCTAAATGCGGTCCTGGGTTTTCAGTTGAATACAAAACTGAAATGTATTCATGTACTTATTATCTGACAAAGCAATTGAAGATGAAAATGCTCATGTTACACACAAACTTACATTTTCTTAAACAAATTATGTGAGTATATGATTTTATTAGTCACAGGGCACCCTAAGAATTATTTGGATGTATAGGTGACATTTCTGAGCAGTATGCCTCTTACAACAATCTAAACTAATCCAGCAAACCTACAATGTATGAGTTACAGACAAAATGAAGATTTACTATGCATAAGGACTAGTTTAAAGTTCCAGTAACAGAAGACTTCAAACTTTAGCCTTTTCACTAGCTATTCAATCTGTGGGGAGACAGTATAAAACCATGGATATAAGGTGTAAAGTGATAATAGGAACGAAACATTGTCAAGAGAAAGACACGAAAAGCAAAGTTGATTGTTGAAGTCAGTCTACCTCAGACCATCTGGGAGTTCGTGAGGTGGCCGCTACAGTCGTATTGCACTGTGTTAGCTGCGTGCCCGGTATTAAGTTGGTCTGCGCACTGCGGCAATACATTAGAGCAGACAAATAAGGCAACACAAAGTATGTTGCAAATCACTAATTAGTCTGCAACAAACTATAGAAAAGATCGGTCACTAGTTGACAGCGCGCCCAGCATTATTGTATTGAGCAGAGAAACAGTAACAAAATGTTATTTACATGTAGCAAAGTGATAGTGCTTTGTGAAGATTAATACGCTGTTAGGAGCTGTAACAAAGTGTGCAAACTGTGTTAATGATAGTGTGGTTCAGAGCTTGCAATGTGAAGAAAAGAAGTGCCATATTGCCTGATCCATGGTCGAAGTAAAGAAGTTATTAGTGGTGGTGAACATGTACTTTTGTGTTTGGAAAATAAATTTGAAGTGAATTTAAATGGCGACTTAATGACTAGTAGAATATGAACCTGCAATCAAGAAACAACCAGACCCACAACAATCACCCAACCATACATGCTGGCTTATGCTTGCTACAAAGTGAGTCCTATGGCAGCAAGCTTCTTTTATTGTTACAAAGCACATTAACTACGAGTTAGTTGATTTCAGTTTTTCCACCTGGGAAAGGTATTGTATGATCAATGGAATACCGAATTTGAGTTACATTTTGTTAAAATTTTTTATAGTTATACTTTTCACTATTTTTACAAGAAAATAGCCTATGCTGCATATTTTGTCACAAATGTTAATGATTCTGAAAGCCATGTCACTACTCATAGAATGTAGAAGATCAGTGCCTATTCCTGTAGATGTTAAATCACCTTTGAATACTTACGTTCCATTGACTCAAATGTGGGGAAAATTTCTGGTGAAGAGCATAATAACTGATAATTAACACATGTTGGCAGTACACATTCATTTCAAAGTTCTGCATTCTGTAAGAGAGGCTAATGAGAGGATGTCAGAATTAAGTAAGAGAACTCAGCTACAAAAATTTGTTCTGGTCCCTGCTTGTGTATGGTTTGATGATGTGGAACCCATATTACCATTATCAATTACAATAGTTGGAATGGGCACAAAGGCGATTTTTCTGTGGAAATAATCACAGAAAGCATTTAGAAATATATGTGATAAAAATGTTTGAGCAGGAACAGAAGTTGGACAATTCTATTGAAATTGGAAAAAACAATAACATTAATTCAGTAGTTTCTCCAAAAACTGAATGTTGTGAGTCTAAATTTCTTTATTGCAATTACTAATTTGTGTATACATATTCAGTACATACCATGCCAACACAGTCAAACTTTTTTCCTGTGTCTAACAGGTTTCATTCCATTTCCTCGATCATCTTCAGTAGTCTATATAAATGTTGGTTTCACGTTTGTTTTGACTCAACCCAAATGTTCAGACTGTAATGTTTTTCTGGTTTGCAAGATGTTTGCTTCATTTAAAAGTTTTGCTCAAAATCAACATAAAAAATATCATATTTAATTTAATTTAATAGTGATTGAGCATTTGCTCTGGTGTAAATTCTCGTACTCACTATTTTATCTCATTCTTTTTTATATATTGAGTGCAATTTTGTCATGAAACAACTTTTACCCTATATATATATAATTCTTTCGATGTTTTTGTTAAGTTGTTCAGCACTTCCTTTTGTAACTCATATGAATCTCTGACATCCTGATCTACAATCTCTCAGAAATATAACGGTTTGTTATTTTCATCAGTATTAAAGCATAGCAACAAAAACTGTTAGTAATACAACAGATAAATATAATAAATAATAGTAAATATCTGATTTATGCTGATAAACAGTATCGCTTCTAAAAAATTCGATTGTAGGTGTAATTTACATATATCATATGAAGTATTTACTGAACAGTTCAGTCTTAAATATAACAGTTTCTTATTTAATTATTTCCAAAATATTAAAATAGAAACTTGGTAATAAAAATACAACAAACAAAGTATTTTTATCTACTTATTAATTACGGTAACATGATTGAGTATTAAAGCTCTAAACCAATTTATTAAAAAAAATTAAGTACATAGTATAAATTTTATTAGACTACTTTATCAAATAAACTTAAAGTTCGTTCAGAAGCTACTAAGATGCATTTGGAAAAAATCATGACTGGAAAGTGTAGCACCTGTCACAGATACATGGCGAAGGATGTGGGTTGTAGTATATGTAAGAAGTGGTTTCATAAGGCATGTAGGGATGAGGGAATGTGGGGAAATAAATCAGGGTTTAACATGGTGTTGTCCAGTCTTAGGGATTAAAAGATGAGTGAGATGGGCAAAATTATCAGAGCGCTGCATGAAAGCATCAGGGTTCTTGAGAGTTGGCCTATTGTGGCAATGCCTGTGGTTTCTCTGGTTTTGGAGGCTCAGCCTGTGGAGACTCAGCCTTTGGAGGCTCAGCCTATAGAGGTAAAAAGTAAAGATGGTGGGTTGGAGGAGGTTGAGAAGGATGCTTTGTCATATGAGAAATAGTGATAGCAGCATGAAGAAGCCAGAAACTTCAGAAATTGTGTGGAAAAATAGCTTTGGCCTGTTAGCAGAGTCAGGAGGGGAAGAGCCTCAAGTAGATGAAGAAGTAGGTAAGACGAAACAGGCATTTAGGAATAGGGGGTGCAAGAAAAGTATAGGAAGAAGAGGGTTCTGCTGGGAGGTATTAGTCATGGAAGAGGTGAAGGCAATATTTTGCAGGACTAGTTAGGCACAAGTTACCAAGACACAAGGTTTTTTATTTTTAAACTTAGTGCAATATTACATCAGGTAATCAAGGATATAGGTTCACTCTGCAGGAACTTCATTAAGGATGATAGAGTAGTGATAGTTGAGCTCATGTAAGTCCTAAGTTGCCATGACCAGCCACAGTTGAACCATGCTGTAAGGTGGGTAAATGGGGAAACAGAGGTGCTACTTGGGAAAGGTGTTAGTTCTGTCTTGGAGGTTGTGCCTGTGAACACCATTGGTCAGTGGGGTTTCACTAGTCATGGCTTACACCTAAATAGGCAGGGCAATGAAGTACTTTCTGAGTTGTTGGATAAAGCTGTAAGGGAGCCCATTTTCAGTGATAATGGGGTTGGGACTGTGCCTATTTTAGGTCAGGGGCTGCTGGTGAGGGGATGGAAATAGATAGTAAAAAGTAATGCTGATTGTAGATACATGATGGGAAAAAATCACAAATGCTAACAAAACAGATGAAGCCACGGAAACAATAACTGACAGGTGAAGAACTGGGAAGGAGGAGATTAATGCTGAAAATATCAATACTCAGTAATAAGGGTGTCACTAGTAAACTATAGTAGTGCAATAAACAAAGTAATAGAATTTTCAAACTTAATAGATACACAAACCATAAGTACTTATAGAAGAAGAGCCTTAGTTAAAAGAAGAAGTACTAGACAATCAGATTTTGGCCAATGGTTACAGAGTGTACTGCAAGGATAGAGGAGCAGTTGGTGGAGGGGTTTTCAGATTGGTTAGCAAAAACTACCACAATTCACTGGTGACGATAGATCATGACTGTGAGTTCTGGGCTATTAAAAAAGAAAAAAGTCGGAGTGTTGGCTGTTTACCACAACGAATAACAGATGACAAGGAGACTCTTGTAGAGAAATTAAATTCACACTCAGAGTTAAGAAGTGAGAGTAGAATTGTCATTGTTGGTGGGGATTTAAATTTACCAGGTATAAACTGAGTACGAAGTAAGATTAATAATACAAGGGAACAGAGATCTGCAAATACCTTAATAAGGGAAGAGGCTTATTACAAGTGGTAGAGCACAACAATAGGGAACAATTTAAAGAAAGAATTTAAAGATAAAATTTGTAGAGGGCAAATGTAGGTGGGTGCAGGATAGGGGGAAGATGGGTGTGTAGGGAAATTGCCACCGGAGCCTGTGCTCCACTGCAATTAAATTAAATTAAAAAATTAAAAACCAAAATATGGTAGAAATCTTCCTAAAAAAAAGCCAGAAGATAACCTTGTGAGGTGTCATATAACTGAAACAATAAGTGATCATGAAGCAGTTCTGATAGATATTAGAGGATTCAATAATCCAGTGAGCAAATTGAAGAGGTAAATAGGTACAATTGTAAAAATGTACAGATTTTTGAAACTGGAGAGATATATGACGCAAAGTTTCAGCAAATGGAAGGATGGCACAAGTACAGTAGAGTCAAGTTGAAAAGCGTTGAAGGAGATAATAAAAAATGGTGAAGAAATATTTATTCCAAAACAGAAAATAAATAAAAGTACAGAACATACATACTATAATAGGGAGGTGAGGCAATTAAAGAGGTTGGTAGGAAGATAACATAACAGAATTAAGAGGCAGAATGGTAGTAGATAATATCTGAAACAACTAAACAAGGAATTAATAATAAATAGGAAAGAAGGTGGCTAAAGTTTGGTTTATGAAAAGTATTGTCAGTGCAAAGGGACCACTGAGTGATGCATCTAGAAATTTATATGGCTATGTTAGGAAACTGAGGGAAGGGAGGATATTGGAACAATTATAGATAAGGATGCAGAAGAAGTTGCTGAGAATTTGAAAAGGCAAAGATTTTAAGTAACTGGTTCAGTGAGACCATTAGGGAGAACGGTTTAAAAATGGAGGGTGTAACTTCGATAAAGAGCTTAACAATACAATTAGAAATGAGCAGACTAAAAATTTTGAAATTTATCCTGTGGATATGATAGAGCAAGTAAGACAGCTGAAAAAACATAAAGGATCTGGTGTAAATAATATTTCTACAGATGTCTTGAAGACAGCAGGTTGTAACATTGTACCTTATCTTGAAACAGTATATAAATTGATTCTGGATACTTGCTGCTTACCAGCAGACTGGAAAAGTGTGATTGTAGTACTGGTAACAAATAGAGTCAAAAATTGTAGGCCAATTAGTTTTACATCAGTGATAGGTAAACAAATGGCAAGATTGATATGCAACCACATCAGAAATATATTTTAGGAGTGTAAGTGGTTTTCAATTCAGCAACACGGCCTTAAGCAAGGATATTCGTGCAATTCTCAGTTTGTAGGATATATGCAAGATATTTCAGCTGAAATGGACAAGGGAGGTCAAATTGATAGTGTAACACTAGATTTTTCAAAGGCATTTGATAAGTGAGCCATAAAATGGTTGTAAATAAAGTATAAACAATTGAAGTTGATGAAAAAGTGGTTTGCTGGGTAGAAGAATTCATATAAGGTAGAAAGCAAAAAGTTAGTGTAGGAAATTCAGTATCAAAAGAAGCTGAGGTTAAAATGGGAAAGCCACAGGGTAATGTATTTGTACCATTGTTATTCCTTACTCTAATAAATAATTGTGCTGATGGTTTACAGAAGTTAGGTTAATTGCAAATAACATAATGCTATATAATATGATCAAAATGGTATAATGTGAAAAGCTGCAGAGAGATCTGGACAAGGTGGTCTATATGGGACGAAGGTAAATACAAAGAAGAGTCAGCTTATTGGGAAACGTGGATAAAAAACTAAAGGTTGATTGTGATTATAGGATAGGATACAAATTGCTTGTTGAAGGCTTGAAATGTAAATATATTTGCACAACATTTGATAACAATCTCAACTGGGCAGGACATATTAGACACGTAGTAGAAAAAGCTTTCAAAATCCTGAACTTGTTGGAGAGAGTGATGAGGGGATGTACCAGAGAATTGGGTTACAAAACTTTGGTCATACTATTGGTTGAATATGGTGGTGTAGCATGGTATCACGTACACGAGTTGGAGGGGTGCAACAAAGAAGGGCAGCTAGATTGATCTCTGGAAATTACTGCAGACAACAATCAGTAACCGATATGATAAAAGAGATGGATTTTTTTTTTTATCTGCTTAACGTCTCTCTAACAGCGAGATCTTTAGAGACGGGAAAGGATAGGAGGCAAGGAATGGGAAGGAATTCGGCCATGGCCTTTTGAAGGACGCATCCCAGCATTTGCCTGGAGTGATTTGGGAAACCATGGAAAACCCAAATCTGGATGCCCGGACGGGGATTCGAACCGCCGTCCTCCCGAATGCGAGGTCAGAACCCTAGCCGTTACACTACCACGCTCGGTGAAAGGAAATGGAATGGTATCCATTAGAAGACAGGAGGAGGGTGAAAAGAGTCATAGGATTGTGTGTTGGTGAAGAGGCATGGAAAGAGGTTGGTCTAAGAATTCACGTCAAGCACTGGGGAGGAGGGAGGTAAAAGGTGATATGTACTCTAGGCACACCAGCCAAGGGGGCCAGAAAAATTAGGAGTATTGCAAGGAAGGAAAGGGTTACTATGACCATGAGCACAATCTGCATTAGGGAGTGGGAAGATTTTATTTTTTAGATAAGGGGATCACTGATTGGAATAAGATACCAAGACAAAAGATGAATAATTTACCAAAAACATTGAAAGATTTTAAAGTTGAAATTTGTAGAGGGCAAAAGTAGGTGGGTACAGGAAAGTGAAAAATGGGTGTATAGGGGAATTGCCATCAGGTGTGCACTCCTTGCAACTAAACTAAATTAAAAGAAACTTTTCCCACTCCCTTATGCTTGAAATAGTGTGCCAGCTTGTGGTCATGGTAATTTGTTTCCTTCCATGCAATACTCTTGGTTCTTCTACCAATATTCTTTCAATTTTCTTGTTTGAAATTGTTCTGGAAAAATCCCTTTTTGACTGAGATATCCATGAATCACATTAATATACATAGGCATATAGAAATAGAATATTTAAGAGATTGACTGCTTCCCCTTCCATGCAATACTCTTGGTTCTTCTACCAATATCCTTTCAATTTTCTTGTTTGAAATTGTTCTGGAAAAATCCCTTTTTGACTGAGATATCCATGAATCACATTAATATACATAGGCATATAGAAAGAGAATATTTAAGAGATTGACCGCTTCCCGTGTGTTTCAGTAGCAAATGTTTTCTTCAATTAGGGTAGTGTTTCATTTTTTTTTTTTTTTTTTTCAATCCATTCCATTGCTTTTATAACTTGTAGAATTTTATAATCTTTTAGAAATAATTTCATAATGTTTAAGTTTACACCTCATTGAATTTTGTATTTGAGTCATTTACCACTTTAACATATCATTTCTTTTATATGTTATATGTGTCTCTTCTTTGTTTATTAATAAGCTTGTTGGTACATTTGTAATCGTTTCTCTTTTCTATAATTTTCATTTTTGAAAGTCCTGTTCCACTTTCAGCAAATTAATTTCCATACTGTTACTGGTAATAAATTATTCCCCAATAGCAGTTTTCTTGAACTCCTAATTTTGTATCACAAAAGCAATTTTTTTAAATTCTTTAACTGTTAAAGCTGAATTTTTCATAATTCCCCTCAATGATAATATTTCAGTCTCTAACTCTCTGACCTACAAATTAAAATTTTCCTGCAATGTAATGTACAACTTGATAGAGTTGGAAAAACACAGTATTTTGACAACTTACTCTGCTGTCTTCATCAGGTATAGAATGGGTTTGTTGGTTATGAACCTACTATGACTGCATCATTCATGCTTACCCCTATATTCCTAGAAGTTTCACACCTGGATTTGGTCCCATATGAGGTCTGCGCCCAAACTGCTTACATTCTTGCTGCTGCACAAGATTATCACGGTTGGGCAATGGGGTGATGGTTGGGGTGTAGACATCACATGAGACCAAGGCAAAGCACACTGTTTCCACACATATAAGGAGAATGAAACATGAGGCAGCCGCAGTAGGCTTATAATCCCCACTGACATGCTCCATGTGCTGAAAACATCATATCTAGTTTCAGAAATGTTGCTTTTTCTTGAGTCCATCTGGCTGAACACCCATAAAATTACACAACATTTTTATATCAGAAAAGTCTCTGCTCATCAATTTATTCTTATATCCTGATGCCTGAAATCAAGGGCAGATTTTTAATTTAATTTAATTGTTAAGGAGTGCACACTCCAATGCAATTTCTATACACATCTATTTTTCCCCTTTCCTGAACTTGAATATTTTTTGCTCTTTACAGATTTTAATTTTAAATTCTTTTTGGTAAATTATTAATCACTACATGGTAATTTATTCCAATCCTCCAATCCCTGACTCCCTCACCTGCAAAATAAAATTTTCTCACCCCCTAATACTTGTGGTCTATTTCCTTCCATGCACCTCTACTAATTCGTCCACCATTATCTTTTCATGCCTCATCACCAACATATAACTTTTACGCTCCCAGCACATTCAGTCTCCTCCTTTCCTTCAATGAATCTCACTCCTTTATCATATAATTTACTGATTTTGTTCTGCACTTATTTCCAGGAACAAATCCAGCTGCCCTTATTTGGACTCCTCCAACTCCTGAATTTGATACTCAAAATGTAGTGCTATACTTCTTCTGTTCTATAGCAGTTTCCAGCCATATGTTGGTTCTGCTATTATATTTTTGAAGAATTTGTCTTTGTTAATTTATTAGTAGGCCTTTCATAGTTAGATGGGGAAATGGGGAAACCAAATGTATTGGCATCTGATTATGAAATTTTTGTGTGTGCTAAATATTTTTTTATGTAATGCATAATATGTGAAGTGGATATTGGTAACCCTTCCTTGATGATTGTCCAAAACCTGCAATAATGATTCAATTCTGCCACACTGTGCATCCAATATCCGGTTTGAATTGCCTGAACATTTTGAGCCTCACTGGTTGGTTGAGTCCCATACTACACCATCATATTCAATAAGTGGTCTCACCCTTACTTGTCTGGTACATCCTCTTATTACCCTCTCCAGTAAATGAAGGCTTTCGAATCCTTTATATGCCACCTGCCCAGCTGAGTTCATTATCAACTGTTATGCCAAGGTATTTACACTTATAGCCTTCAAAAATAATTTTGTCTCTCACTATAATCATAAACAACCTATAGTTTTTTATTTGTGTACCTAGTTAGCTGACTCTTCTTGGCATTTGTTTAGTTTAATTTAATTTTTAATTGCAGTGCAACACCTACACATCCACTTTTTTCCCTTTCCTTTTCCAGTCTAATTGTCCAATATACTTATGCCTGCTATTAAATTTCAACTTCAAGTTCTTTTAGCATTTTCGATAAATTATTCATCATTTCTCTTGATAATTTATTCCAGCCCCAAATCCCTTACATATGAAAGAAAATCTTCACACACCATTATGCCTGAAATCATGTGCCAGTTTGTGGTCATGGTATTCTTTTCCCTTCCATGCACTACTCCTAATTGTTCCACCAGTATCTTTCCATGCCTCATCACCAGTATATGCCTTGAAAACTCCCATGACATTCTCCATCCTCCTTCTGTCTTCCAAAGAATCCTATCCCAGTTCCTTTACCATATCATTCCATTCTATGTTTAAATATGCAGCATATACTGCTCAGATATTAGCTAAAACAGTGAGGGAGCCCGTTTCCAGTGATGATGGGGTCAGGACTGTGCCTTTTTTAGGTTAGGGGCTGCTGGTGAAGGGACAGAAATAGTTTATCAAAGTGATACTGATTGCAGATTTGCGATGGGGAAAGTCACAGATATTAAAGAAATAGATGAAATGGCTGAAACAATAACTGACTGTGGTAAAAGTGGGAAAGAGGAGATAAATTCTGTAAATGTAAAGCCAGTAGGAAGGGTGTTAATGGTAAACTGTAGAAGTATAATGAACAAAGTAATCGAATTTGCAAACTTAATAGAGATGCACGAACCACAAGAAATAATTGGGGTAGAGAGTTGGTTAAAAGAAGAAGTAATTGACAGTGAGGTTTTTCCTGATGGTTACAGAGTGTACCGCAGAGATAGAGGAGCAATTGGTGGAGGAGTCTCATACTAGTTAGCAAAAACTACCACAGTTCACTGGCGTTCATAGATCAAGACCATGAGTTACTTGGGGTAATAAAAAAGAAAAAAAAACAGAGTGTTGGCTGTTTACTGCAGTGGAAGAATGACAGAAGAGGATGAGGCTCTTGGGGAGAAATTAAATTCATACTCAGATTTCAGAGGTGAGAATAGAATGATCATCATCGGCTGGGATTTAAATTTACCAGGTGTAAACTGGGACGGGAATAAGATAAATAACACAAGGGAACAAAGATTTGCAAATATCTTAATAAGGGAAGGAGGATTTAAACAAGTGGTTGAGCAAAACACTAGGGGACAGAATATTTTGGATATATTTCTAATTAAGCCCGATGAAAACCTTGTGGGGTGTCAAGTAACTGAAGGAATAAGTGATCATGAAGCAGTTATGATGGATATTAGAGGATTCAGTAAACCAGCAGCCAAAATTGAAGGGGGAAATAGGTACAATTATAAAAAGGCACAGGTTTCAAATTTGAAGACATATTTCAGAGAACAATTCAGCAAATGGAAGGAAGGCTCAGGTACAGTAGAGTCAAGGTGGGAAGAGTTCAAGGAGATAATAAGAAAGGGGGAAGAAAAATTTATTCCAAAGCAGAAAATAAAGAGAAGTAGAGAACCTATGTACTATAATAGGATAGTGAGGAGGTTAAAGAGGTTGGTAAGAAAAGAACATAACAGAGTTAAGAGACAGCAGGGTAGTAGGGAATATTTAAAACAACTAAACAAGGACTTAATAACAGCAAAGAAAATGGCTAAAGATGGGTTTATGAAGAGTATTGTCAGTGCAGGAGGACCATTGACTGATGCATCTAGAAATTTCTATGGCTATATCAGGAAACTGAGGGGAAGGGAGGGTGTAGAGATGCTTATAGATAAGGATGGAGAAGAAGTTACTGATGATTTGAAAAAGGCAGAGATTTTAAGTAACTGGTTCAGTGAAAGCATTAGGGACAATGAATCAGAAACAGGAGGGTCTAATTCAGAGAATGAGCTTAACAACACAATCAGAAATGACGATAATAAAAAATTTGATATCTATCCTGAGGAAATCATGAAGGAAATAAGATATCTGAAAAAAAATAAAGGGGCTGGTGAAGAAAATATTACTACAGATATCTTAAAGATAGCCAGATGTGACATTGTACCTTATCTTGAAATATTATTTAAATAGAGTCTAGACACTTGCTGCTTACCACAGGACTTGAAAAGTGCAATAGTAGTAATGGTACATAAGGGAGGGGTGAGAAATAGAGTTGAGAATTACAGGCCAATCAGTTTGACATCAGTGGTAGGTAAATTAATGGAAAGATTGATATGCAACAATATCAGAAATATATGTGAGGAACATAAGTGGTTTTCAAGCAGGCAACATGGTTTCAGGCAAGGATATTCATGCGAATCTCAGTTGGTGGGATATATGCAATATATTTCAGATGAAATGGACAAGGGAGGCCAAATTGATAGTGTAGCACTAGATCTGTCTAAGGTGTTTGACAGAGTAAGCCATAAAATGGTAGTAAATAAGGTAAAAACCATTGTAGTGGATAAGAAAGTCATTTGCTGGGTAGAAGAATTTTTAAAAGGTAGAAAACAGAAAGTTAGGGTAGGAAATATAGTAGTATCAAAAAAGTGGAAGTAAAAATGGGTGTGCCACAGGGTAGCGTATTGGGACCATTGCTATTCATTACTCCAATTAATAATTGTGTTGATTGTTTACTATCTGAAATTAGATTGTTTGCAGATGACATAATGCTGTATAAAAGAATCAAAACGATAGACGATTGTAAACAGTTGCAGGGTGATCTGAACAGGATATCTAATTGGGTTGGTAAACATGGAATGAAGATAAATGCAAAGAAGAGTCAGCTTATTAGATACACAAATAAAAAACAAAATTTTAATTATGAATATAAGGTGGGAAAAGAGTGCTTGCTGAAGAGTTGAAATGTAAATATCTTGGCATTACATCTGATAACAAGCTTTACTGAGCAGGACACATTGGACAGGTGGGAGGAAAAGGTTTCAAAATCCTGCACTTGTTGGAGAGAGTGATGAGGGGATGCACGAGAGAAGTAAAGGAATTGGGTTACAAAACTTTGGTCAGACCATTGCTCGAATATGGTAGTGTAGTATGGGACCCACATTTTGAGTATCAAATACAGGAGTTGGAGAAGGTGCAAAGAAGGGCTGCTAGATTTGTTTCTAGAAATTATCTCAGAATGCAATCAGTGACAGATATGATAAAGGAGCTGGAATGGGATTCATTGCAAGACAGGAGGAGGATGAGGAGGGTAATGGGAGTGTACAGGGCGTATACTGGCGATGAGGCATGGAAAGATATTGCAGTAGGTATGAAAAGTAGTTCATGGAAGGGAAAAGATGACCATGACCACAAGCTGGCACTCGATTTCAGGTACAAGGGTGTGGGAAGATTCTCTTTTTTAGGTAAGGGTGTCAGGGATTGGAATGAGTTACCAAGAGAAATGATGAATAATTTACCGAAAACTTTGAAAGAATTTAAAGATAAAATTTGTAAATAAGATAGGATAGGGAAAATAAACAGTTACCCGTCACTTACCACAGATGAAGGCAGGAGGGCGAGAAGAACACGTAAAAAACACAAAAACAAAAGAATTACACAATATTTCGACCTAAGTCTTATTCATGTAGGAGGCGAGACATATGGCAGGGGGAAAGATGTGGTCACATCCGAGCCCGCCACATGAATGAAGCACAGGCGGAAAATGCGTGGTAAAAGTGAAACAAATCAATATAGGCCAGGGGTGTGTCTGGTGTCAAGGATATATCCTTGACACCAGACACACCCCTGGCCTATATTGATTTGTTTCACTTTTACCACGCATTTTCCGCCTGTGCTTCATTAATGTGGCGGGCTCGGATGTGACCACATCTTTCCCCCTGCCATATGTCTCGCCTCCTACATGAATAAGACTTAGGTCGAAATATTGTGTAATTCTTTTGTTTTTGTGTTTTTACGTGTCTCGCCCTCCTGCCTTCATCTGTGGTAAGTGACGGGTAACTGTTTATTTTCCCTATCCTATCTTATTTTCAGTGCCTCGCGGCAGTTTCTTTGTTTCCTTTATCCAAGATAAAATTTGTAGAAGGCAAATGTATGTAGGTGCAGGATAGGGGGAAGATGGGTGTGTAGGGAAATTGCCACCGGAGCCTGTGCTCCATTGCAATTAAATTAAATTAAATTAAGATCCTTCTATAGCAGCTCACAGTCCTCTCCAGTTAATTATATTATATAACACTATGTCATCCGCAAATAATCTAGCTTCTGACAGTATACCACAACACAATCAGTCAACAGAACAATGAACAGCAATGGAAAGGATGATGCATAGCCACCTGTCTGTGAAATGTCTAATTATTATTCTATGTGATTAGTGTATTTTTATTTGTGAAATATGTAGTTCATAAAGCTGATTAAAGGGAAAATTCCAGCATTCACCTACATGATTGTGGAAACCTGCCTAAAACTACAATCACAGAGCCTGGGATTTGAAGCTGGAAACATTGTACCAGATGCCCTTCCTGTTCCTTGCACCCCAGTTCTTTGCAACCACCTGAGATTCACATGAATATTCCATCCATAAACCTTGTTGCTAATTTGGAAATTATTTTCTATCCTCGAAGACATTTCCAATGTTCTTGCATATAATCCTCACCATAAATTTACCTATAACCGAAATCAAACTAACTGCCCTATAATTTTCAATCCTGTTTTTTGCCTCATCTTTGTGAACTAATATCACTATCATACATGTTAAGAAGCAAGTCTCTAGACTCAATCTAAATAACATGTTAAGGTGGTGAACATTGGTGTAACCCACTGTCTTTAGAACAGTTGTGATATTACTATCTACTGCAGCCCATTTACACATTTTTATCCTTCTTAGTTCCTTCATATTTTCATCAGAATCTATTTCAAATTATTTAGTCTGCTGATTTATAGTTATTTGTGGTCCCTCATCTCATTACTGGGTAATTATTCCAGTTTGAAGAACACCAATTGTGCAATTAAACTACTTACTTATATTCTTTGTCTTTCTCAAAACTTCATTAACTTCTTTTAATTCTTATCTACAATTACCTTATACTTTCCCTTACCAAATTACCATCAGTTTTCTTACATAACACTAGAAATTTGTAGATGCATCATTCAGTGGTCCTATTGCATTTATAACCTTCTTCATAAACTCATGTTAAACTCTATCTTTACTGTTATTAATTCCTTGTTCAGTTGATTCAAGTATTTCTGATGCCTTGCTGTTTCTAAGATCAAATGTGTTCTCTTCTCTTTAGTCTCCCAATCTCCATACTATAGTAAGCAGTTTCCATACTTATCAGTATTTTCTGTTTGGAATAAACATTTTTCCACCATTCATACAAGTATTATTTTCTTCATCTGTTTTCCCTTCTACTCTACTCTCCTTATGTCTTCCTTCCACATACTGAACTCTCCCCTGAAATATCTCTTCAGTTCTGAAGGTTGACTTTTTGTAATTGTACCTTTTACATTCTTCCATTTTAGCCAGTGGTTTACTGAATCCTCTAATCCATCGGAACTGTGAAATGATCGCTTATTGCTTCATTTAGTTACGTTCCCACAAGGTTATCATAAGGATTTGATACAAATATATAAAAAATGTTTAGTTCCCTTCTCCAGCGCTACACCACTTGTGTAAACTGTCCTTCCCTTGCTGAAATATTTGTAAACCTCTGAGTCCTTGTGTGATTAATCTATTTACAGAGGCGGCCTTTGGGGGTGGTGAACAGGGCAATTTCCCAGGGCCTCGCTCTTGGAGGGGCCTCGCGCAGCTACCTGAGTTGAATAAAATTTATGTTTAAAAATATTTTATCTTTAGTTATTAGTGATAACAATAAAATAATGTCAGTTTATTTATAGTATAGTATATATTACTACCTAATCAAAATTTCTCATTTAGATTTATTCAACGTCACATTTATATAACAGCAAGAGAAACATCTGATATTGATGGACAAGAATTGCATGAACAACTGAATATTTTTATCTGTGTATAAGAAGAAAATGACAGTGTCATCTCGGTGATGAAGTAATAATAGAAAAAACATTAACTGAATTACTGAAGTGTACCCCACTATCAAAGTAGTCATGAGACTATTGTCACCAGACGTAATTCAGTTGTGTCAGCAGAAAGAAGTTTCTCATGGTTAAAAATTATTAAAACATATTGAAATTATTGATTGCTATTTTGGGAGATGGGATAAACTTATATTTTTAACATTCATTTATGATTCACAAATATACATTTATTGTTTTAAGGCAGAAATGCAATCAATCACTTTAACATAAACTTTAGACAATCAAATGGAAATTAAATATTACAGTTAACTGTGCGGATCATCAGCCATGATACATAATAATATATTACCATGAGAACAATTACTGCCATGAGACTGAGCAATACTTTTTGTATATACTCAGAGAAAATTAAGTGCATTGTCCACTGCACTTAAGTAGCTCAAAATCATGAAAGTTTATGGGATCCAAAACACTGAGTTGGTGCCAATTATAATATTACACTGCAGGCAGTTTTTGGCTTTACACTTCATCATAGCTGTGGTCATTAGAGAGGAAAAGGACTGGAGCATGGAACATGAAGGAATTCAGCCATGATCTTTTAAAAGGATCGATCCCGACAATGGGGAAACCATGAAGAACCCAAATTCAGATGGCTGGAGAGGGATTCAAACCATTGTCCTCTTAAGTGAGAATACCTTAAAAACACCGTATTCTTTGTTTAAATATAACTTATAACCATACTCACTGCTCTTCTGTAGCAGTCAACTCCTTTTGCCCTCTAAGTAGCCAGTCTCTAATAAAAAATCCAAGATCAATAGTCTATTGATTGTCTCCTCTCTACATCCACCAACACAATCTTTCAGTTTTCCATAGAAAGATGAAGGGAACCAATCATCAGAATATTGAAATTACATCTAGGTGACAGTTTGGGAGTACATGCAAGCAAAATAACATTACTTGTATCAATTCCTTTTGCTTTCTCTCGCGACTGGCGGATGCAATTTCAATCAACTTCTTTCACTCCTCTTTCATTGCATATACATTACATTTGCCCAACCTCATTTTTTACGAATTTGTTAGTGCTTGTAGTTTGATTTGGCATTTGTGAAATGCTTATGTATTAATCCCCCATCTATTGGCATTCCCTCTCACACAATTAAACAAGCATTTTTTGGGATTTCTTCGAACAATGTTAATTGTTTATAACTGGAAATTGTTCATATTGCCATTCCTCTAAAAGATTTTGCCTCAATTGTATTCTTCAAGTACACTACTTGCCGGATTGCAATGTTCACTTGTTTCATATATGTGAATACTGCTCAGTGAAGAATGATTATTAGTTCAATTCTGACTGAATGAGGTATACCAAAACAAATTTAAAAGTCTATGCATAATTTTTTTTCTCTGATTCGGCCACTGAGTACGATGTGGATCATGAGAGGAGGCGAGGGAGAAACTGAGTCACTGCTCAATGTCTATCTGGGCCTTTTAGAACTGCTGTACTTAATTACTTGCAGGAAAGTCTGTATTGCCAGCAGTCTGCAAAGCATGTAACATTGTATGTTCCCAATCCTTTCCTGCCTCTAATGACATCAACATCAACGAGGTGTAAATCCATAAGCTAAAGTCTGAAGGATGCCAGCCCCCGTAGTGTGGTGTTAGTGAGCTAGCCTTGCTTTGCAGGGGTTGATGATTCGAGTCCGGCTGAGAGCATGGGTAATTTTAAGTGAGTGTTGTCCTTTCACTTCTGATCATAAAAAACCTACAAGAGTCTAATAAAATTAACGAAATTTTAAAAAAAAACACACAAACAGATGCTGACTGAATGGCTATAAGGCCAAATGCCATTCTTTTAAAAAAGGAAAGGAGAGGCATACATTTTTTACAGACGGCTCAATTTTGAAATCGATCATTTCAGACCAAGAATCATCCTTTATGTCTTCATTGTTTGCACAAGTTTTCAAACTATTAGGCATTGAAATATCGAGAGCCAGTAGTTACCAGCCTCAAAAGAAATGGCAGGGTCAAAATCATACATAAAACCATTGGTAGTCACTATGTTAACAAATTGTTCGATAATTGGCAATCAAACCACTAGTTTAGAGATTATCACAGGTTTTGAAATCCCTGGCGGGACACGAATCTTCAAGATGTGGGAGCAAATGTACAGAATATATTTTAATTCTTTAGATTTTTTGTTTAACTTCACCAAGTCTGAGCCTCAGTGTCGTACGTGCGATAAAATGCTGATTCAACCAAATGGAAACTGCTATCCGCCAGCTCAGCAACTACGCCGGCGCATGGCTGAAATTGCACACACCGAGCGTGGTAGGTGAACGGTTAATGCTCTGGCCGGCCTCGCATTCAGGAGAACGCGGGTTCGAATCCCCGTTTGGGCATCAGATTTGGGTTTTGCATGATTTCCCAAATCACTCCAAGTGAATGTCGGGATGGTTCTTTCAAAAAGGCCATGTCTGAATTCCTTCCTGTTCTTTGTCCTCAGTCCCATACCACCTCTAATGACCTTAGCCGTCGACGAGGCGTAAAGGAATAAAAAAAAAAAAAGAGAGAAATTGTACATGCAACTTAAATTCACCTTGTAGCAAACAACTTGCAATTTTCCTCGCTAGTATCTGATCTGCTGAAGCGGTAATCACTGCCTCGTATCGTCTGTCGATCGATCGCTTCTACCACCCCCAAATTCTTGTTCAACTATCTGTTTTAGAATGTTTTCTATTACAGAACCCTATCCTTTGCTCACGTTATGTGGCGTGGAGTCCGCAGATATATTTTTACTTGTAACTGATCCGTTCAGTATTTTGCAATAAACATGGACTATAGCGGCTTCAATATTTCATTCGGCTAGAGCATAAGAAACCCGTACGATTCTCCGATCACATGCAGCCAAAGTTCAGATGTCAGTTAATAGAAGATGAACCACAGTTCAAGAAAAGAAGAAATGCTTTGAAAGACTTATGAAAACGAGTTTAATCAAGTACAAAATACCCACCTCAGGCATCCGGCATATACAGAAATTACAATGGAATTGTCAAAAGGAAGATGGCGTAGCTACTTAGTTTATGGTGTAACTAGGTAATTTCAGAAGTCATTGGTAAAAGGAATAAAAGTGCAGTTCCAATGAGTACCGGACCATGTTAAGGCATTTTTTTTTTTTTAACTGCTTTACGTCTCTCAACAGCGAGGTCTTTAGGGCAAGGAATGGGAAGCAATTTGGCCATGGCCTTTTTAAGGAAGCATCCCGGCATTTGCCTGGAGTGATTTGGGAAACCATGAAAAACCCAAATCTGGATGCCGGACGGGGATTCGAACCGCCGTCCTCCCGAATGCGAGACCAGAATGCTATCCGTTACACCACCACGCTCGGTATGATAAGGCGATGGAAAATGCTGCTTGATACAGAACAGCACGTTATCAACTTACTGCCGCGGATACCAAAAAAAAAAAAACTAGAACTGAACAGAAAAGAAATTACGTTAACAAACAGACTTAAGACAAGACATACTTTATTACGTGACATAAAAAACGTCCCACAGTCGGTGGATTTGTCGATGTGGGATTGTCCATAAACTACGTGGCTCGGTCTAGGGGGGGGGGGGGGGAAGCGGTTGGCTGGAAAGCTACGCTAAGCTACGTGAGAGGGGGGAGGGGCGGTGTTCCGAGCCAGGTAAAGTAGCTCTTCATTCATATTATTTGTCACGGTTGAAATAGGGTACAGAACAGACAACAGCATGTGAATATTTATTTCCGTCATTTAATTATCTCCGCATGTAATTTACGATAATCTGACAAGAGAAAACAGTACAAAATGACTTCTGGAATCAATAAGGATAAAAAAAAGCTACGTGCTATGGAGGGGAGGGGAGGAGGTAGAGTCAAAAGCCACGTTGGGCTACTTAGGGGGGGAGGGGGATTCACAGGAGGACAAAATAGAGCTACGTGGTTTATGGACGCTCCCTGTGCCCCACCTGTGATGCTGTGTAGGATATTTATCAATTCATGCTGCACTGCAAGCAAACAACATCAATCAGCAAGTTCAGCAAACTGCTAGAAGATGATCTGAAATTTCCTTTGACCCCCCCCCCCTTGGTGAGATTTCGCCCCCCCCTATTTCACCTCACGTAATTTATGGACGCCCCCTAACCTCTTCTTGATGCAATGTCTCCCAGTTCCGTGAAAGAAATTAGTCAAGATGCTTTACATTATACATACTGAAGGTGAAACCTAAAATCAATCGAATGTACTGCATGACGTTATTGGCTATTTTAATCTTGGGCTAAAGCCATTAATATGATTTTTTAAAAGTTTTTTATTATTATTATTATTTGTGAAACGTGTAGTTTATTATGAGGAGATTGGGGCAATCACATCATTCTTCTAAATGATTGCGCGGAATCGCGTAAAAACCGAAGTCATAACTGCCGTTACTAGGGATTTTGGGATCGTGCCCGGTCCCATTTTACCTCCCCCGCCCCCAATGTGCACACTGAGCCAAACTGGAGGGTGTTAGGCCCAAATCACAATATATATGCTGGGGGATGCAATGCTTTGCCTATACTATGAACATAAAAGTTCATGACTTGTGTAGCCTTCTCGTACCTTAATAAATCGGTCGCCACGTGTTTTATATTATGAACCCCAAACACGAAGGATATGATTAAATAAGTTCTTTTGACACAGTTTTAGAGTCACAGAATACTTATATTCTTGAAAGTTTCACTCATACAATATTGGTACCATAATTGTGCATAAGACATCAGACAACAGTTCGTTTGAAGATTGACAGGTTAAGCACATTCATAGGAGAAGACAGACGCACTAAGTCCCCCTAACATTAGTGAGAAACGGTCACGGCTTGTTACGACGTGGGGCGGTTCGCGCCGCGAACTGACCCGAAGTTACCAGTTTGATTTCTAGCGAAAGACTGGACCACATAACGCCACGAAGTTACTTCATTGAAAATCAATGAGAGACTGAACCACATAACGACACGAGCTTACCTCTTTGATAACTATAGAAAGACTGGACTACATAACGACACGAAGTTTCCTCTTTGATAACTACCGAAAGACTGAGCAAATTCAAGGTGGCTGCAGGGACTTTTATAAGCTTTCCCATTCCTATGACGTCAGCCAATTCTTTCGAAAATTAATAACTCCCAGTATACTAAGTGGTTTAACTTGCAATTAATACAGGGACTTCCTAAGATCCTATTCTATCTGTTTTAATTTAATTCCACATTCAAAAAGGTTTCTATAAGATTAACGTTAATGTCTCTTACGTCACCGACTTGGCGCACTTTATCGCACACCAACAACAATTAGCGACAATCTATCTTCAAAATCTTAATTATCTCATTAATACTTGAACTTTTTACCGATACCACTATATATTCATGATCCTCTCTGGCCTCTCAGGCTATCAACTGATACAAATTTCTAAATTGCATTCCTTTTAGTTAAAAACTTTACTTTTTTCTTAATTAAAACCACTAATTAAATTTTGCCAAAATAGTTAATTTTACTATCAATATATTCGGGACAGTGCTGACTATATCTGGTGATAAAAGACCAGCTGCGGCTATATTCAATTCAAAGTCAGTTTCAAATCTTTAATATTAACCTTCCTAACAGCGTGTTTCAAAACGTCAACAAACCAAATTATCTCTTAAATAAAATTATTCTTCACATAATCAATACACTTAAAAATGATTTTTATGACGAGTTTTCACTGTTGAAATAAATGCAGGAAAATCAATTCAAGCTGACAATTACTTTACGTAAAATTTCTAAGTTCTGCATAAGTGACTTTAAAATCGATCTATAGAATATATTACTACTGGGGGGTAGCTAGTTGGAATGCTACTGGCCAACTAAAGCGTACCTTACACGGTCTATGAGTATTTAATATGCAGTAATGAAATCTTTTTTACCTACAAAACAACTTTGACACGTAATACCATCTATGTGAGAAAAAAACGTGATCCGCATAATAGAGAGATGACAGACTAGATGCGAAAACTAAGGCAACTTATTTTTTCTTATGGATTTACGCCTCGTCGACGTCGAGGTCATTAAAGGCGGGATGGGACTGGGGACAAGGAACGGGAAGGAATTCGACCATGGTGTTTTTGAAGGAAGCATCCCGCCATTCGCCTGGAGTGATCTGGGGAAACCATGGAAAATCCAAATCTGGATGCCCGGACGCAGATTCGAATCTGCGTCCTCCCGAATGCGAGGCCAGAGCATTAACCGCTCACCCTCCACGCTCGGTAAAGTAAGACAAGTCCTCGCTCCTAACAAAAGACTGAACTATATCATCTCACAAACAAAATTAAGAATTTTTGCTTTATACTGTTCTATACTAATATTACAAATGCTTCAGTAACTCTATCTGTCTCTCCGTTTTTTTGTTACGTTTTATGGGCTAGACGGCTATTCCGATCTTGATGAAATGTGACAAGGCGATATTATTTGCTGTTAGGAAGGATATATTATTCTTTTTCTGTATATATATTTCTTATTGACATGGAATTTTGAAAAACCAACTGAACAGTGATTGACATACGCATAGCATGTGTAAGTCTCTGTAAGGGTTTCCGGTAAAGGACGCTGGTAGCCCAGTGATTCGAAACGCTTGCAGCTCAAGATCTGAGTGCGGTCTCCGGTGGTGACAAAAATTTTTAACAATTTTTTGGTCGTATGAGCCCCGTCTGGACGTTTAGTTGTTCGGATTCCATGTTAAACTGTAGGTCCCACAAATTAAGGGGTGGAATGCGTGGCAGATCGTAGGTGGCCGAATTGTGCTGTTCGCGTTTACTTTTTTCCGCTATATTGGTCCTGCAGGTTTTGTATCTCTAGCAGTCAGTTTGTGTGTGATTGCACTAATAATATTATAAATGCGAAAGTAAGTCTCTCTCTCTCTGTTACGTTTTGACGACTGAATGGCTATACCGATATTGATTGAACTTGACGAGGAAATACTTTGTATCTTTGGGAAGGACACATACTACTTTTTTCGGTATGAATAACAGTTACTCGTAGTATGGTGACAGACAGACGGATGCGTGTGTCTCTAATGTTACATCGATCGCTTAAGCTGTGCTTCTTTCGCAGTCAGTTTCATTTACAGACATAATTTATTATTTATTATAGATGTCGATTTGCGTTGCACTGTACTTTGTGTCCAGCAGGAAGTTTCTGGTATCAATTTGTTCTGCCTTCTTTTTTGACATGCCTCGCAGGCGTAAAACAGACCTAACGTGATACTCTAGCAGAGCACGAGCAGCTAAGTTTATTACAAGCCAGGAATCTGATGCTGATGCTGAAGAAAGAAGAGAAGACCAAGATGAAATAAAGCTGCCCTCAGTTAAACCCCCCTATCACCCCGCACCTTCCTTTCGTTTATTTTTAAACATGTTGGAAATTAATTATCTTCATCAGACAGGTTCGACGGTAGAATGGTATAGTGATGAATAACAGTCATATTATGCCAACTTGGTGTTATCTGGGACAAGCATATATATGAACAGAGTGACCACAGCAGTAATCTTCAAGGCTGAGGTAGATAATAAACTGGTGGAGAGAACACCAACAGCTATTGAAATATTGAAGCTCAATGATTTGTACCCAGTAACAGACCTGCTGTATTCTGATTGCCAACCTTGTTCACGTAGTATATTATATCACGGTGAGTAATGGCTTCGTCTCAGTAGTGAGACAGACGTTCTGTTCAGTGGCGCCTCTCCGTGGCGCATCCCGGAATCGAACGGCGCTCTGGTCTAGGTCAGACGCGTGGCGCATGGGCGCCGCGACGCAGGGTCATCGACCCCAGGGGTGGCTCGGCGCTCGGCGGGTCTGTCTGGCCCTGAATAAGGCACGGCGTCTGAGAGCAAGCTCGTGTTCAGGTGCATAATTCCGCCCTGTCAGACAGCCCGACACCGTGACACATCCTGAATAAAACATACACTCAATCCGTTCAGTCGATTCGCTGATGTTTGACTTGTGACAGAGTGGACGTGAAAATTGGCCTGTGGGCGTTAGTGTCGTAATTATCGGACAGAAACTTCCAGTACCAATTAACTTGGGGCCTAGAATATTTCGTAGATTTACATTAATGCAGATTAGGAATACATATTATCGTCAAGTATTTTTTTTGGTTTCAAACAGCAATGGATAGTAATGTTAATTTAGCGGTGGAAAGGAATTATGCGTCGTTCCCTATGGGACCGATTAGTGTCTATTTACTGTGTTTCATCTTCAATGAATCAAATAACATGGCAACGCAGATCAGTAATGACAATTTCCAACTCGTAATTCTTGCTGTTTTTGAATTATTGATCAAATAAATTAGTTTACTTTTCAGAAGACGAAATAACTGCCATTCCTTATTTCAGGAAATAATAAATAATTCTTCTTTCCTTGTAGCACTAATGAAAAATTAAAATTATTAATCATTTTAGCTGTTTGTGTTAATTGTTATTTGTAGGAGATATGATCAAGATTTTCAGGCACAAGGGTGTGGGAAAATTCTCTTTTTTAGATAAGGGTGTCAGGGATTGGAATGAGTTACGAAGAGAAATGATGAATAATTCACCGAAAACATTGAAAGAATTTAAATATAAAATTTGTAGAGGGCAAATGTAGGTGGGTGCAGGATAGGGGGAAGATGGGTGTGTAGGGAAATTGCCACCGGAGCCCGTGCTCCATTGGAATTAAATTAAATTGAACTAAATTAAAGATAATTCTGCTTTTCTGTCACAAAAATCGAAATGGCTTCACAGTATACTAAAATTAGTACAAAATTTGAGACAATTTGCTGCCTAAAACTGCTATTCTAGCTAAGCCGCTCGATTTTTTTAAAGCAAACTTCAGTTCGCACTGTCAGATTGTTGCCTGAATTATTACAATCTCAGACGAAATATTTGAATTACAATAACAACTGTTACCTAAAATTGTTGAAAGTGCTTGTGAAAAACGACACTTTGTACTATGCAGTCTCTGTCGGGATATGCGTTAATGAATAAAAACTTGTAACTATACAATTTCATCAAATTTGGATCTTTGTTAACCTTTTTATAATAGTTTGTTTCTTACGAACATTAAGCATTATACCAGATCATAACTTTCCTTCACTTGGTCGTTTTGAAAGTCATTACTTAAAAGGAATTGCCTGCTACTTAGTGCCCTCGACCAGAGGAGTACTCGGATAATTTTTCGACTTCTTTTAAATTAACATATATAATTTATTAACATTTTGGGCTAGCTACGTGATGAGTCAACACGATATGTAATATTTAAACTAGTAGAGGAGAATCGGGTAATATGGAATACCGTTTATGTTTTGTTGCATAAAACAACACTGAAAACACTTGAAACTAAAACCAATACAACCTTCAACTTCTTGTGATAATATATATCTAATAAAAAGCTGTCAAAACAGATTTTTTTTAATTAGTAAAATTTAGTTTAAAAAAAAATGTTGTTTGGCGGGTAATATGGAATAGAAGGTTTCAAATAACGTAAACTATCAGGAGTTGAGAAAAAAGGATCTAATGATACTTTTTAGTCAACATCATCATCATCTTTGTCTGACTCAATAGCTTTCGCTTCTTTCTTTTTCGGTTATTCTTAAAACAAAACATAATTAATGAATTAATTCAGAAATATTTACTTTCTCAATTTTTATTTTATTATTTTCACTCAATATTAACAAAAATAGTATTACCTATACTTATATTTGATTAAAAATGTATTTCAACTCAGTAATTATTTTTCGGGTTGTATGAAATATCACAGTTTTATGTCTGGTTTTGTGGAATACTAAGTATCTCATATTACCCGAATCACCATCTTGGGCTAAATAGGCTTGATGATATTATAAAAAAAGATGGCAGCCAGAAAATAGAACTGTACAACAAACCATCACTCTTTTAGTACACATTACACTAAGACTAGCGATCAACAAAAAAATCTAATATTTTTTATATATTTTAGAAAACTTATCTGCAAAAATTCACAAAAGTGGAAAAAACAAACTTTGTTGGCCAGCATACACAGTTCAGCTCCCAAATGACCGACCTTCATAACAAAGAATCATAGGAGTTTTGAACAGCAGGTGATGGTACTTCCACTATACAGCAGCATTAGGCATAGGTGAAACCTCGGTATTCCATATTATCCGACTATTCCATATTACCCGATTCTCCTCTATATCACGACCAACGGAACAACACATAGTACCACCTATTTATGTACGAGTGGAACTAAATGTAAATAATAATGTAATTATTATCTTTTGATTTTGTTATTAAAGTCAATATGTTATTTTCAGAAAATTCGGAGAAAAAAAAAACAACACACACAATTGACCGGTATCTCTGTGCTGTTTGGTGCTGCTATGGTAATGTTTTAACACACATGCGTCCCATTAAAGTATAAATTGTTGACAAATAAGAAATAAAAATATTTATTTTTGATTTATAGAATAGGCCTATAAAATGAATGTTAAAAAATGTTAATAAGAAGTTATGTTAAGGTTCCTTTGCAGCAAGGAGATATGCGTGGAGTAGCCATGGAGATTATATAAAGAGATGAAGAATGAAGACTGGATGACATTATCATGGAGTATTTGATAGAAGAAGAATGCAGGGCATTAAAATGTATGGATTGATTGAAAATCAAGCAGATCTGGCTGATCTGAAATTAGTTTGTACTGCTGGCGACCAGAGAAAATATTCTTGTATTTTAAAGTTGTGAAATGTTAAACATTAATATTGTTGAAAGTCGTGTAAATTGTGGGAGATTCTACGATAACCGTGGCGCCGAAATTTGATGATAGATTCTTATGTAACTCTATGAGACAAATTGAAAGTAAGGAATACATTTTTTTAATATCTCGCTTAGTTCTCGAGATATTATATCTCAAACGTGAGGAGGTTAGGGAGAGATCCGGCCTGGATCAGAAAAAATTTTCCCACGAAAACCACTATATCAACACGGTGGAAATGCACTATAGGTTTATTCCCCTTCCTATTGGTTGTTGTTAGGTTGAAATACTGCCTGGACCAGAAGAAGCGTAACCAAAAGCACAAGGAACTATACCTATAACTGATTTTTAACATTCTATATCTCCAAAACCAAGCGACACATAAAAAAAAAAAGTTATTTTTTATTTTCGATTTGTTTCATCGAGTTCTACAAAAATTCATTAACAGATTTTGGTGCCACGGTAATGATAGAACTGCCAAAGTGTGTTATAATTCAAGAAGAATTCTAAAATGTTTTAATAGTGTTACTGATTATTTGAAAAGGAGAAGTCGAGATATAATTTCAGGTAATAGTATAAGAGTTATTTTCAGGTGATGAAAAATATGAATAGGATTTATAAACAGAAAGGCTAACGTGAAAATACATCTTGCTATAAAAAAAGATGTTAAAACACGTATTTCCTCACTGGCAGAAGGTGTAAAGGATCACTTTAAGGTAAAGATAATGTTGGAGAAATATTTGTAATTATCGTTAACTGAACAAATAGGGGCTTTGTATATTGTTAAATTAAAGCAAGAAAGGTAAAAAGCTTAAATATAAGTAAATGATTTACATAAGCAAGTGGGAAGGTTATAAAGTGATCAATCCTTATCTTTTTTTTACGGCTTTACGCCTCGTCGACGGCTAAGGTCATTAGAGTGGGGATGGTACTGAGGACAAGGAACTGGAAGGAATTCTCCCATGGCCTTTTTGAAGGAAGCATCCCGGTATTCGCCTGGAGTGGTTCGGGGAAACCATGGAAATCCCAGATATGGATTCCCGGACATGGATTCGAACCCGCGTCCTCCCGAATGCGAGGCCAGAACGTTAACCGTTCACCCACCACGCTCGGTCAATCCTTATCAACGGCAGCGAAGACTAGCGGCTTGGCTCTGGAATGTCTCATACCAGTGACCTTCATATTTTATACTTTGGCCATTTGTGGGTTGAATTTAGATAAATTTCTTTCTTAATTTATGGTGTTACCAAAGCGAAGACCCTAATCTTGAAAATTATACCTCATTAATCGATTTCCGTTAGGTATGAACGAACATAAGTAGCAATCACAAAAAAACCTTTAGAAATAATATACACGATTATGAATTTTGCCTAATTATTAGGCTTGTAACGAATATTCGGCAACTATTCGGTATTCGGCCTATTCGGCCACTTTTGTACTATTCGGCCGAATACCGAATATCTAGGTACCATTCGGCCGAATACTTAGGATTTGTTTTAGTTAGATAATTGATTCATTGCATGGTAATGTATTTAACTTACAATTACAAAAAAAAAAAAAAAAAAAAAAAAAAAAAAAAAAAAAAAAAAAAAAAATCGTGCATGGTCAACTTACACGATGTCAAAGTAAAACAAAAATATTATAAATATCTATTCACTGGAATCATCATATTTGAAATTTAGGAGTGGAAGATTGTGGAAATACTGATTTTTTCTGCATTGTCAGGTAGTAGTTTACTTCTTTTCTTCTCGTAGACATTTCCAGCTTCAGAGAAAAGCCGCTCCGAATAAACACTGCTTCCTGGCGCGGACAAGTATTTTGCCGCAAGCTTTGTTAAACACGGAAATTTCTCTCTTCTTGCTTGCTTGCCACAAAATGTACGGATTATCATGCCATGATATACTATTAATTTTTAAATAAACATCAATTTCAGTTTCAACTGCATTTTTTTCTTGTGATGTCCCTGCATTGATCGTACTTTTCTCTGTAACAATCTCTTAAAAACAATCCATAAAAGATGAGTGTGTACTCTGACTTTGACCCGACTCTTCCGTCATCCTCTTGGACTGAATAGGGGACGAATTCGCGCTGCCGTCGCTGCTTGTTTCACAGTACGTCTTTAGACCATCGATCAAAATATACTGCCTTGCTTTTTCTCTTTGCAGTTGACTGGTGAAAACATTCATTTTGAAGCGATGGTCCAAAGCGGTTGCCGACAAATAATTTTTTTTTTTTTTTTGTGCCAATGTCTTCAAATCGTTCATTCAACTCTTGTTGCATGACATGTCTCACTTGGCTTAATTTGGCTGTTAGCTCTGATGTGCTAGTTTTATCGCAATATCGTGTTAAAGTAACAACATGCGGAATAATTTCAGAAATGCATACATATCCGGAAATGGTGATTTTTGTTAGATCTTCAAATGGTTGCAGTAATCTCAAAAGTTGCTATAAAAGCTCCCATTGAGCAGCAGTCAAGTTGGCAATATTGCACTCCGTGAGATACACTGAAATTGCCCGTTTTTGGTCCACTAGCCTTTCAAACACATAATATGTGGAATTCCACCGCATAACTGACATCTTGCACCAACTCATTCAACATTTAGTCTAAATCCCCTTCTCACAGACTTAAAAACGAGGTATGAGGATGTTGTGACTACGGAAATACTGCACTCTGTTATCGATCCATATAGTGAAGAATG